>OY727107.1:55014791-56214791 GCA_963402855.1 Ormia ochracea
CTGTATATTGCCGGGACACAAAATGCCCTGGCCTGGCTGTACCTGAGGTGACCGGCTTGCCGCATCCTAGCTGGAATTGTTTGGAATGCAAAGAAAAGTCCAACCATGCCCAAATGGTGAAAGCTCAAGATCTTGCCTCAGGCGCCATAAACGCTAAAGTCAATTCACATTCTTTGAAAACCCTCATCGAATATTTGAATGAAAAGTGCGGAAGCTTTATACCCGAAAGTAATTATGTAGTGATTGAGGCCAAATTACAGGTCATAGCGCGCTTAAGCAAAGGCCTTGAGGATTGTGGCTCAGAGGCTGTGGTGATCAAAGCGAAATATTGCCAGGATATATTGGACATTATGGACAAATTGGGTTTGGGTGACTGTGTAATGCGCACGTATTTGGCAAAGGAGAAGGCCAAGTGAATTCAGTGAAAGTTTGTGAAAGAAAACAAGTATTTGAAAATAAATAAAATAAAGCAAATAAATGATTTTAAATTTCGTTATTAAAAAGTTAATGTTCTAAACGCATATCTATTTATTGTTGTTGTTTTTCTTCATAGACGAAAAGCTTATTTAAACGGAATTTATTTAAACAAAAAAAAAAGCTCTACACGAATTAGTATTTTCCTTTTCCCATTATTAATTGCAAGTGTCAAGTTAAATAAATAATAAGACGGTGAAAACAAGAATTCAAACAAAATATTTATTATTATTTAAAAGTAGTACTTACCGTGTCATTTTAACATGAATTTCTAATTGTATAAATGTTTTCGTGCTCGCATTAATTATAAATTATTCATAAAATGGCACTTCCCATTAAATTTATAATTTGTATTCAATACCTGCGAGAGATTGTCTTTTTAGTGTCAAATAAGTATTTATTAATAAAATATTAATGAGCAGATTAAAAGGATATTTAATATAACAATTATATTTATATGAAATGAAGTGGACACACAATGTTGCAAATAGTTGCGAAATTAATCATTTTCAATACAATTTAAGCACCTATTGGGATACCTTGAGGCTAACCGGGTGACTAAAAAAAATTTTTTTTTCTTATTAGCAAAGGGATTTTTATGAATAGTACTTTCTGCAAGAATTATTATTTTTTTTTTTAAAAAGCCTTTTACAAAAGGACATTTTTTTTTCTTTTTGCTTTGTGATCAAGTCAAGTTGCAAAGCTTTCATTTAGCTCCAAGACTAGCCAGGATCTCTGGTTACTCAGTACTCATGCGCCTACGGAGGTACTTTTTGTAAAAGCCAATTTCCCCTAAAGGACTCTGTTTCAGTATGGAAAAAAACAATTTTTTATTCCTTTCTTGTCTTAATTTAATTATGCTCAGGAAATGGCAGTTGTAGGATCAGCAGCTCAGACCACAGCCATTGGAAAAGGATTTCGAGTTGCAGTTTTCAATAATAATTAATTGATTTCCTATTCCTTTTTCTTATCTATTCTATTCCATTTCATACTATTGTATTAAATATACTCTCCTTACATTTTCCATTAGTTTGCTTACAATTAAGGCAATAAAATTATAGAAGAAACTCAAAGAAAATTTCAAAAGAAAAATAAAATTTTCATGCGGTTGAAACAGAAGAGAATTTGAAATTCATTTCATACTTTCTGGTATTTTTATATGGAAGCAAATCGTTGCGTCTAATTAAAATGATTATTTATTACATGATCCTCTTAAATATTTTTGTAGAAAATTAAAAATTGCAAAGAATTTAAGTAATTTTGTAAAGCTAACAAGTAGAAAATAGATGCTGAGAAGAGCCAATTTATTTCTGATTTTCTTCTTGTGAAGAAAACGATGACATTTCATAAAAAAAATAAAATATTTTCATTTTAAATTGTTTCAAAATAGAAAAAAACCAAAAAATGTGTGACAACAAATAGTTTTATATGGTTTCCATTTATTTTGTAGAAAATCAGTTTTTTTCTTGTTGTTTTTGTTTATATTGCATGCTTCGGCAAAGTTGTTTAACGCATGAAATATTGCTCGAACGCAGTGTCAAAATGGATTTGTTCAACTTGGCAACAAAAACTTTTTAACATTAAAAAAAAAGAATTAAATATTGTAAAATGTAAAAAAAAAAATATTTTGCAATTTCAAGTCAAGGGATATTTTTGGATGTAAATCAAATTAGAATAACTTGCGTGCTCATTTTCAGAAGAATAATAAAAATTAACAGCAGTAGAATGACATAAAATTCGAATAAATTAGTCAATGGTTATATTTCAAAGCTTGTAGGAACGTTAGAAAGCAGGGAATTAAATTTGGGTTCTGACAGAGTTCGTATGATCAAATGGCTGCAATTGGGAGTTATTAAATAAAAACCTTCTTATAAAGATTTTTAGTTGCTTTAATACAACCTCCTTGAAAGGTTTAAGTGACGTATGAATTGCCGCTGCTCAGTTAACATTTACCAGCAAATAGTTGGACTATATTTATTATAATATAAATCTGAGTATATACGAACTACTTGGCTGCTGCTCTGCATTTGTACTTCATCGTCCTAGTGAATACAAGAAATATCTTGTAGCTGCAGCTCAGTATTAGAATCGTTGCAAACTACTCTGCTCCTTCTAGCAATTACGCGGCTTAATCCGGCATGCCAACATAATGGAATGCATAAGCAGAGCACTGATTCCATACCCGGCACTGATTCCATAACATAACTGCAAGAATGATTAGCCCAAATCTAGTCAACGAGGGCGTGAGTATGTAATTTAATTTGGAAAGATGTAACGTTAATTTATTTGCAAATCAATGCCTAAAAGTAGGCAGTGGTTTCTATACTTTTTTTTAAATCTCAACTAATTCGTTTAGTGAGAAAGATTATTTGACCGAACACAACTACATTTCTACATGGGAACACAATTAAAATATTTATTGGAAAAGAAAAGAATCAAAATGAGTAGAAAATGCTCTCAATATAAAAAAAGGACAAAAGTGCATTTTAAAAATTATTTTAAATTATTTAACAGCAAATGACATCACAAAATTAATGTTATATATGAATTTACAACGCAGAGCTTTGTGGCTGGTTACGATGTGTTTACGATGATAATGTCACCATCGATGTATTCTGTGTCAACCCTCTATCCTGTTTCGGTCACTTTCAAAATAACTGACTTATTGGTTAGTACGGTATTATTGCAATTGCATTCAAATCTAATAATCGTTGTCAAGAATAGCTATAAAACACAAATAGAAATAAATTGTGTATTATACGAAACACTGCTTTTACATGACATTCATCTGTATATCTAAAGTCATGTCCTCCTTTGGAAGATGTTTCTATTTCTACTGGAAGATTTTTTGAAGTCGTCTTATTGCTTAATATAAATAGACTATGCAATGTATGGTAGAATTGCGGAGATTTGTGCTACTCTTCCTTGCAAACCGACGACAGCACTTGAAGGCAATCACACGCATGTTATGCATTCATAACATAATTTAGAATGGCTTCTTTTGCAATTGGAAAGGATATCTCTTTTATATATGATCTTATTTGCCTGATCTTATAATTTTTATAAAAATATATAAATATATTTGAAAATTTATTTCCCACCTAAAAAATAATTAATATTTATCTTCTAAAAGCTCTAAAGCTTATAATAGATTCAACTCCTTTAGTATAAATAAGTGCCGGGAGCAAGCACTGCTTAGACCATTAATTAATGTGTTTATAATTATAGTTTATAATTATTCTTAGATTGGATAAGCACGTTGCATAGGCAAGAACTAGTAATGTAATTAAAATAATACATATAAGTTTTAAGTTTTCAAGAAAAAAAAAATATTTGTAAAAAAAAAATTCTATGTAAAATAAAGAAGCCTCAATAAATAACTAACTAACTAATTAAAGCTCTAAAGCTTTCTATATTGCGAAGCATACTTTACGGCTTTTTAAAATATTATTAAAAGGAACAAAAGAAAAATAAACAGATAAAAATTAAAGAAATAAAAATTAAACAACTTGTCGCCACATTATTTTTTGTTAATTTGATTAATTATACGAATAAGTAGCACTTTCGTGTGTATTAGTGTACGTTGGCAAATGTGTAAAATAATTATGATAAAATCTTTACGATGTAGTGCCAGCTGGTTCAAATGATTATTTATGTTTTTTTTTCTTTTTATAGGTTTTTTTTTATTCAACTCGCTTAAGAGAAGATGTATTGGATTAAACCATTAGGAAGCGTTGGAGACAGAGGTATGATTTTTATTGATTTCTATTTATATTTTCTTGTACATTATTCACACTGTCAAATACATCGATTCCAATTTATGGAACAAGGAAATTTTCGGGCAACGCCGCCCAGGTAAAGGCTGTCAACATATCAAGAAACAATAATAGGGGTTATTGGTTAGCCATGGATACTATTGCCTTGTAACCGCTGTATGAATAGCATGATAATTGTACAGTCGAACAGGTTTATAACGAACACGGGTTTCTCCTGTCCGAACATTTTTATAGCTATTTTTTATACAAATCACTACGTTTATAACGAACTTTTTTTTATAGTGAACTAGTTTTTTTGAGCTACACCATGAATTTGCAATAACATTACAATGTTTATAACAGACTAAGAAAAAGCCTGTTTAAAAAAAAATCGTCACAGGGCAGCACTTATTTATACGCCACATCACTTCACAGCTGTTTTAGACTATTCAAACAAACAATGCAAACATATGATTGCTTTTAAGTTCTAAGAAAGTCCAAAAGCGATATATGGATAAAAATAAAAGAAATTCTATTTCGGTTGCAACAAAAAGGCAAATAATTAATGAAGCTGAGAAAGGAAACAAAAGTAAACAACAATTCTGAGATTATCCAATGTTGCCAATTTTTTAATGTTTTTTTGATGTGTGTTTAACAAAATGTTCTTTATAATCGTGTTCGACTGTATAGTCTACGTTTTTTTTCAACGATGGATTTTTTTTTTGTTACGCGGCAATCTTCTGTTGTAATTTGCAAACATTTTTCACCGTCTTAAGAATATTTAAGTTCTTTAAGGGAAAACTTGCGTACTCGATAAAAAAAAGTAGTGGTTCTGTTTAAAAAAGGTTTTTAAGGATCTGCTAGAAATTTATAAAAACATTTATGCATAAATATAGAAGTAAGTTCTTGAAATATGGAATTAAAACTATTTTCCCAAAAATTTTGCATTTCAGATAATAATGCATATTGCATTGTTGTTTTTAAGTGGTATTATGCTACATTTCGGCGGTTAACAATGGGTTAACAATATATATTTATTAAGTTGGCTGTGCAAGCAGTTTCTTAAATATTTTTTTTTTGTTTAATTTTTCTTTTTTAACACTTTGAAATTATTTTTCTCCACAATTTTCCAAATTTCGTAGAATTTTCACATTTCGTTTTTCATTTGGTTTATTCATGCTCGTCTTCAAATTGTATTTATTTGAGTCATTTAATGTTATCTCTGAATCTTTTAATTAGCCGAGCAGATAAAAAGTGAGAGATTTCATTTACTGATGCATTTATATTCTTTGAGAAATTTACCTTTTTAGTGTTACAGATTTTTTCGTTGGCAATAGAAATCAATCGGAATTAGTAGTCGAAAATATTATCAAGATACAAGTGAATTTCTTGCGAAGAAATTGTAGAGGAAAAATTAAAAACCTGTTACGCAAAACTTGACCAATAAAAATTCCATTTAGGAGAATTAGAAAAAAAAATTTTTTTTAAGAAACTTTCAAGAAAAAAAAAAATAAGCGGAAAGTAGTGAAAAATGTGTATGCCCATAAGTGCCACCACCCGAGATTTAGCGGAGTTGATAAATCTGTACATGGCGGACTCCTTGGAAAAAGACCCTGCTTGGGAAGTGTTGGATTCTCCCATTTCCGGACGTGGTATATTTGCTAGGAGAGATATAGCAGCTGGGGAAATTATTTTACGTGAACATGCCCTATTGGCTGGGCCCACAGCCAACCTATCTTCCAAGTTAAATACTTGCTGTGTGTGTTATTGTGGCTTGGAAGGCAGTGATGCAGATATGATATGTAAGAATGGCTGCACTCTGCCAGTTTGCGATAAATGCATTACATCGGACAGACATGTTATGGAATGCCAACTATTTCGTAAATGGCGTCCGAAAGATAAATTAAAAATTAACCGGCGTGCTGTGCGCATAGTTTCCATCATACGTTGCTTTTTCCTCAATGAGTTTCAACGTAAACTTTTATATGCTTTGCAGGCGAATAAGGATAAATACTATAAAGTAGAAATTCAAAGGGCTTCAGCATGTTTTGAACTATTTCCCAGGGAATCTGATATGTTGGACTATTTCTATCGTACTGTTTGTGCCTTTAACACGAACGCTTTTGAAGGCAAAAGCTGTGTAAGGGGCCATGAGGTCTTAATACGAGCTTTATTCCCTTTGGCTGGCTTATTGAATCATCGGTGTACTCCGAATGCGAATCATCATTTCGAAAATGGTGAAACAATTATTATAACTGCCGCTCATCCCATCGCCAAGGGTGAGGAAATTGTCTCTACATATACAAAACTGCTGTGGAACACGTTGTCTAGAAAGGTGTTTTTGGCCATGACAAAACATTTTGTATGCACATGTAAAAGGTGTTGGGATCCAACGGTGAGTACAGAACAAAATAAATTTTCCATTATTTAAATAATATTTTTTCACGTCTTAATTGAAAAAAATTTTAAAAGTTTTTTTTCACACATCCTGCTGCATTATCCCACCTTAAATTATTCCAAGTCCATCACAATAACAAAAACAAAAAATGGATTGCAAGTAGAGTTAATGGGTTTTTAATTAGTTTTTAGTTGCAGCCTCCCAATTTTTATCTCTGTAACGGAAAGTGATTAAAAAAAATATCTAAAAGCTTCGTGACAAAAAGTTTAAATTAATATTTTTGGTTTTTGATTGTTGTGTGATTAAGTTAGTCGGTGGATGATAAAACCAAATTCGGCAATTATTGTTCCACATCCTGAACAATCAATTGAGAATCTCAAAAACACATTCATAGCAAGCCTTGAAAAATTTTTTCATATTAACTTTGTTTTTGGAGAATTTTTAGAATCGGTTCTGAAATGGCTGCCTTCATTTCACATGTATTTACTCATCATGTGATGTTAAAGTGAGACATTCTCGAGACATTTTCGTAGGCGAATGAATAACGCACATCCTACTAAACCGCATTTTGCGGGTTCGATTCCTGCCTAGAAACTTCTGGTTTTCAACGCCTCAAATTTACTCTACGATACCAGAGAGTTTTCAATTACTTATATGGGATAAAAACCATCTCCAAGTTCGTTAATAAATCCATATCCGGTTTCACTAATACAGATGATCTGCATGGATAAGTGAATCAAAAGCCCTGCAAAAAACCTCGAAATAAGCTGAAAAAATGACATCTTTTCAGATATGTATGTACTAGTGCCTCCGTAGGCGATTGAGTAGGCAGTCTACTAAACCGGAAGTCGCGGCTTCGATTCCTGCCTAGAGCCTGGCTGTTTTCCTACGGTCAAGCCGAAAGCTTTGCAGGTTAAGAAAAAAGATCAGCCTCTGAACTTCAATTGTTGACATAATTGTATCTGATTTTATTTCAATTAATTTCTTCTCGGGGCTTTAAACTCGCGTCTCAACTCTCTTTCCAATTTAAGTTTTATTTTGCTACAGAAATTATCTTTTATTGATTATGTTTTTATTATTTGTTAATTTTGTATATGAATGGCAAATTTTTTTAAAATAATATCAAACTGTAAAATAAATTAAAATTGCTAAAGTCGTTACTAAGCGATTACAATTTGTAATCACTATTCGTAAAAACCGTTACTTAACGATGTACGAGTGTAATATTGGCCCTCCTACTTTGTTTTTATTCCCTGCCATTATTTACAGTCTTCAACAGAAAAGGAAAAGCCAAAATTTTTTTCCATTAGATTTTCATTAGAATATTCAAATTAAAAGAAAAAAAAGAATTAAATAACCTTCAAAATGCATTTCAGATATCTTTTTTAACAAAACAAACTCATTCTTAACAACCTGCAAACATAAATTTTTTGCCTCAACACTTGAATATTTCGTTAGAAAAAAGTAATCAATGATAGAATCGTATAAATAGCAACGTGAACTGAAACCGTCAAACACAAAATGTTGAGGCTTTTATGAAATTTTTCGCCACTTGCCGCGAAAATGTTTACGGTTGTCAGCGACAGACAGATGGACACAGAAAGTATGGCGCTCGCATTTTACGTTTTTAAATAAGGCAATTAGTTTTGATTTTGATTTGAAAAGAGGTTTTGAATTTTAAAGAGGGCACATTCAATGATGCCCAGAGGGAAGCATGCGCAATAAGTTCTTTCAAAATAGAGTACGTTTCCAAAGACGGAGCTAATTATATAAAAATATGTTCATACTCATACATACAGACGACTATCTATATGGATTGGTAATATAAAAAATTCATATATGCAATTTTTAATATAATAAATATAGACTAAAAATTCTGCACAATGGGGCAAGTTGATTTTCTTGATATATTAAACATTCAGTATTAATTGAGCTGTTTGTTTAGCCTCTTAATTTGATTTTTTTGTTTTAATACACATTGAAATATTTTTCCATGTTCCATTAAGAATTTCTAACATCCTGTGTGGGGGGAAAAATTTAAAAATATATATCTACATTTAAATACTTTTTTTCGTTTTTATTTTTTCGACCTTTTTGCTTTTTTCAATAATTTAATATATAATCCATAACATGATAGAGAAATATATATCTATATATATAGATATGTATGTATATATATTACCTGTAAAAGTTCCATTAAGTGTAAAGTAATAAAAAAAGATAAAATATAATTCAATTTGTTTAAAAGATCGTAAGTTTAAATTACGATCTTCAAAAATTAGCTTTTATGATGTTTTTTTCATAAATGAAATCCTTTGAAAATATTTATGATGTTTGTTACGATTGTGTGGAATAGTGTGACGGGGCCTTAAATGATATAGGTTTTTGATCTTCTACTGCACATGCTACTCCCTGGTAAACGTGACTAAAGATTGTTTAAATTTAATTTTCTGTATTTCTCTTTATTTAGGAACTTACAGAAATCATAAAGAGAAAAAAGCTTAAGCCGAAAAGCTTCTTGTGGGAAAAAATTTGTAGCATGAGATATTGCATTAAAAAATTTGTCACTCTGCCAATATTTTCTATTCACTAATTTCGAACACACATTAATAAAAAGTAAAACCTAAAATTGGTTCATATAAAACTGTTAATTGTATTTTCTTAATGACAAGTAAGGGGAGCAGAGAATTTCTAGATTTAAATGAAATTGGATATATGCATGTGTATATTTAATATTCAGTTCCAGTTTAGTTGAAGCAGATGATCAATTATGGAAGGCTTTAATAATAAATTCTCGATTTTATTTTAAATGGGTTAGTGGGTTCAAGCGTCGTCTACGTCGGTGGTGGATGCCATACTTACTGCATGATTTCTCAAGTCAATTATCTATCCCCCATTCAATGAAACCTTTTTCCATTAACAATTTCCCCTCTTTTAAAAAAGTACCCCCATCACATATGCTGTAATATTTCCTCGAGCATCCACATAGTAGAAAGTCTTCTGCTTCAGCGATGCATGATTCCTCCTTTAATATTTGTATACTTCAAATCAAAGGAACTAAAAGTTTTTGCCACGCACCTGCTCCTTATGGCAGTCAAACACATTTCAGAAACTAAAATTTGCATAAACTAAAAAACGGTACACCAGAGGCGAGGAAATATTTACTATTCTAGTGTAGTCTGAAGTAATTTTAGATGCTTCGAACTGAATTTTTTCTATTTTTTTTATACGCAACAATTTTACAGAATAGTTTTTAAAAGTGTGTGCCTATTTCCATGTGCGTCGTTGATATTTTTATACCCTACAAAAATTATTGAAAATATTTTACAAGTGTGTTCAGTTGACTTTGCATGCCTGTCAATGCGTTAAGTAGATTCAGGAGTTAGAAAACTTTGTATGGTGTCGCAGTTGCAAACCATTGTTTATTTATTCTCCAATAAAATTCTTTATTTACTTAACACAAACGTACTGAGCAAGAATCGAAGTATTATCATTTGCTCCTGGTTAATATTATGATGATCAGTAGGGTGTTCGGTCAATGAGCAAAGATGGCAGCAGCAAATGTCAATTAACTAAACCACGATTCTTATACGCTGAAAATTCTTTTCCTATACAGTTTCATGTGTATTTTTGGAGATAGATCGAATTGGTGGATTTTTTTACTATGTTCGAATAACATTCCCTCCATAGGCGAATGGATAATGTACACCCTACTAAGCCGGATGTGGCGGTTTTCAAGAGCAGAGAGATGATTAGAGCTTTTGTGTGGCGATTTCTTTAAAGTCTAAATTTATTTGTCAACCTATTAAAGATTATTTAGGGAGGCGTAATTTTCTCTAAAATAGTTGCGTGAACCACTTCATTGCAACCGAATGTAGCGCATTCTTATGATTTCAGTTGAGTGAATTGCAAATTATTTATATTCTATATTTCTGCTTAGATTTTCTTAAGCAAATTTTCAATTTTTATTTAGTTGTTTGTTAAGTGTGTAATGGAAACTAAGTGAAAGCGGTAGTAGTCGCACAGCAAATATGAATTATTGTGAAGTAATTTTCAAGCTAATTGGCTAAGAAAAGTATTATATATGATATTAAGGACGAAAATTTAATTAGAGTCTATAGTAAGCGTGAGATTGAAAACTATGACCTTTTCCGTTGGTGCTTCCATTCATCAATTAGCCGCGTTAATAAATTTACATTTGGGCGAATTATTAGAAAGTGATCCGGCATGGCAAATCCAGGACTCTGCTATCTCTGGCCGTGGTGTATTCGCTCGCAGAAATATATCAGCTGGTGAGACTGTTTTTCGTGAGCATGCTTTATTATCTGGTCCTACGGCTAATTCATCTTATAAAATAAATACCTGCTGTGTTTGTTATTGTGGCTTGGAAGGCACAGATGAAGAGTTAATGTGTAAAAATGGTTGCACTATGCCGGTATGCAGCAATTGTACAAGATGCGAGAAACATATTCTGGAATGTGAACAGTTCCGAAAATGGAGTCCCAAGTACACAAATAAAGTAAATCGCCGTTCTCTTCGCATTGTTAGCATAAATCGTAGCTGTTACCTTAACGATGGGCAGCGTGAGCTTCTGTACACCTTACAGGCCAATCCTGATAAACATAATATGGCAGAGATCCAAAAGGCTGCAGAATGTTTTGATTATTTTCCTGAAGAGAAAATTAAGTGCTTTTATGGTATTACTTGTGCTTTCAATACAAATGCTTTTGAAGGCAAAAGTTGTGTAAAAAGCCATGAGGTTTTATTACGTGCTTTATTTCCATTGGCGGGCTTATTGAATCATCAGTGTACTCCGAATGCGAGTCACCATTTTGAAAATGGTGAATCTATTGTTGTAACCGCCACGCGCTCTATTGCAAAGGGTGAAGAAATTTTTACCTCATATGTGAAGTTGCTGTGGAGTACGATGGCCAGAAAATTATTTTTGGCACTGACAAAAAAATTTACATGTACTTGTGCCAGATGTGTGGATCCAACGGTATGTGAAAAATAAGAAATTTAAATTCATTTCAGTTTGAATGGTAGAATTCAGAGAGAACTGAAATCGAAAGCTTAACTTTTCTTAAAAAAATAAATTCACATAAGTTCTGAAAATAAGAAGAAAAATTTTTAAATTTTACAAATATTATTTTTTAGAAATACCAGATTATTTCGAACTCAAAGAAATTATCTCTATCCATGCAAGCCTTTTCCTCTGACTTCAAACATTCAATTTTGTGACAATTAAAACGAAATTCTTAACATGTCGCTCTGTCGGAAATATGGGACTTTTAACCTATAGAAGTATAACCACAAATAAATTTAATTTCAAACATTTTAATTATTGTACGCAGCAAAATCATTTATTTATAATGAGATATAAATAGAATGCAGAGTGTGCTTTTATCTACAATCATTGCGTAGATACATTTTTCTTCGCAAATTTTGAAAAATATTCTAGTTTTTATTTGCCCTGCAGTTTTGTTGAATGCAATTACAAAAGGAAACAATCTGTAAGATGTTCTTCGTAGATTATTAAAGGCCATGTTTCACTACCTTACACAGTCGTGTAATCTATTCTACTTTTAAAAAAAACTCATCAAAGTGGCTGTGCAGGTGCCACACTATCATACAAATATTGTGCACAAACTTTTTCTTTTGCTGATTGCAGTAAATGCAACTCTGATCGCATGAAAATAATAATTTTATGAAAATTTTCTCAACGTACGACTTGTCAAAGAAATCGGACACACAGATGCATATTTGACAGCTCGTACGATTATGTATGATAGTGAAATATATTGCACAGCTAATGGAAGGTAAAGCAAAAAAAATAAAAAGTATTTTCGAAATATCCAATATTCAATGAACTGGTTTATTAAGTTATTCAAAAAGACTCCATGCTTAGTGCTTTTTCATTTTATTATCTTAAATTCCATTTATACAGTGAATACTTATATTTACAGTATTGCCATATCATTCATTTCCATTTCACATTTCAGACATATAATTCCAAAAAAAAAAAAAAAAAGTTCGGCAACTACAGAATGAATGAATGCCTTAACAAAACCTGTGACGATGATCAACTACAACTGAAAACATACATTTTCCTTTCGCTCCATTGGCGGAGGTATAAATTGTAATGATATAAAACCAAATTACAGCTTAACTGCTTGAAATGCATTGCGTAAATTGTAAGAGTGATCTTTCAAAAATGTATTGAAACCCCCACCGACGTTGATTTAAATTGTTTCACTTAGCCTTTTTTTTACTTCATTATATTTCCTAATTAATTGCATTAGGCGCAAAGGTTTTATATTTTGAATGAAACAAGAAATTTAAATTCAAAGTGCATATTTTATATATGCAAAGTCTAATGATATGTGCAATTAAAAAAGAATAAACAAACTGTTGTTCACATAAATAATTAATTTTCTTTCATAAGTCAAATTAATGCACACAACATGCCCGAGTACTACGTACTGCAACAATGTATTGCAATCCCTGAAATAAAATGACATAAACAACTTGAAACAGTGCAAAGGAACTTAATTATTAAGTTTGTGATAATAATATAATGTAAATTGAATCAATGACAATTATTAATTGCGGCAAAATTTTTAGATGTATGACTTCTTCGAAGAAGCCATGTAGCAAATTCTACACGAGTTCCAAGCTAAGGCTACTGTCTGCGGGCTTTTCACTTGCCTCAATTATGCTTCTTATTACAGGCCCATCCAGAGAATATTTTTGAATCAAATAATTATTAAAGTGTATCAAAGTCATACACAAGCTGTACATACAATTGCCATTTCAATTATTTTTAGGCTGCAAAAAAAAAAAAAATTAAGTGCTTTTGTAAAGAATAAATCATATCAATGTGAGTAATTGTTATATCCGCAGTCTGTGAAAGCCCATTGCATTGTATTTCTCTTAGAAAATGAGCATAAAAAACATTTTTGTTCGATACTGTAATTATAATTTATGCATCCAAAAGGTGAAATCCATTACCGCGGCCGCTGGTATAATAATTACATGTACAAGAATGAAATTTTCTTAAGAAGCTTAAGAAGCAGTTACAAACAAAATGTTAGCACAATCTAGCCAGACGTTTTTTTTAACTTTTCGACAGTTTTATAAGCTGTTGTTGTGCTTTCTTTCTTGTTTAGAAAGAAATTCTGGTAGTTAATACACATACATAGATTTTATGCGGCATCGGTTTCATTCTTAGGGAAACGTGAGCGACATGGTGTGTTGGCATGCACGAACACAAGCAGGCCTGTCTATCATGATTTATGGCTTTTCGGCTTTGCGACTTCCTGCTGGAAATTGCTTTAGTTTTTCTTCTCACGCTGACCATTAATAAATTAGCACAGACAACAACCAAAACAAGTACGAGTAGATGTTTTTGTATGAAAACAACATGTTGTCTGTGAAGTGATTCCCCATTCAAAAATCTACAAACATGCCTATATACATATGGATGTATGTATATAGTATATGTATATTTAAGTGATTACAAAGGATGCCTGAACACGTTTTGTTTGTAGTGTTGCACAATGGCATTGAAATATCTGCATTTAGCGATTCGAAATAGCAGAAGTAAATTCATTTCTGCAGCATGACCAAGAAAATGTCGTATCCGGTATGAGTGCGACATGTTACATTTTTAAAATTTTTTTAAATAGACGAAACCTTTACTTTACTAAAAATCCTACAAATGGGGTGAAGAGTACCTTTTGTCCTACTGTAACCGTGAACAGCAATTATGGTACTTTTCTGCTCATTTGCTTTTTACTGCATGCACGCACACTCACACAAATGTTTGTAGAGCAGCTCCATTTAAAAGATTAGCGTTAAAATGTGTTACGGAGTAGAGAAAGATATAAAGGATTAATTAGAGCTGTTGTTTTAGTGATTAAAATACATTATTTTATTTATTATTCGTCCTGAACCCAATTTATGAGTGAAATCAGTAATCGTTAAGTAATTTAAGCACACGGTCGACTTTAATTGACGGTCGTTAAATAACTTATTGGTTAAGAGTACTGTTGCAACAACTTGTAATGAAAATTATATCGATTTTCATTACAAGTTTTCCTTCCTACGTTTTCTGCTTAATGTAAATTTTTTTTATAATTTGTAATGGTTATTAGTTTATTTGATGAATGTTAGCTAACGATTGAAATAGTTTAAAAAATACATAAATTTTAATTGTAGTACGAGTAATAACAGACGTAATAACTTCAAGTAAAAATTTTTGTTTCTGAATATTTCCGTTTTAGTGAATTTAATGTTACTCGTAATTAGCAGTTATGCGGGCCACTGTGCATTAGCGATGTTTGTTTCTAAACGACACGACACGCTGCCGCTGCCAATTTTCAAAACATTGGAAAATCATATTTTATTTCGTTTATATTATTATTGTGTTTGGTTGTGTATTTTAAAGCTGTTTTCTCTCTGCGATTATTGTTGTAGTTCATTTTTTTTCGTATAGAAATAAAGTAAAGAAAATACATTGCGCGGCAATAGTTCTTGGTCTACATAAAATATTGTAGTTGTTCTTATTGTTTTGTGTTGTCGTTTGGTTTTGAAACATTTTCCTTCAGCTTGTTACGCGTAATTTTTCTGCACTTGTGCTGAAACACACATTTATATTTATGAGTTAAAAAAAAAGATTAAAAAAAAGGAAGGAAAACATGAAAATGAAAAGAAATAAAATTCATAGTGAAATGCTGGCGTTTTCTACCAAAGGCCAGACAATTGTTGAACAAGAACTTTGGGCCTCTTTAGTTATCTGCTGCAAATCGCAATGAACGGTGCGGTTTATTAACAAAGAAAGAACTAAAGAAAATATAAAAAAAAAGTAATAAATATAAGCTGCAACATTTCGTTGCCGTAAAACACGTGCTTTTCGTAAGCACAGTTGTGACTGCTGTTAACTGCATTCTTGCTGAATTTAGTGTTTGTTTTAAAAAATAAAAAATAAAAAATAAAAAATAAAAAATTTCATTTTATAAAACACACACAGGAACACATACACACTCATAGAGGGAAAGTGTTTTATGTGCTTATACTGTATAAAGGATGGCGACACCAGCTGAGCTGGCTCGCCTTATTGACCTGCATTTATCCGATTTACGTGACCCTGAGCCAAACTGGTCAATTGGCTCTTCAGAAGTGGCAGGACGTGGGGTATTTGCAACACGCGACATCCAACAAGGAGAGACAATATTTCGCGAAAGAGCTCTAGTTGTGGGGCCAACAGCACGCAAGGGTTCCATATTAAACACTTGTGTGTGCTGCCATAAATTATTGGGGGTCAAGGACTTTTTATGCAAAAACAAATGCACGCTGCCAGTGTGTGATAAATGTTCCGATTCACCAGAACATCACAATGAATGTCAATTGTTTCAGCGTTGGCAGCCAATGGATATGAAGCAGATAAATGCGAATAAATGCAGATATAGCAATGAAGTTAATATTGACGATGGCCGTGCCAATGGTAATGGTTGTGGTAAGCCCAAAGGTAAGAGCAGAAGTAGTGGCAAATTGAATGGTGCAACCAATGGCAATGGCCCTGCTGTTGTACGTGGTAAGTCGCCAGAGCAGCAGAACATTGACGGAGATAATGAAGATTCTTATCCTCCGGTGAATTCAATGTCATTACGCTTATTAACCGCTATACGCGTTTTCTTTCTCAATGACAATCAAAGGGCTTTAATAAATGCCATGCAGGCAAACAATGATCGCGGCTATCGCCAGGAAATCATCAAGGCTGCTCAATGTTTTCGCAAATTTCCCACTACCGATAAACATTTTATGGATCGCTTATTCCGCATAGTCGGTGTCTGCAATACGAACGCCTTCGAAACCCCTTGCAAAGTTGGCGATCATGAGACCATTTTGCGTGGCCTCTTTCCCCTAACGGCTGTCATGAATCACGAGTGCACACCCAACGCCAGCCACTATTTTGGTAAGACTTGCATGGTTTTGGTAAGAGCAGCTCGTTTCATACCCAAGGGCGGAGAGATAACAACAACGTATACCAAAATTTTATGGAGTAATTTAACAAGATGTATTTTCTTAAGAATGACCAAAAGTTTTATATGTGATTGTGTCAGGTGTAACGATAATACAGTGAGTATTAATAGCAAAACAGAAGCATAATTGAATTAGATGGCCAAGAAATATTATATATTTTTAAAACTAATAACTACTATGGTTTCCAGTGGCAAAGTAGAAAAAAACACAAGAATTTGTAAAATGCTTCCATGAACAAGAATGAATAATTTAAAAAGCAACAGGCAAATCGTCAGATTTTGCTTCATTTCTTATGAAATTTCTTTGAAAATTGCATAACCCTATTTAAAATTTTTACACAAATCGTGCGACTTTATTTTAATCTCTTCATACATACAATGAAAAGTATAATATGTAACAGATCTTGCTAAAGTTGCTATTACAAAGTCTTTAACATAAAAGCTAAATTGTTCATTGATAATCCACAGTAAAGGTTATCATAAAATCCTATTGGTTTCAATTAATCAAGCAAGGCTGGTACGATGTTCATCGATATGAAAAAATATGCAATAATATTGCACAATATGTAGGATGCTCTACTACACGTATACGAAAGGCTTCTCTTGCCTTATCAAAGAGTGTTTGTGCAGGCGGCGATATTTTATTTAGTGTTGCAACAGACTGCGCATAAGAGGCGCCATTTTATCAATGAACGCACCGTCTGGTGTGCCACATTTAAAATTTATAATTAATAAAATTAATAATGCAATAAAAGCATTTCTGACAAAATCACATAAATATTGAGATGGTACATCTTTTCAGTTAAATTATATCCTAAAAATTATAATTATGCTATTTTTTAAAAAAAAAAATTAAAGAATTTCTGCTTTCTGTATAAAATTTCGTTTAGCGAAGAGCCGAAATCATAAATTAAAAATTATTACAGTGGAGAAGACAAAATATAGATTTAAATATAATCGCATAAGAAATTTTTGTAGTTTCTTCTGTGAGAAGGCAAGCAACTTTTGAGACAACCCAAAAATTCGAAACACCTAATCGGAAATGTATTTGCCCCTCTAAGGAAACAAACCAAGAACAAAAGTAGTCTAACCATGAATCGTACCTTTCGGGAAAGTGGAGATTCTGAAGATTTCAGAACAGTTTATATTATTACCATACTCACCATAGTTTGTTTTTTGGAAATTTTTCTCAGATTTCTCAATTTCTTTATGGATCAGTATTTCGGGATATTAAAAAAAAATTAATGGGCAGTTACTTTCTGCCTAAACATGCTACAATGCCATTTTCGGTACTTGGAGAAGCGTTCTGATGTAGTGTATGGTTAAAGCAGTTCACCCTCTGCATGTAGCATCAGATTTCTTAGAAAAAAAAAAAACAAACAAACGAGAAGTGTAATTAATGACTTGTTCCCAAAGTGTCAGTTTTTTTTTTTTTTGGTGTATTAACGAGATCCAGGCATGTGTGGGCCTAGCACCACTAGACCATTTTAATCGTTACACTTCTTCTAAGTCCCACTGAGGTGAAAATATATTAATTAAAAAATTTATTTCTACACATTTTTTATATAAACATATTATTTATGCATTTACAAACAATCCAACCTTTTTAGCATTACAATTCCCTCACCGTCTGCCAATATGGTATTAGTCAAAGCATTACTATAATTAGTGACCCTATAAACATATTGTGTGCTAAACTTATTCGTTACGCCCTATATGTTATCGCTATAATATTTCCCAGTTACCCATAGTTGTATCGCATGTGTCAAAATTGGCTTTAGGATGAGTTTGGAAGTCCGTACTTTATTTCAAGGCATACCTGGAAAGTTTTACCGGCAGTTTATATGTACTTTAATGCATTCCAAGATATTTGACTTAGTTATATTGCGCTATTTCTTGTCTACAAAAAGAAATCGAGGACCAATATTCTTCTCTTAGGACGAAAGGTCCATTTACTTGGCCATAAATCAATATTATTTAAATACTCCCGAATCAACTTTGAAAGCTCAGTAGTGGACAGAAACGCTTTTCCTTTCAGTTCTTTTTTTTTCTCTAATTGAAATTATTCATTGAATTTTAATCGAAAAGTTTAAATTGTCAAGCTCAGAAACTTCCGCCAAAGTTCGTTGCACTTTAAAAATGAAAATTAAAATAAATTCAAATTTCATGAAACTATTTATAAACTATTTATTTTACATTATTTACAAAGTAAATCAAAATAAAAATTAATTTTTATTTTTGAATTCTCAATATTTAACTTCTTGTTATGAAACTTAAAGATTCCCTAGAAAGAGCGTAACGTTGGCAGTTTTTCGTTAAAAAAAATATTTGCTGAAGGAGAAATGCATTTGCACACGTACTTGCATTCGTTCTTATTTACTCGGGTGTGTGCGTGTGTGTGTGTAAGCGCATACATAATTAATTTGTAATTGTTTATTTATAATGCGCCTGCATACTCGTACATCTGATATTTATTTTTATGAGAACTTTATGCCCACTAGTTGGTTGCACAACAAACTTTGCATTTTCGGAAACTAAATTTAATCATCAGCAATTATGTCATATCAATGTATCAGTGCGTTAAAATTCAATTAAACATTAATTGATTTTATATTATTGGTATTTTAGTTTTTTCCTAAAAGCTTTCAACTGCCACTAAATAGGGCTTTCTTTAGAATGGAGAGTAAAGCGGTTGCAAAGTATTAGTATTTATTCAGTTTTTCGCTCTCTCGGGATATTTTCACGATTTTGTTTAATAAGGATAATTATTTTTCTCATGAAGCTTCTATCAATTTCTTCCCCATCAGGATGATTGCCAGTTTATCCATTTCCCCCACATTCCTCATGCTAGTTTAATTTCTATTTTTTTTATTGTAATTTTGAAAGGAATCACCCTCGCCATCTTCCCCTCTTCAAAGTCTATCAGTGTATTTTTGAGATCTCTATTTTGTACGACGTAACAGATTTTGCAACAAGAATTCTGACTTTGGCAGCAGTCACGTATTTAATCTGGAACAAATTCTCTTTTGTTGATAATTATGAAAATTATTATATGGATTTTGAAAAAAAAAAAGTTGTGTTATTTCCAAACTTTTGAGTTTTTCACTCGTACGACCTAAATATGTGGAGCCCAAAGCTTGTTTATTGTTGGATTGAAATATTTTTATGTAACCACTGGGGTCTTTTGCCACAGCATTCAATCCGAAAGTATACTGGTATGCTTGCACAAGTCGATTTTGGTATTTTTAGAAAAACAATTTTAGACGTCGCAAATTAATCAATTCCGCCGTCATAAAAATATATTTCAGTTGCTCTAATTATGTTTGTTGGTTTTGTTCTGTGCATTCATAGAAATATTTCCAGATAAATATAATGACATAAACTTTGCTTTGTGCCGGAAAGTATCTATTTGAACGAAATTAAAATTTCCTTTTTTATTAACAAAAATATATTTTAAACATTTGGAAACATAAAATAAACATACAAGAGCAATAAAAACGCAAGTTTCCCATTCAGGAATCCACAAACGGACGTTTACAAAAAATTACGAAAGAGTACCCCCTTATGAAAATCGCAAATTTTACCAAAAATCGAAAAAATTTTTTTTCTTTCATTTTGGCAAAAATATTTTTTAAACATTTGGAAACATAAAATAAACATACAAGAGCAATAAAAACGCAACTTTCCCATTCAAGAATCCACAAACGGACGTTTTCAAAAAATTACGATTTTTGACCAAAAATGCAAAGAGTATCCCCTTATCAAAAATCGCAAATTTGAGCAAAAATCGAAAAAATTTTTTTTTCTTTAATTTTGGCAAAAATATATTTTAAACATTTGGAAACATAAAATAAACATACAAGAGCAATAAAAACGCAAGTTTCCCATTCAAGAATCCACAAACGGACGTTTTCAAAAAATTACGATTTTTGACCAAAAATGCAAATTTGACCAAAAATCGAAAAATTTTTTTTTTCCTTAATTTTGGCAAAAATATATTTTAAACAATTGGAAACATAAAATAAACATACAAGAGCAATAAAAACGCAAGTTTCCCATTCAAGAATCCACAAACGGACGTTTTCAAAAAATTACGATTTTTGACCAAAAATGCAAAGAGTATCCCCTTATCAAAAATCGCAAATTTGACCAAAAATTGAAAAAATTTTTTTTTCTTTAATTTTGGCAAAAATATATTTTAAACATTTGGAAACATAAAATAAACATACAAGAGCAATAAAAACGCAAGTTTCCCATTCAAGAATCCACAAACGGACGTTTTCAAAAAATTACGATTTTTGACCAAAAATGCAAAGAGTATCCCCTTATCAAAAATCGCAAATTTGACCAAAAATCTAAAAAATTTTTTTTTCTTTAATTTTGGCAAAAATATATTTTAAACATTTGGAAATTTAAAATAAACATACAAGAGCAATAAAAACGCAACATTCCCATTCAAGAATCCACAAACGGACGTTTTCAAAAAATTACGAAAGAGTACCCCCTTATGAAAATCGCAAATTTTACCAAAAGTCGAAAAAATGTTTTTTTCTTTAATTTTGGCAAAAATATATTTTAAACATTTGGAAATTTAAAATAAACATACAAGAGCAATAAAAACGCAAGTTTCCCATTCAAGAATCCACAAACGGACGTTTTCAAAAAATTACGAAAGAGTACCCCCTTATCAAAAATCGCAAATTTGACCAAAAATCGAAAAAATGTTTTTTTCTTTAATTTTGGCAAAAATATATTTTAAAGATTTGGAAACATAAAATAAACATACAAGAGCAATAAAAACGCAACTTTCGCATACAAGAATCCACAAACGGACGTTTTCAAAAAATTACGAAAGAGTACCTCCTTATCAAAAATCGCAAATTTGACCAAAAATCGAAAAAATGTTTTTTTCTTTAATTTTGGCAAAAATATATTTTAAACATTTGGAAACATAAAATAAACATACAAGAGCAATAAAAACGCAAGTTTCCCATTCAAGAATCCACAAACGGACGTTTTCAAAAAATTACGATTTTTGACCAAAAATGCAAAGAGTATCCCCTTATCAAAAATCGCAAATTTGACCAAAAATTGAAAAAATTTTTTTTTCTTTAATTTTGGCAAAAATATATTTTAAACATTTGGAAACATAAAATAAACATACAAGAGCAATAAAAACGCAAGTTTCCCATTCAAGAATCCACAAACGGACGTTTTCAAAAAATTACGATTTTTGACCAAAAATGCAAAGAGTATCCCCTTATCAAAAATCGCAAATTTGACCAAAAATTGAAAAAATTTTTTTTTCTTTAATTTTGGCAAAAATATATTTTAAACATTTGGAAACATAAAATAAACATACAAGAGCAATAAAAACGCAAGTTTCCCATTCAAGAATCCACAAACGGACGTTTTCAAAAAATTACGATTTTTGACCAAAAATGCAAAGAGTATCCCCTTATCAAAAATCGCAAATTTTACTAAAAATCGAAAAAATTTTTTTTTCTTTAATTTTGGCAAAAATATATTTTAAACATTTGGAAACATAAAATAAACATACAAGAGCAATAAAAACGCAAGTTTCCCATTCAAGAATCCACAAACGGACGTTTTCAAAAAATTACGATTTTTGACCAAAAATGCAAAGAGTATCCCCTTATCAAAAATCGCAAATTTGACCAAAAATTGAAAAAATTTTTTTTTCTTTAATTTTGGCAAAAATATATTTTAAACATTTGGAAACATAAAATAAACATACAAGAGCAATAAAAACGCAAGTTTCCCATTCAAGAATCCACAAACGGACGTTTTCAAAAAATTACGATTTTTGACCAAAAATGCAAAGAGTATCCCCTTATCAAAAATCGCAAATTTTACCAAAAATCGAAAAAATGTTTTTTTTCTTTAATTTTGGCAAAAATATATTTTAAACAATTGGAAACATAAAATAAACATACAAGAGCAATAAAAACGCAAGTTTCCCATTCAAGAATCCACAAACGGACGTTTTCAAAAAATTACGATTTTTGACCAAAAATGCAAAGAGTATCCCCTTATCAAAAATCGCAAATTTGACCAAAAATTGAAAAAATTTTTTTTTCTTTAATTTTGGCAAAAATATATTTTAAACATTTGGAAACATAAAATAAACATACAAGAGCAATAAAAACGCAAGTTTCCCATTCAAGAATCCACAAACGGACGTTTTCAAAAAATTACGATTTTTGACCAAAAATGCAAAGAGTATCCCCTTATCAAAAATCGCAAATTTGACCAAAAATTGAAAAAATTTTTTTTTCTTTAATTTTGGCAAAAATATATTTTAAACATTTGGAAACATAAAATAAACATACAAGAGCAATAAAAACGCAAGTTTCCCATTCAAGAATCCACAAACGGACGTTTTCAAAAAATTACGATTTTTGACCAAAAATGCAAAGAGTATCCCCTTATCAAAAATCGCAAATTTGACCAAAAATTGAAAAAATTTTTTTTTCTTTAATTTTGGCAAAAATATATTTTAAACATTTGGAAACATAAAATAAACATACAAGAGCAATAAAAACGCAAGTTTCCCATTCAAGAATCCACAAACGGACGTTTTCAAAAAATTACGATTTTTGACCAAAAATGCAAAGAGTATCCCCTTATCAAAAATCGCAAATTTTACCAAAAATCGAAAAAATGTTTTTTTTCTTTAATTTTGGCAAAAATATATTTTAAACATTTGGAAACATAAAATAAACATACAAGAGCAATAAAAACGCAAGTTTCCCATTCAAGAATCCACAAACGGACGTTTTCAAAAAATTACGATTTTTGACCAAAAATGCAAAGAGTATCCCCTTATCAAAAATCGCAAATTTGACCAAAAATTGAAAAAATTTTTTTTTCTTTAATTTTGGCAAAAATATATTTTAAACATTTGGAAACATAAAATAAACATACAAGAGCAATAAAAACGCAAGTTTCCCATTCAAGAATCCACAAACGGACGTTTTCAAAAAATTACGAAAGAGTACCCCCTTATCAAAAATCGCAAATTTGACCAAAAATCGAAAAAATGTTTTTTTCTTTAATTTTGGCAAAAATATATTTTAAAGATTTGGAAACATAAAATAAACATACAAGAGCAATAAAAACGCAACTTTCGCATACAAGAATCCACAAACGGACGTTTTCAAAAAATTACGAAAGAGTACCTCCTTATCAAAAATCGCAAATTTGACCAAAAATCGAAAAAATGTTTTTTTCTTTAATTTTGGCAAAAATATATTTTAAACATTTGGAAACATAAAATAAACATACAAGAGCAATAAAAACGCAAGTTTCCCATTCAAGAATCCACAAACGGACGTTTTCAAAAAATTACGATTTTTGACCAAAAATGCAAAGAGTATCCCCTTATCAAAAATCGCAAATTTGACCAAAAATTGAAAAAATTTTTTTTTCTTTAATTTTGGCAAAAATATATTTTAAACATTTGGAAACATAAAATAAACATACAAGAGCAATAAAAACGCAAGTTTCCCATTCAAGAATCCACAAACGGACGTTTTCAAAAAATTACGATTTTTGACCAAAAATGCAAAGAGTATCCCCTTATCAAAAATCGCAAATTTGACCAAAAATTGAAAAAATTTTTTTTTCTTTAATTTTGGCAAAAATATATTTTAAACATTTGGAAACATAAAATAAACATACAAGAGCAATAAAAACGCAAGTTTCCCATTCAAGAATCCACAAACGGACGTTTTCAAAAAATTACGATTTTTGACCAAAAATGCAAAGAGTATCCCCTTATCAAAAATCGCAAATTTTACCAAAAATCGAAAAAATGTTTTTTTTCTTTAATTTTGGCAAAAATATATTTTAAACATTTGGAAACATAAAATAAACATACAAGAGCAATAAAAACGCAAGTTTCCCATTCAAGAATCCACAAACGGACGTTTTCAAAAAATTACGATTTTTGACCAAAAATGCAAAGAGTATCCCCTTATCAAAAATCGCAAATTTGACCAAAAATTGAAAAAATTTTTTTTTCTTTAATTTTGGCAAAAATATATTTTAAAGATTTGGAAACATAAAATAAACATACAAGAGCAATAAAAACGCAACTTTCGCATACAAGAATCCACAAACGGACGTTTTCAAAAAATTACGAAAGAGTACCTCCTTATCAAAAATCGCAAATTTGACCAAAAATCGAAAAAATGTTTTTTTCTTTAATTTTGGCAAAAATATATTTTAAAGATTTGGAAACATAAAATAAACATACAAGAGCAATAAAAACGCAAGTTTCCCATTCAAGAATCCACAAACGGACGTTTTCAAAAAATTACGATTTTTGACCAAAAATGCAAAGAGTATCCCCTTATCAAAAATCGCAAATTTGACCAAAAATTGAAAAAATTTTTTTTTCTTTAATTTTGGCAAAAATATATTTTAAACATTTGGAAACATAAAATAAACATACAAGAGCAATAAAAACGCAAGTTTCCCATTCAAGAATCCACAAACGGACGTTTTCAAAAAATTACGATTTTTGACCAAAAATGCAAAGAGTATCCCCTTATCAAAAATCGCAAATTTGACCAAAAATTGAAAAAATTTTTTTTTCTTTAATTTTGGCAAAAATATATTTTAAAGATTTGGAAACATAAAATAAACATACAAGAGCAATAAAAACGCAACTTTCGCATACAAGAATCCACAAACGGACGTTTTCAAAAAATTACGAAAGAGTACCTCCTTATCAAAAATCGCAAATTTGACCAAAAATCGAAAAAATGTTTTTTTCTTTAATTTTGGCAAAAATATATTTTAAAGATTTGGAAACATAAAATAAACATACAAGAGCAATAAAAACGCAAGTTTCCCATTCAAGAATCCACAAACGGACGTTTTCAAAAAATTACGATTTTTGACCAAAAATGCAAAGAGTATCCCCTTATCAAAAATCGCAAATTTGACCAAAAATTGAAAAAATTTTTTTTTCTTTAATTTTGGCAAAAATATATTTTAAAGATTTGGAAACATAAAATAAACATACAAGAGCAATAAAAACGCAACTTTCGCATACAAGAATCCACAAACGGACGTTTTCAAAAAATTACGAAAGAGTACCTCCTTATCAAAAATCGCAAATTTGACCAAAAATCGAAAAAATGTTTTTTTCTTTAATTTTGGCAAAAATATATTTTAAAGATTTGGAAACATAAAATAAACATACAAGAGCAATAAAAACGCAAGTTTCCCATTCAAGAATCCACAAACGGACGTTTTCAAAAAATTACGATTTTTGACCAAAAATGCAAAGAGTATCCCCTTATCAAAAATCGCAAATTTGACCAAAAATTGAAAAAATTTTTTTTTCTTTAATTTTGGCAAAAATATATTTTAAACATTTGGAAACATAAAATAAACATACAAGAGCAATAAAAACGCAAGTTTCCCATTCAAGAATCCACAAACGGACGTTTTCAAAAAATTACGATTTTTGACCAAAAATGCAAAGAGTATCCCCTTATCAAAAATCGCAAATTTGACCAAAAATTGAAAAAATTTTTTTTTCTTTAATTTTGGCAAAAATATATTTTAAACATTTGGAAACATAAAATAAACATACAAGAGCAATAAAAACGCAAGTTTCCCATTCAAGAATCCACAAACGGACGTTTTCAAAAAATTACGATTTTTGACCAAAAATGCAAAGAGTATCCCCTTATCAAAAATCGCAAATTTTACTAAAAATCGAAAAAATTTTTTTTTCTTTAATTTTGGCAAAAATATATTTTAAACATTTGGAAACATAAAATAAACATACAAGAGCAATAAAAACGCAAGTTTCCCATTCAAGAATCCACAAACGGACGTTTTCAAAAAATTACGATTTTTGACCAAAAATGCAAAGAGTATCCCCTTATCAAAAATCGCAAATTTTACCAAAAATCGAAAAAATGTTTTTTTTCTTTAATTTTGGCAAAAATATATTTTAAACAATTGGAAACATAAAATAAACATACAAGAGCAATAAAAACGCAAGTTTCCCATTCAAGAATCCACAAACGGACGTTTTCAAAAAATTACGATTTTTGACCAAAAATGCAAAGAGTATCCCCTTATCAAAAATCGCAAATTTGACCAAAAATTGAAAAAATTTTTTTTTCTTTAATTTTGGCAAAAATATATTTTAAAGATTTGGAAACATAAAATAAACATACAAGAGCAATAAAAACGCAACTTTCGCATACAAGAATCCACAAACGGACGTTTTCAAAAAATTACGAAAGAGTACCTCCTTATCAAAAATCGCAAATTTGACCAAAAATCGAAAAAATGTTTTTTTCTTTAATTTTGGCAAAAATATATTTTAAAGATTTGGAAACATAAAATAAACATACAAGAGCAATAAAAACGCAAGTTTCCCATTCAAGAATCCACAAACGGACGTTTTCAAAAAATTACGATTTTTGACCAAAAATGCAAAGAGTATCCCCTTATCAAAAATCGCAAATTTTACCAAAAATCGAAAAAATGTTTTTTTTCTTTAATTTTGGCAAAAATATATTTTAAACATTTGGAAACATAAAATAAACATACAAGAGCAATAAAAACGCAAGTTTCCCATTCAAGAATCCACAAACGGACGTTTTCAAAAAATTACGATTTTTGACCAAAAATGCAAAGAGTATCCCCTTATCAAAAATCGCAAATTTGACCAAAAATTGAAAAAATTTTTTTTTCTTTAATTTTGGCAAAAATATATTTTAAAGATTTGGAAACATAAAATAAACATACAAGAGCAATAAAAACGCAACTTTCGCATACAAGAATCCACAAACGGACGTTTTCAAAAAATTACGAAAGAGTACCTCCTTATCAAAAATCGCAAATTTGACCAAAAATCGAAAAAATGTTTTTTTCTTTAATTTTGGCAAAAATATATTTTAAAGATTTGGAAACATAAAATAAACATACAAGAGCAATAAAAACGCAAGTTTCCCATTCAAGAATCCACAAACGGACGTTTTCAAAAAATTACGATTTTTGACCAAAAATGCAAAGAGTATCCCCTTATCAAAAATCGCAAATTTGACCAAAAATTGAAAAAATTTTTTTTTCTTTAATTTTGGCAAAAATATATTTTAAAGATTTGGAAACATAAAATAAACATACAAGAGCAATAAAAACGCAACTTTCGCATACAAGAATCCACAAACGGACGTTTTCAAAAAATTACGAAAGAGTACCTCCTTATCAAAAATCGCAAATTTGACCAAAAATCGAAAAAATGTTTTTTTCTTTAATTTTGGCAAAAATATATTTTAAAGATTTGGAAACATAAAATAAACATACAAGAGCAATAAAAACGCAAGTTTCCCATTCAAGAATCCACAAACGGACGTTTTCAAAAAATTACGATTTTTGACCAAAAATGCAAAGAGTATCCCCTTATCAAAAATCGCAAATTTGACCAAAAATTGAAAAAATTTTTTTTTCTTTAATTTTGGCAAAAATATATTTTAAACATTTGGAAACATAAAATAAACATACAAGAGCAATAAAAACGCAAGTTTCCCATTCAAGAATCCACAAACGGACGTTTTCAAAAAATTACGATTTTTGACCAAAAATGCAAAGAGTATCCCCTTATCAAAAATCGCAAATTTGACCAAAAATTGAAAAAATTTTTTTTTCTTTAATTTTGGCAAAAATATATTTTAAACATTTGGAAACATAAAATAAACATACAAGAGCAATAAAAACGCAAGTTTCCCATTCAAGAATCCACAAACGGACGTTTTCAAAAAATTACGATTTTTGACCAAAAATGCAAAGAGTATCCCCTTATCAAAAATCGCAAATTTTACTAAAAATCGAAAAAATTTTTTTTTCTTTAATTTTGGCAAAAATATATTTTAAACATTTGGAAACATAAAATAAACATACAAGAGCAATAAAAACGCAAGTTTCCCATTCAAGAATCCACAAACGGACGTTTTCAAAAAATTACGATTTTTGACCAAAAATGCAAAGAGTATCCCCTTATCAAAAATCGCAAATTTTACCAAAAATCGAAAAAATGTTTTTTTTCTTTAATTTTGGCAAAAATATATTTTAAACAATTGGAAACATAAAATAAACATACAAGAGCAATAAAAACGCAAGTTTCCCATTCAAGAATCCACAAACGGACGTTTTCAAAAAATTACGATTTTTGACCAAAAATGCAAAGAGTATCCCCTTATCAAAAATCGCAAATTTGACCAAAAATTGAAAAAATTTTTTTTTCTTTAATTTTGGCAAAAATATATTTTAAACATTTGGAAACATAAAATAAACATACAAGAGCAATAAAAACGCAAGTTTCCCATTCAAGAATCCACAAACGGACGTTTTCAAAAAATTACGATTTTTGACCAAAAATGCAAAGAGTATCCCCTTATCAAAAATCGCAAATTTTACCAAAAATCGAAAAAATGTTTTTTTTCTTTAATTTTGGCAAAAATATATTTTAAACATTTGGAAACATAAAATAAACATACAAGAGCAATAAAAACGCAAGTTTCCCATTCAAGAATCCACAAACGGACGTTTTCAAAAAATTACGATTTTTGACCAAAAATGCAAAGAGTATCCCCTTATCAAAAATCGCAAATTTTACCAAAAATCGAAAAAATGTTTTTTTTCTTTAATTTTGGCAAAAATATATTTTAAACATTTGGAAACATAAAATAAACATACAAGAGCAATAAAAACGCAAGTTTCCCATTCAAGAATCCACAAACGGACGTTTTCAAAAAATTACGATTTTTGACCAAAAATGCAAAGAGTATCCCCTTATCAAAAATCGCAAATTTGACCAAAAATTGAAAAAATTTTTTTTTCTTTAATTTTGGCAAAAATATATTTTAAAGATTTGGAAACATAAAATAAACATACAAGAGCAATAAAAACGCAACTTTCGCATACAAGAATCCACAAACGGACGTTTTCAAAAAATTACGAAAGAGTACCTCCTTATCAAAAATCGCAAATTTGACCAAAAATCGAAAAAATGTTTTTTTCTTTAATTTTGGCAAAAATATATTTTAAAGATTTGGAAACATAAAATAAACATACAAGAGCAATAAAAACGCAAGTTTCCCATTCAAGAATCCACAAACGGACGTTTTCAAAAAATTACGATTTTTGACCAAAAATGCAAAGAGTATCCCCTTATCAAAAATCGCAAATTTGACCAAAAATTGAAAAAATTTTTTTTTCTTTAATTTTGGCAAAAATATATTTTAAAGATTTGGAAACATAAAATAAACATACAAGAGCAATAAAAACGCAACTTTCGCATACAAGAATCCACAAACGGACGTTTTCAAAAAATTACGAAAGAGTACCTCCTTATCAAAAATCGCAAATTTGACCAAAAATCGAAAAAATGTTTTTTTCTTTAATTTTGGCAAAAATATATTTTAAAGATTTGGAAACATAAAATAAACATACAAGAGCAATAAAAACGCAAGTTTCCCATTCAAGAATCCACAAACGGACGTTTTCAAAAAATTACGATTTTTGACCAAAAATGCAAAGAGTATCCCCTTATCAAAAATCGCAAATTTGACCAAAAATTGAAAAAATTTTTTTTTCTTTAATTTTGGCAAAAATATATTTTAAACATTTGGAAACATAAAATAAACATACAATAGCAATAAAAACGCAAGTTTCCCATTCAAGAATCCACAAACGGACGTTTTCAAAAAATTACGATTTTTGACCAAAAATGCAAAGAGTATCCCCTTATCAAAAATCGCAAATTTGACCAAAAATTGAAAAAATTTTTTTTTCTTTAATTTTGGCAAAAATATATTTTAAACATTTGGAAACATAAAATAAACATACAAGAGCAATAAAAACGCAAGTTTCCCATTCAAGAATCCACAAACGGACGTTTTCAAAAAATTACGATTTTTGACCAAAAATGCAAAGAGTATCCCCTTATCAAAAATCGCAAATTTTACTAAAAATCGAAAAAATTTTTTTTTCTTTAATTTTGGCAAAAATATATTTTAAACATTTGGAAACATAAAATAAACATACAAGAGCAATAAAAACGCAAGTTTCCCATTCAAGAATCCACAAACGGACGTTTTCAAAAAATTACGATTTTTGACCAAAAATGCAAAGAGTATCCCCTTATCAAAAATCGCAAATTTTACCAAAAATCGAAAAAATGTTTTTTTTCTTTAATTTTGGCAAAAATATATTTTAAACAATTGGAAACATAAAATAAACATACAAGAGCAATAAAAACGCAAGTTTCCCATTCAAGAATCCACAAACGGACGTTTTCAAAAAATTACGATTTTTGACCAAAAATGCAAAGAGTATCCCCTTATCAAAAATCGCAAATTTGACCAAAAATTGAAAAAATTTTTTTTTCTTTAATTTTGGCAAAAATATATTTTAAACATTTGGAAACATAAAATAAACATACAAGAGCAATAAAAACGCAAGTTTCCCATTCAAGAATCCACAAACGGACGTTTTCAAAAAATTACGATTTTTGACCAAAAATGCAAAGAGTATCCCCTTATCAAAAATCGCAAATTTTACCAAAAATCGAAAAAATGTTTTTTTTCTTTAATTTTGGCAAAAATATATTTTAAACATTTGGAAACATAAAATAAACATACAAGAGCAATAAAAACGCAAGTTTCCCATTCAAGAATCCACAAACGGACGTTTTCAAAAAATTACGATTTTTGACCAAAAATGCAAAGAGTATCCCCTTATCAAAAATCGCAAATTTTACCAAAAATCGAAAAAATGTTTTTTTTCTTTAATTTTGGCAAAAATATATTTTAAACATTTGGAAACATAAAATAAACATACAAGAGCAATAAAAACGCAAGTTTCCCATTCAAGAATCCACAAACGGACGTTTTCAAAAAATTACGATTTTTGACCAAAAATGCAAAGAGTATCCCCTTATCAAAAATCGCAAATTTGACCAAAAATTGAAAAAATTTTTTTTTCTTTAATTTTGGCAAAAATATATTTTAAAGATTTGGAAACATAAAATAAACATACAAGAGCAATAAAAACGCAACTTTCGCATACAAGAATCCACAAACGGACGTTTTCAAAAAATTACGAAAGAGTACCTCCTTATCAAAAATCGCAAATTTGACCAAAAATCGAAAAAATGTTTTTTTCTTTAATTTTGGCAAAAATATATTTTAAAGATTTGGAAACATAAAATAAACATACAAGAGCAATAAAAACGCAAGTTTCCCATTCAAGAATCCACAAACGGACGTTTTCAAAAAATTACGATTTTTGACCAAAAATGCAAAGAGTATCCCCTTATCAAAAATCGCAAATTTGACCAAAAATTGAAAAAATTTTTTTTTCTTTAATTTTGGCAAAAATATATTTTAAAGATTTGGAAACATAAAATAAACATACAAGAGCAATAAAAACGCAACTTTCGCATACAAGAATCCACAAACGGACGTTTTCAAAAAATTACGAAAGAGTACCTCCTTATCAAAAATCGCAAATTTGACCAAAAATCGAAAAAATGTTTTTTTCTTTAATTTTGGCAAAAATATATTTTAAAGATTTGGAAACATAAAATAAACATACAAGAGCAATAAAAACGCAAGTTTCCCATTCAAGAATCCACAAACGGACGTTTTCAAAAAATTACGATTTTTGACCAAAAATGCAAAGAGTATCCCCTTATCAAAAATCGCAAATTTGACCAAAAATTGAAAAAATTTTTTTTTCTTTAATTTTGGCAAAAATATATTTTAAACATTTGGAAACATAAAATAAACATACAAGAGCAATAAAAACGCAAGTTTCCCATTCAAGAATCCACAAACGGACGTTTTCAAAAAATTACGATTTTTGACCAAAAATGCAAAGAGTATCCCCTTATCAAAAATCGCAAATTTGACCAAAAATTGAAAAAATTTTTTTTTCTTTAATTTTGGCAAAAATATATTTTAAACATTTGGAAACATAAAATAAACATACAAGAGCAATAAAAACGCAAGTTTCCCATTCAAGAATCCACAAACGGACGTTTTCAAAAAATTACGATTTTTGACCAAAAATGCAAAGAGTATCCCCTTATCAAAAATCGCAAATTTTACTAAAAATCGAAAAAATTTTTTTTTCTTTAATTTTGGCAAAAATATATTTTAAACATTTGGAAACATAAAATAAACATACAAGAGCAATAAAAACGCAAGTTTCCCATTCAAGAATCCACAAACGGACGTTTTCAAAAAATTACGATTTTTGACCAAAAATGCAAAGAGTATCCCCTTATCAAAAATCGCAAATTTTACCAAAAATCGAAAAAATGTTTTTTTTCTTTAATTTTGGCAAAAATATATTTTAAACAATTGGAAACATAAAATAAACATACAAGAGCAATAAAAACGCAAGTTTCCCATTCAAGAATCCACAAACGGACGTTTTCAAAAAATTACGATTTTTGACCAAAAATGCAAAGAGTATCCCCTTATCAAAAATCGCAAATTTGACCAAAAATTGAAAAAATTTTTTTTTCTTTAATTTTGGCAAAAATATATTTTAAACATTTGGAAACATAAAATAAACATACAAGAGCAATAAAAACGCAAGTTTCCCATTCAAGAATCCACAAACGGACGTTTTCAAAAAATTACGATTTTTGACCAAAAATGCAAAGAGTATCCCCTTATCAAAAATCGCAAATTTTACCAAAAATCGAAAAAATGTTTTTTTTCTTTAATTTTGGCAAAAATATATTTTAAACATTTGGAAACATAAAATAAACATACAAGAGCAATAAAAACGCAAGTTTCCCATTCAAGAATCCACAAACGGACGTTTTCAAAAAATTACGATTTTTGACCAAAAATGCAAAGAGTATCCCCTTATCAAAAATCGCAAATTTTACTAAAAATCGAAAAAATTTTTTTTTCTTTAATTTTGGCAAAAATATATTTTAAACATTTGGAAACATAAAATAAACATACAAGAGCAATAAAAACGCAAGTTTCCCATTCAAGAATCCACAAACGGACGTTTTCAAAAAATTACGATTTTTGACCAAAAATGCAAAGAGTATCCCCTTATCAAAAATCGCAAATTTTACCAAAAATCGAAAAAATGTTTTTTTTCTTTAATTTTGGCAAAAATATATTTTAAACATTTGGAAACATAAAATAAACATACAAGAGCAATAAAAACGCAACTTTCGCATACAAGAATCCACAAACGGACGTTTTCAAAAAATTACGAAAGAGTACCTCCTTATCAAAAATCGCAAATTTGACCAAAAATCGAAAAAATGTTTTTTTCTTTAATTTTGGCAAAAATATATTTTAAACATTTGGAAACATAAAATAAACATACAAGAGCAATAAAAACGCAAGTTTCCCATTCAAGAATCCACAAACGGACGTTTTCAAAAAATTACGATTTTTGACCAAAAATGCAAAGAGTATCCCCTTATCAAAAATCGCAAATTTGACCAAAAATTGAAAAAATTTTTTTTTCTTTAATTTTGGCAAAAATATATTTTAAACATTTGGAAACATAAAATAAACATACAAGAGCAATAAAAACGCAAGTTTCCCATTCAAGAATCCACAAACGGACGTTTTCAAAAAATTACGAAAGAGTACCCCCTTATCAAAAATCGCAAATTTGACCAAAAATCGAAAAAATGTTTTTTTCTTTAATTTTGGCAAAAATATATTTTAAAGATTTGGAAACATAAAATAAACATACAAGAGCAATAAAAACGCAACTTTCGCATACAAGAATCCACAAACGGACGTTTTCAAAAAATTACGAAAGAGTACCTCCTTATCAAAAATCGCAAATTTGACCAAAAATCGAAAAAATGTTTTTTTCTTTAATTTTGGCAAAAATATATTTTAAACATTTGGAAACATAAAATAAACATACAAGAGCAATAAAAACGCAAGTTTCCCATTCAAGAATCCACAAACGGACGTTTTCAAAAAATTACGATTTTTGACCAAAAATGCAAAGAGTATCCCCTTATCAAAAATCGCAAATTTTACCAAAAATCGAAAAAATGTTTTTTTTCTTTAATTTTGGCAAAAATATATTTTAAACATTTGGAAACATAAAATAAACATACAAGAGCAATAAAAACGCAAGTTTCCCATTCAAGAATCCACAAACGGACGTTTTCAAAAAATTACGATTTTTGACCAAAAATGCAAAGAGTATCCCCTTATCAAAAATCGCAAATTTGACCAAAAATTGAAAAAATTTTTTTTTCTTTAATTTTGGCAAAAATATATTTTAAACATTTGGAAACATAAAATAAACATACAAGAGCAATAAAAACGCAAGTTTCCCATTCAAGAATCCACAAACGGACGTTTTCAAAAAATTACGATTTTTGACCAAAAATGCAAAGAGTATCCCCTTATCAAAAATCGCAAATTTGACCAAAAATTGAAAAAATTTTTTTTTCTTTAATTTTGGCAAAAATATATTTTAAACATTTGGAAACATAAAATAAACATACAAGAGCAATAAAAACGCAAGTTTCCCATTCAAGAATCCACAAACGGACGTTTTCAAAAAATTACGATTTTTGACCAAAAATGCAAAGAGTATCCCCTTATCAAAAATCGCAAATTTTACCAAAAATCGAAAAAATGTTTTTTTTCTTTAATTTTGGCAAAAATATATTTTAAACATTTGGAAACATAAAATAAACATACAAGAGCAATAAAAACGCAAGTTTCCCATTCAAGAATCCACAAACGGACGTTTTCAAAAAATTACGATTTTTGACCAAAAATGCAAAGAGTATCCCCTTATCAAAAATCGCAAATTTGACCAAAAATTGAAAAAATTTTTTTTTCTTTAATTTTGGCAAAAATATATTTTAAAGATTTGGAAACATAAAATAAACATACAAGAGCAATAAAAACGCAACTTTCGCATACAAGAATCCACAAACGGACGTTTTCAAAAAATTACGAAAGAGTACCTCCTTATCAAAAATCGCAAATTTGACCAAAAATCGAAAAAATGTTTTTTTCTTTAATTTTGGCAAAAATATATTTTAAACATTTGGAAACATAAAATAAACATACAAGAGCAATAAAAACGCAAGTTTCCCATTCAAGAATCCACAAACGGACGTTTTCAAAAAATTACGATTTTTGACCAAAAATGCAAAGAGTATCCCCTTATCAAAAATCGCAAATTTGACCAAAAATTGAAAAAATTTTTTTTTCTTTAATTTTGGCAAAAATATATTTTAAACATTTGGAAACATAAAATAAACATACAAGAGCAATAAAAACGCAAGTTTCCCATTCAAGAATCCACAAACGGACGTTTTCAAAAAATTACGATTTTTGACCAAAAATGCAAAGAGTATCCCCTTATCAAAAATCGCAAATTTGACCAAAAATTGAAAAAATTTTTTTTTCTTTAATTTTGGCAAAAATATATTTTAAACATTTGGAAACATAAAATAAACATACAAGAGCAATAAAAACGCAAGTTTCCCATTCAAGAATCCACAAACGGACGTTTTCAAAAAATTACGATTTTTGACCAAAAATGCAAAGAGTATCCCCTTATCAAAAATCGCAAATTTTACTAAAAATCGAAAAAATTTTTTTTTCTTTAATTTTGGCAAAAATATATTTTAAACATTTGGAAACATAAAATAAACATACAAGAGCAATAAAAACGCAAGTTTCCCATTCAAGAATCCACAAACGGACGTTTTCAAAAAATTACGATTTTTGACCAAAAATGCAAAGAGTATCCCCTTATCAAAAATCGCAAATTTTACCAAAAATCGAAAAAATGTTTTTTTTCTTTAATTTTGGCAAAAATATATTTTAAACAATTGGAAACATAAAATAAACATACAAGAGCAATAAAAACGCAAGTTTCCCATTCAAGAATCCACAAACGGACGTTTTCAAAAAATTACGATTTTTGACCAAAAATGCAAAGAGTATCCCCTTATCAAAAATCGCAAATTTGACCAAAAATTGAAAAAATTTTTTTTTCTTTAATTTTGGCAAAAATATATTTTAAACATTTGGAAACATAAAATAAACATACAAGAGCAATAAAAACGCAAGTTTCCCATTCAAGAATCCACAAACGGACGTTTTCAAAAAATTACGATTTTTGACCAAAAATGCAAAGAGTATCCCCTTATCAAAAATCGCAAATTTGACCAAAAATTGAAAAAATTTTTTTTTCTTTAATTTTGGCAAAAATATATTTTAAACATTTGGAAACATAAAATAAACATACAAGAGCAATAAAAACGCAAGTTTCCCATTCAAGAATCCACAAACGGACGTTTTCAAAAAATTACGATTTTTGACCAAAAATGCAAAGAGTATCCCCTTATCAAAAATCGCAAATTTTACCAAAAATCGAAAAAATGTTTTTTTTCTTTAATTTTGGCAAAAATATATTTTAAACATTTGGAAACATAAAATAAACATACAAGAGCAATAAAAACGCAAGTTTCCCATTCAAGAATCCACAAACGGACGTTTTCAAAAAATTACGATTTTTGACCAAAAATGCAAAGAGTATCCCCTTATCAAAAATCGCAAATTTTACTAAAAATCGAAAAAATTTTTTTTTCTTTAATTTTGGCAAAAATATATTTTAAACATTTGGAAACATAAAATAAACATACAAGAGCAATAAAAACGCAAGTTTCCCATTCAAGAATCCACAAACGGACGTTTTCAAAAAATTACGATTTTTGACTAAAAATGCAAAGAGTATCCCCTTATCAAAAATCGCAAATTTTACTAAAAATCGAAAAAATTTTTTTTTCTTTAATTTTGGCAAAAATATATTTTAAACATTTGGAAACATAAAATAAACATACAAGAGCAATAAAAACGCAAGTTTCCCATTCAAGAATCCACAAACGGACGTTTTCAAAAAATTACGATTTTTGACCAAAAATGCAAAGAGTATCCCCTTATCAAAAATCGCAAATTTGACCAAAAATTGAAAAAATTTTTTTTTCTTTAATTTTGGCAAAAATATATTTTAAACATTTGGAAACATAAAATAAACATACAAGAGCAATAAAAACGCAAGTTTCCCATTCAAGAATCCACAAACGGACGTTTTCAAAAAATTACGATTTTTGACCAAAAATGCAAAGAGTATCCCCTTATCAAAAATCGCAAATTTTACTAAAAATCGAAAAAATTTTTTTTTCTTTAATTTTGGCAAAAATATATTTTAAACATTTGGAAACATAAAATAAACATACAAGAGCAATAAAAACGCAAGTTTCCCATTCAAGAATCCACAAACGGACGTTTTCAAAAAATTACGATTTTTGACCAAAAATGCAAAGAGTATCCCCTTATCAAAAATCGCAAATTTTACCAAAAATCGAAAAAATGTTTTTTTTCTTTAATTTTGGCAAAAATATATTTTAAACATTTGGAAACATAAAATAAACATACAAGAGCAATAAAAACGCAAGTTTCCCATTCAAGAATCCACAAACGGACGTTTTCAAAAAATTACGATTTTTGACCAAAAATGCAAAGAGTATCCCCTTATCAAAAATCGCAAATTTGACCAAAAATTGAAAAAATTTTTTTTTCTTTAATTTTGGCAAAAATATATTTTAAACATTTGGAAACATAAAATAAACATACAAGAGCAATAAAAACGCAAGTTTCCCATTCAAGAATCCACAAACGGACGTTTTCAAAAAATTACGATTTTTGACCAAAAATGCAAAGAGTATCCCCTTATCAAAAATCGCAAATTTTACCAAAAATCGAAAAAATGTTTTTTTTCTTTAATTTTGGCAAAAATATATTTTAAACATTTGGAAACATAAAATAAACATACAAGAGCAATAAAAACGCAAGTTTCCCATTCAAGAATCCACAAACGGACGTTTTCAAAAAATTACGATTTTTGACCAAAAATGCAAAGAGTATCCCCTTATCAAAAATCGCAAATTTTACTAAAAATCGAAAAAATTTTTTTTTCTTTAATTTTGGCAAAAATATATTTTAAACATTTGGAAACATAAAATAAACATACAAGAGCAATAAAAACGCAAGTTTCCCATTCAAGAATCCACAAACGGACGTTTTCAAAAAATTACGATTTTTGACCAAAAATGCAAAGAGTATCCCCTTATCAAAAATCGCAAATTTTACCAAAAATCGAAAAAATGTTTTTTTTCTTTAATTTTGGCAAAAATATATTTTAAACATTTGGAAACATAAAATAAACATACAAGAGCAATAAAAACGCAAGTTTCCCATTCAAGAATCCACAAACGGACGTTTTCAAAAAATTACGATTTTTGACCAAAAATGCAAAGAGTATCCCCTTATCAAAAATCGCAAATTTTACTAAAAATCGAAAAAATTTTTTTTTCTTTAATTTTGGCAAAAATATATTTTAAACATTTGGAAACATAAAATAAACATACAAGAGCAATAAAAACGCAAGTTTCCCATTCAAGAATCCACAAACGGACGTTTTCAAAAAATTACGATTTTTGACCAAAAATGCAAAGAGTATCCCCTTATCAAAAATCGCAAATTTTACCAAAAATCGAAAAAATGTTTTTTTTCTTTAATTTTGGCAAAAATATATTTTAAACATTTGGAAACATAAAATAAACATACAAGAGCAATAAAAACGCAAGTTTCCCATTCAAGAATCCACAAACGGACGTTTTCAAAAAATTACGATTTTTGACCAAAAATGCAAAGAGTATCCCCTTATCAAAAATCGCAAATTTTACCAAAAATCGAAAAAATGTTTTTTTTCTTTAATTTTGGCAAAAATATATTTTAAACAATTGGAAACATAAAATAAACATACAAGAGCAATAAAAACGCAAGTTTCCCATTCAAGAATCCACAAACGAACGTTTTAAAAAAATTACGAAAGAGTACCCCCTTATCAAAAATCGCAAATTTTACCAAAAATCGAAAAAATGTTTTTTTTCTTTAATTTTGGCAAAAATATATTTTAAACATTTGGAAACATAAAATAAACATACAAGAGCAATAAAAACGCAAGTTTCCCATTCAAGAATCCACAAACGGACGTTTTCAAAAAATTACGATTTTTGACCAAAAATGCAAAGAGTATCCCCTTATCAAAAATCGCAAATTTTACCAAAAATCGAAAAAATGTTTTTTTTCTTTAATTTTGGCAAAAATATATTTTAAACATTTGGAAACATAAAATAAACATACAAGAGCAATAAAAACGCAACTTTCGCATACAAGAATCCACAAACGGACGTTTTCAAAAAATTACGAAAGAGTACCTCCTTATCAAAAATCGCAAATTTGACCAAAAATCGAAAAAATGTTTTTTTCTTTAATTTTGGCAAAAATATATTTTAAACATTTGGAAACATAAAATAAACATACAAGAGCAATAAAAACGCAACTTTCGCATACAAGAATCCACAAACGGACGTTTTCAAAAAATTACAAAAGAGTACCCCTTATGAAAATCGCAAATTTGACCAAAAATCGAAAAAATTTTTTTTTCTTTAATTTTGGCAAAAATATATTTTAAACATTTGGAAACATAAAATAAACATACAAGAGCAATAAAAACGCAAGTTTCCCATTCACGAATCCACAAACGGACGTTTTCAAAAAATTACGATTTTTGACCAAAAATGCAAAGAGTATCCCCTTATCAAAAATCGCAAATTTGACCAAAAATCGAAAAAATTTTTTTTTCTTTAATTTTGGCAAAAATATATTTTAAACAATTGGAAACATAAAATAAACATACAAGAGCAATAAAAACGCAAGTTTCCCATTCAAGAATCCACAAACGGACCATCCACCATAAGGCTTGATGTGGTTTTTGGCGAATCTTTAGAGCCTTCAAGCCGTAGTGGTCTGACTATCGGCTTGCTACTGCGTTTTAGAATCGACTTACGCGTTAAAACTCATGTGGAGAGTTTCTGATGTTGGCTAATTTCATGAAGACGGATTTTGTAGCTGCATTTTATGTACTACTGTTAGTTGAAAAAGTGCCACACGTTGGTGATTTCCCATTTCCAGTACTGGTTTTTCTACTTAAAATTGTATGAAAAAAGAACCTTTTGCACAATACAGTACCAAAATTATTTTAATTTTTTTGATTTTACGTATTAAATTGTTTATTTACTCTGGCATATTTTTTGTTGCTTAATTTATTAGTTATTTCTCTGTTTGAAATAGTATTTTAAAATTTATTTTTAATACTTTAATATTTGAAAATGCCTGGTTTTTGAGAACATTCTAAATTTTTACTTTTAGTTTTTTTTGAAATAAAATGTACCTTAAACGATAAGTACCAAAATATTGTACCTTTTGTCCCTTCATCGTTTCATCACTTCTAGAAATAGTAAACAAAGCGGCAATAAGGTATATATGTGCTATAATTTAGATGGAAAGTGAAAAGGGGAAAATAACGGCTACCTAAGAAGAGATATATTTAATACTTAAAGGACAAATTAGTTGGTAGCTAAGAAAAAAAGTAATTTGCATGCAAGAAAACGAGCGTTACTTATCTAATACAGTATTTTACAATTCCTTATAAGTTATGACTCGGAAAAATGTAATTACACATTCGAAAACATTTGTTTGACAGTGTCATTAAAATCGCAGTAAATTATGACTTTGAATATGACGTCGTAAAGAAGCTTATAATGCCGTTATATATAGTACAAATGTTGGCGAAAGAAGGAGAACAACAAAAACATTTTAATACTTTAGTAAATTAGCTGATTTGCAGCAATCTCCGACCCATTGTGCAGTTCAAGAGTCTAGTGAAATCTTGTTGAAATAAGAATTATTTCTAAATATTATTCGACATTGAAGCCTTTAAAAATGCAATTTATGGATATCTAAGATAAACGCCACCATGTAGACTGGCTTCACTCGCAACCAATAGAAATTTATGAAACTGAAAGAGAAAGAAATACAATACAATAAATTATTTAAAGACTTGATTTATTACGAGATTTTCTTTCTATAACACGGAATGGTTAATTTCGTGGGAAGAATTACTTTTTATTATTATTTTCATTATTTTAACTAATTTAGAATTATTTAAAATTCCAAATGTACTTTTCTTATAGGAAAATGGTACGTATTTGTCAGCGCTATTTTGTCGAGAGCAGGGCTGCAAGGGGATTGTGATACCGGTGCAAACAAAAACCATGCAACCAGACTGGCGGTGTTTAACTTGTGAAAATATATTTCCTCATTCGAAAATGGCGCGATATCAAGACTTTGCCTTAAATACGATAAATAATCGTATCAATGTTAGCAGTGTCAGTGACATGATAACCTTCATCAATGATGTCTGTCCCAGATTTTGTCCCTCGTCTAACTACGTCCTAGTCGAAGCCAAACTCAATGTTATATGGCGAATGTCGAAAACTAGTCCTGATGATTACACTGAAGAACAATTAAAATGTCGAGATCGTTTTAAAGAGGAGATATTGGGTTTATTAGAGAAGCTGGGAGCTGGCGATTGTACACTGAGGAAATTGATAACAGAACAAATACAATAAAGCCAACAATCAAGCAACCGTCTCGTCGGGCAGTCCAATATACAGTTGGGTACACTTTGAATTACAGAATGCAAAACTTATGTTATATTGTGATTAAATAAAAATGAAATATTATTAATTAGACTACATTGTTTTTAATTACAAATTAAAATGTATTTAATAAAATACACAACTTTCAGACAAGATAATTGACATCCTGCGACAGCCATCATTATTTTAACTCTGCTCTTCTGATCTTCTTCTCTTTCCTTTGCACAGAATTGTTTTCATAGAAATTCATTTTGAAATGTTTTCGTAACAGAAAATGTATCGGCCAGAGACACTGCCAGACATGTTTATTTAAATATGCTTGTTTGTTTCGTGTTTTAGGATGTTGTTGTAAAATATTTCTGTAATTATTCATTTTTAAGATTTTCTGCTCGCAAATTACTCGAGCTAAAATTGGGTCTCGGCTCTTTTTTCATAACAATTTATTTTAAAATTATTTCTTGATTTCTGTATCTGCTGAGAGTATTCAACAAGCCCGAAAGATTTTTTGCCACAGATTTCGTTAAGCACTTACGAAAGCGTCATATTTCTTACACTTAGCGAAATTGTAGACCACACTTGACAAGATATTTTCACAAGCATTCTGTAAAAAATTACTTGAAGACAAATGTTGTAAAATAAAGGAAATCGGGTTTGAAGACACACAGCTAGTGTTGGAAACATGCGATCCCTTATGGAGTTTGTGATATAGCTGGAGGGTAGAAATTGGGAGCGAACCATTTCCAATATGAAAAATTCAGGCCTTATCAGGCATCCCAGATGAGGCTGCATAATCGCAGATGCGATCTTCCCCTGAAATTGTTATATGGAAGTATTTATTGCCCAATATGGAGGGTGTTTGAAGGGTCTCCCAATGTCGCAGCCAATGTTTCATCCATCATAGTGTTAATAAATGTTTCTTCTTTAAATTTTTAGCGTTCATTGAGTGAACAAGCCACTCAATATTGAACTTGTGCATTTGTAGTTACTACTTAAAACTCTGGTTTCGCCATCAACGCTGGGCACAAGCGTTGAACATGCGACCACGAACCCATTGGCTATGGCGTTACACAATTTAGAACTTTACGTTTTGTGGCATGCCACGAAAAAATGTGAAATTGGTAGTAAATCTTAATGCAACTAGCCGCAGTAAAGCCATTGCTGTCCAATTCCTTATTGAGAGGGGGAGTTTAGTGGCTTTCGCTGCTTGACTTGATTAATTATTATTCATCTCTTGTTTTTGCAGTGTATATAGAAAAAGTGATTTTTTTTTTAATTTGGTTAAAATATACATTAGAACAGTTCACAGACATTTCTTGAAATAATTTGTTCCTTAAGCATTCTAGAAATATATGACCGGGCGGCTAGAAACGCATTAGCCGGTATGAAAATAATAATTTCATTGAATTTTTTTTTTCGTTTCTGCTACGACTTGTGATAAGTAATAAATCCTGTATGACTAATATCGTATAAAAGGTAGCCACTGCTCTTTTGTGCTTCACTGTACGAATGGGCCGGTTCTAATGTACGCGCACTTACATACATCCATATGTGTGTGGGTAATTCCTTTCTGTCTGCAGTCTGTTTCTGGCACTGACATTTAAGTGCGTGCAAATGATTTATGTACACGGGCGTTTTCTTAATTAAAAAAATTTAATATTTTTTTTTTTTTTTTTTTTTTTTGGTTGTCGTTCAATATTTTTTAGAAAATTTTCTATTTAAACTAAATATTTTAATCTTCTAAAGGCTGATGCCGGAAATACCTTAAAATGTAATTTAAATTCAAATATCTGCATTAAGTAGAGTTGAAATGCAAACTTATGCATTTTTTCAATAAGGAAAAACAAATGTTATCCAATTGTCAACATTCTGAATATTAATTGTGTTCGTATAAAAACAATGGCATTTAAATTTAAGCAAAGAAAAAAAAAAAGAAAAAAATTTATTCAAATACAGAAATGCAAGTGTTCAAAATACAAAATTTTTGCACTTGAAAGATGTTGAACTTAAATTAAGACACAAGACAATTATTTACTAATTGGCAAAATAATATTTACAGGACTTGCGGTCTATTTGTTGTTAGCAAGTTTTGTAAGTGTATACTCGTATATAGTGTAATGTAAATAAATAAAAATGCATAAATATATGCATATGCAAGTACGGGTGTGTATGCATGAATGTATTTAAAGCAGACACATATGCAAATCATTTAATTAAAATTATTTTCATTTAAATTGTATTTGTGCTGGCGCATAAATAAATAAATTCAAGTATAAAATGAAAGGAAATTATGAGTAAAGAAAATAATATTTGAGGGCGGGTTCATTTAAGGCCGTACCGAAAAGCTTATTACGACAAAGGTTACGTTAAAATCTATATCATCTTCTTCTGATCCGGAAGCAATTTGCTAAAAATAATTTTAATCGCTTTTAGTTACGCCACACAGCAAGTTTTCTAAATAACTTCGACGTGTTGACGGAATAGGTTGAAGCATATTAAATCGCAACGTAGTGAATAAAATGGTCATCAAAGCAAACTACCGTCACTCAATTTTAAAAATTGACGGAGACTCACTGATGGCAACCTGTCTGATAATAGGTCATACATTTTACCATATTGGCCAGTTAGAAAAGTTGAAGTACGTCCTATAACGTATTGATAAAATAAAGAGAAATCATGACACCGATAATGTCGAGTTGAGGGAATACTTTGAAGCATGTTGAATTACAAAGAGGTAAACAAAACGATAATAAAACAAAATGTCATCCATCACCATTAACGGAGATGGAACATAGTGTCCGTTGAGGGATAATCACTGACTATTAGAAAAGTTGAAGTACGTCCTATGACGTATTGATAAAATGAAGAGAAATCATGACACCGATATTGTCGAGTTGAAGGAATACTTTGAAGCATGTTAAATTACAAAGAGGTAAACAAAATGACGGAGATGGAACTTAGTGTCCGGTGACGGATACTCACTGACTATTAGAAAAGTTGAAGTACGTCCTATGACGTATTGATAAAATGAAGAGAAATCATGACACCGATATTGTCGAGTTGAGGGAATACTTTGAAGCATGTTAAATTACAAAGAGGTAAACAAAATGACGGAGATGGAACTTAGTGTCCGTTGACGGATACTCACTGACTATTAGAAAAGTTGAAGTACGTCCTATGACGTATTGATAAAATGAAGAGAAATCATGACACCGATATTGTCGAGTTGAGGGAATACTTTGAAGCATGTTAAATTACAAAGAGGTAAACAAAATGACGGAGATGGAACTTAGTGCCCGTTGACGGATACTCACTGACTATTAGAAAAGTTGAAGTACGTCCTATGACGTATTGATAAAATGAAGAGAAATCATGACACCGATATTGTCGAGTTGAGGGAATAGTTTGAAGCATGTTAAATTACAAAGAGGTAAACAAAATGACGGAGATGGAACTTAGTGTCCGGTGACGGATACTCACTGACTATTAGAAAAGTTGAAGTACGTCCTATGACGTATTGATAAAATGAAGAGAAATCATGACACCGATATTGTCGAGTTGAGGGAATACTTTGAAGCATGTTAAATTACAAAGAGGTAAACAAAATGACGGAGATGGAACTTAGTGTCCGTTGACGGATACTCACTGACTATTAGAAAAGTTGAAGTACGACGTAGAACGTATATAACGTAAACAAATTTTTGTTTACGTTACATATACGTACACATTTTAAAAAAATTTTATATTACATTGTGGCCACCAGCGTTGCCAGCCTTGTGAGTTTCTGATGTTTCCTTATGATTGCAAATAAATTTGCTTTTATTAAATAATATTATAAATTAATGGCTCTTAAAAAAACTATGACAAATTTTCTTTAATTTAAAACTTTTGGAAAAATAGTTGCTACAAGTATTTGGTTTTCAATTCAATAATATAAACACAACTGGATAAGTTGCAGATCGCCATTCCATGAAAAATCTAAATGGATCGTTTGCCGTTTGAGGCCAACCGATCAAGTGCAAATACTCTGAAATTTTAAATAGAGAAAAAAAGAACTAAAATTGTATAAAGAAATTAAGTGAATATTCAAATAAATGCACTCGGTGATATGCCACTTTTTTGTCAGCAGTGCCCGTTAAAACAGCGGTATCACACCCGACACCGTTCTTACTTTAAGTTCGCCAGAAATTTATCGTTAAGCTTTGTTGATTGGGAGCTTTGCAGCACTGAAATATCTTTTAAATTATTTTCTAACTCAAAGTAAATAAATAATTATTCAAAATACAGAATATATAAACATTAGTCTGGCAAATTTTATATCAAATTTTAATTTAAAAAAAAAGAATTTTTCTATTTTCTATTGCTATTCTATTTCTATAATATTTTAATTTTGTATTTTCTATACAGTTGATTTTTCGAGGCAATGACAGGAGAAAAAAGGGGGAGAAAGGAAAAGGAAATAATATAATATAAAAAATAATAAAATTATAATATTTTAGAATTTTTAGAATGAATTTTTCTAAAAATCCCGATAAAAATCTCAGAAACTACATAACCGTAAATAGTAGTAAAACAGAATCAAGACTGCATGCGACTCATGTCTTCGGTTGAGAGCAACAGACAGTGTGACCGATCTGCAGTCTTATGCGCTAGTGAAGGCTAAAGAATTTTCATATAACAACAGTAAGAGCAAGTGGAACGCTTTCATTTTCGGATGTGGGTGGTGGAGTCACGAAATTTAATGCCCCACCAACACATTCGGAGTGTTCGATCTGTTTAAGCTTTCGTATGTTATTTGGTTTTTTATTTTTATTCTTTTTTTATATTTTATACACGTTTAATTTCCATTTCCAATTAATTTCATTCATATTTTAAGTCGTTGTAGAAGAGTATGATGTTGTTGTTGTTGTGGTTGTTGTTCGACAGTTGCCCATACAGCTCGAACCACTCCGAATGTTGCTGATGGCTGAAAGCTCACGAATGTATGAGTAAGATATTTAAAGTTGATAAATTCCCATAGTGGTCATTCTACAAGTAAAAAAATTCTTCAAGTGTAAGAAATTTTAAATTCGAATAGATTACGCAAATTAATTAAGAACTGAATAAGCATTAAATTGAAATGGATTTTTTCAATTCAGTCTTACTTCTGCTTCTCAACAGCAAGCTTTGAAATATTTTGAAAAACTAAAATTCTGTTTTAAATGAAAATAATTTAAATACCATTTAAAATGATTAAAGAGTTTTTCGAGAATAAAGATATATTTGTAACTGGTGGATCAGGTAATAAGGAGGGATACAAATTGCAAACGACTATTAATTACTAATAACTAATAATGTAATCAATAATAGTGTCAGCTTTTTGTAATTAAAATCTCTCAATTTTTCTAAATTAACTTTAAATTAATTATTAGGGCTTATCAGCTGGTTTCTGCGTGTGGTTTACGAGTACATTTTAGATATTTCATTTGGCAAGTATTAGAACAAGTGTTTCCTTACTGTGGTTAGGAACCAGCTGATATCCCGAAATATTAAAGTGCAATGTATTTTTTTTTTTTAAGCGAAAGTTTCCTATTGTGCAATTCTTTGCTGACCATAAAAACTTTTTTGATGCAGTATAAATAAATATCGAATTCTATTTTACTTGCCTTACATTTTGTTTTTCATTATCCACATTTTTACTACATTTAAATTTCCAGGTGTGGTTGGGAAGGCTCTTGTTGAAAAGCTTTTGCGTACCTGCAATGTGCGCAAAGTATACATTTTGCTACGGCCCAAGAAAAATTTATCGATTGAACAACGCTTAGAGAAACTCAAAAATGCAATGGTAAAAATGAAATTAATTAATAAAATGCTGACCTTTCAACTAGAAAAATTCTATTTCATGTACGAGGTGCCAAAGTTTAATACTATTAAAGCCATAACTTTTGAGCCGTTGCGCTCTCAAGTCATTATAAGTTTTGTGAATCTAAATTAAAAAGTTGTGTAAAATTAAAAGTTATATCTACATGTAGCCTCAGCCTCTGTCGTGAACTGTTAATTAGTATAAGGAGAATGTTAATCCACTAAAAGCTGACCTTAAAAGCTCAGCAGACTAATGACTTCAAATCAAATTTATTGAGTATGCCAAAAAGTATTTTCAAATTTATTTATTTTCAAATCATTTTTGCTTAAAAAGTATAAAAACAAAAATAATAAAAAAAATTTAAAAATTATGAAAAGCCGTAAAGTTTTAGAGAATACGAGCGTAAAAAGCTTTTCTTTGTTGAGGAACTGTACTGCGGGATGGTTTGAATTGCAGTAAAAATAAATTTAATTTACTCACTTCTTTCATATTTCGAATCATTAAAGCTCGTGTTCACCTCATAACGGATTAGTCTCGGTATCCGGTTCTTGATTAAGTTTTGGTTTGTAATGGGTCTAGTGTGGCGTCATGTTTGACCTGTTTTCTAAAATGCAAAATTCCTGTTTACAAATTTGTAACCACGTTTGAGTCAAGTATTTTCAGATCTCTTAAGGAGTTAATGTTTAAGCAGCCTGACAGGCACGCTGCACGAACAACTCCAAATAACAATAATATTTAATATTTTATAAATTTTTTTTTAAATTTAAAATATTTTTACGAATTATGTTGGCACAAATGAATAATGCCAATTTTGGTTTAGATCTTTCGCCAATTGCGAAAACAAAAACCGCATGAATTAGACCGAAAACTGAGCTGCATACCTGGCAATGCGGTTTTACCTCTTTTGGGCATAACGGCGGAATATCAGAAGGTATTGGAAAATGTTTCCATAGTCTTCCATTGTGCTGCTACAGTCAGATTCGATGAACCTCTGAGAGATGCTCTGAGGCTTAATGTTGGCGGAACTTTGCAGATGCTGAAATTTTGTGAAACTTTAAAAAATATTGAGGTTGTGATGCATGTTTCGACATTCTTTAGTAATCCTTACCTTCAGCGAGTGGAAAATAAAGTCTATGACTCGCCCTTGAATTGGAAATTTTGTTTGAGTTTATTGGAAGAAAGTTCTATTTCGGAAGATGTGCTGAATATAATAACCAACAAGTATGACTTAACTCGTCACGTGCTTTCAGGATTTAATCAATTTTTTTTTCTTCTAATTAAGATTAATTGTGGGCTTTCCGAATACTTATTGTTTCACTAAAAATCTGGCGGAGTCGTTAGTGAACGATTACAGAGGCAAATTGCCGGTGGGAATTTATAGACCATCTGTCGGTAGGTGTTTGCTAAATACTTTTTCTATCATTAGCCAACAAGGACGAATATTCGTCCTTGTTTTTGGTTACAATTTGGTCATTCAAAATTCTTAAAACCAAAAATTGTTTTAACAACATTTCACTGGTTGCAACTTTAACTGGGATATTTTCTACAGAGTTTACAAATAAAAATGTTGAGGGAATGGTATAATGGAATGATGTACGTGTGTCTGAAAAGGACTTTATCAAGCCGCTTAAAGACAGATGCAAGAGAAACTGTAAATGCATACATACTTGTTGGCATTTCCTTCACACACTCTCATTTTCATTCCGTTGTGTCGCTGATGAAGTTGTCCTTTATTTGTTTGTTAATTTTTTTCATTGTTAATATTTTTTCATTTCAAGTTTTGTTTGCCATCGAGGAACCCGAAAAAGGTTTTGCACCTGCTTTGATGGGCGCAATGGGGTTATTTGCGGTAGCAGGCGCTGGCATATTGAAAACCGTTTATATGCGACGGGACGTTATACTTGATGTAACTCCCCAAGATGTTGCTGTAAAATGCTTGTGTTTTTATACGGTAAAGACGGCCAATCTGTTTAAGGAGCAAAAGCAGCTGAATCATACTCCTGTCTATATTTCATCTGCTTGTACACATTGCGAGATCACTTTTTGCCAGTACATCGAGATTATGCAGAATTATGGATTTTGGTCGGAAGCAGCTTTTGAGAAAAGCTATCTGATACCAGGCATTTACTGCACGGATAACCGTTTTATATACATGCTTTTGGTATGCGTGCTGCCGTTTAGAATTACTTTGAACACTAAATGAATCTTAAATATGTTGCAGGTGATATTTAAACAGATTCTACCGGCTCTTATCGCTGACTTTGCTTTAGTTGTGAGTGGTCGTAAGCCGGCTGTGATGCATGTACAACGGAAAATATTTTCGACTTTAGAGGTTATGAAACCTTTTTGCTTCAATAATTATGAGTCACCAGGCGTAACCGATATAGATGAATTAACGGGAGGATCTGCTGAGTCAGTATACTTTTATTTTAATAAAATTTCCAAAGTTCACTACCACGTCCTTAAAATGCTTTGCAGGAAGGAATTTAATTTGGATGTAGTGCAGGAGGTGAAAAGCTTTTACAAAAATGTCGCAATATGCCAATCAGTGCCTAGCAGTGTACGTGAACATTTGCTTAAGGAAGACCCAAAAACATTGCCAAAAAGTCGTAAAATATTGAAAGCGTAAGTTTGTTTTAACTCTGTATTGTTTTGATTTAGATTACATTGGTGAAAACATATTAAAATCAATGGATTGTTCACTTTTTTTTTTTGTTTCAATGAAACTTTTTCCTTAAGTTAATGAAACTATTTCATAAATTTGGCGGAATTATCGCATTATAATTTCTAAGCTATTTTATTACTCTTATGATATTATTTCAGAAAATTAATGAATTGTGATCATAGATCTAATGAATAATTTCATTTGTCTCATTATATTATATAAATTATATAAAGTATTTACTTTTTGCCCAATACAATTTCATTATATTTACAAAACATTTTCATTTAATTAAAGTATCACATATTAACTGATTATATTTGTATTAATACGACATTAACTAACTAGTAATTAAATTACTAATTTTTTTTCCAATAATAACACGATACAAATCCAATGTTAGTTTTCCGATTAGAAAAGCCATGTGGACTTAAACACTCCCCATTAGAATTAAGAATTTGGTTATAATTTTTCTCTATCTAAAGTCATTACAATTTAAAACTGAAAACTAAATAGGAATTACAAAAAATAAAATTTAAAAGTAATAATTTTTTTTTTTCATATGTTTCCTTGCCTTTCAGAAAAATTGTTGTATACAACATTTTCAAGTTCTTGCTGGCATTTAAAGTTTACGAAAAGGTCGTCGACTACCTTAGAGATTTCTACTATGAGCATTTAACAGCAGAAGGAATTTCAACATCCTTTTGCCCCAAAAATATGATTTAAAATTATTTTCTACTTATTTTGCATATACTGGTTGCTGGGTATCAACGATATTTATATATTTAAATACACTAGTAAAATTGAATAGAAAACTTTACTTCAATGTTAAATAAATTGGAATTAAATGAAAGGAAAATGTAGATACAATTGAATGTAAATGTAATTACAATTGAAATGATTATTTGTTACAGCATGTCACAGCTTTGATTTGCTAAGCTTCCTGTTCTTAGAAAGCATATGGGAAAAAGCTCGTTGAAGATCTGCCTTTAGCATACGGAGAATTGGGCAGGGGAGCCACTTAACTCCACAGCAATCAATTTCAAAGCATTTTTATGTCTCTTTTCATTTTCACAACTTTAGTGCGTCTTGGAATATAATGATGGGAATCCCACAAGTAATGTAAATATAGTTAATAAAATGTAAGTCAGCCAATAAATTACAATCCATGCAGATATGATGTATCGCAATGTTGTTTTAATAATAATCATTATTGTTTATATATCTGCATTATCCAAGCACTAAAATCACAATTGGAGGCCACAATAGACTTTAAGCATGTCTGAAATTAAAGGAGTTTTGATTCGTAATAGTTGCTTTTTTTAATAAAAAAGAAATTTATAAAATTATTTTGACTTACTTTTTCTTTGAAGGATAAGATATGTAATGTAATATAATATAATATAATATAATATAATATAATATAATATAATATAATATAATATAATATAATATAATATAATATAATATAATATAATATAATATAATATAATATAATATAATATAATATAATATAATATAATATAATATAATATAATATAATATAATATAATATAATATAATATAATATAATATAATATAATATAATATAATATAATATAATATAATATAATATAATATAATATAATATAATATAATATAATATAATATAATATAATATAATATAATATAATATAATATAATATAATATAATATAATATAATATAATATAATATAATATAATATAATATAATATAATATAATATAATATAATATAATATAACTTAATATAATATAATATAATATAATATAATATAATGTAATATAAAATAATATAATATAATATAATATAATATAATATAATATAATATAATATAATGTAATATAAAATAATATAATATAATATAATATAATATAATATAATATAATATAATATAATATAAAATAATATAATATAATATAATATAATATAATATAATATAATATAACTTAATATAATATAATATAATATAATATAATATAATATAATATAATATAATATAATATAATATAATATAATGTAATATAATATAATATAATATAATATAATATAATATAATATAATAAAATATAATATAATATAATAAAATATAATATAATATAATATAATAAAATATAATATAATATAATATAATATAATATAATATAATATAATATAATATAATATAATATAATATAATATAATATAATATAATATAATATAATATAATATAATATAATGTAATATAATATAATATAATATAATATAATACAATATAATATAATATAATATAATATAATATAATATAATATAATATAATATAATATAATATAATATAATATAATATAATATAATATAATATAATATAATATAATATAATATAATATAATATAATATAATATAATATAATATAATATAATATAATATAATATAATATAATATAATATAATATAATATAATATAATATAATATAATATAATATAATATAATATAATATAATATAATATAATATAATATAATATAACTTAATATAATATAATATAATATAATATAATATAATGTAATATAAAATAATATAATATAATATAATATAATATAATATAATATAATATAATGTAATATAAAATAATATAATATAATATAATATAATATAATATAATATAATATAATATAATATAATATAATATAAAATAATATAATATAATATAATATAATATAATATAATACAATATAATATAACATAATATAATATAATATAATATAATATAATATAAATATTTTTAATATAATTATTAATTTTAAGCTTTGCTTTGACTAAGCAGGGCGGGTTACACTGACATCAAAAGCTCTCTATACAAATTGTTTCGAAAGAAAGTTGCTGAAAAACTTTAAAAAACTAAATTCAGTTAAATTTTAAGTTTAAATATTAAGACAAGTGTTAACAAATAAAGTTAGAAAAGGGTGAAACCGGTTGATATCGTAAACTCCAAATGATCAGGGTTGTCATTCGATCCCCTTTCCCTTAAAAGTGATTATCCTCTACATCCAGACATCAGCCTACACAATGAATTAACTAAATAAATATTAAATGTTGCTCAATACTATAAATATTTTGTTAAAGGATGATCGAAATTTAAACCGTCTTATATTACAAAAAATACTTTTTCATTAAAAAAAAAAGAAATGCTCTTATTCCTTTGCTTTTTAATTTTAAGTTAAAAAAAATCATTTTAAAGGGGCCACATACGATGTGAGCGTACGCTACAAGTTAGCATTTAAACAATATTGTGACAAAAGGGTTCATATACGAAAGCTTATATATGTAAAAAACCCTAAAGGTTGATGTCTCGTTCTAATTAAATTCACAACATCGCTTGAAAAGGCGAATAAAATATTTACAAAATATCGAGACTATACGAGAATGTAAAATAATTTTTGTTTTTATTTACATACAAAAGCAAAATTAGGTCAACAATAAAATTAAAAATAAAAATTAAAATACAAAAAAAAAATACTTTTAGTTGTTGTAAAATAGCAAAATGATTTTTAATTATAAAATGATAAATTTTTAGTACTTTTCTATTATTCCTGAAGCAGTTACTCCTACTAAAATTGTTATAGGGAAAATATTTTATATAAATGTTTGGCGATTCATGGAAAAAGATCTTTAATATTTTTTTCTAATTTTATATATAATGTTTTAATTTCAATTCAAAAAAATCTTTAATATTGATAGTCGATTACATCGATTTGTTGAAGAACCAACAATTTCTTCTGTGTATATAAATTTTTATTATCTGGATCTTATCAAGTCTAAGGGAATGGCATACAAAATTTTACAAGTAGCAGTGCGGAGTTATTATGGGGCGTACCTCCTCTAGACCTGACACTTTTTGCATTAAAAAGTGAAGCGATATTTTGCAGCATAGTGCAAAACAACTCTCGGAAATGGTATAATAAAATAACAAGTCTTTGTGGTCTATTAAAATTCAAATTGCAAAGCCCAAATTTTATGGCAAGGTAGAATGTGTAGAAGGGGTTTGTATGGCGTACTTGGAAATTCTTCTCCGGGATGTTGCTAAGTCTGTTAAATTTTTGTAAAAAGTGAAGGCTGGCACACGGCTGGCAAGCCATATATTAAAGCTGCGGTAGCGGTAGGCCGAAAGTTATATTTCGTACGGTTCTTTGGCATGAGTCCGGTTGTAATTGAAAAACCCTGTTTTGTGCTCCCAGTATTTTGTGTTATGCTTGATGATGAAGCAGGGCGCCTTTATTGTATGTATTTCAGTAGCCTTGGAGTTTACGTTCTAACTTGCATATATGCGGCACTGCTTTTTATTTTATTTCTATTGATTACAGTGCTTTACGAATCTGGAGAGATTGTTATATACCTGGATGCTTCTTTTATATCTCTTTTTAAATATTCGCACCAAATTGATGGCAAAAAAAATTTTTCTGCTTTATATTCGAACTTTGTATAACATTCCATTGATATTGAGATCAATATTGCTTTAAAATACATTCGTGTAGCGCAATTTGAATTAAGTAACTTTTTCGTTACTGTTGTACAATATGTTGTACAACATGTTGTACGGCACACAATTGGCAGCTAAAGATTTTTACTCCTTGTTGGTTAACACATTTATACCAATCTTTGCCAACTATATTTGATTTTCATTTCCTTCTATCGGCTGTATTTTACCTATATGGATTTCGGATAGTTAAACCGCTTTTGTGTCCGAAATATTCCAAAGCAGTATAAAAAACAAAAAAAATTTTTTTTGGCTCTGTCGTTGGCTTTATTTTGTATACGAGTAATTAGAAAAGTAAAGCAAAGACTTGCGTCAATGGCCTTGTTTGCACATGCAACCTCTTAAATTTTCTAACTCGATGACTAGAAATAGTTCTAGGCTTGTGAGGTTATATGAAAATGCGTCTGTGTGAGTACCGCAGGAAAAAAAGAAATCAATTAAAAATGTATAAATACCAATTTCGTACTCCAAGTGATCATTGGTGGAATGAATTAGTCATTTTTTTTTTGCAAGTTTTTGCTTTTTATTTCAGTATACTCACAAACATACGTATATACATATAAAAAAAAGCTCATGTTAAATTAATTAGTTATTATTGGCGGAGATGGCATGAAATTATAGTTTCTTTTCTAAGCTTCGCACTGGCATTGCAAAACTTTATTTAATATCTTATGCTTCTAAAAGGTTGAAGAATATACTTGTTTTTCACAGCGAGCAATTTTTTGAATTGTTACTTGTAATCAAATGTATGTTTGAGTTTACGTGTGAATGTAGTAGTATTAGTTTTAATCGTTTGATGAGAGTGGCGTTTTCTCATGCTGCCAAGTGTGGCTTAAGCTTTGCGAGAGCGATTGGTGTGTTTACGCAAAATACTTGTACGTGTTGCGTAATACTTGGCACGTGCCCTTCATTACTTCCGTTGGTAGATTGGCCTATTTTGCTGCAAAATAGTTCTTCTTCCAAAATTTTATAAAAAAGTAAACAAAACATGCTCACACACTAGAGCTTTTCACAAAAAAAAAAAAAAAAAAAAAAAAAAAAAATGCAAAATAAAAAATATTGCAAATTGATATTAATTAGAAATTTAAATATTTAAAGTGTTACTACTACGAGTACTAGGTAAGAAGCACACTGGATGTGTAAAAAGTGTCGAACTTCGTTGCGGAGGAAATATAAAATTTCGGAAGGAGTTTGGAGCAGTTTGTCCTATAAGTAAGATATATGTATTTAAAGAATATTTTTTTTAAATTTGTTTTCAAAAACGTATTCCGTGTTATCTTTGGTATTGTATATCTTTTGCCAGTTGGTAGGCAAAATACCCCACTGTGCAAACGCATTTGCAAATTCGTCTTGATGTCCTATGCAAATAATTACAACAATTTGTTTCTTTGCTTCTTTTTCCTCGTACATATTAATATAAAGAAAAAACTAAAAACTAAATCCACTTCTGATTAGATTTATAGTGATATAAATCTATTCAGTTTGATTTATAATATTTTAACATAAATTGTATCGTGGATTTAATTTGAAGTTTTAGTGTAATTTTTAACTGCAGCGCAACCAGACAAGAGAAGTAGGACTATAAAATGATATACGACTTTTATGAGGATAAAGAAATTTTTGTAACAGGCGGATCGGGTAAAACAGATAATGAATAAACTATTAAAACTTTCCATTTCAAATTGTTCGTTTGTATTTAAGGTATTGTTGGCACAGCCTTAATTGAACAACTCCTGCGCTCTTGCAATGTACGGAAAATCTATTTATTGCTTCGTCCTAAGAAGAACATGAATGTAGCAGAACGCCTCTTTAAGGTCAAGGAGGAACCAGTAAGTGCTTCCTTATTATTGATTAAAACGCCTGAAAAAATAAAGAATAGTTTTTAAGGGTTTTGTTAAATTTTTTTTTTTTAAACTTGGTTGATGGCCAGTTATTGAAACTTAGGAGTTTCGGATGAATAGAATAATTTCTTTTCCACGTGCGCTGTATGAAAAAAAGAATTTTAATTTATTAGATTTTTCGCCAATTGAAACTGCAAAAGCCAAACGAATTGGATGAAAAGCTTGAAGTTGTATCCGGTGATGTGGTCCTGCCAATGTTGGGTGTCACAGAGGAGTCAGCAAATTTACTCGCAAATGTTTCTATTTTTTATCATTGCGCCGCTACAGTACGTTTCGATGATCCTATACGCGAGGCCTTGAAGTTGAATGTTGGTGGCACATTAGAGGCTTTAAAATTAGCACAAACTTTGAAGAAACTTAAAATATTTATGCACGTCTCGACGTTCTTCAGTAATCCATACCTAACAAAAGTGGAGGCAAAATGTTATAAAGCACCCATGGATTGGAAGCTCTGCTTAAGTCTGATTGATAGAACGGATATTGGTCAGGAGGAATTGGACGCAATAACGAGAAAGTATGTAAAAGTTTTTTTTTTCTAATATTCGTGTTTTTGTTTAAGAAAACAATATAATTTACAGATTGATCGTCGGCTTTCCCAATACATACACATTTACGAAAAACCTGGCGGAGTCACTGGTGAATGATTACAGGGACAAGCTTCCAGTTTGTATTTATAGGCCATCAATAGGTAAGTTAGCTTAACGTGACCATTTTGAAGCGACTGATCTGTGTATCTAGAAAACTAAATTAACTTTATTTTTTTTTTCTTTTTTTTTTTTTTTATTGCAAACAAGAAAAGTTTTAAGTTTCTCTAGAAGAGCAGGTCTCTTCGCTAATGGAGGCTGACAATCATCCTTATCTTCAATAAGTAATTTATGTTTCACTTCTATATTGTTATGTGAGTCTATAGGATTTTCCTTAACAGCGCCAATAGCGATATTAGATCTATTGGTACTGTCTTCGGATCTGCTCAAAATTTTGTGGCTGAGAATTGGATTTGTTTGAACTTTCGTGCTCTTTCTTTAAAAGCTCTATCCTAAAACTTAAGTTCCAAGTTTTTTTTCCTTAAGTTTTTTTTTAAAAAATTTTTGCTTTTCGCTTTGCATACATTTTGTATTTTTTAATCTAAATTATTATAGAGATTCTAACAACTGAATTTAGGAAAATAATTTCTTTCCTTGGTATGAATAAAATTATTTTATATAAATCCGAAAGCAAAGTTTGCTAATTATTTGTAATTTATGCGAAAGAACTTTTTGTTTAAATTGCAAACAATATGGAAATTAATTGCAGCTTTGCGACTTACTTTCTGTTCCGCACTGTGTATATATGTTATGACCTCTGGAATATAAACAACAAGAAATGCACAAGTATTTATAACTTCCTGCTAATCATTTAAGATTCAAACATAATATTGATTAAAAATTTACTTATATGTATGTATGAATTGATATTGCTTCCCGTAGTACCAGCAGTCATCACCGAGGTTTTCTTGTGTCTCCATAAAGAAGTGCTTACCACGGTTTGCTTAGAGTGATAACGGTATCCAGAGTATTTAAAAAAAAGCTCGCTCGCAAATGATTTAGGCAGGCGGTTCCCCAAAACTCAAATAAAATATGAAACGCTTTCAGAATGGCTATAATATGCGTATTCAATATTCTTAAAGTTGTTTTTTTTTATGCGACATATTTTTAAAAATAAATTATTCTGGTCCTTAGTTTTTTTTGCTCTGGAGGATCCTGAACGTGGCTTTTCACCTTCATTAATGGGCTTAATGGGTTTGTTTGCTGTTACCGGTGCGGGTATATTGAAAACAATATATTGTGATAAAAATAATCGCTTGGATCTCTCGCCGCAAGATGTTGTTGTTAAAAATATGCTGTATTACACGGTTAATGCCACAGAGACTTACGAGAAAGCTAAGCCCAAAGATATTCCCGTTTATATAACATCCAGCTGCACTATATCCGATACAACATTAGTTAATTATCTTAGCATGATGAATAAGTTCGGTTTGTGGGAAGAGGCTGCCTACAACAAGAGCCTTTTCCTACCAGGCATTTTTAATACGTCTAATCGTCTTATTTATATGATTTTGGTAAGTTAATTAAACCTATATGTATGTATGTATGTATGTATGTATGTATGTAGTAAAAAAACCCAAAAAAATATATATTTTCATTTAAATGCGAAAGGTTTTCTTTCTACAACTGCTGCCAGCTCTGTTTATTGATTTCATTTTAATATTATTTGGCCGAAAGCCAGCAGTGATGCGTATTCAACGTAAAGTTTTCCACACTTTGGAAGTCATGAAACCGTTTATGTTTAATAATTACGAAAGTGAAGGCGTAACCCTTTTAAATGAGATTAACATGGATTGTGAAGGGTGAGGATACTGCAAGGAAATAATTGATAGTTTTTTAAAAAGTCTATCTTACTTCACTTTTTCAGCACTAATTTTAGTATTGAAGTGTTGCAGAGGACTAAAGATGTATTTGCTAGTGCCAGCTTTTGTCACGACATGATATTTAGTGTAAGAAATATTTTGTTCAAAGAGGATAATGAATCCTTGCCGACGGCAAGAAAAATATTTAAAATGTATGTGTGAAAAAGTCTCCTAAAAATTTTTATTATTACTTTATTCTTTTATTAATTTTTTTTTTTAGCAAACTGTGGCTCGACAAATTTTTAAAATTTTTACTGCTGTACACAATTTTGCTTAAAATTGTTGATTTTTCTAAAAAAGTCATTACAGACTGGCTGTTGAATCCGTGTTGTAGTATGGAGTGATCGTGGAGTTAAATAACACGATACAATTTTTTCTTATGGCAGTAGATTTTTTGGTTTGTAAAATACTTTGAAAATATATTAAAAATTTAAGTTGTAATATGTGCTAATGTATTTAGGAAAAAATGCAAAAAAATAAAGTATACTCGTATTCCATAAGGGTACATTTAATTTTTGTAATAAAAAAATAATAAGAAAAAGAAAATTTTCATAAAATCAGTTCGTTAAATGTAAATAAGGACAAAAAAAGAAATAAGAAATTTTTGAATTTAAATTCTGATTAAAGAAAAAATTTTTACAAAATACATGCAGAAATACGTGTTGCAAAATTGCAACATCTTCTTATTTGCCTAAAAGTATGCCGCAAAATTGCAACGCGTTCTTATGTAATTGGTTACAGCAGAGAATGCTAACCCAGCCAACAATATTTGTTTTTCTTATTTCTTACTAAGCGAAGTACACCCAAAACTACTTTATCATCATATTTTAAATAATAAGGAAATGTAAGGTATCGTTTCACTATCCCACCACAGTCTTACGATTTGAGAAATTTGGCATGTGTGCTGAAAAAATGAAATAGTGTGACATAAAATCGAGCAATTTTTATGAAAAGCAAGAGTTTATGAAAATTTTTTATAAAACGAAAGTTTTCGTGCGATCAGAGTTGCTTTTCCTTCAAGCAGCTGAACCAAGAAAACAAGAAAAACCAAGAAAAATTGTATTATTGTTAAAGTTTTGTTTATAGTTTAATTTATTATGGCAATCAAGCCTTTTCTACAGCCCAAAGTATGATAAATTTTATTTGTTTATGTTTTACAACCAGAAAACATCTGGTTTTGTAATTCTTTTAAATGATAGTGTGGCTGCAGCAACGCCACTTTGATGCGATGTCTTAAAACAGGAGGGTATCACTATCCGATTTCCTGTGAATGCATTGTAAGACTGAGTAGGATAGTGGAACGAGATCTTTAATAATTAATCACTCCTGTTATTAATCACTCCTTTTGTAGAACAAATGAGCAGAAAAAGGTCCTGCATATTCCTCGTAATAATGGCGCTGACTTTTCTTTTCTTTATAAACTTTTAAAAAATAAATATATAAATAAAAAAAATAAATTAAAAATAAAAATTTCAGTGGTGGTCCATAGTTCAAGAGCTGTTTTCATTTATTATTTATAACAAAAAATATGTCAGTTAAGATTGCGAAATTATTGCCAGAACTTAAAGGATTATTTACATTATTTCTATTTAAAAACAAAATATCATAAAAATTTATGTTTGTATAGGCAGCTACTAATTTTATAAATTTATTTATTTAACAATTAATTAATATAAAAATGTATACGCATGTATGTATGTGTGCTTAGAAATATATTTTAATTTAAAATTTTCCCTAAGTGATGCCTGTATTAGTCGTAATGTTAATTAGAGTTAAGGCTGAATAAGAAAGGCCAAATGCTTTGACCGTGGTCATTGAGTCTTGGCAAAGCAGATGTAGATCCAGTGCGGCTTGTTATACAAATTACGGATCTCCCTTGCGTTTTGCTTTCTCTTGCAAATTAGAATTTTATTAACATAATTTTCGTTGAGAAAGTTGATTTTGATTTTTAAGTTCGAAAAGTCTTTTCATCTAACAATAAAATTACAAAATGTCTAACTTAAAGCAATTTCTTGAGTGGCTAATTTATTCGCCCTTTTGGCTTGCATACGTTGAATTGGAGGCACTGCGAACATGATTATACCACTGATGGCAATCATAACACCAGCTAAAATAAAAGCGGGATCGTAGGACAAAAGGATGTCGTATAACCAACCTTAAACAAAAAAAAAAAAAAAAAAAACAAAAAAAATCAAATTACAATTTTTATTAACTATCGCATACAAAAACCAAGTAAATGGAGTATTTTTTTGCAGTAAAACTTTTTTCGCGATCCTTTTTAATTACAAACCACAGAACAGATATACAATGAAATTGCTTTCTGCCTTTCACTGGGGTTTTCATTAAATCATATCGTCGTCTATGTTTGCCTGTACAGAAATACACTACTTTGTATTTTGCATGATCACTTACCTCCTATGGGTGGTCCTATCAACGATGCAATACCTTGGAATAGTAGTAGTATACCAAAAGCATTTGTTAACTTTTCCAGACCTAATAAATCCACCAATATCACAGAAGTTAAGCCCACATAGGCACCAATAGAAAACCCAAATACCGAGCAATAGAAAGATAGAGAATAGAAATCTCTGCACAGCGGACACAATGCCGTTGCAATGCCACATACTGTCAAGCAAATATTATATATCCACAAGCGATTTACCCATGTTTTGTCGGAGATATAACCCAATATTATTCTCCCAATAGTATTAGCTACACCAATAATGGCAATGAGGTAGGACGATTGTTCAGACGTTAGATTTAAGGCTTTTGCCTGAGCTACCAAATAAACGTATGGCATGTTGAAGCCAATGCTGGTACAGAAATTGGAAACAGCAAATATTATGAAGACGGTGTCTTTGAGCAGCTCAAAATTCATCATTTCGGCCAAGGTGTCACTCGCTTCTTTGGAGAATGGTATACATCCGCAACATTTCCCTAATTCCTGAAAATATTACAAGTGTGTAATGATGTGAAAATCAACAACTATTACATTTATTAAATAATTATCAAGCAACCCATGCATAGTGTTCATGTCATATTTATTTTCAAATATAATAACTCATTATCAAAATTTTTTGTAACGGAAAAAATGTCTTTGCTCGAAATAATATTTTTTATCTATGACAATTTAATGGCTTTACTTTTGGAATGGGAGGTCTTCGCCATGAGCGTATTAATGCTGTTAATTATATTTGTGGCCGTAAGCGATATATTACTGTCTTACTTCAATGCAATGAATTGGCAGGATGTGGACTCTAATTCAAGAAATCCATAAAAACTAAAGAGCATGAAATAAAACGAACACAAAAGAATTCTCACCTGATCCTCGTTTATGTGCAAAGAAGAATGTTTAACGGAGCTGTAATGTTGTATGTAACCGGAACCTGCTAGATCTGTTCGCGAACGAGCATGTTGTGGTATATTTTGTAGAGAACCCTGCATATTTTCAGATTATTTAAATATCTTAAATTGCTCAGATGCGAAACGAACTTACTTGATATAAAATGTCAGGCCGATACATGGTCCCGCTATCTGATCTTTCTCTATGAGATTCCTTTATCTGCTCTAAGTACGTTTGACTCATGGAAATGTTTGTAATTTCGTGGTTACTGGTACATTTAGCTACCCCATTAAGGATCTTAAGAAAATATTTATATGTAATTAAAAAAATACCAATTAAATTTTTACATTTATAATTATTTACAGAAGATTTGTCAGCAACTCCCACGCTATTGGATCTGCATAAAGGCTTTTCATCGGCATTGGGCAATTGCAAGTACTTTTCGGTTTGTTTGGCATTAAGTTTTAATGGTACCAACTCAGCTGGTGTGGTGTTAACGTCAATAAGTTTCTTCTTGTTTTTTGGTTTTGGTGCCTCTAATGGCCTAAACAAGGCGCCAAATAATATGCAGTTTAAAACGAGACCACCAATGATGAGCAAGGCACCGCGCCAACCAAATGTAGCAATTAAGTGTTCTGTGATTGGAGCAAAAACAAACGTACCAAATCCAGAACCACAAACTGCTATCCCAGTGGCCAAGGATCGCTTCGCTTCAAAATATGTACTAACGCTAACAATGGCTGGCAAGTATATGAGACCGAAACCTAACCCCGTACCAATTCCAATCGTGAAAATCAGTGTCAATACGTTCTGCAGACATAATAGAAAAATTAATAAAAATAAAGCAAAATTAGTTGAAAAAAAAAATTTAAAAAAAATGGTTGTATGCTATTGTTACCTGCGCAAAGATACTGATGACTATGCAGAATGAGGCCACAATAGATCCTGCAATTGTTACCGTCCTACAGCCGTAGCGGTTTACAAATGATGATGATATGGGGCCTAAGGTAGTCATGTAAAGGAAGACAAATTTATATTATTTATACCAGCCTTAAGGTATGCTTCGTTTTTCCTTTTGCTTTGTTGTGTGTGCAATAAAGTGATACGGAAAATTACTCAGGCATGTAAATGACATCTCCTGATCAATATATTTGTGTGCTTTTTTTTTAAACAGACTATTTTGTTTTTCATTTTATTTAAAATTTTTTATCATCTTTTTTCTTTATTTAATTGACAAAAGAATTTAAAAAAAATTTTTTTTTTTAAAATAATTTTTGATTATAAAGTCATTTGTTTTAAAGTATTTTTTTTTATCTTACCAGATGCATATGTAACTCCCACCATAATTGACACAATCCATGCTGTGTAACCCTTCCCTTCATCGAAATATGTCAGGAATTCATCGTAGAAGAGGCCGAAGGAATATGTCATGCCATCAGCTAAAATTAGGAAGTATTAATTGGTATTTATTACTTATTAAAAAAGGGTCTAAAAGTTCCAATGTGTAAATGGGTCTCAGCTCTATAGTGATACACTGTGAGAAAATCCAAATAAGTTTTAATTATTTCTTTTATAATAATTTTTGCGAGTGTATTCATCAGTTCCTTTCTTGTTCAATTAATTATTTGATCATATGATTGTACATGGTAATCTCTAGGCTATCACAAATTATAAGACATCTGATATAATATCTGGCTACTGAGTATTTCTGGAAACAATTATATATATCTTAATGCTTTTAAGTATAATTTGTGTATCTAAATTATGCAATACGTTATTGGGTATACAACTTTTACATACAATATTTTCAAGTGCTTTCAGTTTGTAGTGGATTTCAGAAAGCGATTAGATAAATGTATATGTTTTATATCTCTGCAGTTGTATTCGCTTTATGTCTAGCGATATAGCAGTTGCCAAGCAGGCGATAAGATTAAATAAGCGTAGAATAACTTTGAAAGCTTCATAATGTATTCATATTCATGGAAAATTTAAATTTTGTGCATAATCCCTGAAATTTTAATAAGGCTTGGTAAAACAGCCGTTCTTATGACCCATAAATACCGAACAATTTTTTTTTCTTTACGTCACAAAAGGATAAAAAAGGATTTTAGTGGTTTTATAGAAAAAAAAATGATTTTAATTATTTATGAATATAGAAACTACTTTGGGAGTATCAGAAGATCAGGTAGCGAATATGATCATGGTAATATTTGTATTAAACTGAACACCCTTAAAATTAGCCTTTTCATTTGATGAACGATGTAACTTTGCTAATTTGCTATTAGTTGTGAAGGAAATAGCAATTAATATGGAATTAATTGCTACAACAGCAATTGAGTATTGGGGGAAGTATGCCACACATAAGGAAGTAATTTCCAAAAGATATTCCCAAGATAGACCAACTAGGTTTAAAAAGGACCATCTTTAATAATTTCTAATATGATTTTGTACCCATAAAACTTATCATAGAGGTATTTAATTTTTAGTTCAATGAGTTTCTTCGTAAGCGAAATTGCAGTAGATGGTTTGGTACGATCAAGGACTTTTTTGTGTGAAATTTGAAGATACGTTGTGGCAGACAGTGTAGTGCGATCAAGGACTTTTTTGTGAGAAATTTATTACAGGGTTACTAAAAAAGTTAATGATACTTTGATTTCGATTGGATACCCCTTGCTTATAAAAAGCAAATTTTGGATGCCCTACAGGAGAAGTATGTTGATCGTCACATCTAAGTTGACCAAGTATCCTTAATTGGTATTTCGAATATAAAAATGCGCTGAAGAATTTTTATGGAAAACACATACTATATAACTCTTCCAATTGCTCGCCTATAGACGCAGCTTCATTTTTCTCAAGATCTGGTTTAATAGTCATTTTGTTTTCCTTTTAATCTTGTTGAATTTTGGCATTCAATGGATTCAGGGTTCACTTGCAATTCTTATGCACAACTCAGAAACGAGTAGCAGGCCATAAATATTAACTGAATAACATGGCTACAGTGAAATAAATGAATTATTCCTTTTTTGTTTATATTAAGTGTAATTCTCGCTAAATTTAAGGAATGTTCTGTAAGAAGCTGCACATGGTGCAATTTTGTTTCTTGTTTAAATATTAATTATTGGTGTAAAGGCTCCTTCCCCACGATTTCATTACACGTGTACAAATAACATTTAATAAGTCAATTAACCGAAAAGAAAAAAAACCCGTCTTCTATGAAATTAATTAAATTCAAAATAAAGATTATACAAGCAATAATTAAATACTACGAACTGATAAAATTGTTTTTTGCCTTTAAAAACATTTTTTTCATCTCATTTAAAGGCGCTCGTAGTTGTTAACCATCAATTGCAATTCTATTTATATATTAAACAATTAGTTTGATTTATGGAAAAATTTACTCACTGATAATGTGGATCATAAACGAACCAAACACCACCATCCATCCCCAACCACCATCCGGCGGCACCGGTTGCTGTGACTCTGTGACACCTGGTAAATCTATTTCATAATTCTGTTTCTCTGCATTGTTGGCATTGTTGGCATTGTTATGCGCGGTATCATTTCTCTGCTGCTTTGAAGGGGCGAGTACCATTTTATTTTCTTTTATTTTATTTTATTTTATTTTATTTGTAGTTTCTTCTTTCAATAGTTTGATAGACGAGAGGCTGGAATTATTGTAAATGGAATGTAAGCTTTCTTTACGATTAACTCTGTAGGTACTTGTTGAGGTAGTATTTTTAAAATTTTGTAATAGAAAATTCAATAATTCAAATCCTTCATCAAATTTATGCAATTTATAAGCAATACTTTCGACAGCTCATGTATGGTAGTGTCTTGTGTTCATTTGTTGCTTTTTAAAAAAAACCTAAAGGTGTCATTGTGCTCCTTGTAATCCTCTAATGTGTATTGATTTCCTGTAATTGGTTGGGGTTTATTTTTATAATTCCTTTATCTCCGGTGTTAACTCATTTCTTGATCCTTTAAGAGCTGTAAAGAAAATATTTTGTAAATTTTTATTGTCAAATAAAACTATGCACTTAAAACTGATAAAATAAAAAAAATTGGTTTTTTAAAATAAAAGAAAAAATTAAATTTTAATTTCACTAAATAGGATTCGAACACGAGTTTAAATTGTTTATAGGCTCATAGTAGTTGGGCTTAAAGGATAACGAGGCAAAACTAACTATGTTGATAGGCCCAAGATGATACCTTTCGAAGTTCAATAACATTTCCAAAGTAAATCCTAATTTTGTCACGTTCGTGATAATTTGCTGGAATCAAAACCACGATCTCCCGTTTAGTAGGCTGCGCATTATTCATTCGCCTACGATATAGAGTTATTAGATATAAACGTTATACGAATATAAGCATTCCCCGAGAAAAGTTTTGAAACTTAAAGTCAGTAGGATATGCAGTTATAAAAGCTAAAGGATACACCGAGTTGAACTGGCTTTAAATATAAGCAATGAAAGGGTATAGTGAATGCGACAGAAAGTACCTTTTCCTCTAGCTACTTAGTAATATGTATATTAAGAATTAGAATTTAAGATTTGTCACAAATTTAAAGAATTTTAGTTCCAAGACTAACGGTTTCAGGACTATAATAGTAATTAGGTTTTTTAAGCCTGTTAAAGACTTCAAAGAAATCTTAAAATTTTTTTTAAAAAAATACTTACTTACTTCTCATCGATACGTTTGCAATTAAAATGTTTTTAATTATTATTATTATTTATTATTTATTATTAAATTTAATTGTTTTTCAAATAATTAAAATGCCCTTGATTTTTATTGTGAATCACGTTGAGACCGCTGAACTTATTTTATAATACTCGAGATTGGATTTTCTTTATTATCGGCATTAGATTTCATAGAAACACAAAATTTTGTTCTGCCTTTAATTTAACTGCTGAACAAAAATGTCACAACAAAGAATCTCCTCTTCAGTTGGCTTTCATAAAATGATTGCTGCGAGCGGTGCTTTTTTGTCAATTAAACTTTTAAGAGGGCCTTTTATTGAAGAACTGTTTGTTGGCTTAAGCATTTATTTGATAAATGAAATTGCAGACAGTGAAATTTAATTTTAAAGTAAATACATAATAAAAAGAAAATATAAAATTTTAAATCTGTACGTATTTGCACTTCTGCCTCCACCAGAAAAATATATCTTTTTTAATGATTACCGCATTCATCTTACAAAGACGTGGTATAAAGTGGCCATAAAGTTGATCTTAGAGCTCCACCAAAGGATTGTATAAAGATGTTTTTGATTATATAATAATAGACTTTTATGTTAAGGAGTTATCGTTATTTGGCTAATGTCTGCCTTTTCGAGTGCTTTGCTGACGTTCCTATTTGAGATAAAAGAATTTGTATAAATGTGAGGCGTTTATGCTCGTATATATTTGGTAGAAATTTATCTGATAGCGAATAACCGGATTTAATTGGAAAACTCCACTTATTTTTATGTATGTATGCATGTATGCATGTATATATATACATATATATATATATATGAAAATAGCAACAATGAAACCACAAATCCTGAAAATTGTATTGGGTTTAGAGTCGCAATCAGAGTCAAAATTAGAAAACAAAATATTATTATATAAGACTATCATAAAACCAATCTGGAGATGTGGATTGCGACTATGGGGAACCGCTAGTAATTCAACTTTTTTAGTAACCCTGTAAAAAATTTCTCACAAAAAAGTCCTTGATCGCACTACACTGTCTACCACAACGTATCTTCAAATTTCACACAAAAAAGTACTTGATCGTACCAAACCATCTGCTGCAATTTCGCTTACGAAGAAACAATTCTTCAAAGATGAGCTTAAGATTAATGGTGCAAAAATGAAATGCTGAAAAATTAATATATACACCGCGACCTATGAACTCCCAAAATTAAAGTAGAAATTGTTCAGTTCTGGAAGAAATATTTGCAAAGGCTGAGTGATGTTACAAATCTGCTAAATGATAGTGATGAAGTAAAAAGACTAAAAAGATATCACATACTAGATTCTTCTTTTCGAAGATAAAAACAATTTCACATTATTATTTTAAAATCGGAATACGTACACATTTATGTTTTCTATTGCCTTTCTATTGTATGCTTTCTCATTACTGTATATCGTAAGAAAAACGAGGGGGAGATACTGGGCAGCTTGTAATTGTGTTAGAAATCTTAATAATGAATAGTTACTAAGTGACTCTCATGGAATATTAGTCAACTTAGGTTGAGTCAAACAGCAACTATTCGATATGCGACCCATAAAGCTTATAGCAATAGGCGCTTCAGCAACACCCTATAATTATAAAAATTTTCGCATCTACCTTAATGATGGTAGTCATCTGAGAGAGTAATTGGAAAACTAGTGGAGAGAGACGAACAGCTGAGAATGTGGCTGCTGCAGCCCAGTTGCTTATAACATAGTTCGCATAAACGATCACGTCGTAAGATTTTCCATTTACAATACAATTTTCATTTTAATAATAATCAAATGTGGGAAGGGAAACTCATATTTCAGAATTAATGTAATTTTTCCAATGCCTTTTATATCAGAAAATTAATAAGTGTTAATTTTTTTTAAACAATTTTAATTTTTTTTAAACAGAGTATGTACTCTGGAACGGCATGTTGAAAATATTTTCTTTCTTAATAATTGGGTTCGGTCTAATCTTATCACATGTTTGCGATAACACATTTACTGGGTCCCACAAGTGTATGCCGAAGGTTTTTCCTTACCAGTTTAATGAGTTTTATTACATCGTTTAGAAAAATTCAAAAACGTAACAAAAAAGTGAAAAGTTGCTTTTGCATTAAGTGTTACGTATTGTGGCGGCATACGAGATTTATTTGAAAATTAGTTAAAAATATACGTATGTAAATACCATTTGCATTATTTTATGTAAAATGTAGTGAAAACAAATGGAAAATTTCATTTTCATTTACTTTACAATTTTTTTAATTCTATAAACAAGTGAAGGCTAAATTAAAAGCTAACAATAATTTTGCTAAAGTAAATAGTGGAAAGTCCATCTATTAGGTCCCCAATAAATTATTTCGTCCATTACAAACAAAAGCTATTGAGTGGTTTTGCTTTTATAAGAATAATCCCCAAAATAATTGACCTGCTGGAATTTAATATTGAGGGTCTCAGCGGTAAATGGCAGGCTTCCTTCTGCGAAAAAGTACTACAAAATTAGAAGGATCAAATGGAGTATGTTGTCTTGGCGGCCATTTTAATAAAATTCATTTTTTTAAAAAAAAAAAACATTACCTTCATGTCTGAAATAATTTTTGTTTTATTTAATTTTAAAATGTGTAGGTGCATACTGAACAAGCCGGTATAATTCATAAATGAATAAAAAGATGGAAGAAACTCTAACAAACAGCGTAACGTACCCCATAAGAGTACTCGTTAACACTGGAGCGGTAATTTTTATTTTTGTGTTTTTTATGTGGAAAAGCTCTCAAAATAAAAATAAGAAATTTAAATAAAATAATACAATAGGCTAATAGGAGTACAACAGCCGTTATGCTTGTGTTCATTTCATAAAAGAGCGAAACTAATGAGAATTGAACTACGAACTCTTGCATGCATATATATGCATAAATATATATATATCTACATATATACATACATATCTACGTAGTCTAGTGGGCGTGAATATTTTATTCGGATCATAATCATTTCGCTTCAAGATTAGTTGTCAAACACCAATTTGATGTTTTCGCAAACGTTGATGATATCGTTATTTATTTTTTTAAAAGGTAAGAAAACGTAATTAGGACATGTGAACACATCCTACATACTCGTACATATCATGTATTGACACAAGTGTTTAAAATACTTCTTGGTGTTTGATAGAAGCTTGTCAATTAGCTAAGCAGTAGATGGAATACAGAAAAGAATTAATCTGCATACACTACGACTAGCCGTTTCTTATTTAAACTTTCTTCATTCAAGCTTAATACCATAAACCTCTATAATAATTATTAATTTTACAATTTAATTATAAATTCTAATGAATAGAAAAAAAGTTTTCTAATATTACATTTTCTTGACATTTTTAAGTGTCACAATTCGGAATATAAAATTTATATACATTTTTCGGAAATAAAACTGGCAATATCTGGGAATTTATATATATGGAATATATTTTCGATTTGGCAAGTTTCATACACTATGAATTTGGCTTGGCAAAATTTCATTCGTATATTAATTCATCAGCCAATAAACTCATTGATTTTCAAAATATTTTTTGTCTTTATAAATCTAATTAAATTTATTATATAATTCTTAATTATATTGAATTTTATAAAATTATTCAAATAAAGTTCTTTGAAGGCTTTCCATATCAATGCTCATGTTCTTTCTATACCCAATAAAAAAGCATTGATTTTTATGCTTTTCTATATCATCTTTTAATTTTTAAATATTATAAATATTTATTTTATTTTTATTCGCATAATTTTATCCGATTTCACAGCAAAGCACTGAATTTAAATTCATTACTAAATCATGAGTATTATTGCCAAAAGGGAAGTAAAATAATGTGATATTCTTAAAGTGCGTAGAAATAAATCTGAACTGAACAGTTTTCAAAAACGTACATTATTTTTTGTATACTGAGTATGCAATTTCTTTTTTAAACACAAAATAAAATTTATAATGAAATTTTATTTATGTTAATGACTGTGTATGAAGTAATAATAATAATAAGGGCGAAAATTTCCGTATAATTTTTTTTACATACTTTTATCAACATTGATTAAATATGAACATCATTGTGTTTGATTTCATTTTATCGTCCTTTAAAAATTAATTACAAATATTGAATAAATGCGTAAGAACGATGACTTTTTGAACTATTCTTGGCATTTATAAATAAAATTGAATTTATTTAACATTTTATTTGCACAAAACTCTCAAATTAAGAAGCAAGAAAACATTGATTTACTTCATGCCGGATAGGGGAGTACGGCAACATTGATCTACTTAATCTGATCCTTAATTTTATAAAAACTGTCTATTAATAATTTTCTTCTTAAATTTGGTGTAACAGAAATTACTGCATAAACACAAAACGGCTATTTCTTGGCTTCCATTTCTATAAACTGGCAACACTGGTTTATCTTTTTTTTTGTCGATGGGCACATGAAATATGTGCTACAACCGCTTTTCGCTTTTGAAGATAATCTTACAATGAGCTAAATTCATTGCAAATTAAATCAAAAAAAAAATACGAACGACCAACATGACGAAGAATTAATAATTAGCAATTGTATTTGAAAGCAAATAATCAGAAATAAGCGGAAATACGATTTATTTTATGAAAAAGATTTTAAAGGCCACACCGCCCGATGACAAGTCATTCGAAATTATTTAATTAAACGAATTAAGACAAACAAACTTCTAGTAAATTAAAGGGAAACAAAAAAAATTAAAAATAAAAAATTAATATCTTGCAAAAATGTTTAATTAAGCAATACATTCGTTTAGTTAATAATAGTTTATTTAGCCATTAAAACCATTAAAGAATTAGTTCTTTTAATTGTTTTTTTTTTAACACAATTTGATGCTGGCACGAACAACTCGGCAGCCTTTTAAAAATATACAAAGAAAATACTAAAACGAGCATCTTACACGCCATTGTACGTGTGTTAAGCACGTCACAGTTTCATGTCAACGAACCTTTGCAATTGATAAGAGGGGAAAGTTTAGAGAAAATTTTATTTTAAGCCAGAAAAACACAAAAATATATTTGAATTCAATTTAGAAAATGAGAAAACTGAAATTAAGGAAAGCAGCCAAATTCTAAATGCAATATTTAAAACTAAAGAGAATTAGCTAAATTAACCATACGCCACTGTGCTTTTCAACTGTCTTTGGCGTTCGTGAGCAAAGGGGGGGGGGGGGATGTTTTGGTTACAAAAAATATTTAAGGAAGTCTTTGAATGGAAAATACTCGTATATGCAACACAATAATGCTGAATGCTTGGTGAAATATGTTTTTCACTGAGCTCCTCTTAAGGACCATTGCTAATGGATTCACTTTTCCTCTAAAGGGCTGATAATCAAACCGTTTTTAAACTTGTTTGGAAGAAGCTACATCATTATAGCTAATCTAGAACACAAGTTCTGAGAACTTTAGAAACATAGGATATATATTAATCAAGCTTTTATCACCAAAAACTCTTTTAGCCTGCAATTCGCATGGTTTGAATTTTTCGGTATTATTTTTCAACTGATTTACTCGTATCTGAATTCTGCACAATGGTCATTAGCAAGAAATATTTAAAAAAATGCAAACTAACTATATTTTTTCCTATTGGGATAATTTTTTATTTATTTATTTACTTAATATTACGATTGTATGAATATGAATAGAATTGTAATATGGTTACCATGAGTATAATGAGCTATATGAGTATCATGGGTATAATGAGACATCAGTGTGCTGTAGAAAAAATTAAATATATACAACATTAGAAAAATAACGATTTGGTATTTGTTACCACTGCTAGCACGAACTAATTATGCCAGCCAATTAAAAGCTGTGCAGGGCACAAGAACACAACAACGTCGGAAACAAATATTAATACCGAGTATTAAAGACCAGCTGATTTCATTTTATACAAAATATTATAAATAAATATTAAGAAACATAAACATACATACATAAGAGCACTCTTCCACATGTATCTGGCCACGCACATACATACATACAAATGCGCATATTTAGACAATGTGAAACGAAAATGAAAAGACATAAAGTATACACGTTTTAACATTTTCAAACTAACGTGAGATTTCCATCAGTCGTGTACCGAATTGGTGCAAAATACTGAATACTGAGTATTTTCCATTAAAAATTTTCTTAAAATAGAAATCGCTTCCTCAGCGACTACGCAAGTAATTTTTGCGTTCACAATTGCGATTATAATAAAGTTGATGTGAATGCTTTTCTTATTTTTGATATTTTTCTCTTTTTTCTGCGCATTTTATCGGAATACCAAGTAAACTATACTACATTAAATCAATTGCTATAGTTGTTGTATTTTAAAATTAGTTAATTTTTACATTTCTTTGTTTTGTTAAATGTAAATGTAGTTTTGAAATTAAATTATTAAATAAAGTATTAGCTGGCCATAAGTCTCCTTTGTGATTCTTTTCATTTGAGAAAAGCAGGAAATGCATTTTTATATTGAAAACCACACAAAGAAAATGTTGCATGAATACTAGATTCGAGTAGACATATCGAATGGAAGAACAGGGAAAGTATCTTTTACGTAGGGTACAATGAAGGAAAACTCCAACTTTGTAAAAATAGAATTTAGCTGTTGCAAAAAGGTTTTCTTGCAAATAAAAAAGTACCTTATAAAAGTATCTATTACAGAACGAAACTTTGCGAAAGTACCTTTCACAAGTAACACCAATTAAAAAAATTAACTTTTGCAAAAAATACTTCGTGCAAAATTTGTTATTAACTATTTCTTGTCGTGCTATCATCTCTTAAGGAAACCTGAAAACATGTCTTGTACATGCCAATACCATTTGACTAGTGTGAAAAGTAATGTATCAGATTATAATAAAATTAATGAATATTGGGCATGGTTTTCTTCTACCTGCCATAAACGTTTCCCTGATACCCGTTTTATAAATGGCGAGTGGCTGTTTTATAAATTTTTAAAAAGCAGAAATAAACAAAGGACTAATTCCTAATTTATTCCTTATAAAATTTTATGCTGAGAAAAACTTTTCTGTCTAAGCCATTCTCTAATTATCCATTAATAAGGATTTATTGTATAGTGTTGTTGGCTAAATATGTATCATTTTGATTGTTATTGAAAGAGCACATTTTGTTTTGCATGGTCAACAGGTGTCTGCCACATTTGCTTAAATATATAAATAAATAAAATTGTCTCATTGTCTATATTGGTTATTTTGTTATATGCCAATCAATTTGTAACTTCCTTCTTTATGTGTTAAAAGCCTTTCTCTGCATTTGGAGATTAGTGATAACAATTCTATGAGGTTTTATTAAAACAGTAAAAATATTAATTTTTTGTTTACTTCAACGCCCCTTTTGTTTGTGTGTATAATTTTCTTTATATTTGCATTTTTAATGTAATGAAAATAAGATTATAAAACGAATATTGAAACATTGATTAAATATTTGTTTTTTTTTTCAAGAACAGAGAATATAGAACGGGGCTTGCAAAAACAAAAAGATTAGATGATTTTTTTTTTATAAAACAAAATATTATTGTAGCTGCTTCAGAAAAAAAAAATTAAAAAAGAGAAAACATATTTCGGGCTTTCCATAGAATTCCATAGAACAGAAAAATTTTAAGAAATATTGCGTCTTTTTAGCCAAATTATTTTCCATTTTTTTATGTTTTTTTTCATAGAACACATTTTTTTTTATACATTATTTTAAGTCGACTTAAATATCTTTACCAGTTAAAGACAGAAAAATAAAAACTATTGTTTTTCCGGCAAGAACTGGCGAATGAAAACTATTCTTTTGCACAATACTATGTTCGGTTAGATTCTGGATATAATACCGATTTGTACCTCATGACCGCCACACATATTATTATCAAACACTTAAATGTACATGAAAGTGATTAAATGGGAAAAAATCGTGTATAAACGTACGAGTATATCAGTAGAATTATAAGAAATTCTAGTTTTTTCATAGTTTCTTTTATAAAGAAATGAATATTTTAGTAAATATGATAAATATTTATATAGATAATTTTAATTTTGCTTCTGATAAATCTTAATATTTCTTTCTCATTGTGTTTATAGCATTTTATTGTATACGTTTTTTTGGCGCGTTGTAAACTTGTAGAAAAAATAAAAGAAAAACAAAAATTATTTATTTGCTTTTAAATATGTAGTAAAATATTTACCATGAATATTTATGTTGCTTTCACAATATTTTTGTTAATAATAGAAGACTTTTAAAGAAATGTGTAAAATTAGGGGTTATTTACTCGATACTGCGTAATTATATATGTGTATGATTTTTTTTTAAACTTTTGGAACGTTTATCATTAATTTTATATTAGCACTACTTTTAAATAATTTACACTTTAGCTTTTAATATTTTGTTAATTGATTTCATAAATAATTTTTTTCACCAATTTCTTTTAACGAAAATAGCAATATAAATACGTAAAAATTTGTTTTGTGTTGAATATCTTCCCTTTGAAACACGTTGTTTTTCAAGAAAAATTAAAAAAAAAAACTAGCACGCGCAGCTTGATAAAGCGGCATTTAACAACTGAATTTAACGTTTGAAGCGACACAGTGATTAATTAATCAATTTATTATTTTATATTTACATTTGTTTTTGATTTGGAGCGCGAGAGTATAATTAACAAACAACTACTGATAACAAAATTGCCATTACAATACCTCTTGTTTACTCTCTCTCTCTCTCTCTCTGGCTCTTGTTAACACGACAAATAATGGCAATTATCATTGTTTATAAAGAAACAACTACACAAATACATTTAACCATTAAGAAGAAAAACCAGTGCTGCCAGTGATGTTTTTAACATAAGTAATGAAATCTTGAAAACTATTCTTTGAAAGTTTTAGCTCTTGTAACGGATTACATAGTATATACGTATTTAAAAATGTTTTTTTTTTTTTGAAAATAGTAAAAAGAAAATTTTAAAAAACTTCATAAAAAAAAAATTTCTCTTGCAAAATACGTAATGCTTTATGCACCACACAAAGAACAAGAAAAATTCCATTATCTGGCTACATTGTATGAAATAAATAAATATGGTGAGTATGAATATTTCATGTTTATATGGGAGCATAAGAGTTTCTTTAACACTCATACTCACCGATAGATATGACTGTGTTAATGTGTTAAATGTGTGGTGAATGGCAGAATAGCGATTCTCTCCTGTAAAGTCATGTTATATATATGGATGTGTGCATGTAAGCACATGTTTTGTATCTTTTTTTTAAAATGTTCTCATGGTTACGAGTATAAGTTTCTTATCAGTTGACTTAAAAACACAAAAGAAAAATTAACAAAAACCAACAGAATATTTTTAAAACAATTAATTTTTACATTGATTTGATTTCTTTATAGGAAGTTCGATGTTCGCTTAGCTTACATTAACATTAGATAAAATAAACATATTCAGCTTTTTCATCGATTTTCAAGGTAATAATGTGATTAATAGTCTTCCAAACATCAACAAACATACATATACAACATACATATACATATATATGTAAAAATTACATTCGTAATACAAAAGTTTTTTTTTGCAAATACTGCCACTAATTTAATATATAAGCAATATATAATATATTTATACAACTTTTTCTGATAAAGTAATAAAAGTCTTATATAATATATTTAAATTGAAATTTAAAAAAAAATCTTGTTTTATATATGACCGTTCCGACTTTCAGCCATTCATCGGTACATGTTTTTTGTGAAAATGGACTACTCCAAAACTGCGCTTGGAAATACCAAAAAGTGATCTCAAAGGTGTTTAAGTCTACAGCTTGAGCTGACCAATGCAGAACCTTGATCACACTAGTAGATAACCAGTCTTTTAGCAATTTTAAGGAGTGTTTAGGATGGTTATCATATACAACACTAATAAATACCACAAATATTTGATATAAAAACAAAGTGACTGCTTTAAAGTATAGTCACTATGCAGATACAAACATTAACGTTTAATTCTCAACTAAAACAATTATTACGATTTAATTATATTTGAATTTGTTATAGTACTTTTTTAAAATTTTTTTAATTGTTTTAGAAGTTATCAATTGAGTGTTCTTAAATGTAATAAAGATTATTTGTTTACAAATATTAAAGATCACTTCATAGTGAATTAATAAAAAAATAAGTAACATTTAAAACTTGTTTGCCTTTAACACACATTATGCCCACTTCTATTGTCTTTATTCAACTAAAAATAGAATTAATTATCTACTGTAAACACATGTACATATATAAGTACACCGCACACATTTTCTATATTTTACAACGTCTAATTGTATAAAATTATCAGGAATAAATATGCATTTCATTCAACAGATGAATAATAACATTGGAAAAAACAAATCATGACGGTTAAAGTCCATTGTGACTGTCCTCGTGACGGCGTGTGCCAGTATAAAAGAAACATTAAAAAATATGAACACCAGCGTGTATCCATGCCATATATTCTGTTTTCCGTGTTTCTTACAATACTAGATATTTTTTATCTAGTACTCTAAAAATTCCTATTTTGTAGTTTCAATACCATTTGTATTGCTGATTTTCATACTCTTCTGTTTCAGGAAATACTGTACATGATTTTTTAAGAATTAATATTGCCTATATTAGGTGCCTCCATAGGCGAATGAATAATGCACAGTTTCGATTCCAGCCTAGACCCTGGGTGTCTTCCTGCGGTCAATCCGTAAGATTGGCAGGTTAAGTTGCTTAAAAAAGAAGCAAAAACAAATATATAATATCAGATTTAATTTTTCATACGTAGTCACATAAAGTAAAGATAACACACGGGTACGTATTAAAATGTAATGGTTTAGGCGAGCAGAGAAGGAATAAAGGTGACGTAAATGTGTGCTTGTGTGTTTACAAAATGTGCAGAATATTTTATTTTTTTTTTTGTTATCAATTTCTTTATCAACTTTGTATAGCCATATTTATAGCCTCATAGGCCATCTCATACTAGTGATAGCATTCCTAGCATAGCCATACAAATGTTATAACTACATCATATACATATATATAAATCAAGAAAAAGTCATAATCATACGTAGAGTGATAGTCAATATTAATTATCTCTTTATTTTATTTAATATTCTGCTTTATAAATACATTATAATTATAATTATCTTTAAAATTAATAAATCAGATACAATAGCCTTGCGTTTGTGTAAACGAAATATCGAAAATAACAAAACTAAGGAGGCAAACTAACCTTAAACTTTAACAATTTGATTAAACATTTTAATATCATATTCAAAAAAATCAATAACTTCATATTTAAGTATATATGAAATTAATATAATCCTCTTTGTACTATCCATTTATTTTCTTCCGCAGAATTTCTGTTATATAATAAACTTGACATTTTAATAATCAATTTCTAATAAAAAATATAACAATTTTGCATTTTTACTCCATTGATGTCTACAACCCTCCGCACATACTCCATCAAGGCTAGAATTTATTGTACTGCTACGGGCATTGATATGCAAACAAGTAAGGCAGCTGCATACCTTCAAATCGAACGTCATACACAATTTATTGAATAGTTTGCACGAGAAACTTTAAGTTACTTTAATATAAAATTAAGAAATAACATATCAAGTGCATCCGAAAATTATTAATTTATTTACGAAATTCAGAATTAAGTTTTATTTTATTTTCGTGAAGGTATTTTGCTATTTTTGTATTAAAATTCAATTGAAAGCTTAATTAAATTAATTTTTTTTCTCTCCCAATGTCGTTAAATGAATTTTTTTCATCTTTATCGCCTTAGAATAAAAACAGGAAAAAATTATTTATAATGTGTAATCATGTTCGTGTTATTATTACTTCCGCATTTTATCTGATGACTTGACATTTTTCCTCTATTACTATTATTTTAAAATTTTTAATAATATTAAAATAGCAGCGACTTCGCTGGCTATTAAATTTTAAATAGACAGCCGGAGGTCACTGCTTACAATAATAAGTAACAGTAGTTAATGTTCCATTCCATCTTAGTATTTACACAAAAATACTTGTAAATTTTTACATTCGAGTTCTATTAAAATATTGAAGGGGTAAAATATTTATATAGAAAAAATATGTCTTGGACTTTAAAACGACTACCACATTGCATCTTTATTAGATTTCCAACCGGTCACATGATTATCAAAGCCATCCCTTAAGTAAACACCTTGTATTAAGCAGTATCAGAGCTCATTGCCTACATGCGCACATGCTCTTGTGTCATATACACTATACAACCCATCAACCACCCACCTGTTGATGAATTCTGTTTACTGAAGATTCAGATTTCTATGCAACTTTTGTACTACAAATGTGTTTGTTGGCAGTGGTGCCACGGCAACGAAATTATTATATAGAAAATATAGAATCATTAAGGATTCAAAAGTACATAAGGAAATTTATAAGCAGTCAGGGAGTATATCCTTATTAAATATAATACTTTTACATATAAAACTTTCTGCTTATAAATAAACAAATTATGAAACTAAAATGAAAGATAAAATAAATAGTATTTAAATCAAAGTTTTCTTTTCGTGTCATTTTGTTTAATAAATTTCTCACTCAAATTTCACTTTGTTAAATGAAGTTTAAGGAAATTAGAATTTTGTATTTTTATTTTATAGCACACTGGCAGGATTCACAGGAAAAATAATGCTAATTTTGTCAATTGATATTATTTTAAAGGATTCATATTATAAATTTGCCTTTTTTTCTATTAAAACCAGACTTCTTCAATGATATTGATTATTAAAAGGACCAAAGTTTGATAAAGGTGTTTTAAAATCATAACTTCAACTTCTCTTTTATTAAAAAACAAACGAAACAGCTAAATGGTTTGAAATAAAAATAAAATTTCTAATTAGTAAATTTGAAAGGAAAATAGAAACTTCAATTTAGCCACATTTAAAATATTTTTTCATTAAAAATAAATAATAGATATGATACGCAACCAGTATGCAAAATTAAAGAAAAAAATGTTCTCATCCTACTAGAAATAACCAAAAACGGCAACTCTGTTGCCTACAAATGCGACTACAAGCGTGTCAACTGATATTTAAATGCCATTAAATGATTTATAGTTTCTTTATCAAGTCAACTCTGTAATTCTGTAGACGTTTTCATTACACAATCAATTTTACAGATTCTGTTTACATTAAATGACTGACTTTTGGCTTCCATTCTTTTTCTTTAATAAATTTTTATACGTCTTACTGTGGGATTATGGTCTTTATAATACAAGCTGTCACTAAGTTATTTATTTGGTTTTAAAGTAGTTTTTATTACAAATAAAAAAACCTAGAGGGAAACGTTCGCAGTTGTACTGCCAATCAAATCCTTTATTAACAAAATAATAATTTGTTTTTTTTTTTTAGATTAAAACGTAATAAATTAGGTAAGACTTTTGCAAACTATTGGCTTTCAGTTGTATGTAAGAATTATAAGGACTACGAGTTCTTGTAATTTAGCGACAAGCATATTTTACGAAAGCACTAATTATAACGGTCTATTATAATGATTTATTACAAAGGATTCAAGTCTATATTAATTTTGCGAACAATAGTTACATATATATGCATAAATATCCAGACGTATAATAGAACAATATCCTTTAAATTCATTCAGGGGAAATAGTGGAGAAGTCATTAAATGGCTTATATTATTGAAATTAAAAATTTATTATCATTTATTTTTTAATACTACACTTGCAATATTTACTTCAGACATAATAGTATTTTATTATAGTAATTTACCTTGTACTGCTTACGGTTAACAAGTATGTTTCAATCTTATCTCTTAAATCCTGATTTTGTTATACAAGTTTCGATATCTTCAAGGTCAGATATTCAGATAAGTGAAAAATGAAAAATTTCATTAGGCAATAAAGCGTATAGAGTTAAAAAAAAAATTTTATACTGTCAATACTTCATTGTGCACATGGTAAATTATTTTCTTTAATATAATTAAAAATCATAATTTATGTTCATAATTCATTTATTATTTTATTAATTATTATCGAAATATTAAAGGCAATCTTTTTGTAAAAGTTGCTTTTAATTTTTTATTCAGTCACCGTTCTTTAGATTTCAGGTTTGTTTATGTTTCATTAAATATTTCAGTTAAATGTAATTGGATTTCGGATCAAAAGGTTTACTTTTTTGCTATCAAATTATTATATTCTGTCACTTGCGATAATTTCATATTCAGTTTAATTTTTTCCTTTATTTATATGCGTTGCTTAATACTCTGAATTATAAACACAATTATTTTAATTTTTTAGAAATAAATTAACTATTTTTATATTATTAATTTATATTATTATTGCTCAATTGTGTAAAGATTTTTTCTTATGCTTTATCATGCCGTGTAATGGGTACAGGGACCCCAGCTCATACCCCAAAGGAATCAGATTCAATCCATTTGCACTAGTCTGCTAAATATTTATATTTGGTATCATTGATGTAAAAAAAATACAAACAAAGAAATAAATTTACAGAAAGCTTATCATAAGATTAAAAATTATTAAATGTGATTACAAATGGATTAGAGACTTCGAAATGATATAAAAACCGAAAATTCTATTATGAGCTTAGAAATAACGAAATAAATAATAAAATAAAATTATTTTATTTCTTTGCCTACTTAACTTACAAAAATCTAATATATGCATATTAGGACGCCAAAAATGTTATGCTTTGACCTGCATAACGAAACTGTATAAGAAACTTCTGTTACGTTGCCCTAAAGCCGGGGTCATGGTCACTGCAGTACTTTTAATTGGTAAAATTCTGTTTTATTGTTGCTTAAATAACTCCACAAGCGATATGCGTGCAACGTTTTGTTTCATATTATTTTATGTTTGAACATGTGCACTGTTTACCAAAGCACATATGTATGTATGTATTTACATAACTGTATATAGATTTTGCTTAATCTTTGATATACATATATCTGAATAATCACTCTCGTTTCTTTTACACGTGCTTTCAACGCAACAACAACACGGCAACTAAGCAAATCCATGTGCTTCATGTTCCCAGAACATTCATTTTGTTTATTTATTTCGTCCATGTGAAACATACACTTGTACAACACTTACACAATTTATTCGTATATATGTATATTTATAATGTAGTACTTTTTTAGTTGTATTGGTGGAATACTAATTCAATTGCAGCAACCACCTGAGGAATACCAAATTGTGTACATGTGTAGTACATGCCAGCCATGGAAAATGTGTATTTTCAAATCGTTTAGGGTGTAAACATTTTTCCACTTCGGCATAAAGACGAATAACATATTTGCCAAGATCGTTAATTTCTTTTTTAAGTAATTTTTTTCTCCGTAGAAACCATTTACGACGGAGGTCCACAGACTACTAACTTGATCTGGTCTTTATGTAAAATGCAAGAAACAAAATGTAAAAGAGAAACTAGAAAAAACAAGCTGAAGCTTTTTTCTTCACGTTTTTAATTGCATAACTGTTTTTTAAAAAAATCATAGAAAGACTTACAATGTTGAATGCTCGTTTAGATTTGTCAATTTTGTCGGTGCAATTATTTCAATATTGCTTGCAAGTTCATACTTTACCATAAATCTGGTATGGGAAAGTTTGATTGTACAAAGTTTTAAATATCTATTTGGCAGGATAAACACTTAAAGAAAATTTTAATTTTTTGAAGTATAGCGGGAATTTGGAAATGATGTGGAAAAACGATATGGATTTAATTTATAAGCTACTGCATGTACGCTTATGGATACATTTTAAGCCTGGAAAACATAAACCAGATACCGGTGCAGCCACATTTGAAAAAATTAACAATGAAAATTTTCTTAAAGTTTTAGTAATTAAATAATTTTTAATCTGCAAAAAAAAAAAATCTAAATTTTATAGAATTTTTATATTAAACAAATTATTTATTCATCCACTCATACGGATTGGAAACAGAATTCGTTATAAAGCCTTCCAAACAACTTATCGTTCGATGATTGAGTTTACTTTCTATTGGTAGACGTATATTCCACTACTTACGCCTATTGGCCTAGTTTGGTATCATATCAGTGTTTCTATAGTGAATTTCTTGCGCAACCACTGCCGTATGCCCAGGATATTGGCATTGTGGTAAACTTTGCAAATAAGAAGTTAATGACAGCCGGTCCGTCTATATTTTAATCGTAAATAACTTTCTACCCCCTTGATTTATATATTTTTTCTTCTACTTGCGGCTCGCCCAGTGTGAGTCTGCCCACAGAGCGAGTACAAACTTGTCTATGAAATTACAAAGGGTATGCCTATCGCCTCCTGTATCAACTGGTGTAGTTGAAATATTCAAGTCACGAAGGCATACACACACCTTTCCTTGCAACAAAAAAGGGTTAACGAAGGCACTATAACCGCACTACCTTTAATTTCACACATTTATCACATTGCGAATAGTTATACTTCTATAAATCCGTAATACAAATTGTAGTACATAAAAGTTACTTGATTTTTGACTTCTACTGAATTAAGTGAAGTCTGGGGTATCCCATTTATGCTATCTAATTTGTTTTGTATAAATTTTAGTTCAAAGGACGTTAATATTATCGATGTAAAGGTAATACTGATACTAAAAGGAAAAATTGAAATCCTTTCACTTTTACGTTTAATAAATTTTTTCATATTTTATAGCATTGTTTGCCTTTCAAAGGATCTCTGCTTATAAGTATTCATACCAGAAAGGCATTTCTTTCTTTTACTTAACGCTGCCACTCGAGTTAATGAAGCAAAACACATCTTCCTGTTACGCTTTTTATCTTTTTATCTTCCTCAGTGAATTTACACAACCTTTTTTTTGTCATCTCATTATTTTTTCTTTTTGCGAAGGGTTATTTTCATGCGTGATGTACTACAGGCCTTCCCTGATGATGTTAAAAATTAATTTGGTTTTCTTACATGTTTCTTTAGCACAAACGTGAAATAATTTGATGCATTGAGATTGCTTGTGTTTTAAATTATTATTAAATATCAGCAAATAAAACAATCCAACAAGCTTGGAAACTAACAATTAGAAAATGAAATTCACATATTCAAATTCCTCCATTTCAACCGATTATTTTCTGATATACTTAAAGTGCTAATAATAATTTAAATTATAATAAAACTTTTTTAATAATAATAAATAATTGGTGTTTGGCCACGTTAACAAAAAGCTTTTGCAAGCTTTTATTTTTCGCCGTAAAATTTCCTAAACTTTTTGAAGCACATTTTAGAACAAAACTATACAAGAAGCGGCATGCTTAGTCAAGACAATTGGCTAAAACAGAGGTGATACCATATATACTATATATGCATATACACACATCCATTTATATATATGTGTATAGGGATTATAATTATGTATCTGTATATAAAAGATACAATTTTTAATATTTAGTTTATTATGTGTTAATATAACGATTGAAAAAATTTATAATTAAAATAAATAAGAAACGGCGGGAAAAATAATTTCAAAGTTAGAAAACGTAAAGAAGAAGTCTGTGGAAGTTTGGAAATTTATAGAAAATAAAATCAATGTAACAACATTTAGAAAAATGTTTTTTTTTTTTATTTCCAGTTTAAATTGAAACAATTTAAAATTTAATTTAAGTTTTGATTTTTCTGTGCCTTCTGCGTTACCGCATTTAAAGAAAAGCTCTTCTCTACAATACTACTATCATAGTTCTTTAATAAAAACTAGGAGAACTACTGGTAGAACTACTCATTTCTTTACAAAGGCTTCAAAATTATCGTCCTTAATTAATAAAAGTTTAATATTTATGCAAGTCTGGTGTTTGAAAAAGCAAATCTCTTCAGTTCCATCTAAAGTAACAGATTTGGGAAAAATATTAAAAAAATGTATCAATAGAATTTTTTTTTTTAGCGGGAAATGTTTATTATTTATATTTATTTTATATTTGATCTTTTCCCCGCACAGGAGAGAAACACTTTCTATGCCAGCATAACATGGAATATTTGCATTTTCTTTGAATTTTTCCTTTGACCTTGATCCAACACTAAAGAAGCATTTGTTATATATTAGGTTTCTAATAGAATTTTTGCTGCTTGAAACCTTAAATGATGAAAATTTAATATTAGTGAAATGCATACAGGCAATTTCAAAAGATTAGCAATAGTAGCAAATAAATAATTTACTTGAAACTTGGTTTTAAATTCATTCAACCTTCTTCCACATGCTGTTTCGTAGCAAGTCCTGTGTACCTTTTAAGATTGCATAGCCAAAAATTAGTATTAACAAAAAAAAAAAAAATAGGAAAAAGTTGTCATTTTAAATTGAAAATCTTATTTGCTTTTACTTAAACTCTTGATTGCATATGCAGGACATGCACAACTGCTTCTTGTTTGCATCACAGCTGTTGGTCTTCTGTACTGACATTCTTGGTTATTTGCTGAGCCAACAGCAAATGGAAAGGAAAAATTTTAAAAGTGAAAATGTTCAAAAATAATATGCATATGCAAACTTCTAGTTATGTTTTCTTCTTCTAAGTTGTATATTTTTTTTTAACTAAAAAGTACCAGTATGTGTTTTGTTCGCGTTGCTACTAAAATGTAAACTAAATATAAGAAAAAATTACTAAAAAAAAAAAATCCTTTTAAGGTTGCCGGTTCGTGTTGGTATATTAAATTCATTTTAATTCTGCAGACATTTCCGAACTGATAAGATGTTTTACACAACTTGTTTACAAATAAATTTAAAAATAAACATGTTTCGTATGTATAAGAAAATTTAGAGTTGTTAAAATAAATTCTATTTTCGATTCATTTTCTTTTATAGAGGGGTATGATATGACAACGGTAGTTGCTTGTAGTGGTTGAACACTGTTCTGGAAAAGCACGATGCAGTCGGGCAGTTCAATGAATCCAGAATATGCTAACATTGATAAATATTAAACATAAAAGCAATAAATTAGTAAGTGAAGTGAACGAACTCTGTGTCCTGCACAAGAAGGTGAATTTTAATTCAGTTTCTCTTATTATACAAGTAAGCTACCAATCTTACTAATTTAGCTAATTTCTTTATTTTGAAATATCAGCCAAGAAAATAGTCTAATTATACTTAGAAAAAGAAATCTAGACAAACTTATTTGAGAAAAAGACCACATTTTAATAGAAAGACAAGCATATAGTAGTAAATTTTCCCAACTGCTTCTAGCAGTTAATCTTAAAGCAGCTGTTAGTAATTTGAAACCTATAAGAAAACAGTATATCTGAAATTTCTGAATTTCTATGGTGAGATTTTATTTCAAATATACAACAAGTGATGACCTCTAATACATGATTAACCGTATTTGCGATTAGAAAAAATTTATTAGTATTCATGCAGCGCAACATTTTTTTTTGCATTTTCAGTAAAAAGGTGGTTTGAAATGAACAAAAAACTCAATGTCTTGAGTCGCTAATTTTTATCTAATACTCTACTTAAATGCTCGTAAGGGCTGAATGTCATCACAGCAATTCACTTACAGACTCACACGAATATAATCATCTTAACTGGGAGGAAAATGATAATACCTTTAACTGCTTTATAAATATAAAGGAATAGTAAAACAAGGCATATCCCTATTACTTTTTGAACTGCGGGTGAAAGCAAACTGGGGAAAAGGAAACTTTAAAACACTCTGCTATGATTTTGTATTTAAAACTTTTTAAACACGTGCTGTACATCCGTTATCATTATCGTTTTTCTTTAAAATATCTTTTTAAGATATCAGAATTGCTGATAATATTAGTTGGTAACGAGTTCTGCACAACGCTTAACACAACCACACATACCCAGCTACACATACTCGTACGAGTAAATTTTATAAAGAAGAATTTCAACAGTAAAAAATTTAATGTAAAAAAAGACATGCAGAGAGAAAGTAAAATATGAGTATGGAAAACAACATGGAAAATAACAAAAAAGATATTTTCAGCCGCCAATCATACCAAAACTAATATAAAAATACCGAATTAAAACTGCAATGAACGAAGAAAATGTTGTACGTTCATCCAGATGTAACGTAACTGTAAACATCGTCATCACAAAAACAAAAACTAACGAACGAGAGCAATTCATTGGTGAGCATCAGAAACCACAGTGAGACAAAAACAAATACCTATGATCTGATTACTAACACAATACTGGTTAAAGAGAGATGAGAGAGAAAACGATGCACGTTGTTAGTGGCTTTTACATGGTCATACAATTTGTGTGGAGGAGAATGTTTTACTAATCCATTGATATTATAAGTATATGGTACTCATTATGAAACAAACAGAGAGTGAATGCACTGCTAATTGACGAGAAATGGGAATACGACAGTGTAGAAACAACTTCAATTGTTGCTTCCTTCTAAGTTATTTAAAAGGTTTTTAAAATAATTTCTCAACATATTTGTTGCATTTGCCTATTCCGGTGTGCAGCTCCTTTTTTCCTTGCCAAGCTTCGTTCAGATTTGAAGACGGGTCAACAAATTCTTTTAAAAAAACGCGCTATATCAAGAGTATGACAGTGTGATGTCGCACCATTTTCACGCAACAAGTAGGACCGCGTAGTAGTCGCATTAGAAGACAGCAAAAGGCAACATGTCAATTATTTTCTTCAATTTCACTCCCAAAACTTTGGTTTTATTACTTAAACTTTTTTTTCCTTCAAATATTATGACACCAAACTAATCTTGATATTGAATTATAATTTTTGTGATCCAATTACAGAAGATTTTAAAATTTGCCAGCAAAGTAGAGGATTTAAATAAAAAAAGGGGATTATATATTTTTGCTTATATTATATAAATTTTTAAAACAAAAATTTAATGGTTTTATTAATTATAGTACGAGCTCGATTTGCGCAACTACCTACCGATTAGTGCGTCTCGCAATTTTTTACATTAGAGTATTTATAAGAGAAACGTTTTTCCAAAAACCGGCCTCGATAAGTGCAATTTTTTTTTGGCTTTATTAAATTGAAAGGCATTTTCTTTTCGAATTTCTTTCTTCAGAAAAAATTGTTTTAAAAGTTCCTTAAAGTTTCAGCAAATAACATATTTTAAGAATGGGAAGGGATAAAGTTTCTAAAATCAAGAAATGAAGAATAGACTGGCGAAGATAATCTGCCATTGATTTTGTTGTTCGATCAGTTTGTTGTTGTGGAAGAAGATTAGTCTTCAATTAGATCATCAATTTTAAATTTATTGCAGGATATTTTAGTGGATATAGATTAGCAGATGGCGAAATTGTAGAATGGATGAGAGAAGACTGTTCAAAGGAAAAAATAGTTTTAGTCGTTTCAAAGCAAAAAATTGTAGAAATTATGCAAATTGAATATAAAGAAAAAGGTGGCTCTGCAAGCAATCAAAAAAGCCGCGATTCGCCAAAAAGGCTAAAAAGTGTAAAACTCAGGCAAAACCTTTAATATTCTTCCTCTTAAACATATTTTTATTAATAGAACTCACATATGTTTATGCGCGTATATACGAATACACGTGTAAATAGCTAAATAGCAGTGAGTTTTTAAATAAGAATTTTTGTGGTGGGTTATCATAACTTTTCTGCGGAAGCAACCCCTCCGATTTCCTTTCGGTTGCGCAAATCGAGCTCACACTGTACATACATTGGAATTCTTCCAGTAGTTTAAGTTCCAATGTAAAATTTTTATAATCGAAAATGCTGTATGGATTGCTTTCCAGATGTTTAAAGCAACTTGTATTTCGCTTGTCAAATTATTTCTCTACTTAAAATTAAATTGTTGAAATCCCATCAAGATTTTAAAATTGATAAATGGTTTTTAAGTTGTTTTCAACAGTTTTATGTGCTTTTGTGTTCCGTACTTGAGCTTGCAATATGAGAATGGAACACCGTACAAAATAACAATATATTAAGAAGAGACAGCTTGTTAGTCTGCCAAAGTGACTGGCACATTAAGTACACCATTTTCAAAATGCAAGCGAAGATGTTGCTTTTTGTTAAAAATACTACTTTGTATTTCTATTTTTATCATGGTTTTATATATTTAAATTTCAGGCAGCAAAGCGCCTTGTCATACGCTTTTGTTGCTTCTTTTTGTTCTTGTGAAGTTTTTTTTTCATTTATTTTGAGACAAAATCTATTGTATCTATTTCTCTGCTCTCCTTCTTTTTATTTTCTAAATATATTTAAAGTTTCTTTTCAGGGCATTTATTTACAGATAAACATTTCTGCAGCTGTTAAGCCTGTTTATTTTTATGCCTCAAGTTTGTACAAATTAAAATTTTCCCAATATTCACTGGCTATAAGAATATTTTCGAATTGTATCTTCAGTAAAGCGATAAAATTATTTTTAATAAGCATTTATAAGGGTTGGCCTCGTAAAGCGTAAATGATTTTAAATGTGATGTAATAATCACTTCATTAGCTGAAAATTTGGAGGGGAAATCTACGTTCGCATTATAGAATTCCAATAATTAAATATTTGAAAGTATTAAATTTGGTTATTTTAGTAGATTTATCTTGATATGAGTCTTAATACGAGTCTCTGTCAATTTTTATAAAAAAAAAAAAAAAAAAAAAAAAATGGAGGAAAATTTAAAAATTTGTTATTGGAAATATATGTGAAAAATTACAAATATTTTCGGAAAAATTTGATAAACAATACAATTACAGATTACAATTATTTATAATTTTTTTTTTTTTTTTTTTTTTGTTAAATAGTTCAACTGTTGTGAAGATATAAAAAAATTATTTTTTCAGATATATTTTCGAGACCACATTGAAACTTTGGCGAGTTCAGCTTAAGTTCAGAAATATTATTTTATTTGTTTATATTCAAAAGGATTATTAAACTCTATAACAGATTCAAAAACATAAAGCTTTGAAATAATAAAAGCTTGCGAAGTACACCAATTCTCAGATATTAAATTGTAAATTCAAAGTAATTTAAAAATCATAAATCTTTAATAATTTCTAAAAAAAAAAAAAAAAAAATATATGTTACTGCGCAAATGATTTGAAAATTTATTAAAAATTTAATTCAAAAATATTATAATTTAAAGTTTCTAATAACTTGGTTTGTATTTAATAAAAAAACGCCCGACATTTGTATTTACATATTTTGATTTACTTTGAAAAATTATTATTATGAATATTAAAAGTTTCAACAAAAATTAGTTTACAAAAATATATTAAAAAATTTAAAAGAAAATACATAAATATTTTTTTTTTTTATTTTATTATAATGGATAATTTTATTTTATTAATAAAATAAAAAAAAAATAAATATAAATTTAAATGAAGAAGCGAAGGCTTTATATATATTTTTAAAATTAATATTTTTAAAAGTAATATTTTTAAAATTAATATTTTTAAAATTAATATTTTTAATTATTTAATTATTAATTTTTAAGTTGTTATTTTTTTTTGTAACATTTATTTTGTATATCGTGGTATCAAATTATTATTATTAATTAATTTTATATATTATATTCTATTTTTTTTCTCCCAATTTAATTTTTTTATTTTATTTATTTATTATTATATAAATATGTTTTTTGAATTATTGTTTTTAGTTTTTTAATTATTGGTTTTATGTAAATAATTTATTTATATTATTAAATTGAACTAATAAATGAACAAAGTCGTGTCCTGCAGACACTTTTGGCTTCTACTTTACGTCTTCACCGGTTAATTGCAGCGGGACCTTCCAATATTATTTTTGCCAATTTATTTCCAAAATTATTCTTTAAAACTGTACGAGTATATATCTTCAGTAATAAAAAAACAAAATTCATCTTGAGTGGATTTGCCGTCCAAATACGCATCCTGTTTCTCCTGATTTACTTTTTTCGTTTGTACATGAAATCTCTTAACAAACAAAATCTAAATTAATTTAACGTTCATACTGTTATTTGTTTCGTTCGCAAGTTCATTTAATCAGGAACCAACTGACCACTATCAATTTAATAAATGAACTCACCCATGTTCAGGCAAAAACTAATAAAGCAAATACTGGATCTCGTTTTGTAAATAAAGTTGCTACACATCCTAAATCAAGCCAAAACTCGTTTAGTGTTTAAGCCATTTTGATTGCAGGACATTTGTATGATGTTTGATTCGGATGTGTTCAGGTGTAATCGTATTTTGGTGTAATCGCTGTAAGGGGAAGTGGGAGTGAGTGGGGATCTACTCGTATATGGTTGTTTAAATTAAGGACTTATAAAAATGGCATTTCTTGGATTTTTGTAGATGAAAAATTTAAGAAATAAAATTGGTTTCTCATGCTTATACTCTATATAAAATGAATTTGTATTTGTTGGAAAATCGTATCGATCGCAAAATGTGAATATTTTAAAAATCTTTAAAATTTTTTTTGTTTAAAACATTACCTGAAAAAAATCCAGGGCCAGTTTAGTAGGCTGCTCATTATTCATTCGCCCCTCAATGCACCATAGAAATTTAGAAATTCTAAAGAAAATTATAGATATTTTCGATTAATAATTCTAATATTTGCATAAGAAAACTATTCTATTTGTTTGTAGCGATATTTGAATGGAATTTTAAATATGTTGAAAACTATTTATTTTACTCGATTGCTGTAAAAGTGTATTCAATTTATTCACTTCCATTGTGAAAGTAAAATTATAAAATTATAAATTTTTTTTTGCCATATTTCGCTATTTCACTGTGGACGCAAAATTTCAAATGTTGTACATTTTTTAATGCATACAAAACAAATAAAATAAAATATTTATATAAGATATGATTTCTGAAGATATCCTGTTTTTCACGAAAACCGCTGATGTGTCTCCATGCTTAGCAGTGTAGATGTAAAGGATAAGAGATTGGAATTCTATCAAATTTTGCAAGAATCATGTCTCTGGTACAACATATCATATAAGAGAAATAAAGCATTCGAATTAAATTTATATCATGATGGGTTTTTAGCTTGCAGTTGAACTGTTGCAGGTAACAGCAGCCAAAGGCAAGCAAGAAAAAAAATTTAACGTGCTGGCAACTAGAAAAAATGAAAAGAAAAAAAAAACAAAATTTAAAAGAAACCAGAACAGCAACATCACAGTGATTTATAGAAAACAAGACGAGATAGAAAAGGAGAAACAAAATGTACCCGTACATTAATGGAATATTGCGCGCAAGACTGGTGGCAATAATATTGCAAGTATTTTCCTGGGGCTTTAAAAATAGATGGTATCGTCGGCTGAACTAAGAAAAAACTACTTGCAGCAGTCATAAAACAAAATCAAGTCAATAACTCTTCAGTTCAATATTTTTGTAATGTTTAGGTGAGCTTTACCTGCGCAGATACGCCCTTCCCCTCCTGTCTTCTTAACTAAAGTGTATGTTATGAGTAACAAAAACCCCTTTATGGAACAGGGCATTACATGTGTATGCTCACAACTTCAGTTGCTGGTCTTTCAAAAAAAAAAAAAAAAAATCCCCTTAACACAGTGAGCTTCACATCTCTATGATAACAGAAATTTCACTACTTTAAACATTAAAAAAATTAAAAATTTCATCAATTAAAAATTATGAGATCCACAGACATATTTATGAATTAATCTAAAAAGCCATATAGAAAAAAAGATTAATAATTGAAGGCCGTATGAAATTCTTTCGAATTGGAAACTGGAAATAATTCACTGGAAATAATTCACTGGAAAGCGAAGAAGAGCCATGCATTACTAGATTATTCTTTAAGAAGTCTGCGTTTGTGATGTCCAAATAACCAAGCAAAAGTCTTTCCACAGAAATAATAAAAATTAAAAATTTTCGAGTGAAAAACAGTACAGATTTAGGAAGAAAAATTTAGAAAATTTAGAAAAGTTTTCTTTTCTTTTTCCTTTTTAACTTTTTTTTAATAAATTTTAATATAAGGTTTTATTTTTAGGTGTAATTTTTAGTTGAAAAATTTTTCATAAATATCAAGAAAAAGTTTCTTTCTTTCTAAGACTGGTAAGCATATTTTACACCTGCAAGGAAATTAAGAAATTTTTTTTGATAACCATACTTTTTGAAAGCGATGTATGGAGTCCTTTTCAGTTCGGCAGCTTAAAAATATTTGAGGAACTTGTATTAGCTACATATATAATAATCAAAAATAATTTTTTTAAATTTTCTGCTTCATATTACGATTTTTTGACGTTTAGAAAATATTTTGAATGGACGACCATGGACGCAACCGCCTTTTATTGGTAGCAAGTTTGTTTCCTTGAATTTATCAATAATAATATTAGCAACGCTCCTGAGGCATATTGTAATTCCTCATATTCGCCTAGAGAAACTTGTAAGAAGTTCGAGGAGGTACCAGGCACTAAGTAGTTTCAAAAGGACATATGCATCCTTGATATGTTACATGCCCCTGCTTCGCCATGTTATAGCAAAATTCGTAAAACAAATTTCTATTACAAAGCCAATGAATGTAAGCAAAAATCCCTACACTCATATGTATGATTGTTTGCAAGACAAATAGCATGGTTGGACTAATACGAGCAACATTTTCCATTTTAGATAAGTCAAGTCAATATCCCATATAAACATTTATGTCAGGCATTTATATCAACTTGTTATACGAGTACTACATGCCATTTTGACGACTTATCAAAAGTGGGGATCTTCAAGGCACAGCCATCTAACAAACACTGTGTGTAACTGCATCCGGTGTGCTTTTGTTTATCTTTAACGAGATATTTGCAGATGTATTTTTAATGCTACTTTTACTATTTCCCTTTTAGTCCTTAATTTTCCCTACATTTTTTAAATATTTCTAGTTAATAGACTTTTTTTTTCTTTTTGTTGCCATTGCAACGGGTACGTAGTTGGGATTTATATGTGTTTAAGTGTGTCCTTGCTGGGCCAAACATTTGAAATAGTACGGGCAGCAGGATATTACATTTTATGGCCATGATTAATTTTGTTGCTGTTATCTTGAAGGCAGTTGCTTGCTTGAAGGCATCTCCTTCTTGAAAGCAAATTAAGTAGCAGTTAAACTATTTGATAGTTGCCTTATTGACACTCCTGTTAGAGGAAAGAAGGAATTGTTGGTGTTTACGAGTATTTGGTTGCTATTGTTTCGCTGAGAAATCCAATTTAAAAAAGTTTTTTTTTAACTATTGTCTTTAGTACATTAAAAAGCAAATAATAAACGAGTTTCAGTTGCGTTCTCCCTGTACAAGCAGAGCCTAAAAAATTCCACTGTGGATTCTAATCTTAAATGCTAAGCTTTTTCGTTGCATGAACTTAGTAATTCTTTTGAAGAAGCGTATTCCACTTCTTGTTTTTGGTTTTGGGAAAAATTGTTTTCGGAAAAAAAAATCCTTCAATCCTTTTACAACGTTAAGTTCTTTCATTGTGAACACTTGTGTAGCCGATTTCCTCTGAAATATTTTAAATAAAAAGGAAAATTTATGAAAAAAGTTTATCCTGATGACATTTCAAAAAGCAATCTTGATTGTGAAGGATAATTTCTTTTGAGAATACCCGAATAATGTAACAAACAAGTCTAAATCCTGTCGTTTACTAAGTTTTCATCAGTAACTTTTTGTCTTTAAGTTTCATAAAATTTTTCTCCTTTTCACTTTTTCTAAATAAAAAAGAAAATATTTTTATTGTAAAACTGAAGTATATTTAAAAATTCTGCCACAAATACAAATTAACTAAAAAAATCCAATTATTTTTAGACTAAAACGAAAATTTTTAAAATAAGATTCTATTTTGGTAATCTTGTTGAATAAATTCAAAACTATCAAAATATTAAGTCCTTAAAATCCTTATTACAATACCAATTCCAAACACCCTCTCTAAGTAATTAAATGGATACAAGGATACAAGGAGCAGGTGTTTAAATAGTTGTTATTTACATAAGTTAGCAGCAAATATCATGTAACAAATGACAATTGCAGCTTTAAGTGGATACAGGAGACCAGCATGCAAGTATTCAAAAACCCAGCAAATAATTCACCAAACAAGAAAAAAAGAAACAAAAACGTTTCTAAAGTGTTAAAGAAAAAACAATAAATTAAGTTGTTAAAAAGTCTTTATGCTCATTGATCGATATAAAACAACTCATTTTCATATATTTTTTAATCCTCTTGAATTGAAATTGTTATTTTTGTGTTGAGTTTTATTTTGCTGGGTTCAGCTACCCGTACAATTGTTAAACGGGTTTGAAGCCAATGTCCTGTTGTGCTTTCATCCTTGTTAAATAAATTCAGTTGTATTTGTATTTGTGCTTGTGTAGCCGTATATGTGGCTTTGTAGGACTAGTTGGAAAATTAAATGTTATTTTATAAATTCCGTACAGCTGCGAAAAAATCAGTCTCTACAAATTTCAATTGCATGAATGCAGAATATAATTTATAATTCTCAAAAGCTTCTTGGATATTTTTACCAGAAGAAAATTATTATCTTTTAAGTGTTTTTTTATATGTGTGTTTGCTTAGAAAATCCTTGTATAAAGGATAAGGATAAGGATAAGGATAAGGATAATGATAAGGATAAGAATAAGGATAAGGATAAGGATAAGGATAAGGATAAGGATAAGGATAAGGATAAGGATAAGGATAAGGATAAGGATAAGGATAAGGATAAGGATAAGGATAAGGATAAGGATAAGGATAAGGATAAGGATAAGGATAAGGATAAGGATAAGGATAAGGATAAGGATAAGGATAAGGATAAGGATAAGGATAAGGATAAGGATAATGGAGAAATCTTTACTAGCATGAGATATCAGGCTTATATGAAACTGCTCTCAGGAAAGTGCTATTTTAACAATAGTGTGGATCTCAAAGATTTACTTTAATTATTTTTTTTAAGTAACTTCCATAATCGTTACCATTTCTACTCTTCTGACCACAAGACCTCTTTCAATAAACTTTCTAAACTGCAGGCCCCTGTATTTCGCTTTCTCATAAAAAAATTAAAACTTTGCAGATCACCGGCATCATAAAAATTATTATGAAGTCAGGATGAGTAGGGTCAGCGATATGTTGCATTAAATTGGCACCCTTCCTCCATTCGTCTTACAAGTCTTTATTGCAATTAAAACTCTACAATATCAATCAGGCAACAATTGAGTACTGATATAGTTAAGAAGGAAATTCCAATTGGCAATTGACTGTTGTACGAGTATTAAAATTCTAGCTCTGAATTTAAATTTCCAAGATTTTTTTTCTTTTTGCTGTTCGTTCTTTTGTTTACTGTCATTCCAACTCGGATTTTTTCTTGCAACTGCAAATGCAATTCATAAACCAAACGGTATGAGTGCCGTATAGGGGAGTCCATTTTATTTTGTGTGTTTTTTTTCTTTTTTTGGCGAACGTATTGGTTTTACTGCTACAGTGCATATTGGCACCACATTTAAATATAATTTAAGCAAAACTTATTTTAATTTAAATTTAATTTGCAAAAACAATTTTTTTTTCAATATTTGCTATCCTGGTAAACAATGAAGTAAGAAGGCACGTTTTAAAGCGACACTTTTTTTACCACCTTATCCTGCAAAGCTTTCGGCCTGGTCGCGGAATAACATCCAAGGTTTAGACAGGAATCGAACCCGCAACCTCCAGTTTAGAAGGCTGTGCGTTATTCATTCGTCTACGGACTCTGGCATGTTAACACCAGATATTTACTCGTACAGTACAAATAAAAAATTTAATTACAATTTAAAAATTTCATACAAATATAATTTAAAAATAATTTAAAAATGTTATTGACATCTGAACATAAAAATTTTTTAAAATTTTTGAATGGCAAATTTGTACTCTGAAGACGCTACACGAAGTAGTTTCACAAATTCATTTATTTGCTCGCAGAGCATTTGGCAGCCGCCCCATTGTGCATTGTTATATGCCAGTCTCCCTCATATATTTATACGAGCAAGTTCGCAAGTTTGTAGCATATCTCGTACTCGTATGTTGAATTTAAATTGGTATTTGTGGCAAATGTGAAAAGTTCAATTTGTTTAAAGTGTCATTGTGGCAATAAAACAACATTTACTTTTCATCTATTTTGTGTTATCCTCGTATGTTTCTGTATTTAATTTATTTATTTTCCTTTTTATTACTTTATCTCAATTTTTTGTCAGCATCCAGCGCACAACTACATCTGCTGTGATGCTTTCATTAGATTTCTAACAGATTTAATTTAATTTTAATTATCTTATTTAATTTTCTCAAGTCCTTCGGATTCACATCGTTGCATAATAGTTTCTTGTATTTTTATAATTATATTTTATACGAATAAGGATTTTTATTTTATATAAAATTAAGTTTATTTTAACAAAATTCTATCCATAACAAAAAACACTTTGTTGATAAACTCAATGCAATTAGCAGTTTTATAAATTTCAATAATAAAAACAATTATTTATTGATCGAGTTTATTCTCAGTTGATTTTAACTATGATGCCGATTGGCATTCAAACTGTTTGTCCCCTACTGACTGGTATTTGGGCGATATTGTCAAAAGGATATGCGGTGTACTAATCAATATCTTGTTCTCTTTCTTTGAGTTTTATTAACATGAAAAACATTAAAATTCTTACTTAAATCACCACAAGCTGGTAAGGACATTCTATTTTCTAGGTTGAATGAAGCTTGAGCTTTGAAGTATAAAAAAAGGTCCTTTTGTTAGTTCAGTGCAACTGCTGTGCATAAAACTCAAGACAGAAGTTTTGACTGCCGGATACAACTTCTCTTTGTGAAGACGCTTTACAAAATGTTGGTGCAACAAAGATAGAAAACTTATCGCAAAGGAAATGCATGAAATATGAATTAGCCGAAAGTGAAAGCCTGCAATATTATTTTATTTCAAACATATTTAGGGGAGTCCAAAATTTCTGTAGGGACATCATGTCCGAAAATACAAAAAAATATGAGACTGAAAAAGGATTTTTTTTTGCTTCGCTGACCTGACGGTATTATCAATATCATCACAAGGATAATATTATCTCTCATTACTTGATCTCAGAAAAGGCCATTCGTATATTGAAAACAGGACTCGTGCTAGGAAACTAAATGCATATCTTCTATTTTGCCAATATATTTGTGACTTTTATAACTTTCCACTTTTTGTGCTGCAGCTAAAAATGAATTCTGTTTTTCTGCTTCTTTCAGTTTGAAAAAACAATTTTGCACTTTTTAATGTTGGCTGCAAGTTGAATGTGCTTCATATTATTTTAATTAAAAACTCTTCACACATATTTTTCACATACTAAAAGCGATCAGAAGAGCGAAAACTAGCAGCAAAAAATTAAGCACTAGTTGCCCTCGATGTGATATAAAATCAATTATTAATAATGATAAAAAGTATCCTTTTTTTTGTATTTTTTCATATTTCGCCGATTTCATTAATTTTAATGACTTTATTAAAACTTGATAATATTTCGCTTTAATTTGTGCATGAACAGTATAGAAAATAATAATCAGCTTTAAAACTGCTCTGCACAACATTTCCTTATTTACGCGAATATCCTGTGTAGAAGGAACGGTTGGCTCTGTCAGCACATCAAGCAAATAGAATTATTCCCCCTCATTATGTATTGACGTTTAGAAAAGCATTTGAAATTAATATGAAAAATAAACCATGTTAAGAGGCAACTAGAGAAGGTAAAAAATATAATAAAAAAATTTTAATATTATAAAATGTTTTTTGTACTTTTATGCGAATGTGTGTTTGTGTCTTCTTTATTATGCACTATTACGTGGAAACCCTTGAATCATAATTTAATTAGAAATGGAAAATGGAAAATAGAAAATGGGGAACAAGAAAACTGTAACTAAGTCAATTGACAGCCAGAGCGTTGTTGTCTGCGTACACTAGTTGATGTTGTCTAAGAGATGATCTGATAGCTTTTATGCAATAAGGAGAGCTTCACTGGTCACAATAATAAATATAATTAATAATTTAATTCCTAATTAAAGTGTAATAATTTTGTTCTAATTAATTGAAAAGGTAAAGAAAATTAAAAATGCAATATCATAAAACAGTCGTAATTTGAATTGCCTTTAACACATTCAATGGTCAGATTATGCAAAGTACTATATATGTATCATGAAGTGGCGAACAAGAGCCGGAGTAACAGAGTCTCAATACGCAAAAATATTTCAATTAGCAAAGCAAATCTTTTGGTTTCTCTGTGGAAAAGCACTCAGGGTCTGGCCAGGAATCGAACCTGCGACGTCCGGTTTAGTATGCTGCGGAAGGGAATTAATGGCAAAACTTGTTGAAGTTTTATACACTCAGAAAAAAAAATAATGAACATTTTTTCTTCCCGTTGTGGCATTTTGCAAAAAAAAAAACAATTAGAAAATTTTAAACTAAAAAAGTCAATAAGAAATTCAGAAATAAAAATGATAGAAATAAAACGAAAAGAGTCTAAAATTTTCGAGGTATGAACGTTTTTTATATACCTTCAATAATATCCCTGGCCTCCCTTTAATGCTCCGCCATAAAATCTCCTTTTAAACTAAATGCATTAAAAGTTGTAGAGAGAGGTTTCCAAGGCTTCCGCCTGCAAAGGCATCTCAATTGCTTGTAATATTCTTTCAGTTAAATAATCGTGATGCCGAATTTCAGTTGTCTCAATCATACAGGTTTTTTCTATGCGAATGGCATCTGCTCTGTAGTGTAGACTTTTTCTTTTACAAAATTATTTAAATGGAAATGCAAGAGCCCATTTGAAATGCTAAATGCAAAAAGGCACACATACAAGCACGCATGCTTTTTCATGCCCACTCATGTAGATCTCTCATTCTGACATAAAATCATACATGTCAAAAATCCAATTAGCATAAAACGTCTTATGTAAACTAAATGCATAAATGGGAACGTACTACTGCAACGGAGATTTAGGTAAATGCACAGCTCATCGAGGATGCATGAGTTGGCACATTATTATCCTTTTGCCATTATCCAAGTAGGTACGAGTGCATGCACGTTGTGTGCAATGATATCTTTTGGATACTTTGTGGCTGTCATGTGAAGAGCAGATTGCACATGCGAATATGAAGAATGAAAAAGGATGAAGATTTCAATATTGAAGGCCTTTTGAATAAGTTATTTTAATGAATTTCAATTTTATAATTTATTTTTAAAGGAATCGCAGAAAAACGAGCAGCAAAGAAGGAGGCATACGTATAGGTTATTCATTTAAGGTATTTAAAACAATAGCAAGCGATCATAAGCTTATAGCTAAACATGGCGTATGGTATCAATGCTCGAATACGGCTCTTGATGGATTTACTTGCTCACAAACGTGCAGACTAGGTTTACTGTTATCACCTTCACCAGCACCTTTTCTTATTTATGACACAATTTATATTATTAAATTTCATTTCTTCTTGCCATCTTATCAAGAAGACGGGGCCCTAATTTTCAACTCGCCTTGCTGTGAATATTTTAATCCTTGGCTAAAAGTTCAGTCTTATCCTCTCCTCTACCACTACAGGCAGAGCTGAACTAAATTTCTAACTTGTATAAAATATATATAAAATGAAACACGTTGTTGTTGTTTAAATAAGTGTACACCTGATGTGCAAAGGATACTGAACTAAAGTCACAATGTAATTAACAGAAAACAATAACTGTCAAATGACATGACAATAATGAATAATTGCCAATGCGACGATGATGGCTGAAGCACTTACCAAAATATAAAATTAGAGTTATTACTACAGCAAGACTTTGTTGCACTCTAAGCCGTCATAATTGATAGAAAACATTTCTCTTGACTTTATAAAACACAATTCCATTAGAAAGGATAACAATTAGTTGCAATTATTGTAAAACGAAAATTGTGACATTTTATTTTACTTTTACGTTGTAATTAACTCTGTCTCTGCATTATTACTTAAAATACATTTTTATGATTTCATTTTATAAAATTCGCTACTCACTATTGCAGCTGGAAGGAAGAGTTAAATGCGTTTAGTGTTTCCTATTTAACTTTTGCCTCGTATTTATGGAATTTAAAAGAGCCTTTCAGAGATAATTATTTAATTAACTTTTAGGCTTACGCTGGCTCAACCTCAATTACCTACAAGTACTCTTTTAGAATACACACATATACACGCATAAACCAACACATAGTTATTTTTGCTTGCAGTGTGTATTTGCAAATTCAATTCTCTACTAGAAAACGTTCATTAAAAAATTGTGCAACAAATTGCATTTTGTTTCAATTTGTCCGTAAAATCTCGCTTAAATATCCTTTTTCTTGATTTCAAACTGGTAGCCTTTCCAATTACATACATCGGCATGCCGTTATATATTTTTGGTAACACGGCCTTTTACTCATATGTAAGCTTGTGTTCTTTATAGTTTCCATCAGCGTTTCTTCTTAATGGGATATGCCTCCGTAGACGAGTGAATAATTCTCAGCCTAATGAACCGGAGGTTGCGGGTTCCATTCCTGCCTAGATCCTGGGTGTTTTCCTGCGGACAAGCCAAAAGCTTTTCAGATAGAGTTGGTTAAAAAAAAAAAAAAAATTACATTTTCTGCAGGTATGTGGTGTCCTTGAAGGATTCTACCGCGTTGAAGTTGTGTTTAATATGCGATATTGTTTCATAATGCACTGATTGTTTCCTTGAATGTGGTCTTCACAACGTTATCTGTTTATGAGTTTTTTCCATTATTTAATTAAAACAGATGGAAATATTACAAAAAAAAAAATAATTTACCACTTGCAATTAATTTGAATTGAAGTTCTTATTTCACAAAAAAAAGTTAAATCTTAGTCTTGTTATGATAATATTATTTACAGGATACGATGTGTATTTAATGGGAATTATGAAAGTAAAGTATTGCTATGACGTATACGAAATATAATTAAAGTCGTATTAAGTATACGATACATTAGTCGTAGTGTAATCATTTTAGGCGACTGTTTATGGCATAACGATGATGGCGATGAATAACATTTTTCCTCGTCTTTCTTGAATTGCAAAATTCGCATACGAAAAATTCTCTTTCTTGGCATCTAAATTAATATTTCAAGACTTATTTAGAAGAAAACTGTGTTGTTATAAAATTTTATACTCTGCAAAATCATTCGAAAGTATTTCTTACACTTATTAATGAAGTCTATGGCCTATTTAAGTCTTCGTTTAATATATTAAATAATAGATTATTATTAATTATTAAAATTAATAAAAGCAAGGCAAAGTCATTATCACTTTCATTTGGAAAGTTAAAAATGCCTTTTCACGAAAGCCAGCAAGTAAAAGTGAGTCTTAGCAAGAAGCAAAAGAAAATATTATGAGAGAAGGAGGGAAGGAACAGTAGAGCAGTATGTAAACTAAAAAGGAAGAAAGTATTTCACACACTAACTTCACAGCTGCCTACCAACGGCAATGTATCACACATTCCTACGTGACCTGACCATCGCTGTCTTTGCTATATTCATTTGCGATAAAGAAGAGAGGGCTTTTAAGGATTTTATTTTAAGTAGTAAAATCAGTTAGTGGTGAGTTTTAACTCCTAATACGTTATTCGTAATTGGAATATTAAAGTAGCAGCCCCAGCTAATCTCCTGTTACTTCAAAATAAGTCCTACAAAACAGCAGGGTATCAACGCCTACTTTGATGCCTGTTTGCTCTACCACTACCTCTTTCTTATAATTTTTTTAATTATTTGTTGTAAATATACAGGCATTTGTTTTATTATTTTTATCTCATTTAAGTGTATATAAAAAAAAATTTTTTAATTTTCTTAAGTGAAAAATATTTGCAAGTGCTCGTAGTCTCATTAAAATATTTAATTTCCCCCCACTGTGCACACGGCAAGCAATATCATTAGCACCTCTACATATATTCCTATTTTATATAGATTTCTTCAGATTTTTTCATCTTTTAATAATCAAGTGGTTTTTATTTCAAAAAAAAAATATTAAAAAATTTTTATAAAAGCAAATAAGAAATCAATATTTTTAATTGATTTGAATGATTTCGTTTTTCCTTCTCGTTTTTCAGATTTTCCATTTTATATAAATCAACTTTAATAATATTTACTCTTAAGAAAATATTTTTATTTAAAGGTATTTTAGGAAAAAAATGTTTGTTGAGTTTTGCAATACAAAATTAATTTCCAAATTAAATATTACGATCCTGATGGAAGGAGTCGCGTTGGCAGGGCCCATCCATTTTACTACCGAGATTACATAAAAATATTCAGTAAAATTTTAAATTTTTTACTTTCAAATTGATTATCGTGATGCTGTACGTGCCAGTGTAGATTAACCGTCGAACAGTGGCATAAATAAAAACGGACTCTTAAGATTTAAGAAGGCCATCACTGAATTTTTTGAGAAACATTTTAATCTTACTTCCGATGGAATGTGAGCCCACTTACAACAACAAATTCAATTTCTTGTTTGAAGAATTTTTTACCTGCGAATGCAAAAACTTTCAGCAGCAGTTGCCTTCCGCACAGACATCACAATTTCCAAATCGTTACAATTTTCTATCAACTTCAATCTGCTCATATTTTTTTTATCATTTCAATTGCAGGCTGCTGGATGCGTTCTTGTGTAAATCGGCAAAGTTTCAAAACAGTGTTTGTGTGTGGGTGTGTGCGTGTATGTTATTTTGCATTTGATCTCCTGAATATTTGCTTAAGAAGAAGGAAAAATTTGCAATCAGAACTTTCTCCAGATTATTCACTCCTGCCATCCGCCGGAGTATTCCTTGTCCTGCTTCTTCTTGCAAACACATTTTTTCTTACCTTCACATTGTGTGGGGGAGTGAGTTTCTTTATATATTTTCTTTTGCAACATTAATGCTGGCATGATCAAATATTTCCAATTGCTGAAAACTGCTGGTTTATGCGCACAATTTCCTCGTGCAATTGCATGACTCAATAACACGTTTACAAATTGCCATCATTTCGCTGGCAAAAAACTTATTTGGAATTATTTTCTTTTTTACTGCTGCACTTTGAAAGAATTGGAATTTGATTGCGGGAATTGCATAAAACGATTTGCTGATTATATTAATTTACATTAGAGGAAATCCATCTCGTGTATTAATGACAGGAAGCGGAATCCACAGCCATCTGGTACTTCCGCTACTTGAGAAAGTACCGTTTTCACCTGCTTCGCTTTACGCAGAGTTCAATTTTTTTGCCTGGGAATTATTTGCAATACTTTGGTGTGCAGCTTCAACGCACATCACACAGCTAATATTTGGAAATGAACTCGAGTCAAAATAGAAAAATAAACTCAAACCGTTTTTAAATACTGAATTTTATTTTTAATTTAAGCAAAAATAAATTAAATTTATTTGGTCTTTAGTTATGGCCTTTCACAAAGAAGGGAAATATTTTACACAAAAAGGGACATTTTGTGCTCGTAAAGTGTTGCGTGTTCTTGTGGAAGGATTTTGCCCTTTTTGTTGAATAGTATATGTGGAAAGTACATGCCCAACTCTCCACAGTTACTTTTCCAGAGATCGCATACACTTTTTTTTGAAAAGTCTGGTCACCCAAAAACCATTTTTTGTTGGTTTAAAAATTTTTTCATTTTCTACAAATTTATACTTTTTTACCTGCATTGCATTATAAGATACACCAATTTTGGGTTTTAAAACGCAAAAAGACAAAATTCATAAAAGTCTTCTAGTAACATTCTTACAGAAACTTAACGTTAAGAGTCTCCTTTGAATAGTTGAAAAAACAGGAATCCCTTTTTGGAAACCGGAAACCAAATTTGAAAAACATTTATTTATTTTTATATTGAAATAAGAACTGTTTTTTAATCAGAAGTACGCGTACTGGGGAAATCTGATAAATAGATGTTACTTATGTAAGCGCTATTGCCATTGCCAAAAGGGGGAATAAATCGGCCACCACAGCACACTCTTACACTGATGCAGTTCAATTATAAAATATTATTCAGTTGAAAAAAAAAATGAAATTAAAGGGCTCAATAAGAGAAGAGTAGTGTGGCAGGACTACTAAAATTTTTACTTAAATTTTTTTAATTTAATTTCATCCTCAATTCTGGAGTCAAAGGTAGAGAAAATTAATTTTAAATATTTATTTATTTGCCGCTCCTGAAAAATGATGACTTTAAAGTATAAGCAAATATCAGGCACATACGTAATAAAGTAAGAATTTTCTTTCGTTCGCATAAATTTTAATTTATTTATAAGTCTACTGGCATACATTTGAAAAGCTTAAATAAATTAAGGGAAACATATTATTTTCATATTAAAACACATTTCTGCTTTCCCTTTTCTCTTGCTGCTGTTATTTTAATACGCGGTATGTGATAAGAATATGGGGCGTATGTGATATCAGGGAACACATTACTTAAGAATTAGGAAAGTGGAATTTTGGCAGGTAGTAGTATTTCCATACAACCGGTTTGAATTTTCCAATATTATAAAAGTTGGAAAAGATCTCTGGGGACTTTTCGATAAAAAGAATGAAAGCTCTTTGCTCTTTTCGTAACACCTGCCATTTGCTTAAAAACTTCGGATCTCCAGAAAAGGGGCCTTTTTAATTCAGATAATCCTTTGCGGTTGATGAAATGTTAAGAAAATTAAACCATCCGCATATTGCAGCCTCGCCAAGGATTCTTCAAGTAACTTCAAAAGAGGCGTTCTCCCACCGGTTTTCTCTCACGTACTACTCAGTTGCATTTCTCAGCTAAGCCCCGTACCAAAGATTTGTTTGCTGAGGGAATTCGTGTTTACCACGAGAACGCACAACCCCTTGTACACATTTATAACTCACAGATACCCACACACACACACACATATACAACTCATACGAAAAAATGCACACACATCCCCATTATGCTAATATTTTCATAAGAAAACGCGAATATTGAGAAAAATATGCATTTTTTAATGCTGTTAAAATTCCTCTGTTATTTCTGCCAACAAAAATAAATGAATTTTTATTGGATTATTTTAATATGAGTAAATCTTTTTCTTTACCTACTGATGAAAAAAAAAAATAATATAAAATAAACTGAATGTGTGATATATTTTTGCTTTTTAAATGAGTAGGTGTTTCGTGATGATTTCTTTCTTTTGTTCCTCCCTTCTGTGTTTATTTAATAAAAAATTATACAAAAATTCCAATGGAAGAGATAAAAGAATAAAAGGAACGTGTCTACGATTGTCTTTGGGGCTTTGCATTGTGCTGGGTGTGTGTGAAAATATTAATATCCTGCCAATAATGCTCAATAATGCTATTAATTTCCTGGGGTAACATTTTTTCTTTATGCATTCTCTTTAAGCGAAGTGTGTGAAATAAGAAGCAAAGGACGCGTTAACAGCTTTACATTAGTGAATTTAAGACATGAGGAATTTAAAGGGTGTTCTAATAAAGTATTTTAAAGCTGGACGGTCTAACAACAAAACTGGTCAGATATGATAAATGATCAGAATTAACAATACTTTGACTAATATGTTTCTATTTAACTATAAAATAAAATATTTTGTTAAAACCCAAGGAAGTCTTTCAAGTAAACGTAGTTATCCTTATACAGGCGACTTTGTGTTATCAGTATTAAATTTTCTTAGATAAAAAATTGTTTACATTTTCATCGTACTTAAATACGATAAAGGAACGTACTTAAATACGATGAAAATATCAGTATACGAATATTTATATCGTTTTGAAGGTTTTTAAATAGACTAGAATTTTAAAACATATTATAACTTATAAAATTTTGTTACTTAAGATGGCATTTCTTGTAATTCCTAACAGAAGGTAAGTTTTGTTTAACCAAATTGTGTTAATACAAAGAATATTTTCGTATATGTAATAGTGAACACATAGTGACTACAGTAGGGCTACATGGCCTTTGATAAGCCCTCGACCTATACGCTAATGTGTTCAAGTTTTATGCAATAAAAAATAGGTTCTTGTTCTGTGATTTCTTATGAATTTTTATTCCATTTCCTTTAGGATGGCCTCAATACTTTGCTTCCTTGTGAATGAATGGAATTGAATGTCCTGTTTTGATATTTAATAATATTAAATGTTTTGCAGCAAAGTAAAATATTTAAAGTCAAATTATTACAAACATGGAGAAAATTAATTTGAAATGAAATTGTAAGGCAAAGTTGAACTTTCAAAGAAATATATATATAATATATGTATATACTATAATTTATGAGCCCACTATAATGTTATACAATTTGTAGCAGTCCTTACCCACTGCACTTTAGTCATTAATTACTAGTTCAATATTAGTCTTGGTTTATTATAGTAATTATTTAAAGCATATTGCTGTTATTGAAAAGATTGCAATGCAAGTGGGTTTTTTGCCTGCTATAAATGCAAACATGGCTGTAAATATATACGTATGTTCATACCGTAATGACGTACCGAAACCAAATATAGCAGCATCAGTGTTAACCATTAACACTGTATTTAAATAAAGAAAATGACATCGACACTTATCTGGAATGGAAAGTGATCGGTTCTGTTTGATTTTTCCGTTTTGATTAAGACACCTTTAATTTTCTTGTTTTCAACTTAAATCAAACAACTTGCTCTAAATACATTATAGTATTCCTTTGGGTAGTTTGCAAGTGTGAATGTATAGAAATGGCGTATCAATATTAGAAAATTAATAAAATTAATTAAATGTTTCTCTGTTTGCATAGATGAAAGCTGAGATATTTTCTTTCAGAAGATGCGACCAGTTTGAAAAACCTCCACTGAACTGCTGATGCGATCAGTTATATTTAAAAGTTAATAATTCTCCTCCAAGCAAAGCACTCTTAGCAGCCCCGCAGATCATCTAGGGTTAAAAGCTTGATGAACCAGTTAAGATAATACTGGCTTAGCCATCACGGAACAAAGTTGAACTTTTGATAAAATACACATAATGAAATATAATTTAGCTTTTAACGATGAAACTTTTGCAATTGTGAAATTGTCTTTTAACTTCTGTTTTCCAAAAATTATAATTCCTTGATGACTTGTTTGTTTGTTGATTTATTTTTTTCATCTCTTTAATATTTTCACATGAGTTATTTTAATAAAAAGCAATTCGTTTTTACAATCCTTCAATTTGCACATTTTTGCGTTTTTGCCTCTTTTCTTTTGGATCTCTTTTAATTTTTCGCCCCCTTTTTTTGTTAAATAAAACATGGACAAAAATATCTCATCATCAACACCATCACATCGCCATAACAGCCAACGTTAGCAGAAATATCGTTATAGTCGTCCTGCTATCGCCATCATCATCATTATTGTGGCTTTAAATGAATTTGATTGCAGTTGGCTCTGTCGCATTCAAAGAAGCATTTTTCCTTCGTCCTGTCAGCCGAGCCACACAATATGAATGGATCTGTATCGTTGGCAGTTAAGCAGAAGTGTTAAAGTTTGTAATTTTTCAAAGTTTTGCATGCTGCTCCATAATTATTACAGTCAAAATAAATTTTATTGCATTTGACTTATAAGTCGCTTATGGAGCAGTAAAGCAGAGCTTTCCCTTTAAAGGAAGAATGTTTCGATTACTTTACTCGTTAACCTTTTATGGTTTCTTTTACTCTTGAGTAAAGTTTCTCATATACAAAAAGCTGAAATGATTGAATACCTTTAAGTACTTGCATGTGTTGCAATACAAATGATAGTGTTCACTGTAGTTGTTGTATGTTGTTGTTGTCGTTTTGTGCAATAAGATTCGACTTGACTGCTGCTGGATGCATGACTTTTTAAATAGTTGTGCGAATATTAATGAATGCTTGGATAAGTCGTTGGCTGTTTGCCCTTTTTTGTATGATTTCTGAACGAGAAGAAGCCTCCATACACACACCGATATTTGTTTATCCTTTAAAAAGGAGGTTACAAAATAGTTTTTATTGCCAATTTCCAAGACGTGTTTGTGTTGTGTTGTAAGAAGGCAAGAAAAAATAAAACCTTTTTGCTAAATCATAATTTGGAAATAAAATCTTTGGAAGGCATATAGAAAACTCTGAGTTTTTTTTTATAAAATTTATTAGAAACAACTCGATTAAGAAATTTGAGAATTCGATATTTTTTTAATTAAAATTCTCAAATTATTGTTCAATTGAAGCAGCCTCTTCGACTTTAGGGCAAAATTGAGCAATTAAAAAATTATAAATTTATAAAAATTATAAATTATAAAACATTTTAAATTATTCGATTAAATGTTGAGGAAAGCAAAAAACTAATAAAACTTAACGCAAAGAAATAAAAGGGGGAATTTTTTCAATAGGAAATTTTTAGTTTCAAAATGGGAATATTCTTAGCAAAATACGTTTTAGTGGGGGCGCAGCCTTTTTCGCAACAAACCAACAAATAAATCGGAAATTGTCTTTTACTCGAATTAAATTCGAAAAACAAACTCTGAAATAAAGTTGGCTTGAACCGAATTACAAGTGTATCTTAAAGTATTGAAATGAAATTATCCAGCAAATAGTGTTTATGTGTAATTTCTTAGATTTGATTTTCAGCTTAGGCTGCGAAATGTCCCGACGAGTTTGATCACTTCAAACATTTTATATGTGTAAAAAGAGGGCTTGAATGTACTCACTGCTAAAACGATAGAATTCGCTGATAAATAAATAGTTCATTTAATATTAAAGGAATGCAGTCAGCTCGCTCAGTGCGACTTGAAACTTGAAAAAAGATAATTTTAAAATATTTAGATTTACAGTCATCAAAAAAAAGAAAAGAAAAGCGATAATAAAAATGCAAAAATTTACTACTTGCAATCACTTGTAAAGATTTTGAAATACTGCATACCACACCAGCTTTAATTCTATTTCACTGAATCGGTGTGTTTCCAGGAATACTCGTATCTCTCTTTCAATTTTGCGGTACGTTGTTGCAGAGAAAATTTTTAATTTTCTTGTTTGAACGAAATCTTCTGCCATCCACTTGCTTTCATGTGGCATGTGGGCCATTGTGTGAATTTCATCATTGACACGATTTATTATGCAACATTTATGAAACAATTACTCAAGTGGCTTTTACTGATGTCTCGTTTTTATTCTCATTTTCGCTGCTGTTGCTTGGCATTCTCGATTCTCACCATGTAGAAGGCATGAAAAGAAATATAGTCATCATTTTAAATGAATGTCTATGCTGGCTACCAGCACAATTTGTGGCCAAACAAAGTGTCGTTAGTCGACAATCATTAAGTTTGTCCTCGCCACTTCTGCCATCATGTCCTTTCCACAACTTCCACCAAGTCTAATAGTGTTTAATGTTGGAAACTCAAAAACAGCTTTATGCAAAAATGGCTGCAACAACTTGAAATTTATTTTTGTTTTCACTAAATCAATGTCAAAGAATTCTGCTTTAAGTAACAATTGTTTAAGTTTTTTCATTCGCTTAAAGTGGCCTCTAAATGCTGAGAATACATACATTTTCTTTTAATTTATTCAGCTATTTGTCATTTTCGTTGATTATCCTTGTTTTCGTTTAAAAGTTTTCCTTTTTTTTAATTTGGACGTGAATCATTTCCATCGCTTGTTGGCGAATGTAATAACATTTTAATACGTTTATTTTGCTACAACGTCTATTGCTGGATTTAATGAGATGCTTAATTTAGAAATGGAGGAAAATTATTTTGTTATGACACTTTTTGTAGATGCGACCAGCGATGTGGAAAGCAGTTGTCAGTTAACGAGAACATACCGCTGGCGGATTAAGTATTTCTTTTTGCGATTTTCATATGAGAAGTTCTATTTTTATTGGGCTTCCAATAAAATACCCAATGCCCGGTGGTTAGTATACCCGCCTGTTACGCTGGTGTCAGGGGTTCAATTCCCCGGGGAGCCAGAAGCCAAAGGCCTTAGTAGCCAGTGTCTTCTATACATATTGCAATTATATTCATATAATTCTAATATTTTGTAAAATAAAAAATAAATATACAAAAATTTATTAGGCTTCCAAATTGCAGATTAAGAAAAATCGTAAATATATTGCAGATAACTGGCTTGCAAGATCCGCTGAATTAGGATTGTTTCTTTAAAATGTAAATACATTCCCAACTGGTCCTTGAAGACGGTCTTTGTTTGGCTGAAAATATTTTTAAGGTCAGATTTACAAAGTTGTTTCATAATTTTATATCACCCATTCCACGGTGCTGCTGGAAGGCCCTGAATAACATAATTATCAAATTTAAAACTATGAGATTCATAACAAATACTTTAAGATTTAGAGATCCTTTTTCCAGTAACAAACAAAATTTTACTTCTTTTAGTATGATTTTCTCTCGGAATTTGCTGATTTCATTTTATCAACTTAAAAGAAAAGGTATGGGATATTCAAAAGAATAATGTGAAGATTTTTTATTTGTTGTTAGATTTCATTAATATTAAAGATTGCAATGCAATTAGTTTCGCCTCTACTTTTAACTTGCTGTTAAAATCAGTTCTGAACTGACTTTTATTTCTCGCAGAAAACCGTCTATACAAGTTTTCTATTTACACACGGCATCGTATTGGCATAAGCAGAATTCCTATAAATCAATCACAAGGCATTAATGCCCCCCGCAACCACTTCTATTATTTGCTTTCACTACGAACAATTAATTTCTTGTGTAAAAATACTTCTATCCGGCATTTTTATTTACGAATTTTCCTTATGGAAATTAATCAACGGTAAATAAATGTCTTTTGTTTTTAAGGCCTTGTAATCATCCATTACATGAAAAAAGAGAGGGGAATGCACAGGGAATAATGGAAAATTTCAATGCTCTTCTGCACTAGAAATCAGTGAAGTTGAAAATTCTTACCGACTACTTGCCAGACATGAGATTTCTTGCTTAAACATTCAGCACTGCCAGATACACTTTCAAACACTTTCTAACGCTTGCCAGCACAAACAAGCACATAACAGTTTTGCAATTAAAAGAACATTTCTTTTTAATGCCACACACAATGGCATCATTGCCGCCTTCATGAACTCCACTCTGCCATTTCAATATTAAAAAACAAACACGCCTACACGCACTCATGCATCCATGCACCCATACGTCTATGCACCTATACACATGCGTTTTAATGCAATTGTCTATGAAATAAACAAAGCAAAAATATGAAGTGATTTCAATAAGGGAAATAATAAAAAGAATTTAAAGTGGATACGGAAAACCTTGTTATGTGAACTTGTAGGCCGCTGAAGCTTAAGGGAGAAATGGAAAAGAGGAATGATTTTAAAATTACTCGTATCTTTCTTTAAGTTCTGTTCAGAACATCTGAGTCAGTGAAATAAAATAATTCTTGAAGTTCATTTCATCCCGTGGGGTAAAGTGTAATTACGTGATTGGAAATATTCTGTATCATCAGATATTCGCACCGGCCTTCAATAGTCTTGTAAGATCACTTATAACTAAACACTTACAATTACCGATAGTGTTATTACTTTTCCGCAAGAGACTCTTCTGAAATAATTATTACAATTGTCTAGAGATATTTTCAATATGTTAGACATTCACACACAGTTCCAAGTTAATTGGCAAACCTTAAAAGTCTTTTAAGAAAAACCACTCCATATAATAATAAATATATTTTGAGTAGAATTAAACTCCGTTTTTAAACGAAGCAGCACTGCAAATAATTTTGTTGCCACTGTTTAAATGCCTTTTTATTGAGTTCATTCTTTTTATGCCTCAATAAGTATAAAGTCTTTTCATTTGCAATGGAAGAGCATCAATAATGCATGTGTGCATCAGGCGGGGTGTGCCCCAGCTTTATACTTTATGGCATAGGAATATTCCTACATTGAAAAAACTTTAGCTGTTACTGCCATATAAAAACTGGCACAGCTAACCGCTTTCATACGTGCGGTCTTATTCTACCAATTTCAGACTATTGCATACTAACTTTCATTCTTTGTTGGTATGCATACAGATATTTATGTAAATAGTGCAACTTTGTTAGCAATCATAAGTATGCATACACACAAGCTGATGCACACACGTGCTCTTCAGTGTATTCCACCGTTTGTACGATGAAACAAAAAAGCTACGCAATCGAATAAGGCGTACTTATGACAGGCTACTGCATGCACAAGCTTTTAAAACAGCAGGTAGATAGATGAGTTAAAAAGCAATCCCTTTTTTATATCGTTCCAAGGAGAGTTATAAAATCTATGAATAAATAGACGTTTTTATATATTCAAACGCGCATTCGTTTGCAACTTGGGTAGGGAGTGCATAAAACAATTTTAGTTTTCATATTTGAAGAGTATTAAAAATATAACACGAATGTATGCTTATCATGTATGCGGGTATATTTGCACACTGTAATGGAAGTACGTTTAGTATCATGCAAGTAAATTTAAGAATATTCTTATTTTTTCAAACTTCATTTAACACACAAACTGGAATCAGAGACCGAATTTAAATTTACAATTTTTTACAAAATACTTTGCAAAATAGTTATTTTTTTGTTTCATTTAAGTAAATCGAAATTACAATACTAAATATACTAAAATGGCAACAGCGTTGAAGAGTTTTAGCTGTACTGCTTCCGGCCCATATTCTAAGCTGCCAATATAGAATTTTTAGAAAAGAAGTTCTTAACATTTATTTTTAATTCCAAGTTGCTTAAATCGCCAGTTGCAAGATTTTAGTGCGATTTAAATATCTCAAGCGCGTGCAAATGATTTCTTTCGCATACCATTCGTATATTAATATGACTAGTAAGTTTTTTAGAATTCCAGTTGAAAAGTAAAACGTTTATCATTTTTATTATTTAGGAGATAATAACGCTTGAGAAATAATTTTATTTGCCATAATATTTTGCTTATTGCTGCCCATGCTCGTATACAAGTGTTCAATACTAATTGGTATACCAGACGGGGCGTATGATTAATTTCTAATTCATATTGAATATTAATCATACGCCCAGTGTGACGAAGTGCTATACATGCATGAAGACGTCATTTCGTTTTTAAAGTAACAGTAATTATTTTGCAATTCTTATTTTAATTATTTAATAGAAAAAACTTTAAATTATAAAAGAAAAACATACAATAAAGTAACAAAATAAGTTGGTAAAAGATAATTTTTTAAGGTGTAAAAACAATTTCGACTTTAATTTGATTTTGCAGGCTGCCATTATAGTTTCCTCCTTCTATACTCACTTTCAATATTTAAGCAACTTTCATTAGGATTCCAATCGAAATTTATAGACATAATTTGAGTCGAATGAAGTGATCTTCAGAATGAAATTATCTGGCTGTTGAATGAAAATCTAGTGTGATGCTCCTTGATCTGATCAGCATTTCCTCTGTAGAAATACTTCACTTCTTCCGACATTTCAGTTACTTGCTCGTATGGGAGTCTCATGCATAAATTGATATCGTAAAGTCAATTGTATTGCTATTGGCGTGAAGTGTATGCACATCAAGTTGTTACATCGTTGTCTTAGTACAAACTATAGTGCTATTGGAAAATCATACTGTTGTAAAACTCTCGTAATTCTAATAATAAATTCATTTTATCCATTTTAAATTGAATATCAAGCCTTTTCTGTATTTTCATAATAAATTGAAAGCATTACAAATTACAGCGAATCGCTAAACTCAATACTTTGCATTGCCTTTCATTTTAAAATATGTGTTTTTTGTATTAACCAGGCCCGCCCACAACATATTTTTATAACATAAAAAAATGTTTATATCATTAAAGCTTTTTTTTAAGATACATTCTTTAATTGGTCTTAAAGTAAAATGAATAGAAAAAATGTGGTAACCACATTATGCTTTTAGTTGTAATGAAAGAGTATTTTCGTTCAAAAAAAAACTTTGTGGAATTTTTGAAAGCTTTCATTTATTTCACTATTCATATTTTTTTTCTCTCAGCCCTCTTCTACGAGTTCATAAGCATTGTGGTTTGTCCTGAATTAAAAGCAAATTAAAAATTTCTTTTAGTCTTTCATTTTTGTTGTAAAAGTAAAATTTTATTATTTCTTCTACATATTTAAAATTTATAAGAATTTATAAATTGTTTTTAAAATTATATGATTCTTTTAAAATAAATAAAAAATTCTTTACAAGCCAATCAAAGTGGCGTGATTAAATTCAGAATGGCGGCTGTTGTACTAGTGAGCACAAATAAAAATTGCAAGAGAAGTAAGAGTGGCTTATAAATACGGCATGATCAGACTATGGCTACGCTTTATATATCAAGTAATAATGGCATATAAATCCAAGAGAAGATTCCACTAATACTGGACAGTAATAATCGTGCTTCCTCTTATGCCTTACCATGACGACAAAGGATTTTTATTGGATTGCGGTTACTTTAACTATAAAGGAGTTCTGTAAAGAATACAACTGGACTGTAAATAGGCTATGTGGGGAGTAGTAAAGCGAATTGCTCGGTTAGAGCCAGGCCATGGCGACAAGATAACTAAAATATTATTCCAATCTAGCAAACCTATTGCGAGGCGCTGTATGATTTGTGTATTCAGCAAAGCATGTCCGTCTGTGTGGAAGGTGCGACCAATATAAGCCAGAATTATTAAAAAAGCCTTTTTAAGGGCAGGCTGTACCTGCATAACTAATATAGAGCAAACTTGCACAAAATCCTGTTCATTTCAATAAGCTTAAGAATTTCATTTCAAAAAAAAATATTTACGCAAATAGAAACAGAATTTTCTATTTAAATGTACACGCGGTAAAAGAAATATTTGCATATGAGCATACTTTAATTATTCATTGACAGAAAATATCAGTTAATCAAAATCCAACTAAAAATAAATACTTTTACATTTCATATCACATCCTTGAAGCAAAACTTTATAACTTCAAGTCAACAATTTTGGCAGCCAAAACGTTCTTTAAATGAACATTTTCAAAATGACACCTCTCGTAACTATTCTTCACCTCATTTGTCGCCGTAACTGAAACCAAAGTGTGCGCGTATAAAGTGTGACAGAGGTTGTGTTTGGACAGGTACATGCCTGTGGATATGTGTCGGTATGTGTGCTTCAAATTGATATTTTGCACGTGTCGATTAACTGTCTGGTTACCAACGTCAAATAAAAAATACTCGTTTTCAACAATCGTAGCGCAAAGTTAACACGTAAATAGTGGTTTCCATATTGTGCAGTTTATTTGATACAAAAAGCATAACGTGTGCTCATTTGCAGAAGTCATTGCTTGGTTGTTGGCAAATAGGACAAAACTATATGATTTAATCAAAGAAAACAATAAATAATTTAGTAAATCAAACTGCATTTATCTGCAAATAGCAAGCTTTTAAACGATTTCCGATTTATTCTTCCGTTTAATTTTTTCCTTATATAATTAATATTTATTGTGCAGTCTAAACGTGGTCAAGCCAGACGCGTTGATGGGTGGGCGTGTATCAGCAAATAATTACCAAGCCGCGATTTATAATTTTTTTTTCATCCTAGACTTTTGATGAGTCTAAATTACTAGCGGTTTCATATTACGAAATCGATAATCAGTGAAGTGAAATTAGTGGTTTCACAAGTAAAACAAAAAATATCCGTCAATAACCTCTTCTTTGGGATCTGTATTATAACAAGCAAAGCATAGCCCGTGGCATCATTCAGTTTGCAAAATTTGCTGCGCCCAGAATTTAAAATAAGTTTATATAATTCTTATTTAATCCATTTTTAAATGGTAGATGAAAAAGTTCTAAACCATTGAACATTATGCTTTTGTTTCATACCCTGCTTAGTAATAACATTTTTTTAGGGGAAAGGATTCACTTAAATCCTTTTCAAGACTGTTACAACAAATTCGATTTGGTGTTCTGTAATTCCAATGAGAAGTCTGCATACGACATCGCTCAGTGAAAATCTGAAAACAATTTTTTATTTAGCAAGGGGGAAAACCGCCTTTTGTTATCACTTTTAAGTTAATAAATTTTACTAGAAGACTTTAAATATTTAGACTGAGTAGCGGCTTTAAAATCGCAAGTGCTCATTGCACACTCACTGTAATTTTAAATCAGCTTGTGGAGGAGAAATTCAAAAACAAAAAGGGGAAACAACACCATTATGAACTCTGAACTTGGATATCAGGCCCACTAAATACAAAATATTTTGCCAGCAAGGACTTACAAGGATAAAGATGTATAAAAAACCCAAATCTCACTTGCAAATCATTTGCAATTGAATGTGAAGAAAATAAATGTCAATTAATAAACATTTTTATTCAAATAGGTTTGGTAGAAAACTATTATAAAAAAATATATATTAAGCATGCATTGCATAATTCTTTTATGGTATTTTTAAATACATGAAATTGTATAAAATCTGGAGGATGCGAGAAACCTTTGCATTGTGGGCAGCTGTTTCAGTTTTTTTCACAATTTTTTTTAAATGTGTCTTTTCGTTTAATTTTTTTTTGTTTTTGTAGAAGCAAATGTTATCCAACTGTATCTATTTATTCTATTTCCTGAGCTGTTTTTCGTATAATCCGTGCTGGTTGGTATTCCGTTACTGCTGGCTTGCCTTCTTTGCATGTCCTTTTTTTCTACAATATGAATTTCATTTTCAAAAAAATGGACTTCCTCAACTACATGTGAGCAAGTATAAATTTAAAAAAAGTTATTTAAATTTGGAAAAGGTTGGGGTAATGCTTACAGTTGCTCGCGGTAATCGCAAGTTTACTTGGCTGGTGCTTTTACACTCTGCATGCCACAATTACAATCTTACCGCAGCATAAACTGAAAACATGGAAACGTTTGCAAAAAATAATAAAAATAAAAACAATTGGATCCTGCCGTCAGGATTGTATGGCACTAATTAATAATTTCAATTTAAATAAGATTTGAGCGCAGCCAGCATGCAAATGAAATAAATTGCATAAACGAGACGAAAGTGGAAAGAAAGTATATAAAAAATGCAGCGCAGTCAAAGTGCGCTGGTTTTACTGATAGAATCCACTTTTTTCACATTTTAATTAGTTTGCATTTGAAAAGTTAGTTTTGAGAATTTTTAGCCAAAGAAGGGATAACAATTAAATGAATGCCAAAGTTTCCTGTAATGCGACCAAAGCAGTTTTAATGTAGTTTCTAAGCTCTACTCGTAATATATTTTGCGGTAACGAAAAATATCAAGTATATAAATTGAATTTGTACTTAACGTTTTCGAGGTATAACTGCAACTGAAATATGATTCATTGTTGAACCTAGAGTTCTATTTTATCCGAATGATCTTTTTTGTATTTGGTATCTATTTGTATTGTTCGAAGTGCTTGGCAAATACTTTAGTCTTTTTCTGGCAGATCTTCTTCGGGAAGAATCTAAGCTTCATGCACAGGCATAAAAGGACATCTTGGGTCTCAGAGCATCTCTGAAATCGGCCCTTTTGTAAAAGAGTGCAATTTTTTAACCAGTGCAATCTCTTGTATCGTGCTTTAAAATAAACACGATGTACTTAAGCCCCCTAAGAACATGGAATAGTATTAGGGCATGATGAACTTACAAATTAAAGGAAAAGGAAATCTTTATAAACTCGTGTGGTTAAACAAAATTTTTGTTTATTTTTTTTTAATTAACTTAAAAAACATTCAGCGTCTAGGCAGGAATTGAACCCGCGACCTCCGCTTTAGTAGGCTGAGCATTAATCAAAAGTGGAGGATTATTATGTAGTATATAGAGAAAGTGACATATTTTCTAAAAGGACCTTTTCCAAATTAATTTGTTAGTCCTTTTGCTTGGTTGCTGGTACAAATTAAAATTAAGGAATTAATTTTAAATACATAAACGAAGATTGATTTGAATTTTGAACACAATTATTTATGTAAAATGTTGTAAACAAGTGCAGTTGATATTCTGATTGTCTCTGTGGTCCTGCATCGCTATTTTATGAATTTTTTATATAACTTCACGCAAGCATATCTATCTATATTTCATATATAGGCGGCCTGTTGAATCGACGGTCAAATATACACTAATTACATAATCGATTAGATACTGAAGTAAAAAACAAATTATCTACCAGCATTATCTCTATGTAAGGCTGGAATATTATCACACCACCCTCGTATGTGCGCATTAATTTTTTTTACTGCCTACTATGTGTGATGGCTCTCTTCCGGCTTGCTTTTTTTCACTGTCTTTGCATTTGCATTAAATTTAGCTCGTACTGCAACTATAAACAAAACTATCTGTTGCATACTTTTAGGTGGCACAAAATCGTTATCACTAAATCCACGAATTGGTTTCTAACTGTAAACACTTACAAAAGGACCACGTACAGAAGCCATTTTAATAAAATATGCCTAAAAGGTTAACCCCGTTTGTTGGCTGTTCTATTTTATTTTTTGATAATTGTTGTTGTGTGACTACTGTGCACTTTTATTTCATTTGTTTTTATCCGTTCTAAGTCAAGTAAGTCTATTTCGTGTAGTAGATTTACTATGAATTTCAATTGAGAGCCATTTCTTTTGCCTTTGAAAATGCAGTTTCGATTTTAATGAAATTAAAGCATGACACAATCACCATAATCCTGCACAAAGCTATGCTCATAGAGACACGTATTTGATATTTGGTGTGAAAAAAAAACGTGTGTAGTTGTGTAGAGGAATTAAGGTCCTTACTCTCCTACACATGTCCTTTCCTAACAGCGGCAATTAGTATGGTGTGCTGCAAATCTGGCAGTGGCGTGGAGTGGTATGGTGTGTATTTTAAGCAAAGCTGAGCATGCCATGCATGTCATATAATTTTTATAATATTCCAGTCTATATTTTCAGGCGTATGGTCATATGTATTTGGAGGGATATTTTATATAAAGTATTTGCCATGTTAAGTTAAGTGATTGAGATTTATAAACACATGTGCTAAATGCAAGTGTTTGCTGCTTTTCTCCTGAAAGCCATCCATATTTAAAACTCCCGCATTTAGATTGATTTTCTTGCAGGTACGTCTACTTTAAATACTGCGTTGTTCTAAAAAAAGCTTCTTCAAAAATTATGAAAAAAAAAATTAAAAGCTGCATCGACATGAAGGCAAGCACAAATGGTGCTGGATAGAATTCTATGAATTTAACAATTTTGATTCTGTTGCCACAATACGGAGCGTACAAAGTACTTTAAAAGCACTATCATAATCGTCCTTTTTTCAATTCACCTTTTATACAACCATTTCTTATTGTTGTTCAATTGCCCATCAACATATTTCCACTTCTGGTTTTACTTCGGTTGCCTTATTTTATTTCGTTTTAGATTTTAATTGCCTACGAGTACATGTTTTACACATTACAAACGCCGAGCCGCTGCTGTCGATCCTTGTAATGCTTCTAAAATATTTTTTTTTCTTGTTTTGCGTGCAACCTCTTGGTTTAGATACTTTAAATAAATTGCAAATAAGATTAAAGTTTATGGCTTTTTAGCGTTTTTTTTTTTAATTTTATTTCACTTTGCTTGGCAGAGATTCTTTCACATAAAAGAAATATCTTTGAATGAGTTGATTGAGTTCATACTTTTTGAATGTGAAAAATGTGTAGAATATTTTTCTTGATCGTTGCAATGGTAGCAGTACCTCTCAATATTTGTATTCTTATTTTTTTTCGTTCACTACCACTAGCAGCCTTTTGATCAAATAAGGTTTTGAATTTTTCTATGCTTTAATGATATCCTTGAAAATATATATACTTCTACACATTGGCAATTAGTTCTGTGAAAATTCTCCTTATGGGTTTGAGAAGAGCTTTGAAAGGAAGTCAGTGAGGTCCCGAAACTCAAGTAACTCATCTGCATTCCATTTCACTATTCACTTTGCAAAAAGAGGCAGAAGTTTCTGTTATGCAACGACGTACGTACTGCCTGAATTGAGCGATTCCTTCTTTATAATTTAGAGAAATCTTTTATAGCTTTTACTTGTTATCAAAAACCAGATATTTTATTCATTTTATTTTGTAGTTCTGCATTAAATTCTGAGACTCGGTTGCAAGTTAATGATGTCGAAATGTTAAAAGCAAATTAATAACAAAAGATTCTGCAAATTGCTGCTTAAAATCCTAAAAGCTGCCAGTAGTGAAAACAAGCGCAAGAAAATGAAGAGAAAAATAAAAATTAAATGTGTAGGAAAACTAAATTGAAAAGGAAGAAAACTAAAATGAAAAGCAAGTAGAAGTTTTTCTTTGTTTACGCATATAATCAACTTGCAGGATTCTTATTAGAAAAGTGGTGTGGTTTGAGTATATCAAATATTTTCTGTTCCGTCTTCTTTATTTAATTTTTGTAGAGAGAAGCAAAACTTCAAGGGGATTAAACTATCTGAAGTAACCGTTTCAATTGCTGGTTTACAATTGAACAAAATGAACATTTCAAAATTTAATTATTATTATTTCTTTTTTCATATTTATTCTATTTATTGAGATAAGATCCTGTTAATTGTAATCATTTATTTACTCAATATTATAATTATATGAATATAAGTAAAATATTGGCAAAAGTACTGGCTGCTGAGGCTATTGGACATGAAGTGTTTTTGAGTGAAAAACTCTTAAAGAAATATTTATTTTATGTTCAGTTTTTCGAATGTGCTGAGAAAGCAGGATACTCTTACCATTTTACTTAAAAGGATATATAGGTTTGATAGAAGAGATAAAGTTTCTATAATATTGATTTCCGACAACATAAAATATATATATTCTGAGTTCTTATAAGAAAAGGAAATGCTTGAGCTTTGCCTGGCTGTTGTCTATCTGTCTGTCTATCCTCTGTATTTTTTTTTTTTTGATTTGTTGTCGCGGTGCAAATCGAGCTTAATTTTTGTCTAAAGTCTAAAATTTAAAATTTTATCTATTTAAATTTCTTTACGATTTCTTTATGTAAAAAGCAGTATAATCGGCTCATAAATAAAAGAAATATAGCAAAAAAAAAAAAATTTTGTTATGCATTTATAGTTAAAAAGAAAAACATTTCTGAAACCGCAACGGGCATCAAACCTGGAACAACCGTGTAACAGCCACACCAGACTTCCTGTTCAATTTCAATAATATAATTATTTAATTTTTTATTTTATAATATTTCACAAGCTTGCATTCTTTCTTACTTTTACCCTTTTCGGAACTTTGATATTAAATTATTATTATATATAGAACCCAAGCCAAGCAAAGCGGTTCAAAGCAGGATAACTTTTTCTTTCATAGTTTATTTAAGAATTTTTGTACATGCATGATACGCAACCGCACACGTGCTGTAACACAAGCTGTATGTTTAAATGCATGAACAATAATTAATTTATTGATCTATCCAATACGTTTGTATTATAATATAAGATACTGAAATTCTGCTTTTTATTCCTTTTCCTTAAGAGAACAGTATTTTGAGTTTCATAAGTTTCTTTCTAATTCGCATTTTAACATCCGGTTTTGACTGCTTTAATCGTTTTCAAACTGCATTTAATATCACTGAAGATCGACTGCTGCTTTTACTTTTAAATTATTTTCTTAGAGAAACTTAAAGCAAATTTCGGAAATGCCATTCATTGATTTTGTACCTGCGAATTTCTTGCTGAAGTTTAGAAAACTCTTACCGGCCTCGGGAAAATCAAAACCAGTCATTTGTCGTGCCCACCTTTTTTGAAAATTAAGCTCTAATCAGTCTTCCACATTTTTAAAAGTTTGCACGTAAGCAAAGAGATACAGAAGCACTAAGATAAATATTTTGCAGTAGCTTTTAGGATTTTTTTTTTTAAAGGATGAGACTGGTATTACTTGAGAGCAATAACGGCAGCTGCTAAATGAAATAAATGAAGAAGGAACAGCAAAAAGGCATCAGCTTAAGCCCCAAAAACCTTTTTGGCTAAGAAATAGAGACTTGGCTGACCAAAAGCTTTAATGTATAGGCTGATGAACTGGAGTATAAATAAAAATGTCTATGCGAGTATCGGTGTGTGTGCATACAAAAATATGTGTGCACTTTATTATACGGGAAATTATTGGCGGAAATTATCCACTTACCGAAAAGAAGAAAGAAAAACCAGTGGCTCTTTGTCCATTTTATTGACATACTTCACAACATAATTAAGTCTGTCTGTCTGTTGTGGCTATTCAATTTTTAAACTAAATTTTATAATATCTGCTTCAAGATATAGTTCAAGTTTTTTGCTTTAAATATTACAAAATTTGGATATGTTTTGAGTTAATTAAATTAGATAATTAATATCAAGAATATGCCGGCTTTTGGAAATTAAGTTGGTGACCCTGCTCAATCTTGGGCCAATTACATTAAGTCATGGACTTGGCTCTAACTTAATCGAAAGTCTCTGTTTACATATCAAACGCACTTAAAGATCGCTGTTAATTTATTTTCTCAAATTTTACCATTTTCCCCTGAACTACTCAACTTAGAAGACTTTTGATAAGTTCATAAAAGATGGCTTTAATAAACGCTCTAGAAATACATTTCCAATTCATTTGATTACATTTTCTTATGTAGTATAGATGTATCAGAGATCGTTTTAAATAACCTTTAAATAAATACTTCTACTAATACTTAATTAGCTCTTCACATGGATGAATCCTTCATCATTCAAAGCATGTCATTCTCATGAATCGAAAGAGCATCAAATCAATGTAATTCTTCCTTTTGAGAACAAACTTATTTCGATTTTAAGATATTAAAAAAACTTTTACTCAGAAAGATTGTCCAGCTGGTGTTAAATTTCATTTTTATTCATGAGACGCCTTTTGTATGGTTTTAGAAAGATTCATGTAAAGCAAAAATTTGGCAAGTTAATTAAAGTGTAATTCCGCAAAATTTTTCCAATTCGAAATCAGTATTTTAGAGTGGCACCGAAACGAAAACCTGACAGCAATAATTCCTAGCAAGCCATTAATTGCTAAGCCAGTGAGTGCCACTCATCAAACCACCATCATCCATTTCCAATACTTTGTTTCCAAACTTATATAGAATGCAGGTCAACTCCTCCTTAATAAATCCTTCGCATTAAAAAACTCGTTTAAAGTTAAACTAAAGTGTTTGATTTAAAGTAAAGTGTTTCCTTTCATTTCTTAAAAAGTTTCCTAAAAATCTTTTCTTTTTTTTATTTTTTTTTTTGCCAACTAAAAGTATTATAAAAAGAAGAATAAAATGTGGTATGCATGTAATACAAAATAGCAACAGATTTTTAAGAGATTTTTTTTTTCTTTGTGTTCTATTTATCATCAGCGGACATTTTTGTCATTTAAAATCTTGAAAGTTATCAGTCTTGCTGATCACGTGGCTCGTTAAGGATATCAAAAATTCTATAAACGCAAAAGGCAGTTAAAATAAAACGACAGAAATAAAAAGCCAAATGAAACAAAGATGCAGTGTGAGTGGAGCAATATGAGAATGGCTGTGCAGCGGACAATGAGAATAAGAATGTGGGTGGGGCTTGTTATCTGCAAAAAGAAATTTCCTAAATTAAAATTTTCTTTTAGTTGATTTGACAAGCAGCCTTAAATTTCATTTAAGATTTTTTAAGTTCGGCTTAAAATAATTGGCAAACGTGCGTCTGAAAAGCTTTTTTTATTTATTGCAGCTGCCGGTGAAGGACAATACAAAGCAATGCATTTACCTGCAAGTGATTGCACTCTTTTTAGGTGGACTTTTTCTTAGTGTTTACGCTTTACACAGCTTCCCGTATTAATACTTAATAAAATCTTTACTCATATTGCCCCTTAATTAAACTTTTCCTCCTCCCACTTGTACCTTGTAAAGGGTTTTTATATGAGTTTTTTTTGTCTTCTCTTCCATCGTGCTTTCCACCTTAATAAACATAATTCTTCGTTCTCGGCAGCGTACAAAAAAATTGGAAAGTGGTGTTAAGGAAAAATCTTTCTTTCATTTCTGTACTGCCACACTACTCGTATTCCCCCCTCCTAACAACGTCGAGCGTCATTGTTTAAACATCATTCTTGTTTATAAGCTGTGATCCGCATTCACCCACTCCTGCTGTTACAGAAACCAGCTATTTGGCTGCTTGCTTGCCTTTATGTTTCCAAGTGCTTGCCATACTATTCTGTGTGCTGGTGCTGCTCTCTGTAAAGTAAATGAAACATTAAGTTTACATCTCCAGAATAGTATTCCTTGCACGTTTTCTAACGTGCTCAGCAAGTTAAACAATTGTGACAAAATGCTGTCAACTCTGATTATCACTTGTTTCTCATTAGTTCATCATCACTCACCATTTGGTTGGCTGTCTTAGTGTTTTATTTAATTATGTTTTATACCGTTTCATTGCACCCTCCAGCACAGGCAGTTAGTCCTTGTTCATTACATACTTGGTAGTTTCTGAAACATGTTCTTGCGAACGTACATCAGGAGGATGGGGGGGATCTAATTGATTCAACATTGCTGGCAAATAGTAATTAGGAAAAGTCCAATTGTTCTGCAAGTTGACAACTGCCACTGTTCTCATAAGTTCAATGTTCTATTGCTAAAGAAATTTGTCAAACAAAAAAATCTTAGTAAAAATATCGGTGAAAAAAGCGAATCGCCTCAAGAGGTTACTCAATACTAAATCAAAGATATTGGGCCACAGGCTTAATAATGAATAATGAATTTTTTTAGAAGGTTTCAACTGTTAAGCTTTCGTGTTGGCAGAGATGCTACGTATACTTGACGGGAATAGAGCACGTAAACAATTTGACTAAAAGGACAAACAGTGCCGGAGTTTCGCTACTTTACTTCTTTTCATTATTAATAAAACTTTTACTTTATTATGGTTTGGTTTGCTTATTGCAGCAGAAAACGCTGATTCCTGTGAAAATAAGTATTAACACAAGTTATTCTAAATCAGTTAAATCTGTTTGCAGCTTTGCTTTGTGGATAATGCGAGCAGCTAAGTCCTGGCGCAGTTGGAAATCGTTCTCTATTGCCTTCGAGCTGCAATACATCTTCTTTGCTTGTTAACTTTTTTAATATCAATTATCGTAACCCGTAATTGAAGGTGAAGTTACTTCCAAAAAAATTACTTTCAGTAGCGAAATTATGACTTGAAAAAATAAAAAAAAATTATTTGCAAGAAAAAAAATGTATTTTTCATGCCCATCCCTTTTAAGATAAATTTAAAATGTAAACATAATGAAGAGCAATTTACGAAATAAGCTTATTTGAGATAGATGTCATTAAAGCATTATGAAAGTATGCAAGAATTCTGAATATCCTTCAAACTACTAGATGAGCTAATAAAATATGGAAAGTTTTTACAGATGATGCAAAGTTTTCTTTAAGATGACTTGACAAATTTAATATATTCTTATAGAAGTTTTTCACTTTTTTCGCTTCATAGAATTTAAACTGAGAATCGTTTGGAAATATCAAAAGGCGATCTGCCGGTCACACATGTAGTCAAATGCAAGAAGATTTTCATTTGGCCACAACCAGAGGTCCTGCTATGCGCAGAACCGCTGTTTGAATGGAAACTTGTCGATTTTTTGTATAATTGCAGACAGATTCTCCTACTAAGCCGCTCATTATTCCAGAAATTTTATCCTTTTAATATTTTTGAGAAATCAAGATTTTCCAGTTTGTATGTATTTCAGGACTTTGTTATATTAAAAAACCAAAATAATTTTTTTTTAACTAACTTAACCTGCAAAGCTTTCAGCTTGACCGCACGAAATATGTAGTATGTCCTTTTCGAGGACTTTGTTGTACTAAAAAACAAAAAGAATTTTTCTTTTAACTTAACCTGCACAGCTTTCGGCTTGTAGGCAGGAAAACACCCAGGGTTTAGGCAGGAATCGAACCCGCACCCACCGGTTTAGTAGGTTCCGCATTATTTATTCGCCTAAGGAGGCAGCCGTGGGCATTAAAGTTTGTTTCATTTTAATTTGTTTAAATTTTGTATGGAGTGGAGCAAAACTCCATATCTATAATCCTTCTGTTGAGATTTAATTTTCACATCTTCGTTTCAGTACAGACAGTAAAAATAAAAGAAACCTTTATTGGCTCCATTTGGAGAAGAAGTTTAATTCCTCAATAATAAAAAATAAGAAAAATCCAACAAAGCAAGTGACAAGTTCGATAAAATGCCAAAGGAGTTTAAAGTTTATAAAAATGTTTACGTGGATTGCCCAGCGAAACGTGTGAGTTTTGGGACCCCCCTTGATATTTATTAGAAGCTTTCAAGGTTGTGTTGTATTTGCTCTGTTTGCCGTTTTGTCGGTTACACATCTCCAAGGAGTTTCCTACCAAAACCAGAAATATATAAGTCATATCTTGTATGTACCTTTTAGTTGTATTTTCACGACGTTTAATACTGCCTCTCTCGTGTTGCCCCTCACCCAAATTTAGCGGTAACATACATGTAGGAGTTTTTTATTGAAACTCTTTTTTTTGTGTCTCGTTCAAATGACAGCATCCGTTAGAGAGTTCAGCGGATAAGGATCTGCAAAATATGTCCACAATGTTTTAAGCAAACAAAAACTGTTTTGTATATTTTATTGGCACCAATACTAATGCACAAGCAAATGTGCTCGCTCGCAGTAATTCTTGCTCAGGCAGGCATTGAGCTTTTAAATTTAATGTGTTTGTATTTTAGTCGTTGGCATTGTTTCTGTTCATGTTTCTTCTTTTCGTTTCTTTGGAAATGATGACACAGATGCTTTTGGGACTTTTATAAAACTGGTTACCGTTTATAAATGTTTTTCTTTTTAATTTTATTAATTTTTTCTTTATTTAATATATTTTTCTCTTTAAATGTGCCAGCTGCTTTTAAAACCATTAAATAATTCCGGTTGGGAAAAAGGTTGTGTTTGTTAAAGACATTTAAATGTTATCATATTCACATGCTCTTTTAGACAATACGGCTTATGACAAGCAAATTAACCTTCGGGGACTACTAAATGTTGTTTTCCTTTCCTTGGCAAATTCTTTAAAAACCAAAGGATATTTGAAAATTGGAAAATTAATTAAAGTGACAAGTCAAAATTTAAAATAAAATGTCATTAGTAACGAAAGATGTATGAGGCGATGTAAGAAGGGGAATTAATAGGAGTTATTTAAATTTGTGTATCTGCTAGTGGCTGGTTTATAATATGAATAGCCTTTGAACTATGTCTGTCACTCGTTACTCCGCCTCTCAATAAATCAAATGATTTTTCTAGGCTTGACACCTGTTAAAAATAATCATTATTATTCACCGTGAAGGGTTTTTTTATTTTTTTAATTTTATTAATTTTTTTTTTTTTTTTTTGGTTAAGCCTTCGATGGTTAAGCCTTATTAGTTAATTGTCTAATGAAACTAAAAAAGGAGTCTGTATTAATTTAGAAGTTCCTATTGCAACATCTGTCGTTATGCAGTGTATACTGTCCTAAATAAAGTGAAAATGCGAAAACAAATAGACTTAATTTAAAATGTGTTTTACAACAAATCGTACTATAACTTTTTAGCCGTTACAGAAATTAACTTTTAAGAAATACACTGGATTTATAAACATATATGCATATATAAAGTCAGTATTAATCGGTCAATAGAATTGCCATACCTTTCTCCACTTAATGTTTTTTATATATTAGGTCGCATAATAGTCTCATTATATGTTATTAAGTTTTGTCATGAAAGTTTTTTTTTTTAAATTTATGGTCCCACTGTAATGTTATACAATTTTCCACACTCCTTACTTATTGTCGCTTAATTTTTTAATAGCAGTTCAATATTGATTTATTATAGTAATTATTTAAAGTGAATTGTTGTGATTGAAAAGAATACAATGCAAGTGGATTTTTTGCATGCTATAAATGCAAACATAGCTGTAGTATACATATATGTAGACGCCACAACTTGAGTCAATCTTATTGCTGCCGATAAGGGAAAAACTTCCTACCGTATAGTGGAAAAATCTCCCTATTCCTGAATTATTTTCTGTATTAAAATTCAGCACGAAACCAACAACGTAGAATATAATTAAGCATAGTAAAAGCAGGCTTAACTGTCAGGATACACACCTGGATATAAAATAGTAATTACCGCCCCTTCAATTTAATTAATTACTAAGTCAAATTTAAGTAAAAAATAATAATACTTAACTTTGACAAATTGGGAAGGCATATTAAGTACTAATAGAAACTTTGGGAGAATGCAAGTATTCAGCGGCCATAAAAATGTGAGATCTTTTATTTATATTTCCAGATTTTTTTATTCGAACACGATTTTTTACAACTTTGCACAATAGAAGAAGAAGAATCAACCTTTTGTTCCAGACTTTGTCTTTCTGTGTGAACGGGAATGATATTTTTCTCGCGTACTACATTCTTACTACGGCTGAAAATGTTTTGGCAACAGAGAAATGCAAAACAACAGAAAGAAAAAATAGAAACATAACAAAAGAAAACAAAAACAAAAAAAAAAGACTTTGATTACACGATAACAAAAACAAAATAATAAAAACAAACACATAAAGCAACAACAGTAACAGCACAATGAGTATGAGTGAACATAAAATAACAATACAATTTTTACACGTTGACAGCTCAGAGTGTCCTTGAATGGGAGAGAGCGTAAACACGTTAGGAGGGCCACACGACAAAAAAAAAGCAAATGTAATTTGATAAACAAAAGAGATTTGCAAAAAAGAGCTAAAGACAGGAGTTACCAAAATGTGTACGAGTATTTTATAAAGCGAATGAGAGTGAAAGAGAAAAAGAGAAAGAGAGTCCTCAAAGCGAGTGTGTACAAAATAACAATTTGGCTGTTGTTTAGAATAAAATCTTAAACTTAAGATATTCGTTTAGTATTAACAACCACAGAATTCGCGAAATTATTCTTTATTTTCTTAAGTTGGACGATTTGAAAAACTTTACAATAAACGCAATAAAATGAAAAATAAAAGGTAAAAAAAGGAAAAATTTATCATCAGGATCGCGATTGCTTATTAAATGGGTATGATTCCCAACGCGAGTAGCGATAAAAAATTTTGAAATTTCTCATGAATTTTCATCGCAAGTCTTTTAACATCTCATGTCTTAACGTTCTTGCTGGAATGTGTAACTGACTGAGCCACACTAGTTATACCGCTGATATCATATATCTGAGTACATTTCATGATTCGCCAGCGGTATGGGAATAGATAAAAAATTTTCAATCCGGGTAGTTACCTTGGAACGGTGGCGCATGATTACAAATTATCTCTGAATTGTTAAATTATTACTCATACGCAATCATTTGTAAGCAAAATGTTGCATACTTTAGTGGGCTCAAGACGAGTTCTATATATGTCTTTTATTTAATTTAATTCCGGTGGTACACACCATACAGCCGGAGTCAGTTTTTAAGTCATTTTTCGAAAGTACGGGATTTACACACAAACATAATTTTTTGCATGCAGAATTTTTAAAATATAAAAATTTGTATTTGAATTTTTTTTTTTATTTTCCAAATTATATTCTTCTCTTTGTTTTCAGCTTTACAATTTTCTTTTTAAAAAAATACACAACATTTTTTACTGTTATAATTTTTTTATTTTTGATTCATTTTAGTATAGAAAAACTTATTTTAAAATCCAGACGTTGCGCATATTTTAAATTAACACAATTTTTATTTATATATGTATATTGTTTAACTGCAGTTGCGTAAATTCTTTCGATGATCTGCAGAAATTCTAATAAACTGACTGCTCTTTAATTCACTTTCTGAAAAAGTAACATGATTTCGTACACCCTTTCCTTTTTGGAAGTTATAGATTTGAATTTATGACTTCATACAAAAAAAATCTGAAATAGAAATAATTATAATAATCACACTGACGCTTTTACGTCTACATCATTGGCATCACCGAACAGTTCAGTTCAGTGAAAGTTCACATAAAATGAATTCGCCGCAGCGAATAATAAAACTCCCTTTTAGATGCAACTCCTTCTCTCTCTCTCTCTCGCTTTTACTCTGACATTATTAGGCTTTTTAAGGACATGTTGAACAAATTCTAACAGCAATCTCTAACGGATATTCAAAGCGTAAGGAGTGCTCAGTGTTTCATACAAAAAATAACAATTTTCAGTCAACAAACAAAATAAAATATTTCTTTGGCCACACAAATTAAAAATTATAAACAAAAAGAATATTGAAGAGAATTTTAGAAGAAATTAAAAAAGTGAAGTGAATTGTTTTGGAAAACTTTAAAAAATTTAACAAACTACTGGCGGAGCAATTTTAAATTGTGTTTATTTGTGTTTTTGTTTTTATTTTTGAAATTCAGATTTTCTTCATTTATTCACAACACAACATTTGTAGCTATCTGTCGTCACCAGAACTTCAAACAGATACAGCTGATATAAATACAAAAAAAAAAAAAAATTAATAAATTATTGTTTATATAAAAAATATATATTTTATTTCGCCATCATCATGTTACCCCAAAATACTTCACGCATCAAATGGCAGTTATTCTTAGTGGGATTGTTTTTTATCATCAAACAGAGTGAAGCACGTGCGGTAAGTTGACAATAATAAAGTTTATAACTTAAATAAGAGGATTCTTGAATTTTATTTCTGAAAAGATGAAATGATTTCATAATAATAATTCTTTCATAAAACTTATTCTATTTCGAGTAACATATAAAAAAAATCACTGTTCTTAGTTAAGGATTTTGCAAAGTCGAAGAAAATAATTGCTACAGAATACTTGAAATTTTTTTTAAAATTTTTTAAGAAATGGTAAATTTATATATATTAAAATGAAGCTTTTGACGGTGCAGATCCTTTTCTAAAGGCTTGTCTTTAAAGATGTCTGTAAAACACAGTAGATGGTCATAGTAAAAGAACGTTACAACTCCCGTTGGTTTGTGGGCGTGAATTAAAAATTTGTATATATTTAAATGAATATAATTTAATAATTTGCCATAAAAATATTCACTGCCGATATTAATTTTATTGGCATTACTTACAAGTTATTTTAATTAAAAATTTATCCTGTAGCACAGAAAGCATTAAATCCCAAATTATAGTATTACATACATATTTTTTTATTACATTTCCTTTTAATTCCTTAATGCGCAGATTTTGTATTCAGTATTCATATTGGAGTGTGAACAAAAATCTAGATTAAAAAATAAATTGAAGAAGCAAAAAAAAAAAAAAATAAAACACACAATACGACTACAACAGCTCCATTGAGGCAAATGTGTTTTCCAGAACACACACTATAAATTTATTCACACATTTTTATTCCATGTCGTTTCATATTACATATGTCTTTTTGTATCTTGTTTAAATCATAAATAAATAACAACATGTTGTGTCGAAAGAACTCTGTCTGATTGGCGGGCTTACAAATTTCAACTTATTTCCACTGACGTGGAAACTCGAAATATTGAAACCAGTACATGCCACATTAAAACCGAAAGAATTTTTATTTTTATTTTCCATTCATTTTACTTTTATGCTTTTGTGTTTAAACTTATAAATATTTTAGTTCTCCTTTAACGTAAATAAAAAAAAAGGATATTGTCAAACAAAATTGCTGAAACCAGCAAACACGGTTTCCAAATGGAATCCTGCATTTAAAGCATCATGTGAATACAATTGCTCGTTATAGCAAAACTAATTCCAGCAGAAAAAATATTTTGAAACCGGTAGTAAGCCGAATGCTCCTTAATCTTTTATTATTTAATTATAATTCCGATTCTTTACCAGCCAGTAACTCTAATGATATTTATAAAGCTAAATTTGTAGCCTTCTTTTTATTAAAATTTTTCTAATTTTATTTTTGAGCAAAAGTTCGAGCTCTTAGTAAATATATTTTTAAAATTTTTTAAAATGCTTTTTATTAATTATAAAAAATTACTTGCCATCAAATTGTTGTCAGACTAAAGAAACTTTGAAAAGGTTTTAGTTTTCAATACAGAATACAAAACCTTGTATGACTCTTATGAATAAGTTTAAGGATTATTATGTTTGCCTTTAGGTGCAGAACTGTAAAGGATCCAGTACAATTTGTTACTTTTTTAATTATCTTTATAATATTGGCCTTTGATTCCATCACAAACAATTTTACTCTACTAAAGCTTTTTCTGCTATTTCTGCTTGGAAATGGTGTATCCTTTTTTGGAGAAATTCACATTTCATTCGATTAAAGATACAATGAATTTTATTAACACACAAACAAGCATATAGAAGGACGCAAGTAAGCCTCATCACATAAACATGGAGACATAAATTCAACAGTTTAAGTAAAAAAAGTTTAAAAAGCAGAGCTGTGATAACAGCAACAATGTGAAAATAGTGGTTGCAGGAGTACACTGATGATGTGATTGTGGCGCTCAACTAACATACTTTTTCCTAGTTTCGGTTGCACTGCATGCAGATGCATTATTTGTGAATGTGCAAATAAAAGTGCTGCACGAAATTCCCGAAAGTAGAGAAACTTTTGTTTAACAGCAGAAAACATGCAAAATAATAAAACACCGGCTGATGGTGGCGAGAGACGCTGATGCTACTGCTATTGTCCTTTCAAAACAACATAACGTGTGCATGTATAAAGCCTGTTTTACTTTTTCTTTAAACTAATGCGAATGTTGTAAAAACTATGTTGATGTTGTCCAACTTTTATATATAATTTAATAATAATGTATGTGATGAGTAGTTACTATTTACAGCCAGTGGGACAGATGATAAGTTGTTGGAAAAGCTAAAATTTTCCTAAGTTGGACGATTTGAAATACTTTAGAATAAACTTAAAAGAATAAAAGTTAAAACAGTGAAGACTTCGTTGAGTTCAGCGCCAGCAGTCATAAAAAATGTAAAAATTTCTCATGAATTTTCATCGCAAGCCCTTTAACATCTCATGTCTTAATGTTGTTGCTGGAATGTGTAACTGGCCGAGTCACACTAGTTATACCGCTGATATCATATATCTGAGTACATTTCATGATTCGCCAGCGGTATGGGAATAGATAAAAAATTTTCAATCCGGGTAGTTACCTTGGAACGGTGGCGTATGATTACAAATTATCTCTGAATTGTTAAATTATTTTTCATACGCAATCATTTGTAAGCAAAATGTTGCATACTTTAGTGGGCTCAAGACGAGTGATATAAATGTCTGTTATTTAATTTAATTCCAGTGGTACACACCATGCAGCCAAAGTCAATTCTTCAGTCGTTTTTATAAAGTACGGGATTTACAGTTTTAACGCCGACGTTTTACACTAACCCAATTTTTGCAAGCAGAATTTTTAAAATATAAAAATCTGTATTTGAACTTTTTTTTAATTTCTCCAAAATTTTCTTTTAAAAAAAATATACAAAATATTTTATTATTAAATTTTTATTCTTTTTTTTTGATTCATTTTATTATTGAAAAATGTACTCAAAACGCCAGCAGTTTCTCAGCCCAAAGACTGTTTTTTTTTTTTAAAATTCAAATAAAATCAAGGAAAATTTATTTGTCTTACATGTACATGTATTTTTTAAGTATTTTTAAATTATTAAAGTTCTAATATGGAGTTCAAAGAAATATTCAAGTTGAATTTCTTTAAATGTATTCAATCTTTAATTTGCCATTATAATACTTGATGTTGCTACGATATAATATTAATAATGTAAGAATACATTTACTCGGTGTAGTGAAAAGGACAAAAAACGTTCAACTGTCTGCCATAAACAAGAATGGAAATAAAAACTGCCCCACATACACACGTGACCGTAGTCTGTAAAAACTGATTGCGGCCTGATTTTTGGGTTCGTACACATGCAGAAATGTTTGCTGCTAATTTTTACGACAACATCCTTCACTTATCTAAAAGTAAATTAACCAAAATAGGTCTTATTTTATTCGAAAAGGATTTGATTTAGAAATATTTAACATTTTAGCCTTCCTCCTTAATTTCATTTTTCAAACTTCATAAATATTTTTGAAAAGGATATCGAATATTCAAGATATACTTGTAATGACGATCTGGCTGGAATAGTTTCTTCGTGATAAAACTAATGAAATAATCAATTGCTAAATTATTACTCATACGTAAGCATTTATAAAGAAAATGTTGCATACTTTAGTGGGCCGAGGAGAGCAATATAAACTTTTAAATTGTAATTTATTTTTCCGCTGTCTTCAGGATGGAGGGCTCTGGAGCAATGCTTTGTAAACCAGTTTGGCTAATAAGTTGACAATTTTATTACATACACCTTCTTCGTATTTGACTCAGAACAATAATTATTTTGGTAGGCGTAGAGATTTATTCATCTCCTTGTACTGTATCCTGGCAGTCATTAATATTCCGTATGAGCGTATGAGTTTTCATTCGGCACAATGGTGCAAAGCTTTATTTTTTAGACAATTGAGATTGGATATTGTATTCCGTAGCTGATTCTCTCATTCTTATTTCTTCTTCACCAGTTATTGTGTTTGAAATATTCAGGCAGAGTCAATTGAAAATATAAAATAAAATCAGAACTACAGTAACAAAATTAACGCAAAGTGAAAATGAAAATCGGAAACATTAAAATTGTGTGCACGTTCACAAAGTTTATATGCTACACCAACAGTATTTTGTTTCCGTTATCCGGTTATACATTTCCATTCATTCTGACTTTATGGTTCCATTTTTGTTTGTATATTTTTTTCTTTTTGCAGTTATTACACATTTATTTTTATTTTATTTCTTTCCTTCTTTTTTATTGTATTTTTTTAATACTATTAAAAGAACTCTTTGTGGGGGAAAAATAAAAAATTGAGTATTTTATTTCGAATAGTGTGTGAACTGTGACCACTGCAGTCCTTTTATAGAGCTGTAGTCGTTAAAGGAAGTCCATTACCGAGGAAGGTGTTGGTGGGGTATGAAATTATTTACTCTTTAATATTTTATGCATTTTAATAAAAATTTAATATTTGATTTCGCAATTATTTGAAGTTGTTTATACTCAATAAGTAGAAAACATTTAAAATACGGTTGTACTACTGACCACGTCCTGCTTATTGGGCAGCTTGATCAAGTGTAAAATGCAGCAGATAATAAAAGAACCCTTGTAATCCACTTTCCAATCCAAATTAGGAAAAAATAATACAGCTTTTAAGCATTAAGTTAAATAGAGGGCTTTTCTATATTCGTTTTATTGCTTGCAAGGCAAACACAGAGGGGTTTAGCAACACTTACAGAAATAAGGCTGAGCAAAGGCAAGAAGGTTTAATAATAAGGCTTAGTATTTTCTAATGGTAAATATTTATTGCTGCGCTTATTGGCGTTTCTGCAACAGGAGTAAAAGCATACTGGTTATGATCATTTAAGTTGCGGCTTTGACAAAATGTCTAAAACTTGCTGAGGAACAAAATTTTCAATAGCAGGTCAACTCCAAATTTTACTTATCATTGAAACTCATTATCCTTAAACTTATTTTCCTCCTGTTCTTTCTTAAAGCATTGCCAATTCCTTGAAATTTCCTTTTTAACTTAATCTCGAGCAAACTCTTATTAACAATCAAAAGCACAACAATTCATTCATTATTCAATATTTCGCTTTTGCTTTAAGTAGTCTGCTTTTGATAATGAAAAACAATAAAATTTATTAATTTTAGAAATTAACCAAAATCATTTTCCTCTTTAGTGCCCACAATACTGCATTTTTTTAATATTATTTTCCGTTTTTATTTAAAACCAAAAGCCAATAGAATGCTTTTAAAAACTAAACGAATAAAGAAGTTTTTTAAAAATTGCAAATGTGTATTGAAGTTTTTTATAAACACGATACGTTTTAAAAACTATTAAGTTTGCATAGTGCAGGCATTCATAAAGCGTCCTTGCGCACAGTGATCGTTATCACTATCCCACGTAATGTTTCTACTCAAGCATTCACTCCATATTTTTCTGGCAAGGACCACAAGTTCGTCCTGTAAAGGATCATTAGATTTAATTAGTACAAGTCTGGATATCTAATTTTTGAATTAGGATATTTTTGAATTGGGATATCCTGTAAAGGATCATTAGCTTTAATTAGTACAAGTCTGGATATCGTACTTTTTAATAGGGATATTTTTGAATCGGGATATCCTGTAAAAGATCATGAGCTTAAATTAATACAAGTCTGGATGTCTAATTTTTGAATTAGGATATTTTTGAATTGGGATATCCTGTAAAGAATCATGAGCTTTAATTACATCTCGATATCTTATTTTTGAATTGGCATAACTTCTGATTATAAGGAATACATAGAAACTGACTTTTAAATGTCTGGCTGAATGCATGATTTGCAGCAGTTTTCGCCTTCACTGTGATACTAATGATGAAAATGAAAATACTCCTTACCTGTACTGAATTATATTTGACATGATTATTATTTTCATGCCTTGTTTGTCAAAGGAACATCTGCTTTAATATTCTCCCTCAACTTTGAATGTTGTTACAGGTGTGTGGAATAGTTTGCAATAGAATTTGTACTCATATTTCGGTTAAGTTCAGCATGGATAATCTGTCCCTTCTCCACTTGCTTATGGCTTTTGTACAAACAGTACAAAGACGGCAGAAGGGAAAAGATTAATTGACTTTTTGTAACATTATACTTGGACAAATATTCTGGCATGCATACCTTATAACACAAGCCAGCGTTTTGTTGGTGCTCCCGTATATTTTATAGTTGAACTCAATGATAGTGTAGGATAAGAGCCACATATCTGTTATTTTACAATGTTTTCATTTCCGGAACTTTTTCGTTTTCAATTAAATGGAAAGTTTTGTAAGTTACCTATATAAAATGAATACAAATAAATTAATATTTTTCACTTGCAAAGAATAAATGTATTGTTTTCCAGCCATTCTGTGACATTGTTATAGAAATAAATATTGAATAAATAAATAAACAATTATAGCGAAATGATGGAAAACATTTCTTTGAGCAAACCTTTAAAAAAAACCGCTCAATATTTTCCATGAATAGTACAGAAAACAATAAGCCACTACGGCAGTCCACAACTAACGCGTACGAAATTGAAAAAATGGCTGCAAAATAAACACAAGAACTCCTGAGCAATTTTTTTCAACAACTCGCATACTCACAGATATGTTTGCTTAATGATAATACAATAAAAATATACTTAACCAAAATCAACTGTTGGGCTATTTCATTATTTATTGAAGGGTCGGCTTCTGTTTGATTGTGTGTATTATTATTCTCAAGGATTTTTTTGGGAAAACACTTGAGGTTCTCCGCATATAAAATACACTTTTGCTTAAGATTGGATTTCATTAATTTGACCAACTGAATTTCTAAAAAAAAAGCCTATTTCGTTATTACAACTTTGTTAGCATTTTATAAAAGTATAATGAAAAAATTCCTCTCATTTTCCTTAAAAAGAGTAAAAGAAAGTAAAATGAAATGAAATGAATTTGGTTGCGGCATATTTGCCGAAAATAAAACAGGCCCCCCAACAATACTAATTTATTTAAGATTGGCGATAACAAAAGCACTTATTCACACGCGGTTAATGCACAACCACTTAAATGCTGGGAAAGTTCTTGCAGGAGAGTGTTTTCAAATTATTACAATTTCCTGCCGTTGTCTTTCAAATTTATTATTATAGAAAAACCTTTCCAAACAGCCATATTTAATAGAAGATAATTATTTCATTGCAGCCTAAAAGCATGCTGCATAGTTTTCTCTTTTCTTACTGTTGTAGTATGAGTAATGAATTTTCAATGAGGTCCTTGTATAACGACTAAATATTATGTTCTATAATATTTACGAACTTATTAATTTAATGGAACTAATAAAAAATATAAACTTTCGATCACAAAATATGTCAGGACAAATTAGCTAAAAAGAAATAGAGGAGTTTAATGAATTTTTTAAAATTGTACTAATTAATTATATATAACTGAGTCAATAAGACCTTCGAAGCAGTGATGAAATATAGTAAATATATGCACAACCAATTTATATCGTTAACATGTTTTTTTAAAAAAGGGATATTTTCCCAAATAATTTTTTTAATTTTTTCTCAAATTGAAAAGTGAAGGGATTAACCTTCACTTCAAGACTTATCCTTTAAAATATCACATCTGTCGATTAGGAAACAAAATGTGGATAGAAATTTGAAAAAAATTTGTAGTTGATTTTTTAATATTCCTTGAGAACTGTTTTTACTTGAATCGGTTGTTAAGGAGAGCTGGCAACACTAGTGGCAAACATCTTTTTCTCAATTCAATTATTACTTGGTTTGAATCAGCAATTCATTTTTAATTTAAAGTAAACGATTTTAAACTGGCCGTTTAAAACGTTCGAAGTTCAAGACTTCAGGAAAAATATCCTTAATCATTCAACAGGCTGTAATATATTCGCATTTATATAGTCCGCAATACGAGAAATGAGCTAACGTCCCTCTATTGCAAAGCCGCAATTAAATCTGTTATTATATAGCAGGCGCAGTCTAAATTCTCTTTCATGACATGCACTGAAAATGAGTTCTCTTTTAGGGCACATTTGCTAATCTCTTTATTCGGATCATTCAATTTGGTTTCAATCAAAATGATAAGTGCAGCTTGTTCTGCAGGGCAGCGGTTTTCGTTTAGGGGTCATAATACTTTTTATATTATTTGAAAATTAATTAAACTAGTTAAATCAATTTCTAATCTATTCAAGCAAAGCGAATTGCTTACAGTTTGGCATGATTTCTTACAAAAAACGTCTCCCATCGCATTAATAAAACAGAGCCTTTTCGTTAATGCCAAGAAAATTGTTTGTTTTTATTGCTAATGATGTCGGAATCTGGGAATTACTTTGTGATTATTTTTCTCTTTTATATTTTGTGTTTAAATTAACCTTTAAAGTTTTACAAACTTAACCGATAGCGGATTAAAAAATAATCATTCTTAAAAAGAATTAAGCAAAGCAATATTTTTGAAGGGTGGTGGTGGGTGGTTTCAGGGACACTTGGCTTCAAGAGCGAAAAGGCATATAAACCAGTAATAATAATGAAATAAAACAATAACACTTAGTGGGATTGGGAAAAAATGTTAAGGGTGGAAAAAATAAATGAAGAGAAAACACAATTAAATCGACAGGATCCTTTTTTAAGTGGAAATGCGGTAAAGTTCTTTACCGTCTTTAATGTTATTAAACTTTAATACCAAAAGTTTTTTCTTTTGTTGGAATTCTTCTTGAGAACTTATCAACACTTGCCTTTTTTGTAAGGCCATTTCATTAATGCTAATGTATACGTTATCCTGGGCTCCTTTTCTTCTGAGTTCTTTGTCTTCGCTGAAACAATTCTTGTTACAAAACAAGAAACAGTTGTGCCTTGAACTATTAAAAATAATTGTCCTTTTCCGTACACTTTGCACGAGTGCTTGGAAAGAAAACCCCTTTTAAAAAAATTAGAAACATCTACAGCAGATTGTGAACTGCATTTACATATATTTTAAAGGACATCATACATTTGCCCTGTTTTCGTAATCTGTCTTTAAGAAGAAGACGAATATTATTTGAACACTTCAATTATGATTTTTTATTGTTTTAGCTGCATCGTTGATGAGCTCATTGAAACTGTGTATGTGTGAGTTACTTCAGCTCGACTTTTCTAATCATGGAAATAATAAAAATTTGTTTTCATTGTTCATTTTATTCCAACTTAGAAAACACGTTAGAAAATGTCATAAAAATAATAAGTTTTTATTTATGTTTTTCTTCAGCTCATAATTATTTCGTTGATTTCTTTCTCTTTGCTTCCCTGTTCAAGAAAGTGCTAACTTTTAAGCTAAATGTCATGAGTTTATAAAGTGTAATAAAGCAATTTGTTTCTATTTCAATACTCGTGGCCACCGCTTTGCCAACAATAAATCATTTTATGTGTGGACCATTAAACCAATAATTGTGTCATTTGCTGGCATTATTTATGATGGCTTCGAAACACTAATTTTCGAGGAAAGCTGTTTGTTAGTCGAACACATTCGGTTCATAAATAAAGCAAGGACTCAACATCATAGAAATTGTAATAAGGAGACTGTTAAGGAATTACAACATTAATTTATTTCACAAGCCAATAAAACTAAGTTTTATCATGGCAAATTATCGTAAAATATGGCTGCGGCCATACAAGTTCATTAAGTCCTTTTTGAATATCCTTAAAAGGAATAACTTACTCGATTGCGTAGTGAAGAGAATGTGGAAATTGTTGCAAGCAAAGAATATAAATTTGTAAAAAGAGAGACTTTTGCAATCGACAAGAAGCTGACAGAATTAGGAAACGAAAAATAGAGAACTTGATTCATCGTCATTGCCAGAAGGGGCCCGCTAAATAGCAAAAGAAGTCTGTATATTGTATGTGTATGTGTATGTGTATGTGAATGTATGTGTATTTTGAACACTTTTCAAACTAATTATGAGTTGAAAACTATATTGAGTTCAATACAATTAAATTTATTCCTGCTGTTTGCATTTTACATTATTGTAATACTATTACAGTCGAACAGGGTTATAACGAACTCAAATGAGCCAGACATTTTAGTTAGTTATATGACAACAGCGGATAATGTTTATTTTGGAATTTTATAAAGTTCACAGACTTGTTGTTTACTTTAGTTTATTTTCTCAGCTTCAATAATTATTTGCCTTTTTGTTGCCATCGAAATGCTATTTCTTTTATTTTTATACATATTTCTTTTTTTGATTTTCTTAGAACTTCAAACGAATCATCTATTTGGATCGTTTGTTTCAATAGTCTACAACAGCTGTGAAGTGATGTGGCGTATAAGTGTTGCCTTGTGGCGATTTGTTTTCAATTATCTTGTTCTTAGTTCGTTATAAACATTGTAATGTCTTTTCAAATTCATGGTGTCGCTCACAAAAACTAGTTCGCTATAAAAAAAAGTTCGTTATAACCGATATTCGTTATAAACGTGTTCGAGTGTATAAGAAATGAGTTCAAGAAATATTAAAAACTACACAAAACAAAAAGTTTACTACATGTAATAAGTTACCTCATTAACACAATCATTAAGTCTGACAAGCTTAATGACAACTAACTTCAACACGTTAGTTGTATTCGAAGACTTACAATGTAAGACATTGATAATAAAATATATGAGGTTTTTAAACTTCAGCTTACGATATGAAGTGACAAACTTTTTATTCAGCCTGGACAGGAAAATTATTTGGAATGATTTAATTGTGATTTCATACGATAAAAATAGTTGCACCCTAGATGCCCCAGATGTAGAAAAGCGGTTAATGCAGTTTACACAAACAACTTTATACGCTGGGAAGGAATTTCAAGGCCAACACTGTCGACAATTATTTTTTATAAATTTATTTAATTATTTTAATTAACAGTTGGGTTAAAGACATGCCTTGAGAATTCGCATGGCCAAAAATTAAATATTTTTTTTTACGTGCAGACAATCATAACGTGAAGTAGTTCTTTGGCTGTACGTGCCAAGCAGTTCTCGAACAACTCAAAATTGTTGCATTTCTGAATAAGTGAGCGTGATTGGAAATGATTAAATCCTGGTTGCTGGTTTGCGCACAGAAATAAATTTAAATTTCGTACTCACTATATGCGGATTGTTAAAGGTCTCTAGTATATGTGACCAAAAAGGCAACAACAACAATAACGACTAAAGTTCTATTTGGGGTTAAGCAGACAATATTAATTGCTTGAATTATAAAAACTCGATGCTTTAATTGCCATACGCCTTCGTATAAAAAACAAATCATTTAATTATTATTATTTTTATACTTCTATTAGAAAATTTGAATTTAATTGTATGAAACTTTAAATCAAACTGCAGTGTTTCCTAACTGAAAAAAAAAATTATTTTAAGAATTTTAAGCCATTTATTGCTTTCAAGCCTGTCGAACAAGCAACTTGAAAGCGAAGCTCAGAGAATTATGTGTAGGCAAATTCCAATAATTATCTCTGTACGCTGCTGCCGCCCCAGATTCATATTGAATTGTCAATAGAAAGTTGTTTGGCGTATAAAAAAATAAAAGATCTTTTATTTATTTAATTTTTTTAATTAAAAATTGCATTCTACAACAACAACAAAATTAAACTGCGGCGATTGTTATTGTCAACTCGCAAATTGCAAAGGAATCCTTGAAGCCAAGAGCTTCCTTAATGCCTTTTGGAAATCTAGAAATATAATTACTTTCCAAAACACAGAATTGGTCTTGTAATGCTGCTTAAAAATTATTTCATTTCAACTTTTGCTGCCACAAAGTCTTAAAGGAAAACAAGAAAAAAACATCTATTTATATAAAATGTGCTACTCTCAAAGCCTTCCTTTATTATCCTCCAGACTACTGGCGTCATTGGTTTGCTAAAGAATACAAAATCGTTTTCCCATTAAGGAGAAAAACAAAACCGCAAAGAAAAAAATTGGAAAAATAATGTTGTTATAAAAATAACTTTTATTTTGCTTTCAAAAATGTAGAGAATATGAAAAGGATGCAAAAGGAGATGTGAGCTGGACCGCTAAAAAATAAACTGTTTTAAAATAATTTATTGCCAACTAAGTTGTGCCATTAATCAAATAATTTGCTTTTTATTCCCATAAAAATTGTTGCATAATATATGTTGTTTGCTTTTATTTGAAATGAAATGCTGAGAAAATATGAAGGTAGTAAAATTGAAATTAATGTCTCCAATTGGGCGGTTGTTTTCTATTCCATTGCGGAAGTGAATGCTAAAAGGGAGGTAATGCAGATACTTAATTTGTTGTTTGCGACGGCTGAGTTCACTCCATGTTTTTAACTTTAATAAAAATATTCTTTATAAATTTCCAAGCAAGTGGCAAGTTTATAACTTCAGGTTGGCGGGAATGTCTGCCTCTGCCATTCTGACTTGTTAATTCTTATTTGCATGTTTAAGTGATGAAGGAAAGCTTTTGGCTACTGATCACATACAGCCTCTTAAGCCGTTTTTCTTTGGCAGAATTACATGGGAAAATGCAACAATTTATCAGGAAATTCTGGCAAATAATGCTCTGGAGCGCCTAAGTGGCTACTACAATGATTGTTTAATTGAGGCAAGCTTTATATGTATTTTCAGCACTGTATACTTATCGATTGTTAAGCTACTGGAAATTGATTATACTAAAATGGGAGGTATTTTCGGGTCATGAATAACTGTAGAAAATTATTTTTGTTCCATTTAGAAAAGCTCAAATTTCGTTTTTCTTACTCAAATCCTTTTTATTTACTAGAGATCAATAAAATATCCTTTTTCATATATTTTTTAAGTTCCGTTAAATTCCCAAATTAATAATGAAAATAATACTCAAATTTGCTTTAAAAAATGCCATCTGTCAAGCTTTAATTCATCTTTTACATGATGATTTTGAGAACTTGCTGATTAATAATAAATTATTGAAGAGTTTTCTTGTGTCTATTGATTTTTGCTGTTACAATTGAAAGCAATAAGACATGTTTGTGCTTGCAAGTACATGAATTGCTTAATTATGCTTCAATTTATATTAAGAATTTTGTTTTATATTTCGAATTATTTCATTGCTCGTTAACATTCTGTGAGTTAGAAAGGAAGTGTCATCTTATCAGTTTGGCCACATTATTTGCGTGTCAATAATGGAAATAAGGATTTCGCAAGTAAACAAAAACTTTAATAAAAATGCTAATTTTTGCCATTCCTCACATGATTTACTTCATGGCTTTTTCATATAAATTTCAGAAGAAAAAAAAAACATATTAAAAGTACGAATCCCTAAAAGATTCAGGATAAATGAGTCCTGCTCAAGAGTCCATAAAACAGGCCATGAGGGTGAACCAAGTCATCCCGTATGCCATCGCGATGTAAGATTTTTGATTAAAGGCAGCCAAACTGAAAGACAGTCAAGCGTAAGAAAATCAACTTGAAGAAATCTGTCATGATTTCTGCTCATAAAAAATCATGACAGATTTTCTTCTGGTATGTATTTACGAGTATATATTACGAGTATGGAATCGCTCTTGTTGGTATTCAAGCCATTTATTAAAATCTCAGCGATGAAAAATGATTTCATTTGTTACTTTTGAAAAAAAAAATCAATCTGGAAAAAGGCTGCAAACGGATCAGCTTGTACGTGAGATAAGCGAGCCAAAATAGTCATTCATGTCATTTAATCATTTTTAGCAATAAAAATCACTTATTTGATTAAGTGACTCCGGAGAAGTTATTCATCATCAGTAGCAATAAGTCGTCTCTCCAGCAACATCTGTTGGCTGAGTTCCCCTAATTGCTGTTCATTTATTTACGTCTATTCCTTTACAGAGAGAGGCATTGAAATCTTTTCTTCTGTTTGGAATTTTTTTTCTCATCAGTTATTAATTTAAATGCCTTTAAATGTTTTAAAAAAAAAAATATTCAAAATAATTAATTTTTCATTCTACATTTGCAATGTAACTGAGAACAAAATATTAAGTGAAAATATTGAGAAAAGGACACTACAAATGTTTAGCGCATCAGTATTAGCAATCGAAATGGTTTGTCATTGTCTTACAACCACAAAACATGGAAACATGGTTTTCGGAGTCAACATCACATGACTACAACATTTGTTACACTTTCAGCCGGATTTACAGAATACACTGACAATGTACTCGTATTGGTGGCAAAAGTCGACAACAAATGGCAACTGTCAAATAAATTGTTAGTGGGTGTTGCTGACTGTGGTAGCAGCAACGAAACTTCAACTACAACAAATGACTCCTCTCTAATAAAATAATCTTAAAATAAAAAATAATACCATGAATAATTTTTGCCACCAATTGCATTTCAAATACTTTTATAAATGCACTGGGTCATGGCTGTCAACACTTGCCAACAGATATTCATTTTACTCATACAATAAGTTTTTCAATAACTACAAAACTTATGGCTCATAAACAAGTGAAATAAGAGAAATAAATGAAAGCTGCTTTTACTAATTCTTCCTAAACAGGATCAGGACAAGAGATTGCAGTTGCTACTTTCATTTCAAAGGTACTTGCACAATGATAATAAAATACCTTTAATTGGAAAAAATCTATCTGGAAAATGTAAAATTGCTCATTAAAATATTTTCAGCAGTTTAACAATTAAGAGTTTCCTGTGAGCCATTGAAGAGTGTCAAATACGCGAAATAATTTTACATTAACTACTGTTGGATATACATGAAGGTAACTTGCTCGTGGGGAAACTCGAATAAATGAAAAACTTAGAAGAAAAATTTTGCTTTCTAAGGATTTTTCATTGGAAGCCATTTCAAGCCTATCACATGTGAAATTGGTGACACAAGAGAAAAAAAAAATATCGAATATGAACCGATCACAGATATACTTTTGGTCAGCACCTTTATCCTTGTTTCTTGCCGATATCATTCATATCAATATTATTTAGCTGTTCGCCCCATTATGAATATTTTGAATGTACTGATAAATGCTTTAAAATAATTTTGCAACTCTGGAAACACAGACGTGCTCAATTATAAATTCGTTTTTCCAAAAATTATCTTCCTTTCAGGTATTGCAATGAGCAAATTTGTTGCTGAGAGCCGATAACTCTCAGCAACAAATTTGAGAGCATTTTTAATAATGAAAATTAATAATCTAGAGCGGCTAATATAGCGAATAAAAGGATACATTACATAAGTGTTATATAATCATTTATATAGTGGCCTTACGATTTATTTCAATTTTCTATTGTATTAGGAGGCTGCCCCCGGGGTGGTACGGGACGCATCTGGGTGAAATGACACTTTGGTGTTGTGCACTCTGGGGAGACGGTTACCTGCGTTTCCAGACCTTAGGCCTTTGGCAGCTACCGGTAAAACTTGCAGGTGGCTGCCCAATCCATGAAATAACATGGTAACGGATGCGCCTGCAAGTAATTAAAAGGCAAAGGCAAGCTTGCTTGTCTGTCTGGGATAGGTCTAGCATAACCTGATCGATTCAGGGTCGAATATTGTAGGAGAGTTCTTTTGGGGGTTCTCTCTGAAAGCACGACCAGTTGCTATATACTGGTGCTATGGGAACCGGTAGCCCCACAATGGAATTCAATTGCGTAGGTCTGTGAGTGATTTTGGGTTTGCACAATTACCTGAACCGAACTTTTATCGAGGACGGACTTAGTTCACACTCCACGGAGTTAATTGATTATGCTCGTGGATAAAATTGTGCGGCTTTAGTGAACTTGTCCATAGACCAAGTTCGCTCCGGCTTACAACGTTGAATGAAGTTGTGACCGGTTGTTGGTGAGGCCTCTTCGGAGATCACGTAGTGGCATGTGGTTGATACCAAAAGTGCTTGGGAGATTTCTCTTGAGTGGCTGGTATCTTATTGATGCTAACGCTCGATACGATCCCGGTCAAGCGATTAGTTATCTAGGTGCTGTTGCTATTCAACAGACGCTAGTAGGCAGCAGATGGTTCTCCCCTTCTGAGGGCGTCCATCTTGTAATTCTTGACTTGCTTTTGAATTACAGGGATAGAATAGGCATGATGTGATTACCCCGAAGCTGGCGGGAGAGTCTATCCCGCGAAGTGCCTACTAGTAAGGCTTGGACAGTGCCGAACGCTTCAGCAAGGCGCTTGGTTGGGACTGAATCTTCCTATCAAGAATTGCCACCTGTGCAATGCATGGGGGGCTTAGTAAATGCATTAATTTACTCAGTGCTAAGTGCACCGTGAAGTTAAGCTACATTAGCAGGTATTCACGTGAACGTTAGCACAACTGTATTAGGAGGCTACGATCCCGGTCAAGCGATTAGTTATCTAGGTGCTGTTGCTATTCAACAGACGCTAGTATGCAGCAGATGGTTCTCCCCTTCTGAGGGCGTCCATCTTGTAATGCTTGACTTGCTTTTGAATTACAGGGATAGAATAGGCATGATGTTGATTACCCCGAAGCTGGCGGGAGAGTCTATCCTGCGAAGTGCCTACTAGTAAGGCTTGGAAAGGGCCGAACGCTCTAGCAAGGCGCTTGGTTGGGACTGAATCTTTCTATCAAGAATTGCCACCTGTGCTTGCACAGGGGGCTTAGTAAATGCATTAATTTACTCAGTGCTAAGTTCACCGTGAAGTTAAGCTCTTCAGCAGGTATTCACGTGAACGTTAGCACAACTGTATTAGGAGGCGTTCCCGCTAATTATTAAAGTTGTGTGCAAATGCAAAAATAATGCACAAACAAGTTTCTGGTTCATTTGCAATTTACCAGGAAAGGAAACCGACATTTGGTTTGTATCACACAAAGCCAAATGCTCATCATTAGCATTTAATTGAATACTCTGTGTGCAATGAGTATGTAAACAAATGCCAGACTGCAAAATATTGTGTACGGCTTAAACTGAAATTAATGAGAAACTCAAGGCTGCGTTTCCTGCCATGCACGACTAGTCGCCCATACAAATTCCAGACTTACGAGACGACTTCAAGGCACAGAATTTGTTATTACTTTTGTCTTGTTCTTTAGTTTCAAAAACATAATTATCTGTAGGGATTACCAAAAAGGATATGCAGGCGCTGCTTGTAGAGAGAGTGTGTGTAAGAATTTGTATGTATTTGTTGGAATACTGAAAAATATAAATTTTCTTGCATTTAAAAACCATAATTTTCGTAAATAATGAAGCTCAGAATCTTTTTAGCAAAATTCTGGCAGATTTGCCTGCAATAGTTACTGCTCATATATCAGCACCCAGAATAGTCATTTATGCACTCGCAAAGGCACACACACACACATACATACATCCATAAACTTGTCTCGCTGGTATCATGGATTTCGATGATTTAACTTCCCATGCACATGGCCTTTTCTTCTAAAGCAAACACTTTTGCACAATAATTCCTTTTAGTTTTTAACTCATAATTTCCTTATATGAGCTCGTAGTCGAAGACTAATGGTGGTATTGTAAAGAAAAAGGGGGGGGGGGGGGGGGGGTTGGCTGAAAGGGTTTTTCGTTTAATAGTATGCGGCAACGAGAAAATAAATGGCTTAAAAAAACTGGTGCAGGGCTTAGTTTGTCACCCAACAAATAATAATGCTTTAGTGCGACTACATCCTGTATGTCATTTCCTTTTTCCGCTTTATACTCCTATAGCAAACACCGGATGAAGAGGAAAAGGGAACGGCCTAAGGACAAACACAAATTTAGCAAACAGTCTCAGAAAAAACAAATGTGTTTCACACTTCATACAATTAAATTTTTAAATCTTTAAAAAAATTTCGCAACCGCAACTTTTTTTTTGCAAATCTGTTTTGAAATGAACACTAAATCCCTCGTCGGAGATTTACTTTTACACAAAATTTTTTTATTTAAATTATTGTCTTTCGTAACGCTTAAGTAAAAAGTAAATAAAGCAAAGTCTTGTGTAATAAATTCTTCATTGTTGAGGTTCAGTTTTTACAGTCAAAACGAGAGAATTGAATAACAACTCCTTATGAAATATTAAACTCTTCTTGTGTTTGCGTCACCCTGTAACACTTTTAAAGCAAACAAATCTTTTAACGGCTTACTGATTAGGGTTCATTTGAACAAAAGCAAGCCTTTCTTGCTAGTTGTTTTATACAGAAGTATATCGCTAAGAATTGGCAACAAAGTTGCTGCTCGTTAAACATTTTATTTCACTGTCTCTAGGAAAATTCAAGGCATGTGCATGCGTTCTCTAAAAAGGACAAATTAAACTAATTTTTAACACCATCTTTTAGTTGTGCCAATTTATTTCATACTCGTAGAGATGTCAAATGTCCAAAAAATTAAATAAAAAATCTCTGAGAGGGGAAAACAGTGCCGCTAATAAATTTCAGGTTAGTAAAGTGTTTTACTGAACGGTTAAGGATACGCTGCATACTCCTTCTCAGGCGACCGCAACTTTCTGACCCAAAGGTATTTTATTTGCATTAAAAATAAAGACTTTACACATGAGCAAATGCATTAATTTTTAACAGATCAAAATCGCACAGCAGGCAATGTTGAACATGGATTGATCCTGCAATCAATGTCCTCCTGCTGACAGGAGCATTCTCGTGCTGAAAGAAATCACAGCGTGTGCGAAAGTAACCAAATATCGAACAGATATTTCCTTTATTTTCTGTAAAGGAATAATCTGCGGATGGTTTAGAATATATAAAAATTCTTCATTTCCTTGTCTGTTTTTAAGGATACGGAAATATAATACAACAGCGTTTGGAAAAAATTGTCATACTCAGTCCATTGAAATATTATCAACAAATATTTTTAACTAACTTTTAGTAAAACAACTGCTGCTTAAATTCTGAAGAATTTATAATATGCTCAAAAGAAAATCAGGAGAATTCAAAAAATGTTAGAGAAAATTTTTCTAAAGTTTCCAAGCAAATTAATGGGATTTAGTAGTGCAGAATGGCAGATGATGAGGATACCAGTTCACTGACTGCTTAGCAGTCATATTCTTGTTTAAAAATCTCTTTTTAGTTTTACAAAATTCTACTGAACGGCTCCGAAGTTTTTCTTACTCTTTCGAAACCGGCGAGAATGCCTCCGTGTGCATACAGGCAAGTATGCTTTTGCTTTTAAACTGATTCTTCCTTTTAGAAAGGCCTCCCTTTAGTTAATCAGTCATGTCTTAACTGAAAGGACGAGAGAATTTGAAACATTTCATTATATGAAATCAAAGTATACATTCCTAAGAAAGAATTTAAAAGCATGATTTACTACCCCACTCAACAATACATCAACTTTAATAAGGACTTGATAATGGACAACAGTGACCAGCAAAATATAGCAAATAACACGCACTTAATTTTTAATCTAAATTATTCATTATCTTACAAAGGATTTACGAGAGGATCTAGCCGCCCCTGAGATGACAGCTCTTCTACCCTGATCTATCAATAAATATCCTTAGTGGAGAATTTAAAGAAAAGTATGGGCCATATTTCAAGATCAAACCCCTCATTGCCATACCTTTGCTAAACTCAAAAGTGTCCTGTGCGGACAACACTATCTGCTCTTAGTATGAGATTCTGCATACAGACATTGACAAATTATTCTTTTTCTCTGTCTTTGCTGTAACCAATTTGCAATATATTTCCTGTACACTTTGGACACAAGCCAAACGTTTTTCAAAGATAAACCAGTCCTTCTAAAAGTCATATCGACCGATACTTGCTTAATTTTTTATTCCCGTTGATGTCCACATACGATAAATAGACTTTTTTATTTGTTTATTTTTTGTTTGTTTTTATTTCTACTTTACATACGTATTTTGTAAATTATTTTCATGTTCGCCAATTCGTAGTTAAATTTCATTGGCTTTTTTTTCAAATCCTTTTTATTATTTCCTTTCTCACAAACCAACACATGGATGGATATGCTTTCTCTTTGCCTGCGAACTAACAACATTTTTTTTATTGCTTTTTCAAAGCTCTATTTCTTTGCCTGCACTGTCATCAGAAAAACAACATTTTTTTTATATTGGATAAGAGAAAAATTTCGAAGGCCGGCATTTTTACAGCCTTCTCGGCCCAGAGATTCCTGCAAACGCCATTAAAAATAAAATTGTAATTCTGAAAAACTGTCTGAAAAACTTTTATACTGAAAAGAAGTTTTCTTACAAATTCGAAATTTATTCAGAAGGAATTCTATTGAAAAAAGAAGAAAACCGGGGAAAATGTTTTTCATGGATTTCGGTGCAGCAAAGCACCGAATATTAAATATTAGAAACAGTTCCTGACACCCATTCAGAATTATTATTTCTATCGCACTTCTTTAAAGAAAACTAGAGAAATTAATTTTGGCATTCCTTGTGAACCACTCATCCTACCGCCCCTTTTTTGGCATAAAAGAAAGAGCAGGAAAAATGCAACTGGAACTAGAACCAAACACGAATGTCTGGACACCTGCAATCAACATCACCTGACAGCAACAGTCATGAACGAACATTAATAAAAAGCTTGATGCATGTCTTTTCGCATACATGTCTCTTCTAAACATGAACTAAATAAATGGCAGTACAAGCGAATGAGTCATGGATCCATAACACACACTCATAATTTACCTACGAGGGAAAGCTTCTTCAAGTAAAAGTTAGCCGCTAGAAAATGCCGAAATAGTTTCTTTGCAGATTGAGTTGCTGAATGATTTAACGGGGGGGCAGCAGTTTCGTGCTGAACAACTTCATGAAGTGCATGATTAGGGCAAAGTTTTTATCACCAACAAGCCCGTTGGAAGCAAAATGCTTCCTCCTTATTCGTGGCGCATTGTCCTCGAGTTGCTAATAGCAACTAATTCTAAGGCTTTCAAAAAAAAAATACTCTTCTTAAAAGAGTGTCTGGCGTTCGAGAGTAACACAAGCCTTGCCAGCTCTATAGAACTCTTTACTACAAAAGTAAAGAGGTGGACGTTTTCAGGATTATTCGTATTTATGATTTTACCGGAAGTTATATACTCCCTCGTACATGCTGAATAACACAACTCGGCTTGAAACTTTTACATTTTTTATTTCTTTACTATCCTGCATAAAATACTCCACTCTCATTTATTATAAATATTTTTTAGCTTCGCCTCAATGCAGAGTGGAGAAAGGAATCGTGTAGGAAAGTGTTTATATGTGGTTTTTAGACTAGCAGAGAAACCCTCATGTTGTTGTCGTTTGCAATCCATTCGTTTTGCAAAAGATTGATAAGCCTGCGGTGGGCCATCAGTTATTGCGTCATTGGTCCAAATGTTAAGCAGGAAAGTGTAGGAAAGTGTTCAAATGTGGTTTATAGACTGGAAAATCGATTAAACGATGATGGAAAGAAAATATTTCTCACTACTTCTTGGACTTTAAATAAAGGTAAAAATTTTATACCGTTTTTCGTTTACGTGAAATCGAATTGGAGTATTTCCGGCATGAGGCTATTTTCGAAGCAGCACTTAATAAAATTTTTAAAAATTCTTTCTCTACACAAAATGAATTATAAAATATGTAAATTTACAATCTTCCTCCTTAAATTATTTTACAAAAGCACAGCAATAATTCTCGATGTAGAAATAAATTTGTAATAAATTAATGTAAAAGCACAAAAGCAGGATTAGCCAGTTCATACATTTACTTCAAGTGGATGCATCTTGAACAGAAGGTTTAATTGCTGAACTCCTTTCAAATCACATTTTTCAGAACGCCTGCAATAGACCAAAACCATTTTACTTTGTAAAGCACTTGTTCTCACAAGTAGTCTCACACTTGTCCGAGCCACTGTCACTTTCTGTGGGAGTGTTTAGCAAAAAGTTAGTGGAGAGCAGAGACTTATTGGTAGATTAGGCGGAAACTTCTACAAACTTTCGCACAACTAAGATTTTCTGTGATCCGCATACAATATGAAACATGAAAATGCATTTAAAAATGTGCAGGGAAATATAAGAATTGTGCTATATCAAACATTTGTTCTATTGATTTCTAATATCGAGGTTTGACTGTGATTTAGGATTATGATCCATACTGCAGAGCGGCTCCTCCTTGATGATCCATATGATGAATTTATTTGCAGTGTATCTACAATTTTAAATCAATTTGAAAACGTGTGTTTTAAATTTGAATTAAATTCGAAGTCAGTGTTTCTAATAAATGTCCATTTGGAACCCCCTCCACTACTTTATTTTGTCTTTATATTTCTTTTCGAAATAAGAAAAAGAAATAATTCGGTAAAAATGTGTAGCTGTTAAGCTTTACTTAGAATGAAAAGTTTTGTTGCTAAACGAATTTGCTAGAAGAAAATCTTTCAACAAACATTAAATGGCAGGAAAAGCCAAAGAAACTTTTAGATGACAACTGGAAAGAACAAACAATTAAAAAGAAAATAAAAGCACACAGCACGTGATGGTAAATGCGAAAAGAAAACTTTGGCTTGAAACTTAATAGGCTTCCTTTCGTATGGCAAGTGGCAGTTGGTTAAGGCAAACAAACAAGTTTTCGGTGTTTGGCTATTTTCTTAAAGCATTTTCTTTATTTGATTATGTTTTCATACATTTTTAACTATTCGCAAATACTCTGGGCAACAAACATCGTAAGTGGCAACAGTGGCGGCAGTACTTAAGGGTTCCACCCTTGTCGAAGGGAGGGAAGTATAATTTTCAATTACCTTGGCCGGCAAGAGTTTGCAGAAGCACTCTTGTCAACAAGCATGACTAGCAGACACGCTCCGACAGGCTCGCAAACATTTTCGTTTCTTTCTATTGCAATTTGCTCGTAATTGCAATGCGAGCTATGCATCTTGCCTTTTCCCAGCATTTGGATCTCTGTTGTCTGTATAATAGTGAGGAAGAATAAAATATTATTAAGCTTAAGATCGGTTTTCATAGAGTCTTTTTTTTTACAGATTTATATTTTCTGTGAATGTGTACAAAAACGACATTGAAAGCTCGACCTTTTCCTTTTCCCGTTTTATTATTTTACATAAAATGTCTGCAATTCTTAACTAAATTTCCAGTTCCAAGTTTGTAATTCTCTGGACTATTTTTCCATTAATAACATGTAATATTTAAGAAGCTCCTTCCAAGAAAGCAAAGCAGCATACTCGTATGCAGTCTAAGGACAATCGAAAGCAAGAGAGGCTGCATAATGAATATTTTATTTATTTATTTACTTAATATTACAATTACAAGAACGTAATTATAAGAATATATTATAAGATACATTATAAGAATATAATTATAATATGGCTAGAAGTACTGGCAGGTGAGGCCATCGACTAAATGTGGTCCCTCTGTTGAAATATTTAGAAAATAAATAACAAACCGAAAGAAAAGTTTAGGAACCCATTTTTTTCTATTTTTATTTATACATTTGCGCATGATTAATACGTTTACGAGTATACGTGCTTGCGTATAAGCTTAATTATACTCAATTAAGGTCGCGGGTTCGATTCTTGCCTTGACCCTAGGTGTTTTCCTGCGGACAAGCCAAAAGCTTTGCGGGTAGAGTTTGTTAAAAAAAAAAAAAAAAAAAAAAAATTCAGACACACTTCTAAATTGAGCTTTTTATCATTCTTCACAACTCGAATGTAAATTATTTCTCAATTCATCATATCCAACTTATAAATTTTATATGAAACTATCTCAGAAACAGAGTGAAATGCCCAATGCAGCCGTTCTTAAACTTTGCCTATTGACTTAAACAACTGCTTACAATGTCACATGACAATCACACATAAACAATTGTTTTCATGATTTCTCATGGCATTATTTTTTTTATATTAAGGTAATGAAGGCGGCATCACTGTCAACATTTAGCGGTTTGCTCCTCCCTCCCATTGTTGTTTGCTTATTTATTAGCATCATGTTGTGTTCCTAAACAATTTCAATGAATTATAAATAATAAAACTGTTCAAAAGTTAATTTGAAAAATGCAATTATAATGTATAATATGTGCATAAATTGCAAGCTTACGTGAGAAGCATATGAAAATATTAGCAACAAAAGGATTGAAGAAAAGCAGAAGAAAATTTTTTAAATTAACGAAAAGTGTTTGCATGGAAATCGGCGAAATAAAAAGGATCACAGCAGTGGCACTCTTACTCTTCTACACACTGCCCTCATATTTCACTTCGGTAGAGAGAACTTTAATCGAGCAGAAAAATCGGTTTGCGGTTAAGCTTTTCTCCCAGCGTTAACCCATGCAGAGGGTGAAAGAATACGAAATATGGGAAATGTGAGGTTACGGAATATAAATGTTAATGTTAAATGATTAAAGATTAGATAAGATTTTACTACCCAACAAACATTTTAACATCTTTTGTAAATTATATGAGCTAAAAAGCGAGAAACACTAACACAGACAACCGTTCAGCCCCATACAAATCTTATGGCAGAATAATTCATGTCCTCGCAAGGCTTTACGATCAGAATAGAAATTTTTTGCTAAAAACTTGTGCGAAGTGTAGGGGCTAAAAGGTTTTTAGTCTGCCACTTTTATTTGAGGTCACCAAAAAAGCAAAAAAATTTTTGCTTCCGCCACAAAAAAAAAAGATTTTTTTTAACAATATTACTAAGGCAATAATAGGCTTCATTATGCAAGATATCTCATTCAGATTCTAATTGTTCAGAGGAATTCGTATAGAAATTTTTCTATTTAATAATTCAAGAACACTAAAGTTTACATTAAATTTATAAGCTTATTTAACAATCAAGATTATGCGATACACTTAATAAACGAAACTTTGAAAAACTTAGTGAAAATACTGATAGTCCCGTCTCAGTGTTTAGTTTAGCCAAAAAAACGTCGACTGTTCAAATACTTGTTCGCTCTCAGAAGCTTTTCATTGCATCACTAATATTTTATTTATGCTTGCGGCCTTAGAAAACGTCAAGAAGTATTTATTGACTGCATTAAAAGCCACAATGTTGAAATCAAAATGTGTCAATAAAACACATTTTCCAATTGTAGGAGATATCAATTTTGATTAGAAATTTTATTCCACATTAATAAATTACAATATTAAAAGCAATAAATTACCACTATTGTAAACGAAACACTTACCGCGCATTGCCCTTGAAGATTAAGAAACGAGCTTTACAAGCCAAAGCCAAAAATCGTTTCAAATCCATTGAGATTTCAAAAACCTACACAGAAAAAGAAAATGAATAAATTATAATAAACTTTTCCATACAACAATTTATTTATATAACTAGATTTATATATATAAAAAGCAAAATGGAACTAAACACCATGCCATCATGAAAATGTTCATAAGTTGTATGATTTTGTTTAGTTCCAAAATAGTATGTTTTAATTAAACTCCAAACGGAAATTTCTCTCTCTGTATGTTTGCACAAATAATTCAAATAAATCAAAAGGAGCCAAGGCTGGACAACTCGTAATATAAATATGCCATAAATTACTGTTGAATTTGCCGCACTGGCCGTATGTAGACTTCAAGTGTCAAGAAACTAAATAATTTAATTTTCTGTAATCAGGAAATAAATAAGTTTAAGGGCCCCCGATAACAAAAAGTTAAGGTCTTGTCTTCAAGGACGAACCAACATAACAAATATAAAATAAGTTGTATGCAATGCGACTGTAAGCGTCAGTTCTTGAAGCGTTACTGTTGCAAACTTGCGGTACGGCAATTACTTGAATTATTCGTTGTCATTTATTTCTCAGTCTCTGGCCAAGTCCTACGCACAATAGTGGCACTGGTTTCGTCTGACAGTATGGCATCCTTCTATAAATTGGCAATTTTATTTGCTTGCTTGAGTGTCCTGTATACCAGAGATGTGCAAACTAATCACATAGTGGGTGCAAAATTATATATCAAAAGAAAACGAAATTCATCGAACGCAATTCTTTCTCAATTTTATTTTCATTTTAGCAAAGTCGTGTTATATCGGGCAATCCGGCAATACCGGGAGAGTTTCCTTGGCATGTGATTCTCAAATTACGTAGATCCTCCAATTTACATTGCGGCGGCTCAATAATATCAGACAGTTGGGTTCTAACTGCTGCCCATTGCCTTTATAATTTAAACTCTATTTTTCTAATTTTTGGTAGCATGCGCTTGGAAAATCTTCAATACACTATGACGTCATATCACTTAATTATGCATCCTGGATTTAATCCAAAAAGAGTTAATAACGATATCGGGCTCATTAAGCTTCCCACTCCTTTGGCATTTTCTGATACCGTACAAAAAATCCCATTGCTGCCTTCTTTAGATGAGACAGATATTTTTTTTGAGACATCAGCCTTTATTGCCGGTTTTGGCTACACGAATGACTCTTACGTAGATCCTTCCCATAATCTTTTGTGGGGCCTAATGGAAATTGTGGACATTAATTTCTGCAGAATAACTTTTCCTGATACATATATCGATCATACAAATATTTGCGCCACGAGTGCCATAGCCTCAAATATGTTTCCGTGTTTTGGTGACTCAGGAGGCGCCCTATTTATTGTATACAATGGTATTCCAGTACAAATTGGTATCATTGCATTTGTGTCCAAAAACAGCTGCACCAAAGGAAATTTTGCCAGTTTCTCCAAAGTAAATTCATTTTTCCCCTACATATCACAGATAACTGGTTTAAGTTTTAATAAAACGCAAAACTAAATGGAACTTTTTTACGGAATGTTGATAGAAATATAAAAACTTTTGTTTTAATATTAAAATATTTAAATGTTTTATTTTTGGGAAATACCGCACCGAGTTTCAATTAAAATACTTAAAACAACTCTTTGAGTAAACAATAATATTTTTTTTGCTGGAAAAAATGCAAAAGTGCAACTGCTGTTGTGCGGCTACAAAAAAAATCCTACAGCAAATCTTAATTAAACACTGTGATTTAGTACGGCCTCTAAAGGCTGCTCCTTTTGGTCCAGAATAAAAAACGAGTATTTTTTATAAATACAAATAAAACTCTTTTAGGTAATTTTTTATACATCTTAATCCAAAAAGGATTCCTTAGTTTGATTCCAGAAATCAATAAAGCAAGAAAGTAATAGCACACAAAGCAAAATTATTTTTTTTTTTAAAAACGCAAATTAAAACACAATAAATTCAAAAATACACCAACAAGCGTTTTCAAAAAACTGCGAATTTTGGCCAAAAATCGCAAATTTTCCAAAAAATTTAAACAATTTTTTTTTCTTTTAATTTTAGCAAAAATATATTTTAAACATTTGGAAACATAAAATAAACATACAAGAGCAATAAAAACGCAAGTTTCCCATTCAAGAATCCACAAACGGACGTTTTCAAAAAATTACGATTTTTGACCAAAAATGCGAGAATTTCCCGAAAATCTAAAAATTTTTTTTCCTTTTTTATTAGCAAAAATATATTTTAAACATTTGAAAATATGAAATAAACATACAAGAGCAATAAAAATGCAAGTTTTTCATTCAAAACCGGAGGTTTTCAAAAATTGACGATTTTTGCCCAAAAATGTAAAGGGTACCCCCTTATGAAAAAACACAAATTTTGCCAAAAATTTTTTTTTCCTTTTTTAGTAGCAAAAATATATTTTAAATATTTGAAAACATAAAATAAACATACAAGAGCAATAAAAACGCAAGTTTCCCATTCAAGAATCCACAAACGGACGTTTTCAAAAAATTACAATTTTTGACCAAAAATGCAAAAATCGCAAATTTGAGCAAAAATTTGAAAAAAAAATTTCAAAAAATTGAAACAATTTTTTTTTCTTTTAATTATTAGCAAAAATATATTTTAAACATTTGGAAACATAAAATAAACATACAAGAGCAATAAAAACGCAAGTTTCCTATTCAAGAATCCACAAACGGACGTTTTCAAAAAATTACGATTTTTGACCAAAAATGCGAGAATTTCCCGAAAATCTAAAAATTTTTTTTCCTTTTTTATTAGCAAAAATATATTTTAAACATTTGAAAATATGAAATAAACATACAAGAGCAATAAAAATGCAAGTTTTTCATTCAAAACCGAAGGTTTTCAAAAATTGACGATTTTTGCCCAAAAATGTAAAGGGTACCCCCTTATGAAAAAACACAAATTTTTCCAAAAATTTTTTTTTCCTTTTTTAGTAGCAAAAATATATTTTAAATATTTGAAAACATAAAATAAACATACAAGAGCAATAAAAACGCAAGTTTCCCATTCAAGAATCCACAAACGGACGTTTTCAAAAAATTACAATTTTTGACCAAAAATGCAAAAAACGCAAATTTTGCCAAAAGTCAAAAAATTTTTTTTTCCTTTTTTATTAGCAAAAATATATTTTAAAATTTAAAAACATAAAATAAACATACAAGAGCAAAAAAAACGCAAGTTTTTCATTCAAAAAAACAAAAACGGACGTTTTCAAGAAATGACGATTTTCTCCCAAAAATGCGAAGGGTAAAACATCAAAAATCAAAAATCTGAGAAGTTCCCGAAAATCGAAAAATTTTTTTTCCTTTTTTATTAGCAAAAATATATTTTAAATATTTGAAAACATAAAATAAACATACAAGAGTAATAAAAACGCAAGTTTTTCATTAAAAAAAAACACAAACGGAAGTTTTTAAAAATTGACGATTTTTGCCCAAAAATGCAGAGAGTACCCCCTATCAAAAATCGCAAATTTTACCAAAAATCGAAAAAAATTTTTTTTCTTTAATTTTGGCAAAAATATATTTTAAACATTTGGAAACATAAAATAAACATACAAGAGCAATAAAAACACAAGTTTCGCATTCAAGAATCCACAAACGGACGTTTTCAAAAAATTACGATTTTTGACCAAAAATGCGAGAATTTCCCGAAAATCTAAAAATTTTTTTCCCTTTTTTATTAGCAAAAATATATTTTAAACATTTGAAAATATGAAATAAACATACAAGAGCAATAAAAATGCAAGTTTTTCATTCAAAACCGGAGGTTTTGAAAAATTGACGATTTTTGCCCAAAAGTGTAAAGGGTACCCCCTTATCAAAAAACGCAAATTTTGCCAAAAAAAATTGTTTCCTTTTTTATTAGCAAAAATATATTTTAAATATTTCAAAACATAAAATAAACATACAAGAGCAAAAAAAACGCAAGTTTTTCATTCAAAAAAACACAAACGGAAGTTTTGAAAAATTGACGATTTTTGCCCAAAAGTGTAGAGGGTACCCCCTTATCAAAAAACGCAAATTTTGCCAAAAGTCAAAAAATTTTTTTTTCCTTTTTTATTAGCAAAAATATATTTTAAAATTTAAAAACATAAAATAAACATACAAGAGCAAAAAAACGCAAGTTTTTCATTCAAAAATACAAAAACGGACGTTTTCAAGAAATGACGATTTTCTCCCAAAAATGCGAAGGGTAAAACATCAAAAATCAAAAATCTGAGAAGTTCCCGAAAATCTAAAAATTTTTTTTCCTTTTTTATTAGCAAAAATATATTTTAAATATTTGAAAACATAAAATAAACATACAAGAGTAATAAAAACGCAAGTTTTTCATTAAAAAAAAACACAAACGGAAGTTTTTAAAAATTGACGATTTTTGCCCAAAAATGCAGAGAGTACCCCCTATCAAAAATCGCAAATTTTACCAAAAATCGAAAAAAATTTTTTTTCTTTAATTTTGGCAAAAATATATTTTAAACATTTGGAAACATAAAATAAACATACAAGAGCAATAAAAACGCAAGTTTCGCATTCAAGAATCCACAAACGGACGTTTTCAAAAAATTACGATTTTTGACCAAAAATGCGAGAATTTCCCGAAAATCTAAAAATTTTTTTTCCTTTTTTATTAGCAAAAATATATTTTAAACATTTGAAAATATGAAATAAACATACAAGAGCAATAAAAATGCAAGTTTTTCATTCAAAACCGGAGGTTTTCAAAAATTGACGATTTTTGCCCAAAAGTGTAAAGGGTACCCCCTTATCAAAAAACGCAAATTTTGCCAAAAAAAATTGTTTCCTTTTTTATTAGCAAAAATATATTTTAAATATTTGAAAACATAAAATAAACATACAAGAGCAAAAAAAACGCAAGTTTTTCATTCAAAAAAACACAAACGGAAGTTTTGAAAAATTGACGATTTTTGCCCGAAAGTGTAGAGGGTACCCCCTTATCAAAAAACGCAAATTTTGCCAAAAGTCAAAAAATTTTTTTTTCCTTTTTTATTAGCAAAAATATATTTTAAAATTTAAAAACATAAAATAAACATACAAGAGCAAAAAAACGCAAGTTTTTCATTCAAAAATACAAAAACGGACGTTTTCAAGAAATGACGATTTTCTCCCAAAAATGCGAAGGGTAAAACATCAAAAATCAAAAATCTGAGAAGTTCCCGAAAATCGAAAAATTTTTTTTCCTTTTTTATTAGCAAAAATATATTTTAAATATTTGAAAACATAAAATAAACATACAAGAGTAATAAAAACGCAAGTTTTTCATTAAAAAAAAACACAAACGGAAGTTTTGAAAAATTTACGATTTTTGCCCGAAAATGTAAAGGGTACCCCCTTATGAAAAAACACAAATTTTGCCAAAAATTTTTTTTTCCTTTTTTAGTAGCAAAAATATATTTTAAATATTTGAAAACATAAAATAAACATACAAGAGCAATAAAAACGCAAGTTTCCCATTCAAGAATCCACAAACGGACGTTTTCAAAAAATTACAATTTTTGACCAAAAATGCAAAAATCGCAAATTTGAGCAAAAATTTGAAAAAAAAATTTCAAAAAATTGAAACAATTTTTTTTTCTTTTAATTATTAGCAAAAATATATTTTAAACATTTGGAAACATAAAATAAACATACAAGAGCAATAAAAACGCAAGTTTCCCATTCAAGAATCCACAAACGGACGTTTTCAAAAAATTACGATTTTTGACCAAAAATGCGAGAATTTCCCGAAAATCTAAAAATTTTTTTTCCTTTTTTATTAGCAAAAATATATTTTAAACATTTGAAAATATGAAATAAACATACAAGAGCAATAAAAATGCAAGTTTTTCATTCAAAACCGAAGGTTTTCAAAAATTGACGATTTTTGCCCAAAAATGTAAAGGGTACCCCCTTATGAAAAAACACAAATTTTTCCAAAAATTTTTTTTTCCTTTTTTAGGAGCAAAAATATATTTTAAATATTTGAAAACATAAAATAAACATACAAGAGCAATAAAAACGCAAGTTTCCCATTCAAGAATCCACAAACGGACGTTTTCAAAAAATTACAATTTTTGACCAAAAATGCAAAAATCGCAAATTTGAGCAAAAATCGAAAAAATTTTTTTTTCCTTTTTTATTAGCAAAAATATATTTTAAATATTTGAAAACATAAAATAAACATACAAGAGCAAAAAAAACGCAAGTTTTTCATTCAAAAAAAACACAAACGGAAGTTTTGAAAAATTGACGATTTTTGCCCAAAAGTGTAAAGGGTACCCCCTTATCAAAAAACGCAAATTTTGCCAAAAAAAATTGTTTCCTTTTTTATTAGCAAAAATATATTTTAAATATTTCAAAACATAAAATAAACATACAAAAGCAAAAAAAACGCAAGTTTTTCATTCAAAAAAACACAAACGGAAGTTTTTAAAAATTCACGATTTTTGCCCAAAAGTGTAGAGGGTACCCCCTTATCAAAAAACGCAAATTTTGCCAAAAGTCAAACAATTTTTTTTCCTTTTTTATTAGCAAAAATATATTTTAAAATTTAAAAACATAAAATAAACATACAAGAGCAAAAAAACGCAAGTTTTTCATTCAAAATTACATAAATAGACGTTTTCAAAAAGTGACGATTTTACTAGTGAAGTAAATTTAAATTTTTAAATTGAAGTAAATTTTTAAATTTTAGTTTCTTTCCCTTATAATTGTAGTGATAATTAAAGTAAACCTTCTTTACTACGATTCTTCGTTATCTTCTACAAGTAAGCCGCGCATGCGTTCAATTTTAATCTCTACTAGATAATCACCATTTAAAGTGAAATTAAATATGATATGAGTGAACAAAAAGTCTTGTGCCAGAATTGGGAAATGCAACTATTGAGATTTTAAAACAGCAAATTTAAGCTTTACTATATTACATAATACAATATAATAAGGGAATAAATATTAGATGGCTGCAGTAAGATTAGGAATGCAGTAGCGCAGCTTTTTTTTTGGAGCTCGAAGATTTAATAAATGTATATAAAAAAATCACCTAAATTAAAATTTTAATAATTTTATTTCAACTTGAATTATATGGAACGGCCCACATATCCCAATCATAATATTACCATTAATATTCATAATGATTCATATCCGCTTAAACAAGACTGAACAGAGTAAATACACTATTTTGCATTATTATTATGATAATTGTAAAAGCATAAAACATAAAAAGTACTTGAAGGGAAATAAAATTTATATCAGAATTTTTAAAATATTCATAATGAAAAGAGATTTTACAGAAATATTTGCTAGACTTTCTTTTTCCTCAGTTTTGCTTGCATTCTGAATACAAATTCATGCCAGAGATGAGGAAATACGCCAAACGTACCAACTTATTATTAATTTTTTTTCCATACAAACAGTAATGATTAAATAAATACATTTTTAATGGAAAGCAATAAAATAATATTTTTATTTACTTGCATAATATTATAGGAAAAGTTATTCATTCACTTGTTTTCTTTTATGTTTTCTATTGACTACTGCGCTTAAGCAAATTGCCAGTACTGTGCTAACCGATTTACAAGAACTCTTTAAGAAATTTTGAAAATGGATTTTATAGATCCATCCTCTTCGAATTGCAATTCAATTTTAAGCACACCAAGGTTGATGGAAAATATTTCACAACAGATGCCGTAATAATCCAGTTCATTTCACAATTCCCTCATTCCATTCTGTTAATATTTTATATGAATTTTTGGATTGCCACAGCAAAAAAGAGTTCACCACTACAAGTGTTGCATGGCTTTTGGAAATTATTATTAAATAAATACTTTATTGTAACGACTTTTAACGACTCACAGTAAATAATGATTCACGACAGTCAGTTTCGTGAAAAGACTTAGAGCCACTACGCCAGTTACAACATGCTTCTGATTTCGTAAATATTTCAATGAAGTGTGAGACCTTTTCAATGACCCACTTCATTATCGTACACAATTTTATCAATTTTATTTTCATTTAAAGCGCGCTGCTATCAAAGCTTTTATAATTTTATCTTGATGATAAAACTACTAACCAACAAGTCGACTAATGATGCACTAGATAAGCTTTTACAAGTAACTTCAGCTAAAGCTTATGGTATGATGCACTGTGGAAATTTGTGGATATGTAACTAAACAAGTCAAAAACCAAGAAAAGGGGAAAAATACTATTCGGTACTGCATTCTAAAATAATGTTCCATTTATTTAATTGAAATTTAAGCCGGTAATCGTGGCCACATACGGCAGAAATGCAGATAGTTTCACAAAACCGAAAGGGTATCCCGCCATGCAATTATCACTGGCCACAAATGTGGCAATTCCAATTTGTATGGGAATGCCATTCCGCAGGACAAATAAAGCACCACCTGAGTCACCGGAACAAGGCGACATATTCTTAGTTCCTTCTGCGCGGGCGCATATATTTGTATCGTTTATATCTGCATCGGGGAAACTGCATATGCAAACATTAATGTCTAGAATTTGCACCCGAATCCATAGTAAATCATGAGAAACCTCCAGATATAGGTCATCGGTTTGACCAAAGCCAGACAAAATAGCAATAGAGTTAATAAAAGCATTCGCCTGCTCTGACGAGCGTACTAGTGAAATTGGCTGTACGGTGTCAGTGAATGTTAAACGCACGGGTAGTCTGATAAGTGAGATGTCATTGTTTACACTTGTTGGAACAAATTGAGGATGTATATAGATTTCATCTGAGATGATTGCATTAATATCATTTTCCAGGTATATGCTGCCAAAAATCATAAAAACCGACTGCAAGTCGTAGGTGCAATGAGCAGCAGTAAGAACCCAGCCATCGGATATTATAGAGCCACCGCATCTCAAATTGTCGTATTTATTTCGCTTGAGTATGACGTGCCAGGGAAACTGGCCGTGTACTGCAGCCATGCCCGATATAACTCGACCTTGCTAAGAAACAAAAAACAAACCACAAATAATAATTACAACCATATTTTTTGCGCCAATTGTACTCACAATATTTTTGGCAAGAGTGTTTGAGAAGTACAGAGCATACAAATAGATGAATAAAATGCTCAATTTATAAGAATGTATTGCCATACCGAGCCAAATCATTAACGTAAATACGTCACTCAAAGCAAATGCTTTAATTTAAACCAGCTGAATAGGCGATATCAAACTTTTCAGGTGCTTTTATAACTTTCAAATATTTTTCCATGAGATCTTTTTAAGATCTTGCGTTGCTCTTATCTGCGGCGACAAAGTTAACTACATGTTTCCCAAGTTTTCTGCCAAGCGTTATCTAGAATTGGTACAATTCCAATCTAGCGAGAGTAATTAAATGCCGAAAACGTCTTTTGTTCCAAAAGTCTATGTGCGTACATGTATGCCACCGTATCTCTCTCAAACAAAAAAAAAATTAATAATCCATCAGATTGCTTTAAACTAACTGAGGTTCGACTATAAAAGCAAAGCAAGAGTCACTCAATTGATTGAGTGAATGTCAGTGGCAAATGACGTCATCGAGCTCTTTTAATGCGAACCCATCTGTATAACTCGTTTACTAGGAGAAATGATCATTGATACCAGGAGCAGCAAGAATTAGGCAAAAAAGCAAGAGGGGAGTTTACAGCGCTATATACTCGTACTAGAGTGGAAGGTGACTTTTGCCGCAAAAGCTAAGCAAATTAACCTCCCCTCGTTATATTTCCGCTGTGGTGAAACGAGTAACGTGCAATGGCGATTTCACAGTTTGTATAAGTGAATAGCCTGAAGTCCAATAGGGTATGCTCAATGGATGGCGGCAGTGATGCAAACCTTTATCGTGTGCAGCACGATACAATCCGAGGACCCTTAAGTAGATTGCATGGAGTGAACGTCACATACTATAATTTATATATTTAATACTTTCGCATTTAAATTTCTACAAAGTTATTTATTTGAACTATTTTCTGATAGACGGGCAAATACTTCGCCCAAAACGGGAGTTATTTTTAACTATATATTTTTTCCCCCTTTTTCAAATTTGTGTCTACAACTTTCAGATTAACTGTAGGGGACAGTAAAGACGTATTATGGCGTAGACTGTTTCGTACAGTTGATCCTTGAAGAAGAAGAACATCCTCAAACTTATTACAAAAAAAAAAAAAAAAGAAAACACCTCTCAAGATAAGAATTTACTAGAAGCTGGTATTTGGGAAAATCAAATTCAAGGAATGGATTCATTCCCTTCATGCCGTTTTAGCGGCAACAGTGAAACCGCCTTTACTTTTCAGAAAGTTTAAATGAAAACTGACATCATACAGATTGTAAAATATGTAAAAAACAAAACGCGTAAAACCAAAAAGTATTTATTTCTTTTATTAGCAATTAAACTCGTAATTTGAAATGCCGAGAAAGCAGGGCGGAAGGGCTGCACTTGTAATTCAAAATTGAAAAAAAATGTACGATGAAGTAGTTAAAAGCTCGTTAAACAACAAAAAGCTAAAATCGACTGTTAAATGACTACCTTTGGCAGTCATAAACCAAAAAAGTGTTTATTAGTGAAACCGACAGAGAAATTACTACCGCTGGGCTGCTGGGTTAATGGTCTCCTTCGGAAAGGAAAAGCAAATAAACCGCATTACGCTATTTATCAGATCTCTTTTGTATTTTTATATTTCAAAAGAGCGCCTTATTTAGCCACGAAAAAATCATTTGTAGTCCGTCTATTGTTAAATTTTGTAATTTTTTCTGCTGCTCTTGATTGTGTATTCTGGAAAAGTTTTTAATTTGTATGCAGCAGCAGCAACATTGTCTGTCCAAGCCCGGGCCAGTACAAACAATGCTACTGTTGCTTGAATGGGCTTTGTGGCTTTTAGTAATTCTATTGTAAGCTTTTTAAATTATTAAGCATCTGTATTTTTGTTATTGCTTCCATTGAAAAACATGTACACACTTTCCAATGAAAACGGAACTGTAGAATTTCCTTCTGGTTGCCTCTTCGCCTGTGTTAAGCAATGAGCTTCCAGGCCTTGCCTATACCTTTTAACGTTTTTATGACTCTATTCTTATTACTTTAATAACGTTATAATAACCTATAAAGCTTTTCATGATTTCACATTGATATAATCATTTATTAACCCATAAAAGGCGGCCACATTTGTTATTTTCCACATTTAATTTGTTCCTTCTTCTTGCAGCAGTTGGTGCAGTTTTACGCTACTTAAATTTTTCAAGGATTTAAGATTACCATCACAATATTGTATTTATAAAAAATTTATTCTCAATAAAGTGTTATATATGTGAGTAGCAGCTTAAAACCTGAAATTGCTTTAATTCTTTTTTTTTTCTGATTATTTGCAACGAAGGAGAAGGGTCACACTAAAAGCAGTGCTATTAATAAATACCAATTTTAGAGCTCTGTAGCAATACCGCAAGTTTAGTATAAGCTTTAGAGAATGCTAAAAAATTTGTTGAATAGTCTTTAAAAAGGGAAGCAAAGGAAAGAGGCACATGAGGCCAACCCCCCAAAATGCATAATTCCTTTGGCATATTCTGCAAGCAAAATATTCCACAATACAATCTGTGCTTAATTTATTCTCTCTTGAAGTAATGCAGTTTAAATGCTTAATCTGAATATGAGCAGGTATAAGCCAATTGACCATGAAAGGATATTACAAATGATAAAAAGGCACTGCTTTTTTCCAGCATAGTTTATTTTAATTTAACTCCTTTATTTGCCACTCATTCTTCTGTCTTCATTTTCTTGCTAATAAGAGTCCTTTAAGGAACAAAAAAAAAATTAAAGGCAACCATACATAGAGTTGAGTCCTTCTAATATCCTTAATATGCAATGTATTGCTTTTTCATCCATTTTGCATTTCAATTGTTTTTGAAAGAGTTGTATAAGAAGCGACATTTTCAAATCCTTTTATAGGAAAATACAAATGCCACAACATGAATTCCAACGGCTAAAATTGGATTAGTCAAATATTTCATCGAGTCACACTAAAGTGATCCCTAATTTTAAGTTCTAACTGAACATGCCAGACATTTTTAATTATTTTTTTTTTTATTTAAATTTTACTGTAAAGTAAGAAATAAGTAGGGTGTCCCTACATTCGTATATTCGTCTATATTTTGTTTTGTTCTTTTTTTGGATTTTTTTTTGTTTTCAATTTAGTAGCAAATTTTATGCGTTTTTATCCTAAAATGTTCATGTTTAATACTTTTCCTTTTGGTTTTCAACACTTTTTGCTTTAATTTGTTTCTGTAGCATTTATTAATGTTACAGCTGAAATATTTTTTTATCCTGGAAACGAAGTAATAGAAATGTGTGAGGATGTTTTTCCACTTTTTATTTGGCAAGTTGTGTACAGATACACAATTAGCTGGCAAGTGAAAGTGTGACTATGCTTGGCAGAGATACGTTCCATTTGTTGAACAACAAGTTCAGAAGATTTGATTTCCAGCAATCTATTTATTCATAAAAGAGCGAGCAATACGATTAAGTGCACACACAAATTCTTTTTTTTAAAAATGTTATAAATTGTAAAGAGGATGTATGTGAAAAGCTTTTTTTTTTTGGGAAAATAAGAAATCTTTTATATAAACAAAATTCGGAATAAAAAAAAAAATTAAAAAATAAAATTTTTAAAGCAACGCTTTCGGCTAGCCAGCAGGACTCTACCCAGGAATCGAACTTGCGACCTCGCATTTAATAGGCTGCTCATCAACCATTTGCCTATGCAGAGGCCTCGTGAAAATTGAATTCAATTTTAATAGCGAACACATTAACTGACAAAAATATGTTTCTTTAACTAAACTTAAATAAAGAAAACTTATTTAAACGTTTAAATAATAAGTTTGCGTGTTAAGGACGACAATTTCAATTATTTTTTCTTTTTTTAAATCGCGGTACTCAGCAACTGTATAGTTTCTAACGCTGACAACTTTAACTCTTCTGGCATCAGTTTGAAATCGCAATAGACTATTTATTTTTTTAATTCATTATTTTCTTAGTTTGCAGTTGCCTTGTGATGCCAACATTTCAGCTCACAAGTAAAATAAATACAAATTTACATTTTGATGAGATAAATGTCGGATAATATTTAGACGTCAAACAGCTGGATGAATAAATGCATAGAGGAGGGAAAGGCAATGTCTGTATAAGTAATATTCTTGCATTATAAAAATAGTTAGAAAAGAGACTGATGAATAAACTACAAGCAAACATAATGAACAGAAGAAATTAAATGCAAAGGCGGAGAAGAAAAAATTTGTGTGTATTAAATCAAATTATGGTTGTTGTTAATGATTGCGATGGTGCCAGCAGTTGGCGCAAAACTTATTAGCAACAGAGGGTGTTGTCATGTTAATTAATTCGAAAAAATAATTCAAAATACAGACCGTATGAGTTATTTCTCAAAAAAAAAAGAGTTCTGCTTAAAAGAAAATTTCTAATGATCGAGAAAAAAAATTGCGAAAAAGCTTTTTTTATGATTTTCTCCCAGTAACTTTAAATGTAAAGCTGCATTGCAATTTCCAAAGCAAACTTTTGTAATACCGAAATGCGGGATTAGAGGGCCACCATGTATTTGAAAATTAAAATTAAATTTATTTGGAAAATTAATCTGTTTACAGTAAAACCGCTTACAAGCTTTTGGAAATTCCGATCTGAAATGAGTTCAAAGCTGAAGTTGGCTGAAGGAATTAAAAACGTCTAAACTCTCCAAAGGCAAGATGCCATTAAGTTTATTAAGCTTAATAAGGTTTAAAATATATTTTACATCCACACTACTTATCCTTTTATCCTTTATCCAGGGCAATTTCCATATCCCAACCACTTTTAATCTATACATGCATTACTTCCAGTCATTTCAAGAAATTGTTGAGAAATTGATTGAAATCGCTGATGCGTGATAAAAAAATTATATTCATTTAAGAAAAAAAAAATTTTTTTTTTAATATAAAAAGCTTTTGTTAAAAGGTGTATTTAATTTTCTAATTATTATACCGGCATTTTGGGTATAAAACTTATGCAAAGTGAAGTACAATTTTTGAAAGGGGATTTACCTTTCTGTCCCATCACTATACAAAAGTGTTTTGTTAATTGCATCATGCCTCTAGCCTTATTAAGGTATGCTACCATAACGTAATCACTTGCCGTTATAAGATGTAACTCTTGCGATCTTATTTATATCTGCTCTTAACTTTGTTTTGGCTGCGTTCACAAATTTTATTCCATACAAATTAATTTTAGTTGAAAGAATGGAAAATATATTTTAGTGCGTATTTTTTAAATTCCTTTAAATTTGTCTTAGCCGCAAACCAAATTGTTAGTTTGTAAAATATTTTTACTCCAAATTGATTCTTATGTATTCCAATGTATTTTGTTTCTTATGTATTCCAAAGGACTATTTTTTTTTCTTTGCTGACGAATGGTTTTAAATCGAATAATTATATTTTCACTTATTTATGGAAGCCAATATGAGACCCAAGATGAGTTGCTAACAGCTATAAACACTCCGAGTGTTATAAATCATCAAGTTTCAATGTAATAGGTAGGATAACATATATTTAAAAATACAAAACACTCCAAGGAAGGAATAACTAACTAATGCAGACTTTATAAAAAGGGAAAATGCTAAAGAGCTTTTCTTTTTTTTCTTTTTAAACCAACTTAAAATGCAAAGCTTTCGTCTTCACCGCAGGAAAACATCCAGGGTATATGAAGGAATCGAATCGGCGACCTCTTCTGTAGTAGGCAGCGCATTACTCATTCGCCTACGAAGCCATATGGAATTAAACGGTCGTCCACTACAACGTGTTCCATTAAACTGCCAGTTTAAATAGCAAAAAAAAAATATTTCAATCGGGTATTAAAACTATTTGCATAAAAGTTTGCATACTTTTATATGTCTTTATATTTTTATTATTGGAACGAAATGAAAGACGATGCATTTCAATGAATAATTTTTGCATTTTTCTGAAAATTATTTTAGCAATTTGTAAAGTTATCTGATTAAAAATTTTTCGAATTTTTCTCTGTTAATGATATCAGTTAAATATGGCCGTGTGAAATGCTGTTTTCCCATCGGCACATTGGTTTAAAGAAATTATCCACTTTTGTGCCAGTGTGCATTTACACGAAGGCTTGTCTTTGCAGGAGACCATTATCTACACAGAGTCAACAACATGAGCCTTCCAACTAGTGAATATCCTTAGTAGTTTTATCATCAGGCGCCAGTGAAAAATTATTGGTATTTACTATTAAATAATATGCTTCTGTAAAGTTTTCATTTAGTTCAGTGTTTGAATGATAATAAATCATTTAAATGAAATATTTTGTTTATAAATTTGAAGTGCTGCTGGCAGGCATGATGCTTGAGCAATAACAATATCTCATCATTAATATCACTCAAATGCACACTGTGCCATAATTTACATCTCTGCTGTGCCCATTTCGAAAGTGCCTGAATATTTTTAATTTGTTTATCTTCATGTTTCTTTTCCAATCTCATTGTGTTTACAGGTGAATGTCAGCAACACTTGGACCATGCCACAAGAGGGTCTCAATGTTTTTTATCGTTTCTTTCGTGATCGGATATCATGGTTTGAAGCCGATGCTGTTTGTCAATTCCATCACGCCAATCTGGTGACAGGTAAGCTATTCTCATACACGAGTGCATACAAATTGCTAACACTACTCCAAGCCCAAGACAGAACAATTTCTAGCTTTTATGAATGGAAATTATACACCTTTAGGCAATTGAGCTTTTTTTTTGTGGGGCCTGCTTTTGTTGTGTTATTTGCAAGCACCACCTCTGAGGTTGTCTGCTGCAGGTACTCGCAACTCAAAGGTAAGAAAGCAATAAAATGAAAATATAAAGTTCCCTGGAGATAATAAAAAAAACACCTCTACGCTGTGAGAGTGTGCGTGTGGTAGTTCTCTTAAGGCCAGCGGTACACCTTGTCTACACTGAATGATGAAAATTGAAAAGTTTTCATATTTGAATTGCCGAGTAATTATTTGATTGTCTCTAATGGCAATCGGCAAGGAAAACTTTAGTTGTTGTTTTGCTTTAATTCAAATGATGATTGACGAGCTTTTCTGTGCGTGCCCCTTTCCACGGCTAGCAAAGCCCAATGAAATATTTATCTTTATGGCCATTGAGCGTGGGGTGTGGCAGGACATTATTTTTTAATTCAAAGTAAAAATTTATTAAAAACATTAAACAGCCAGCAGGTGCACAAGTATACAGTGTAAATAATTCAAATATTACATGCTCAGCAGAGGAAACAGCAACTTAAGGCTCATGTTAAAATATCCTTGAAGCTTAAAGTACTAAACTTAATTATAAATCCAATCAAAAACAAAATAAAATCAGTAGCAAAATACTTCATACGTTAAGGCACCCACATGCAATATATTGTTAAGGTTAAATAAAAATATAAAATTAGTAAAACTGGATTTCTGAAAAGCTTCCAGCTATTTTTTACTCTCATTTCAGTTCCTTAAGACGAGGAAATAGAAGAGCAGCAAACGTAATTACAGCAATTTCACAAATTTTACTCTAATGGCAATAGCCTATTATTTCATTTTATTTATAAATAAATCCATTTGTAATTTGGTATTATAAGAAAAGCCAGGAGCTCAGAGCAGCACAGAGTTTTAAGTCAAGAAAGAAATTAATTTTTATTACATTAATGAAGAAAAAATGAATTTCTCTTGACAAGAATTTTATAAATTACTTTTCAGAAGATGTAAATATTTCAAAGGAATTTCACACGCAGTACGTGGAAAGGATACAGATCTCTTGTACTTGTTTGTAACGTTAAATAAATTTTTAATGGACAGTTTTTTCTAACAATAAATAAAGTTTGAAATTTGCAAAAATTACAAGAGAAATTTTTTCCAAACATTCGTTTGCACGTCCATCAAAATTTCAGATACTCATGTCCTTAAGAAAAAGGAAATTTCTTATAGGGGGGACCAAGAAATTAAGTGAAGGTAGTAGAGTGGAGGCTGTAGATACCAGAGAGGCCTCATGCGATATCGCTTACTAATGCAATGCACAGCGAAAGCTATCGAATGCTATCGAAGTAGGAAGCAGTTGACTAACAGCTTTTACTTTGCAGATTAAATGCTGCTTCGGAAGAATGGCAAAGAATAATGCCGCATCTAATCCGATGTATATATAATTATTGTCTTCGCCACTTTTATTTTAAAACAAATTTAACAAGCAAAACTTTCGGCTTGCCCGCAGGAAAGCAGCCAGGGTCTAGGCAGGCAACGAACCTGCGACCTCCGGTTTAGTAGGCTGCGCCTGATGCATTCTCCTACAGAACCAGATTCAATCCACAAACCATATTTTTCTATATAGAAACCATAAGTCTAGGCAGGACCTCCGGTTTAGTAGGATGAGCCTTATTCATTCGCCTTCGGAGGCAAATTAAATCCACAAACCATATTTTTCTGTATGGAAACCATATTTTTATTTATATTTTATATAATCAGAAATTATCTTCTTTTTTCTGGAAGAGAAGTATTCCCGTACTATACTATACTATGAAAGTAAAAACAAAAAATTATTGTCCCCTTCTTCCCCTCTAAACTACAATTTCTGCCTTTTAAGCTCTCCTTGCGCGATTACTTCGAATAATTTACACTCCATCGCAGTATGAGTATACGTTCCTGCAAGGAAGAAAAGGAGCCCAATTTTTCCAATTACAAAAAAAAAAAACAACAAATTCAATAATTCAACTTTTCCAGGAAAATACGAAATTTCTTTTTGTGCTTACACATGTAAATGTATGTGGCAATAAAATATTATTTGAGCGCAGACAATCTGACGACATGTAACGCACAAGCAAGCAAACATTTTATTTGCAACAAAAAGCTTGAAGGAAAAAAAACTTCTGAAAAGGAAAATACTTTCAATAGCAGTGGATACAATAAATAAAATAAACAATTGCAGGGAGAGTACAAAAGAAAGCCATGAATAAAATAGTGAAAAATAATAAAAAGTTAACGGGGGACTGACTGTCTGAATGAATGAGTCACAGAAAAAATGGATTTTATGTGATTTTTAGTATGTTGTTGCGACCTGGTGGCACGGTTGCACAAACACGACTTCTATATACACCGTCAAGCACGATTTAGTATTTCTATTTTCCAATTCTTTAAATGTTGTAAAAAAAGAAAACAATTTTTTTACAAATTTCTCTGTCAATTGTATTGTAGTTTTTCTATGAAATGGGAAATTTGAACATGAACGTTTGCAGTTAAACATGTTTTTATAAACTTTTTACAAACATTTTTAATTGATTTTAAAAGGTTGTCAAGTCAAGTAATTTGAAATAATTGTGAAAAGTTGGATGGCTTCTAAAGCCGATAGCAATGCAAGATCCTCGTGGAAGTAAATCTGAGCAGGATACTCAAATTGTAAAAAGCTAGCAAGCTTCAAAGCAGTTCAAGCACTATCTCGGCTCTGAGATCTTAACTTATTTTACATTAAGCAAACAATAAAGCTTTAATAGACCGTTAAGGGTTAAAGCCTAATTTGGATTACGATACCAAAGTTTTCTGCACTCCAACATTGGCAGCTTTTTGCTTACAATTGTAAATTTTATATGAACTCGTTGCATATATTTTAGTAATAAAAAGTAACACAAACAAGTTAGAGGGGATTCCCCCTATTACTGATTAATAATTCAATCATTTTTAATACCTAAAACATTAAAAATTTAAATTGTTGAATAAAAAGTGCCAAAAATGCATGGTGGCTTTTTCTCGGGCTCCTTAAAAATTTTCGTAGTTGGAGGACAAAAAGCATTAATTCAATTTCTTTACATATGACTTTACTTACATGCTCCTAAAGGATACAATTTTGTGTTTTCTTTTAAACATTTTTAATTGAGACTGTCCAATTGTCGCCTTAAATTTTAAGATCCCTCCTTTCTTTCTTTTTTTTTTTTTTTTTTTTTTTTGGTTTTATTTTATTACGTGCTTACAGTCGACAACAGTTTTCAATTTGATGCAACCAGGGACCTCTTAAGAGAATTGGATGTGAACGACATCGTTTGGATTGGCCTGATGAGGCCCCAAAGCTCTGATCGCTTTATGTGGTCGTAAGTATTGAATTTGAATAACAAACCGAGCACAACTCTTTAGTTCTTTACAACATATCTTACCATTCTAATCCTTAAAGAGGATTTGTTATTTCTATATGTTTGCTCAATATCACAACCTCACAATAAAACTAAAACACATGAATGGAAAATATTCAAACAGCAACTGTATTTTATTTAAATATCAAAACTAAACAAACGCTAACGTGTGAGGTTTTGTTCCTTTTATAAATTGAAGTTGTTGGATGAACACGCTCAAGCTGGTGCCTCCCCATCTTCATTCCTCCTTTTTATTCGTAACATACTTTTTTATGTTTATTTTTATGTTTGCCGGTTTTTTGGAGTTGTAAAAATACAATTTCAGAAATATGTTTACAATGTGTGAGTAACTTATTCAGGAACTTTGCAGTATTTGTGAGAAATTATAAAAAATGTTGTGTACAATCGACTGAATATTTATTAATTTTTTATTGGGCAACTGTGGAATAGCAGCAACGCCACAGGCGAGAGATGTTGATTATTTGGGAATGCCAAAATAAGGAATTCAATTTTTATACATCCAGCAGCGATAGGAATGTAAAAAAAAAATTATTTATCCAGAATAAAGTGTTGCCTTTGAATTGAAAAGAATTTCTTAAATAATTTTTAAATGACATGTGCCTGCGGATTGGAGCTTTTAAAAAAGCTTTTTTAATTTAAGTTACTGTATGAGACCTGTTGACAATACAAATATTTCAAAATAGTGAAAGCGAGCTGTATTTGGTATCTACAACTTGATTGAAAGCACTGAAATTTTGCATCCGTCGTGATGCACTTCTACGTACTTGTAATTCGTGATTCAATTGAATACACCACAGTGTTGAACTTGGGGGACAATTAGAGGGGCATGTCGACGAGTAATAGCATTTAGAGCTTCTACAGCGCGAGTAAGTCGGAAAAGGCTACTTGAAATTTACTTACAGTAAATTTAAATCTAAATTTAATCTACAGTTTGTTGCTTCCAGAATGGTAACACCTTAAAACCTTATTTAGTATCCTTCAGTTGTACTTGGAACTCCTATTGTCAAATAAGTTATCCAATCAAGTAAGGATGCAATGAATGTAAAAAGTATTTTCCCGCAAATTCACCCAGTAAAGGATTTAAAAACTTTAATAGTTCGCAATATTTCACGCAGCCCACATTGGCATGTTGCCTAGATTAAGCGGTTCAGCACTCGCTATAAATGATTAGACTACATATTTTCCATTTTTAGTTTTCCATTCCATTGCTCTATACATTTTAACCATTTTTTTTTTTATAAAATTGAATTATTTTTTTTTCAATTTTTTCTGCTCATTATTCTATTCACCTGTACGTGCCATTTGAATTACATTAAAATTTGGTCTTTTTAACATTCATTGTCTTTCACTATTAAGCAGTAATTCCAGACCTTTAGTGGCAGATACTGGCTATTGGGCTGAATCGTTGCCCCTAATGGATGCACCATTGTGTGCTGTAATTGATCCCATACGTGATTATCGTTGGCATGCCTTGCGGTGCGGCGGTCCGGAGACAGCATCGTTTTTATGTGAAATGCCAGGTATTTATATGTGCATATGGTTTCCAATGTATGTGTGTGTTTATGTCTATGCGCGTGTGTATTAAGAAATCGAACAATGCCAAGTATAATCAGAATATAATTTAATTTTAATTTGAAATAACTTTTTGTTCCTTTTTTTTGTGGATTCCTGTACGATATTGTTTTCTTTCAGTACCCGGCTGGGCAGATGCTTGTAACTTAAAGGACATGCCCAATTTAACATTGCAGTATATGGCTGATACAGCCAGTATTGAGTTGATACGAAATTGTCAAGAGGAGGGCTTATTAAGGACAATGTGCAGGGGCAAACAGGTGGGCAATATAGTTTCTTATACGATTTCGTTATCAACTTTAAGTTAATTAAAGAAACATTTCAACTAAAATGCTTCAATTCGCTAAACTTAAGGAGTTCCACATTCTTGCAATTTATTTACAGGACCGGGAGAGAGCCCTACAAGATCTAGTTTGTCCCAGGGAGCGATTGGAAGCTCAGCGCATAAACGATATTACAAATTCCCATTTTAAATCGCTTCAAATTATTAATTCCATACCCTCTGATAACAATGAAAACAATGATATAGAACTTTTACCCATGGACGTTAATTATGGATCACATTTTCCCGAAGAGTTGCAAACTGAAAAGAACACTGTACAACGTCTTATAGAACAATTCAATGTGGATGAACTAATGCAAGCTGATGAGCCTTCCAATATGGAAACGGTTAGTTCATTTTACAAAATTCCCGGTCTTATACCGAAGCCAGTAAAAAAATCAGCCAAGAAAGCTTTAGAGTCGCCCAAAAAAGACATACTTAAGCAAAAAAGTAATGGTATGACTGTGGTAAGACTTCAAAAGGAGCAAAAGCGATTACCAGTAGAAATGGATGAAATGATGATGGGAGATCAACCTATTCAGGGAGAACAAGAAATGCCGGAACCGTTCCTAAACGAAGAGGTTTCAAATGAAATATTGGAACATTTGCCACACATCAAGAAAACCAACATACACAGAGAAGACAGTTTAGAAAAATTGGAATCGATGAAAAAGAGTATACAGAATCCTAAGGAAAAAGAAGAGAAGAAACTTCCCTCGATGAACGTTCCCGCATTAGCAGCGACAGTTACAACAATATCAAATACACCAGTTGTCTCTTCAACTTCTACTATAGAAATGACTTCGACTACAACAACAGCTGATAAGAAAGATAAGATACTAAAAGTTAGTGTTGATAATACCCATCATGCAACTCATACTGTCTCTGACAGTAACTCGGATCATTCGGTCACAACAATATCTTCGGCCCCTATTGGTCATCCCATACATCCACAAAAACCGCGAGGCAGTGGTATAAGTGAAGAAAGCGAACATTCTCGTACCAAAGAAGCCACAGATAATTCCCATTTCATACCACCCATGTTGATGGTCAAGTCTCATTATGTACCACCAGCCAACAAACACGGCCATGATCATCAACTGCATCATCAGCAGCACCAGCAGCAACTAAAGCATGAGGAACAGCAATTAAATTTCCAAACCACAACAACCAAACCGGAGCATATAGGAACTTCACAAAAGATACCGATGCAGAAAACAACATTAAAGGCTTTGGACACTTCATTAAGCAGCACAGAAGAAGTGAAAGGAATTGCCTTTAATAACCATGGAGAGCATAAAGTGGCATTAATTCCAAAAACCGAAGCAGACTCCACCATAAAACCAACTACTGAGCAGCCAGCAACGGAAATAAGATTTACAGAGCATCTACATAATGAGGAAGTAGAAACCACAACGACAGCAAAACCATTGCATTCTGTTGCCTCCCCATCTAAATTTACTAAAAAAGCTGAAAACTCTCAAGAAATTAACAAAAATTACGCCAAGCGAGAAAAAGACAAGGATGAAAAACAAGTATTAACTACACCACAAACATCACACACAGACTCTGAATCAATACAAGCGGCAACATCAGCGGCAACTACCGAAACCTCATCAAAATCCACACAAATTCTTTATGACTCACCGACAATTGAAAGCAGTACGGCAAAAGAAATCGCTGATGCGACAACAATTAAGGTAATGACACCAACACAACAACAGAAAGTGTTATCAATAGAAGAAAAACTTAAAACAATAAGAAATGAAAAACATAAACAAGTTTTACCAACAACAAATACAACCCCAGGAAAACTCGCTGTACCACAATCAGCAGAAGTATTAACAACATCAACAACAGTTTCACAGTCCGTAACACAACAAACTCCAACCTCAAAACAAACAGAGACAGTAAAATTAATACAAAACTTACAACAAATTGAAAAAGAACTAACAACTGTAGCAAATCCACAAGAAGCGAACAAAAACAAAACTGTTGTAAAAACAACGGAAATACTACAAACATCAACAACAGTAGGAAAAGAACAACAAGAAGGGGAAGAGTCGGAACAGCGAGTAACAGAAGACGGTGCAGTAACAACATCAGTGCCATTATTAACAACAACAAAAAGTGGAAGTTTATCCGCAAGTACAACTGTTAAATCGATTACTACAACTGTGCCACAAAATGAAGTAAAATCAACTGCAACATCCTTTTCCTCTGCGAGTACCACAATTTCTGCTACACCACCATCAACAGCACCCCCAACAAAAACAACAACAGCAGGAGAAAATAATAAATATACAACCACCACAACTGCAAGCACCTCGAAAAGATTTGCAACATCAACACTAACAGCAATAATAACAACAACAGCAGATGAAGTTGCAACAGAACCAGCTGCAGCAGCACCAGCAGCAGCAGCAGCATCAGCATCAGCATCAGCAACAGTAACAGCAACAGCCAGACCTGAAACATCAACACGAAAACCCTCAGCAACCAAAACAACTCGAAACTTTCTAAAAGTTACCACTGAAATGCCATTTAAGCCCAACCGTCGGCGCACTCTTACCAAGCCGGAAACAGTCAGTTATATGAAAAAAATTTTAGGTTAAGAAATAAGAAAAGGACATAAATAAAACACAAACAACAAATAATATGAAATTGAATCCAAAATGCAACTTAATGTAAAACCAGGAAAATTGTTGGCAAAAAAAAAAATTTGTATTTCGTATTTGGCGGTTACTTGTGCTCTGAAGTGTGCCGCAAACAAGGACTTTAATTATCAAACTAACACAAAACAAACAGACAACAAATAAAAACAAACACAACAAAAAATCTAGCGAGAAGTAGTTGTATTTAGGAAAGAAAGAGAGGCATGCAGAGAGACAAACTTCGGGAGTGCACAACATTACATACTTGCACAAACTAATACACATCCATAATAAAGAATCAAAAAGAGAAATAAATTAATAAAAAAAAAACAATATACAATTACACCGTGCAACAATAGAAATTGCGAATTAAAAAAAATTGTGAGAAAAAAATCTTTTATGTGAGACGGGCAACTCTTCTTGGATCTCTGAATGGTTGCCACCAGCTGAAACTCGAAGGATGTTGCGGAAATGTACACTCTTATTTTTAAATCCTGATTTCTCTAACCTTAAGAGAAGCTCGTCAAGTTGCGATTTACCAAGGAGGAGGATTTAAAAAGGAGGCATTTTATTCTAAAATTAATTAAAGAAAAAATCTCAATTGATTTTTAATTTTTGTATTGAAGCAGTAAAAAATTAAATTGTTGTTGCATCCTGTTTATGAAATTTAATATCGTGACCGAATTTCTCCTTTTCATTCACTGCAAATCTTTTACACAATTTCTTTATACATTCTCATCACTCTTCTACCAATCATTCATTACAAAATTCAATAAAACTTTCCTGAACTTCTTAATCGCGCCAAACACAAAACAAAGTAGAGCTCAAATAAAACATGTAGAGCAATCCAAAAGTGTCCACGCAAAAGGAAATAAATTTAAATTGAAGAGAAAAAGCATTTTTAATACAATTACATAATAAAAATATATAAAAAAAAAATAAATAAAAACAATAAATAAATAAATAAATACACCACACTCATACACAAGGAAAAAAAATAAATCATTTATAAAGTCAATTTTCCCCCCAGAAAAAAATACAAAATGCTATTGAATGCATTTAACAGAAATTGCACAAAACAAGCGAGACAGGCCGAAATTATAGTATAAAAGAAACCACAACAAACCAAAAATGCCAAATAAATTAATAAATTAATTAAAAGTTTTTAAGGTAAATTTTAATAATTGAAAAATACAATTAATTTACAACACAGATGAATGAATAGTTTGATAAAAAAAATTTGGCTGAGATGAATAAAAAAAAATAAATTTAAATCAAATTGACACGTTGAAATAGGGCTGCGAAAAATTGCAAAGCGATTCTTTGCGGTAGGCCCCAAACTTAACAAAAGAAATGTTCTAGTTTATTGTTTTAAATAATTTAAATGGCAAATTTCCGTATTTGTTTAATCAGATCAGAGTTATAGAACACTAGTGGAAAAATATTCAATGCAAAGAAAATACAAATAAGGAAAAGCATAAAAATATATTTGCACAGTCCATTACATTTATTATTATTATTATTAGAAATACGAATATAATAATATTAATTTTTATTATTATTATTATTAAAGACGTAAAATTATTAACTTAAAATTGTAATTACAACAAAAACAAAAGCACTTTTATGATTTGAGATTTTTCATACTATTCCAGTTCATCTCCCAACCAGATGACTTTAATTGCAAAATTAAAATTAATTTAATAAAAAAAAAAAATGAAACAAATGAAAATGTTTTTTATTCTTTAATTATTTTTGGCAGAAAATTCATGGCACGACGAAGATAATATAAATAAAGTTTTCTTACAGGAAATGTAAGTTTAACATTATGCATATAAGTAAATGATTTTAAAAATTTTCAGACCCTCGACGGTGTAATGATTAGTACACCCGCCTGTTACGCAGGTGTCAGGGGTTCAATTCCTCGGGGAGCCAGAAACCAAAGGCCTCAGCAGCCAGTGCTTCTATACATATTGCAATTATATTCATATAATTCTAATATTTGGTAAATAAATAAATAAATAAAAATTTATTGCAATGAAAGGAAAATTTATTGAAATTTATTTGGAAAGGAAGGAAACAAAATCATCTTATTACGCCGGATGTTCATTAAGTGGACATCCTGTCAGCTAAGCGAGAAGTTATTGTACCCGCATAGTCGACTAATAAGTAAAATAAAATAACAAAACGGTTTCAATTAGCGAATAATTAACTTTTTCTTGCCGAGCATTATCTCATCTGCCCTCCAATGCAATTACAACTTTGAATGAATTGGAGTGATAAAAAATTCCATTGCAGTGCACATTAGCTTTTTTTAATATTTCATATTATAACAAGGAACTGTGAAAATGCTCCTTCGTGTGAGGAGAAAAGGATAAAAAAGTTGTATAAATTTAGAACTCCTTTATAACCTTTGAACTGTGATTCAGATACTTTGTCAGAGATCAGTATTAACTCCAATAGCATCCTTTTAGTGCTCAAAGCAGCAACACATCTTGAGAATTCTTGAAGTGAAAATATTCTTGTCAAAGTTTGAAAGTCTTTTACGAGAAGAGAATTCTGGCGATATGTAACGCAGTTCGATGTTTGTCTAAATAAATAAATTAAAATCACTTACCATGAATCTGTTAATCGGCTGCAGTTTTTAAAAAATCTAAACCATTTTAATTTTTTTTAGCCAACCAGACGTTGTTTCTTCTGATCCACTTGCTTTTCAATTTATTAATTCCAATAATAAATACCGATTTTAATTAAGCAGAATAGTTTTTCACCAAATTCGTTTTTACTTTAAAGGGGAAAGAAAAATTTCTGGTAAAAGAGCACTGGCATGTTAATTTAGGTGTTGCCTGCAGCAGTTGTTTGGCAATTTGCTAAAAGGAAATTACGGGAATTTAATTTTAATGAAAATGATTCAATAAAAGTAATGAATAAAAAGTCCTTAGACATTTAAAATAGACTTGTTAGTATTTGAAAGCTTAAGAATAGAACAAAAAATCGACCAGACCATGAAAATAAAAGATGATACAGACAATTTATACGCCATTTGCAGTGCATTAATCACACAGTCAACGAAGTTTTGGATTCCCCAAGTATAATAATGTTAGTAATTATCATTAAGTTTTCATATAATAAATATATATTTTTTTTTGTTTTTATAAATTGGAAAAATCCCCTGGTGAAATGAAAAAAAAAATCTACGGAACGTCAGGATACAATATGTAATATAAATTTTTTATTGGTATAAAAAATGTTAGTCCTTTCATTCGTGTAGTCGGCTTTGCATTCCGACTACTTACAAAATTCATCCTGTCCGTTCAACTCCTTTTATGGCTAACAAGAATGGCTAATTATCCGTTAGCCCAAGAAAAAATTTTCCAGAGATTATTTTTCGAATTGCAAATTTGTAGTTTAATAAAATTTTATTCATTAATCGCTATTATAACAAGCTGCATTTTCCCTTTACATATATTTTTTTTCTAGAGCGCCAGGACGAAACTAGTAGGCCAGTCACGTAAAATGTTCTGTACAATTATTTATTTCAGTAAAAGTCTGTAAAATGTATTATTTATTTACAATTGCAATGTAAACAAATAATGAAATTTGAAAAACCTTTTTACTACCACATTAAATAAACTTTTTTCATATTTTCCTCCTTGAAAAATAATATTATTTTTCATGGAGGCAAAAAGAAAAAACAACAACAAAGAAAAAATAAAATAAATTTTTTTACACGTGTTTCTAAAACTCATATTGAGTTGAATGAATTCGTTAACTTGTTCAACTAAAAGGTCTAATATTTATTTTATTTTAACAACAAACAAATTTCCATGAATTTTAAATTCCATATTGCGAACATCACCGTCTGTTGAGCATCACACTCATTTCACGTTCTCATACAGCATACAGCATACAGCACTTCTGCTTGGCAGCTGTATGGGTTGCTGGTATTGATTGGTTTCGTGTTTGACTTTGAAAAGTGAAAATTACAACTGGCAATCCGTTTGAATTACTTTATTTATTTAGTTTTAATAGAATTGTTTTGAAAATTGTTGGTAGAAAAACATTTTTAACAACCATTGAATAAATAAAGAGCTACAAATTGGAAGTGGAATAAAAAATAAGATGGGAATAAAAAAATACAGCGAACTTTTATTCGTAAAAAAAATTGTATTGACGCCTGTTGAAAATGTAGTGAGAAGGAGGCAGTACTTTTTCCAATTTTTTAATATGTTTAAGTAAAATATTCCTGAGTTGGCTGAATTTTCAATAGTTAATTTCGATTTCATTTTTGTAGTGTATCGGCGGCGTATGATGAATTTAATTGCATGAAAATATTACTTATACGGCAGCACGCCTTAATATGATTTCAAGATATTCCACAGTTCGATCATATTTTTTATTGAATCGGCGATTTTACATGAATTACATGGAAATATTTCTTTTATGCCAAGACGCCTTAATGTGACTTGAAGATTTTTCACAGTTCGATCCTATTTTTGTATTGTGTCGGCGGCGTATGATGAATTTAATTGCATGCACATATTACTTATACGCCAACACGCCTTCATTTATTCCACAGTTCGATCATATTTTTTATTGTATCGGCGATTTTACATTAGTTACATGAAAATATTACGTATACGCCAACACGCCTTAATATGATTTGAAGATATTCCGCATTTTCCATTTTTTTTATTAAAATTTTAAATATATGACTTTGTTTCTCGATATTTCGCTACTTTTGAGCTTTATTCAAATTGGGAAGTTGGTCAAAAAAGAAGATGTTTTTCATTTGTCTCCTAGAAATCACCGGGTACAAAGTAATCTGTCAGTGCTTTCAAAAACTCTCAATTTCACTTCAGCCTTTTGTCCGTATGATTTCAGTGCAGGATATAAAATTAATGGAATAGGAACTCTTTTAATTTACTTTCCGCTTTCAAGGAGGTGCTGAAGAAAATCGTCTGAGATATTTACTCAAGTTAAACTTTTTTTTAAACAATTTAAATACCGCAATTATTGAATATTGAATAACTTTTAAATTCTAAAATATTTGTCAATACAATCGCATAAATATGTCTTTAAATGAGCTTCTTTATATCTACTGTACTTGCATTTATAAATAAATCTTACTTAACTTTTGTATAACCGTATTCTACACAGAGAACTTTAACATTAAGGACACTAAGCTAAAATTTTGTAATTATTTCCGAATAGTTCAGCTTCAAAAAAACTCTGCTTTTATTAAACAACTTCTTTATGTCACCTGCACAACTTAAGCCAATACAGACGTAAATGAAGTAAATTTGGAAAAAAGTAAAATTAAATTCGTTGGCAAATGCGAATTTTCCACAAAAAATTATATGAGAAGAACTCTAGAATTTAATTGTGGCTTTTGTTTCCTCTCTATTAAACCACAGAAGAATGCAGAGGAAGTAAAACAAAAGCATTCTATACAGAAGCGAGTGCATTTAAAAAGAAATCCAATTATGGCTAAAAGCTTTTGCAAAGCATATTGATTGTTATTTACCATCGTACATCAGTGATTGATAAAGGCGGGCATTATCAATACGAAGGAGGCGCACATTAAAATATATGGATAGTTAAAATTGACGAAATTCATTAAATGGAAAAAAACTTATTATAAAAAACTTTTGTTTATATTTATGAATATTTTTTAAATATGGTAATATTTCTTTTAATATATTTTAAATTATTTTTACTTTAAAAAAAATTCAATTTGTGCAAATTTAATCGGATGGAATAATAACATTCTCGATATCTGAAAGTAAGAGCTAGAACGTTTATTACAAATATTATTACGGGTTCAATTCTCGAATAACTAACTTTTCCAAACTGCACGATGAGTGGAGAATATGGTAATAATTCCCATATAGAGTTTTAAATTTTACAGCACCTTCTGGAAACTTTTCGCCACCTGTAATTTACTACTTTTAACTTTTGCATCCTTAAGCAAGTAATTAATAATTCTCTTTCTTAATAAATATCCTCTTAAGATTTATTTGAAATGAATTCCCAACTAGTCATCGTTCTTTCTTAATTCTGCAGTTTCCTTCTCATAAAGAAAGTTTGAATTATTAAATGTTTTTACGTATATCCTGCAATCCCATCATGACTAAGTTTTTTTTCTTTTTTTTTTGGGCTTATTTACGTCTTGGAAAAGCTTTGCAACAAATATCGCAAAACAAAATAAAATGAGAAATAAGTAGAGCAAAAGAAAGCAAGTACATGCATTTTTTATTATATTAGGCTGAGGCCGTTAAAGTTTATGTATTAAATATGGAGGATAGAGGAATCAACAAATGTTATTTCCAGCCACGGCTATAAATTCACACTTTCCCTTAGTTATTCATGCACATACAAACGTACAACATACAAACAGAAGCATTCATTATCAGAGCCTTCCTTCTATGTTTCTGCGTAAGTGCTGTAAGAAGACGAAGATTCAACTGGTGCGAATAAATATTATATGTTAATTTGAAGAAACGTGTGGATATTTAGTGTCGTATTACATGAAGTTTATGGAAGCAAAAACATGCAATTGTATGAATATATTTGTATAATCTTGTTCGTGGTGTGGTAATTCGCCAAAAAGTATGCACCTCTTTTCACATTTCCGCTTTCATTAACGGAAGCGGTGAAACTTTACGATTTCTTATATTAAAGAAACGCTTCAAGTTAACCAAAAATTACCGAACTTAAAAGGATAAAAGCAGTCTGTCGCAATTTAGTTACCTCTATGAAAATCAACACATAAATAACAAAGTACGTTCTGTCCTGATATAAAAGTTTTTAATTTCTTAGGATTGTATTCTATTGAAAAAAGGGAATTCAGCAACTCGCAGTTATTTGACTGATTGCAATTATATATGGCACTATTAATTCAAAAGGAATGATTAAGCAACCATTTGAAATTATACCTCAAGCACTATCTGTAAACTTCAACAAGAACTTTCCGACTACAGTGGGCCTTCCGTGCGTCTTTCAGCCACACTTTTAACACCCAAATTTTTACTCACGATATTTTTCAGCACATACCGAAGAACTAATGTTTCGTACCATATCCTTTCCTACCATAATTTTTCACCGAACTACCATAGAGCAACAATTCAAAATGCCTTTTTCTTCTTATTAAATAATAAAAAAAAAATCTTACTTTTCGTAAATAATTAGTTCAATATTTCCGCTATCAACGACACAAGTCTTCAAATGCAAGAATTTAAATAAAATTTATTATTTAAGAGAAGGGGCATGGTCTGATGCTCAATTATTTAAGGAAAAATTTCAAACCGTACGACTTAAAACGCATCATTTATTTCTGTAAAAATGCATATTCCTGGCAAAGCAATGATTTCTATTATTTAATTTATTTTTATCATATTTCCCTTCGCCATCACTTTGAAAGCTTTTCGGATTACAAAAAGGGCAAGGAGTCCTCAACTACTTTCCAAACATATAACTTTTACAAGCAGGCTTAAAGTATTTACTTTTTAATGCTAAATTGTTGCCTAAAATATTACAAAACTTTCAGATATGATGCCACCGGATATCTTATTTATAAATATCTTCAGCTTAGAAACACTCGCTTCAAATCAAAATACGAGTGAATGCACGATGAAACTTGAAACTTCTTCTAAACCATTTACTTATTTTTCATAGCAAAATTAAATGATTAAAAAAAAAGTTTTGTTTCTTAACAAGTCTTTCACTAGGCAAGCAAAAAGCTTTTAACAATCTGCCTGGCTTTGTTGTTCAAGCAGATGGGTGGAGTTTTGCGTCATAAACTTCTTTCTTTGCAAAAAATGAGCAAGTAGTGTAAAAGTGTGTTACTTTTCTGTCAAACCACAAACATTTGCGGCACTTCTTTCACTCCAAACATAAAGTTTCACTTTTATCCTTGTTATAGATCTTCCGAAGTACATCGAGGATAAAAGGAGAGAATTTTTCCATCATTTTTTTTTTTTTTTTTTTTTTGTATAATATTATCTATCACCGCAAAATAAGCAAAAGAATCATTAAGGATATACATACATGCACACGTACAGAGGAGTAATATCTATGCTAAGTGCTCTTGTGTGAGCCTGATTTCAAGATAACATCTTGGAATTTTAGTAAATGTTATTTTCTTTCTAACGTTGCCATTTTTTTAAATTATAAATTCAAATAACGAACTTTTTTACATTTGCTTGTCAAAAGCAGTTCATACATTTGGGAATACACTTTTCAAAGCCTGCTACAAAATATATTTCAAGTCTCGTGTAAAGTGTTTGACAGACTATATAAAGCAGAATGTGAAATACCGCATACATATTTAAATTTTTTTTTAGTTAAAGTATTCACTACTTTAGTTGTGTAATAAAAGCTTTAACTGCTTAGATTCCTTGCAAGCGGTTTTTACCGTATCCGCTAACTGTTACTTTAATTTTATTCATTGTATAAGCTAAGCAGAACAAGTGCAAGGGGGGAAAATGTTAGCAAGAATAATGACAATAGAAATTTGTAAGTTTTCCAACATTTTTACAATAATTATATTTCATAACAGTCGCCTTAAAGAAATCTGCCAGTGGGCTACGAGTTAAAAAGCTAATAGAGTAGGTGTGGAGAGAATGCAGGATTGCGAACGTTACCAGGATCGGAGCCCACCAAATCAAAGAAAGGTTTCGATTGGGTATTCTAAGCAGAATATATTTGCATATTTGGGGGCAATAAATCAAATTGAGAACAGAGAGAAGACAACATTACTAGAGATTGGAATCTCTAATACGAAATAGTCGTGGTGAAACGAGCCTCCTTCTAGCAATTCAATTTATTTTATTGATTGAAACTCAAAGAAATCGGTAAATACTACTGTGTAGTTCCAATAAGCGTTTTCGGCAATTTTTCACCGAAAAATGACAGCATAACAGCTACATGAGAATATAAGAGTTAATTAAAAATAAAAAGAATTTGCAAAAAAATTCTTGCGGATTGTGAGAAGGATGTAATTCCAAGATATACCCGCACTCTCAAAACCTAATTGTGCTGGTACCTGCACGATTCATGTATTTAGAAAGCATGTAAGCAATTAATTCGGTTCTTAAGAATGTTTTCTCATAAAAACCCTTTTAAATATCACGTTCTTCTCTGTAAGCTTAAATCTTTAGCCAGCTTGAACAAAGTCAACTTTATTGTTTGGATAACCAGCAAAACCTTTCAAAAGGATTCAAAATTACCAGCGAATTTTTACTTCTTTACACGTTATTCTATGCATTAGGGAGCTATTCAGCTTCAGACAAACTTTATTCATTTTTTATTATTTTTAGAAATTACTTTTTGGTAAGCAGGACCATTCCATCTGTCTTCCAAGTAATTAGTTGTAACTTTAAAAAAGGTTTCTGGTTTAGTATTTTTGTTTTTTTTTTTAATAGGTAAATACTATATGTAAATATTTAATATCGTTTAATTAAGTTGTTGAAAAGTTTTTTTAATAGATTTTTATTATTTTTACCCTTTACACTGAAAGATTCTTAAAAAGATATGCTGCTACATTATTCTCGCTTCTTCATTGTAGCTATTCGATAAATAAATCTTCACTCAACGTTTCATTTCATACAGCAGAAAGTTTTACTTTCTCGAAATATTTAACTTATAAATATTTATCTAAGTTCTGAAAAAAGATTTATTACCTATTTTTGAATAAGAACAAAGGCCATTGTATATGATTTTAAGTTAACCAAAATTTTTTTTTAGGTAAGACAACTAGAAATATTTTGAACATTGTGTGCCACCCTAATTGGCTTGCTAGTGCTGAAAAGGCAATATTTATTTTTCATTGACAAAAGAAAACCCCACCCTTTCAAATAATATCCACTTATATTGATGTTTCAACTTTTCCTTCCATACATCTCCGTTTCCTTTACATTCTCTCCCTCTCCCTATCCCTCTCCCCTAGCCATCTTAATCCTGATTTTATTTCTACAACTCAAAACGGAATAAAAATGAACTTGAGATGAAGAAAAATAACTGAAAGGTAGTACAAATAGAAGCAAAAAATTCGCATTTCATTGCAAATATTACACTTCAAATTTATTGCTTCAACATTGCACAATTGCAGTGTCTTTACTTAAACTTTACACATTATACTTGCCACTGCGACTGCCACAATCTTCAAACTCTAAACAATAACTTTTCCTTCTAATAAAAAAATATATATTTAAAAAGGAGTAGATGGGTGGATAAATGAAAGAGATGCATTCGCAACGTTATTATTGTTGGCTGTCGTGGTGTGGGTGGTCTTCAATTGCATAATGTAACTTATATTTGCCGGATATATCACATATTTTTCTTTGTCTCTCTTTGTGCAATAAAAATAAAAATACCTCAAACTAAAATATTGTAACAGCGGGCACTCTACCGTGATTTTGGTGGCAGTATGCAACATGCTGGGAAAACACTTAGACTTAGAGCAATTGCAACAAACGCATTACGTGTTCTGCAACAAACTTTGATTACTATAATTGAATAAATAAAATGTTTAATGCATTTCAGTCATATATAGCTGTATACAAAAGCAGCTCCTTGAAGTTGCACCATTTTTTTTTCTTTTTTTTAAACTAATTTAAGCTGCAAAGCTTTTGGTTTGACAGCAGGAAAACGGCTAGGGTCTAAAAGGTAATCGAACCACTGACCACCGGTTTAGTAGGCTGCACATTACTCATTCGCCTTTGAAGGCACCGTAGGTAAGATTTAAATACCATAATATAATATAACACGGAACAGCTAGTTAACATCATAAAATTGCTTATAATCTCAGGAAAAAAAAATTATTGATACTTCAACTCAGAAAATACAAAACGAAATGATGCGCTGCCTTTTCTAATCCCTTCATGAAATTGCATCTTCATTGTCCACTTGAATCGCATACGAAGTTTCAAAACCATATGCAATATATTGTGCTTTTCACAATGTTCAACTAACGCCAAAGGTAGTACGCTGACATATTGGAAGAAATTTAGGAAAAGATACAACCGGCTTGAAAGAGTCCTCCATTATTCAAGCTTAAGTCCTTTCAAGCCAACTGGTTGAACTTCTGCACATCCCACATCCACTAATAACTATTGTTTTGAGAAGTCATGAAACTTCTACGGAGAGAAAGCGGAAGGGATGTATTTAAAAGAAAAGGCAAAATGAGAAGCTGCCAGCAAGATGTGAACTTGTCTAATACAGAGTGCTGTTTTGTTGGATTATACCAAAATTTTCAATTTTCTAGCAGAGAAATGAGATATTAGTTGTTTCCTAACCGTCAACAAACTTAGCAGCAATGCATTTCCTGTAGTAGGTGAGCAAGCGAACACGTATTTACCATCACCATCTCCAGTTTTGTACTCGCACCTTGAATAAATCAGTCAATTCAAATATGAATGTTTTTTTCGTTTCTTGGCAAATGCTTAAAGTCTTTTGTCAGTACCATAAAATAAAATCAAATAAAATAAAAGAAAAGTGGAAAACTTCAACTAGAATAGGAAGGAAACAGCACTGAAGGGACAGTGTTGGAGAGCGAGAAGACAAACAATTCAGAAGTGAAAGAAAAATGTTGCTGTCAATTTATTTTCCTTTTCTTCTTAAGCTACAGAACGTCAGCACAAAAAATATTAACGAACTTGTCTGCAACATTATGAAATGCAAACAAACTTTGGATATTTAATGCGATTTCAAACTAAAAGCACATAAACGCATACAATAACAAACCACCACTTCAGCCCTGCTGCCACGTCCACACATCCATCATCAAGTTAGAATAGCTTGTGAAGCTATAAAACAATCAAAAATAAATATATGCATGTGGTGATAAGGACTAAATTTATACCCTTGAGAATAACAAGGATTTGAAATATCTAGTAGACATGCACTTAAATGCGTAGCGAGTGCTTTTAGCTGTATAACAAACATACCACTTCGAAGTTTTCTTATTGCACATCACTGAGGAGTGGCAGTAGAATGTTCAGAAAGACAACCAGCATATGCCAGAAGTCATCGTCGAGTGCAGTCACTCATTTTGTGCAACATTAAAACATAAAAAATTTAAAGTATAGCAGTATCATAAATTTCAATATCCAAATGTTTTAAGCCATCAAATGTCATAAATGAAATTGAAAGGAATATGTGGCAAATATGTATTTGTGTTAGGTCTGTGAAATATTCATTTCTCAAATGTAGAAATTAATTATTAGGCTTTAACTGTAAAGCATTAACTTTTGTTCGGGTATTCAAATGCTTTTTTTTGCTTCTGTAAGATTTTTGTGAGGACTTTGCAAACTGATTAGGCAATGATTCCATTTCAGCAGTTATTAGAAATGGAAAAAAAATTTACCAATAGCAATACTTTTGCGCCTGAAAGAATAATTTAAAATATTCCAAATCGCCAGTAAAAAGTATGCTACAGTATGCAAAATAGCTCAAAAACAAATACATATTAAAATGAGGCAATTTGAAAACAATAATTTTAAGACAACATAAACTTAAAGCCGAATTCAAAAATATCTCAGGATACGTGGCTTCATCCTTGAATTCCCTTTTAAAATTCAGTGCCACATTCAGTAATTTTTAAATAATTACACGTCACTTCAAATTTACTTTTATTTTAATTGATGCTCTCATAAATTAGATGCAAAAGCCCCTTTAGATGGCTCTTCTAACAAACATAAGCCGACAGGTGTTCACCAAAAAAAATTTAATATACGAGTATCTTTTTAATTTCTATATCTGTGGTGAAGGGTATGCTTAGAGGAATTAAACCACACGCTCATATAAATAAAGATTGTGTTGTGAAATTTGGAATTGTGTACGTATGAGGATACATAAAATTAAATTACTTTTCTTTATTTACATTCCCTGTTTATTGCTTTTTAGGAGTTTCCAATTCAATTCTTTATTATCCTGTGTTCTCCAGTAAATCGTAATGAAACCATTAACATTAAATAAAATGAATTAAGCAACTCGGCTTTATGTGTAAATGTGAGTGTGTAGTTGCTTTTCGAAATGGAGCACAAAAATTATGAACAAAACGTATAAAGGAATGTCTCCAAACATTCATAAGAGTGCCATTTTGAGATGTGTAGGTACATTTCCTTCAAAAGGATACTCTGAAGAAAAGGTCTAAATATTAAGTGCGATTAACAATAATAATGAAAAAGTGAATGGAGGGAATTGAATTAAAAGAACTGAAAGAATAGAGAGTAAATGTCTTTGTGATCGTTGACACTGCTTTCCTTTTCGATCTACCTTTTCCCCTTTCCCTTGAAATCAGAAACTTCTTAGACCAAAACAGACCTCATATATCCGAAGGTCAAGAGAAGTGCTTGATATGAAAATTCTCATAAAAAGAATAGTTTTGGTTCTACTTTTTAAATACTTCTCATGACTTTGTAAGCACGTTTGCAAATTTTATTTGATATGAAAATATTTTTAACATCTAGACTTAAAGGATAATTAGAGCGATCCGTTTTCAAAACCATTGAATATCTTGAAAACAATTCAGATTTTAATTTTTAATTGAAAAAATTCAATTCAAAAAATAAAAAAGATTATTCAAAATCTTCAACTCTATCTGTCGTCGAAAGTGCTTCCTTTCTTCGCACTTTGCCATCCTTGTTGCCTACGAATGGCATGAAATTGTAAGATTTTTATTTACATCGAATTATTATTATTCATTCCTCAATTTTAGCCAGTAGCAATTTGTAAATTAAATATATTGTCCTCTCATGGGAAACCATCCCAATGAACAGCTATTTCAAAGAAACATAAACTGCAAAGCAGTTGATCTGTGTGAAGAAAGAACTTAAGATGAAAGCTGAAAACGAACCAGCAATCTCGTGACAAGTAAGCTGTTAGCTCTCTTTCGAAGTTAGCCATAATAACTTTCGCCATAGGAAATGCTTGCTGGGAAATTCTGTGTGAAAGGAACATTCAAGGAACGAATAGCCATATTAATTAGAGAACATTTCTAATAAAACGAAAACAAGGAAAAAGAATAAATTTAATTGAACTGTTGAGGACTGCAAACAATAAATTAATTTTTAGCTCTTTGCTACTTTTTGCAACAATCAGGATTAGTTAGTAAGCATGCGATCATTCTTAATTTAAGATAATACAGATCCGATGGCAGTGGCATAAGACATTTTAGAATACCGAAGCAGTGAAGGTCGCGGTGTTCTTACAGCGGATGTAAATGGCTTGCCGCTAATTGTTAACTGACAGGTGACTTTACCTTTGTCACTTGCACATCCGGAAGAAGATCCTTAGAACTTTGTTCTATTTTGTGACTGCCGGAATTAGGGAACCACCTCCACGATAAAGGTAAAATGGGATAAATATATAAAGTAAATTTGCGTTTCTTAAATCTTTGTGAGTGTTTGCCACTTATTTTGCTACCTACACGTTGTATCCTTTTACGCCAAGTTTAATTATATTTTGCTTTATTTGGTCGCATCCCTCAAGACTACATTTATTGTTAATTTCAAACACTTAAGTGCTTTTCGTGTACGCGGGTATTTAACAATACAATTTATATCGAGTTGATGTGCAAAGCAATAAAATTCAATTAAAATTCGTTAGACGAATGAAATACACATTCAAGCATTTCCATCCGCTTATAATCCGCATTTGTATTATTAAATGTGTACAATTAATTTTACGCCGACACACACACACTCGTGCAGACGTGAAAATAAATAACAGAGATCGAATTAAATTGTATAGAAGACAAGCAATTAAATTTCTCCTACTTACTCCTTCCCTCTTTGCATTGCAAATATTGTTATTGAGTGTTTAAGCATGTAAACATGTATTTTAGTAGTTCGTTGATGAGTTCTATTTCATTCCAACTGCGTCGTACATCCGTAGTACGTACGCCTAGTAGAGGGTACGATCAGAGCTAAGCTGGAGAGAGAGTAAATATTCTTTCAAAGGAAAGTTGCTGAAAAATAGGCAAACTTATATTTGCTGTATAAGTTTTATACTTTTGCTAATGAAACCGGAACAAATAAAATTTTAAATTTCTATTTAAGTACTCTTTCGCAGCTCCCTCCAGCCTCCACAGAACAATGTTGTTAACAAGTGAACACAGAGACTATCTGGAAACTTTTCAGCAGTTGCTTGTCAAAACCACATCCTTTAGCAGTCCAATGTGCTTTGAGCAGCAAAATAATTTTCCTAATCAATGATCTCAAATAAGCAAACCCTTCACTCACATGCTACGACAATTAAAGATAAAATTTATTTTTATTCACGCGCTCGTACATAGACTTCATTGCTAATATGTGGAGAAAATGGCTTTTGTTGGTGGCTTAATGGTAGCAGCTGTGGTTTAACGCGCATTTTCTCTATTTAAGCTTTTCGCTTAAGTTTTCCGAAATACAAATGGCATGAATTAAGCAGCCATTCACAAACGCAAACACATAAAATCCTGGAATATCACATTACCGAAACTATATTAAGCATTAAAATCCAACGAAATACGCAGAGAAATAGAATCATAGAAAACTTGCTTCTGAATTTAAAACTGTGTGTGGTATTTTTATGACTGCGTGACTTAATGACAAACATCATAAAAAATGAAAGCAAAAATACACATTTTCCCAACATTTAGAGGAAATGATGGAAAGAATACACAATGTGTTCGCTGGAGAAGCGGCATGGGGAGTACTTATGTACGTGGTGGTACAACTACATTGTAGATTTCTTCATCACATGCTGAAGAAACACATATATACTACAGAAACAAATGACGAGCCAACCTGAACTCGGAACGTTTCTACAACTACAACTACAACTACAACTCCAACTACAAGTGCACGCAATCGCTATTAGTGTATGTGCTGTCGTGCATGTGTTGGAATTTTACTGAATGTAGACATTAAGTTTCTTTATCTCTCCGGCATTAGTTTTATTGCTCGATTTTTAGTGGCATTAAGATTTAATTTCACAGACAGTCTTGTTTTTGGAACGATGCATGAAAGATGACAGAAAAAGCAACTGATCCGATGCTGTCAATAGATGTTTTATGTGTAGATAAATTCGTTGACGAAGAGTTCTTTTAATCGTTGAAATAAAATTTATAATTTGACTTTCAGTATTCAGTTGTTGGATTATAAATTTAATTTAATGCCAAGCCAACCATTTGAAATGGGATGAGTGCTAAAGATATCTCGAAAAGCTGGTCTAATTCTTCCTAAACAAGATTTATAAATACATTTTACTGTGAAGGCAAAAAAAAAGAAAAGAAAATAACGAAATCACTATCAGCCTGGGCCCATTTTGGGGTATTTGCTCCACAATTTTCTCTACATCTTTTCCATGGCATCTTTTAAATCAACTTAATCTTCTTCCTTTGCGTTTAGTTTTCTTCATTATCTTAAGATAAGATAAGATAAGATAAGATAAGATAAGATAAGATAAGATAAGATAAGATAAGATAAGATAAGATAAGATAAGATAAGATAAGATAAGATAAGATAAGATAAGATAAGATAAGATAAGATAAGATAAGATAAGATAAGATAAGATAAGATAAGATAAGATAAGATAAGATAAGATAAGATAAGATAAGATAAGATAAGATAAGATAAGATAAGATAAGATAAGATAAGATAAGATAAGATAAGATAAGATAAGATAAGATAAGATAAGATAAGATAAGATAAGATAAGATAAGATAAGATAAGATAAGATAAGATAAGATAAGATAAGATAAGATAAGATAAGATAAGATAAGATAAGATAAGATAAGATAAGATAAGATAAGATAAGATAAGATAAGATAAGATAAGATAAGATAAGATAAGATAAGATAAGATAAGATAAGATAAGATAAGATATCTAAAACAAAACAAGATAAATCATTTCAGAACTTAGAAAAATTTTACACCCGAAAATATATTTGATATTTTTAGCATATTCCATTCGCCTGCTAGAATATTTTACTCCTACATAAAGTCGAAAATATATTTAAAGTAATTCCTGCTCCGCTTTAAAAATTATATATTAAAAATATTTTATGACAATTTCGGATCTGTGTGTAAAAAATAATTTTTATAATATTTTCAGTCAAATGAATATTTTGTTTTTTCCAAATTTTGATTACATTCTTCTGCAATTAATTGCGATTAAATCTCTTTTTGTTCTTCTAAGGATCCCAAAATCATATTGTTACCAGTTGTTGGAATAACTTATGTATTCCAATTATTCCAATTATTCCAATTGTATTCCAATTATTGCTGGATCAGTACCTAATCATGAGCATTTTACGGGATTAATTTTCACCATCAACATTTTCAAGTATCTTATAATTGAAACATAATTTACTTATAAAAATATTCATTTATTTATTTCATTATTTTTTCAGTTATTTGTTTGTTTATTATCTCCTCAACGTGTTTTATAAGCCAAAATAGACAAAGGAGAGAGAAAAACAAGGGAAAACAATAAATCTTGGTTAATTAAAGTGATTTTATGAACAGATATTTACCATTTCATTTGTAATTAGTCACTGGTTGCTATTGTGGCTCTTGTTATTTTTGTTAATGCTGCTATTTTTATTAGTTAAATAGACCATTTCCAGTTGTCGTGCACACTCACATGCAGGCATTAATTTATATGCATGTTTGTCGTTTTTGTAATTCTTGTTATTTATTATGAGTTCGTATACAATAACATTTATATACATGTTTTTATTTATAATTTAAATCAGCGTATATTTCTATGAGCAGTTTTCAATACACTGCAAGCAAATTGAACAACGACTATTCTGATGTGTCATTATCTTCTCCCTGCTTAAAGCACGTGCCAAAAAGTTTGTCAAGTTATTTGAAAAAGTCCAAAATTTTGAAAGTTCGCGTATTTTTCCTACATTGGCAAGAAGAATTACTATTCGCGATTCGCTTTCCAGCACCCTTTGAAGTATCTTATTAGAAAAAGAATTCCAGTACTAAAAACTAACTTAAAAAACTAATTAAAAAACAAACAAAATAGGGACGGAGACACAAGCGTTTGATTTAAAATGAGAGCACGTTTTCATATCAGCTTCCTATATTATATTTTCCATATTTATAAAAAAATTAGTTTCACCCAACTGATATGGGTGAAAGTAACGTCAGGTCATGTATTCGATTTTTAACTAAAAAATTCTTATGAATTGTTTGCATACATTCCCTTTCCCGAGGCTTCAATGGTAGTATATAATCGTTGAAATAAAGCAATGCATGACATTATAGCCACGCCTACTTTTTCTGCAGAGAGCACTAACAATGATCGATCTGTTGTCTGTTTACCCTGCCCTGTTGTCTGTTTAATAGATTATATTTAAAGTTTTTCCTTAAGGCAACTTGCAACAAGTAATTCCAGTCCGGAAGTACTGACAACAATATATTTTTTATGATTTTTTTATTTATAATTTTTGGAATTCATTTAAGGACAAACTAGAGTAAATTAAAAGTTGCTTGACGATCTTATGCAGAATTGGGAATCCGTAAAATAGTGTCTCAATAAAATTTGCCCACTAGAAAACGGCGCGGCGAAAAGTAGAGGAAAATATCAGCCAATGACATCTAATTTGTAAAGCCTGTTTGCAAAGATAAGCAATAGAATATTTAAGCAAAAGAAATGTCTTTTCTACAGAAAAGAAAAGTTCTCTCAATTTAAATGAGGCTTGCATAACGAGTCTCTGATTAAACCAGTTTTAGTTGGTGGCGTATGATGAATACGTTTTCCATGTTGTAAAAATTGCGTATACGCAGTGCTTGGCCACAAACTGCTTTAACGGAATTGTAAAGAACCATTTGCATTTAAACGCAAATAGAACCTTATTCTCAGAAGGCCTAGTGTAATAAACTCTACTTAAATGCACGCTATACGAGTATCTGTTTACGTAAGCAACGTCGCTTGTGCAACTGCGAGTGCATGTTTGCATAAGCAAATTTATTGGTTGCATAAAGAGCAATCACATGTTTGTGGCATTTTAATAACAAATAATACTTACCAAAATGGATTTAATGCAATTGATAAAATTTGTCGGACTTTACATTTGTACAAACACTTATTTAAATTTATATAATTAAATATAACACGCACGCACACTAGTGGGTTGCAATAATACAACCGTCATGGTAGTATGAGTGTGGCGATGGAAAGTTTTTCATATTTCCTGACATTTCAGATTTGTGATAACAAACTTTTTTCTTTCAAGTTACTGTCTGCTTAATATTTACATAAATAAATTAGATGACAACTTTTAATAAAATGTAAAAACTTTTGTGTATTTTTTGGTTGAACAAAATGACTAAAGCAATTAAATTTGTTTATTATCTTCATTTTAATATTTTATTAGTAAAAAATGAGAATTTTTAATAAACATAAAAGTTAAATATATTGCAATAAAAAAATTAGTATAAATTATGTTTGAAAAATATTGTGCAAATAGTTTTTTTGAGGGAAAAGTCACTCCAAATTTAATGTATATGAATATGGAAGTATAATACAATTTACATAATTTATTCTAAAAAGAATAATTTATTTCGCTTGTAACAGTAGATTCAACTGCAACTTTATTATTATAATTATATATTTTTTTTAAATAAAAAATTTTATAAAAATACTCTTTGCTTTAAAAATAAAACTTAATTTCCATGCTTTTATTTTTATTTAACAATGTTTAAATTTTTTTTAAAAAAGTTTTTCTCCCACCGAAATTTTTTGAAAACAATTTTAAGCACAACTCTTGTTTTGTTTGTTTTACGTTAAAAATATAAAATATTTTCAATTCACATAAAAAAAAATTTAACAAAATAATAAGAAAAATAATTTACTATTATTCTTAATATCGTAGGTGATAACACAATATTGCACTTTTATTTTTAAAAATGATTAACTTTTCATAAAAAAATTTGTAAAAGGCAATTAAATAGAGTAGAGGTAAAAATATGTTTTATAATCTTAAAATTATATTTCTATAGCTGCTATATTTTTTATTAAATTCTTTTAATTTCTATTCATTGTATAATGAATTTAGCAGCAAAAACATTTTTAAAAAAAATTATAAAATTTTAAATCAATTAAAGCAAAAGAAAACCTGAACTTTTAAAATTATTAGGTTTCAGATTTCAAGACGCGAAAGTACTTTAAAAGTTGTAAAAATTTGCTTCTAACAGCAGTACAGGAATGCGGCTAAGTAATAGTTGAAACCAAAACGTTCAATTTTGACGTGTTGGGGTGGGGGAAAGCACAATTAAAATGAATATAAAATTGTTCTTTTCTAACTTAACGATATTATTAGCAGGAAACAATAACCATCACGATAACGGAAACAGCAGCCATAATAATGTCAACAGTAAAACTAACAAAAAATTAGGCAAGAACATAAAGTTGAAAGCTCCTTCTTAAGCCCTCCTAAGCGCTTTTAATAAAATTCTAAATTAATTTTTTTCATTTTCCAGCTTTTGCTGTTGGTATTGTTGCCTTTTAGCACTAACACGAGGGTTGTATATAAAATTATATATTCAATAATTAAAATAAATCTCAAAGAAAAGGATAAACCAAAAAGATAAACCAAATTCGAATATATAAACACATTTTCGATTAGAAAAATTTTATTTTTAACAACAATTATTTGAATTTTTCTGTTACGTTGTATTTGAGTTTTATTGAGCTCTCACGAACTATTGGAAGTATACACGATAGCAAATATATTTTATCATTGTTTTCCGATTTTCAGGATTTGATCGAATTTAACCAAAAACTCGTATTATTTTTCGAAACTGTATTATTTTCATTAAAAGTTGTAAATCTATTTTAAGTTTATAAAAGATATATATATATTTTTTTTCTTAGAGGAATATGAGTTTATTATCCTCCTTAATTAATAAAACAACTACTTTTAAAAAGTTAAATATTTAAAAAAGAAAAATTAAATAATTAGGCTCTTATTATTATCTTCGAAGTAAAATGGTATAAATATATTTTTGTTTTCGCCTTCAAACGAAAGTCTCTCAGAAACTAATGCCGATTTGTGACATCCGCATGTCCTTTCCATAATATTTTTTCCTTGCAAGTAGACTCCCGCCTTCATTGCTTCAGTATTTATTTTAAAAGTTTCATTTAAAAGGAAGCAAAAGTCCTTTTAAATACAAAATTTTTGATTTTTTTCGTATTTAATGAACGGGTCCCTCGTACTGACCCTCTTAATTCTAATGACACTATTAACCCTTTCCCCTGCTTACGAATTTTTAAGTACAGCGTTCGTTTTACTTAAATTTATACTCATTTAAACGAGCTTGAGCCCCACCCCTTTAAGTAAAAAGGTATTGTCTATAGAAGAATATGAAAATGAAAATTAATAAAAAGATTTTGCAGCAACAACAAGTTTTAAGGAAAAAGCTTTTTGGTAATTGTCAACCATAAAAAGCCATTAGAGAACTTACTATTGGTCAAGTTTGTTCCTTTGACTTTGTAGAATGGCGGTAAAATGAAGGAAATACGGCAATTAGTAGGAAAAGTATGTACAAACAATTTTATTTTGTATTTAAGACAAGATAGTTTTGATGCAAAAAGAGAAGGATAATGTTGAAGTTATGAAAAAAAAATTATTTCAAAAGTTTTTGATAAAAACAGTTCAGTTGGCTTCTCGAATTTAAAACTCATTTAAAATTATTATTTACGAAATGAAACAAAAAATGTATTTCATGAGTAGAAAAATATTTAAGAATTTAAATGAGATCCATAATTTTAAATTCAAAGTTAACTTTGTAATTGGTAGAGTGGAATATGCAACAGAGTCTCGGTATATGCCGTATCAGCATCAACAAAAGGAAATACAGCCATCTGGACTAACTTGGCCATGAAGCAAATTAAACAAACAACAAAAAATAAAATGGAAAATTGGCATTAGGCAAATTCTAGAAAATCGTATAAATAATTAATCGCTTCACATTTAAATATGATTTATTTTAAAATTTATTTAAAATGGAATGAAAGTGTTTTACAATACCTTTTATGTGACTGCCAGAAGTACCAGACATATTCTTCTTCAGGAGTAACTAAAAAATATATTTACAAAAAAAATTAAAAAATTAAATTAAAAATAAAATTAATAAATATCTTTAGTTTGATTTATTAATTGACCTAAAGAATAGAGAATCAACTATACTTAATAAAATTATGGAAGATTAAATCTTTACTTTGCTTTTCGAAAGGCGGTGTGAAGTAATCCGCTTCTACACGGCCAGCCCTATTTTAAAGTTAAGAGGAATATGTCCGAGTGACGCGGTTTGTCCAGCCCAAAAGAAGCAGGAGAAGCAATTCAATCGTATGTTTTCTAGACAACTAATCGTCAAGTAAAAAAAGAGAGAAAGAGAGAGAGAGAGATGGAGAGAACCAATATCCTTTTCTTTGCCTTAAAGAAATAATTGCAAGCTCGTAAAACCTCATATCAAAATAAAATATTAAAGCATTTTATTTAATTATTTATTATTTTCATTTTTTTATTATCTTTTTTCTAATCAAAATTATTTTTTATGATCTTTGTTTTTGTAGCATAATTACTTCAGAATGTTGCCCACCTCCTCTATTCTCTAAATAAAAATTCTCCTAAAATTGCCTGTGTTGGTTCAAATTGCCTTTTAATTGCCCATATTAAATATGAATTTCCAAAATGAGTTTCCAATTTTCCTTTCTTGTTTTTAATATCCATTGTTTTTTAATTTTAATTTTTTTTTTAATTATAATTTTTGCAAAAAACTCACAACATCTATTGTATTACGCAGAGAATGAAACTGAAAACCAAACACTTAATTATAAAACCCCGGGAACAAAATGGTTTTTATCGTAATGGCAGAAAAAGTATTAAAAATAAACTAGATTGTGCCATTATTTCAACGAATGCAACATATTAAGAATACATAAAAAAATTATCGTTGTTGTATTAAATGGTGCAAGCCACGAGCTAAAGGATTTAATACATTTTGCACAGGATAACTACAATACATGTAATTACAGTATACATAATTTGCACTTGTTAGGGAGTGCCATTTGGACATGTTGGATTTTTAAGCGAAAATTTCTTTGAATTAGAGCTGAAAAGCAATAAAGAAAAAATTATTTCAATATAAAGCTGAGAGATAATTTGGAAAAAGATTTTTGAGGCTTGACCGCCATTAATTGTGGTAAATTTAAACAGAAATAAAAAATTCAAATTTCTTTTAATAAATATTATTAAGAAATTGGATCGCGAAAGTAACCAGAAACAAAACAAAATTCTACAAACCCAAAGAAAAATAATTAAAAGTATTTATTGCAAAAAGGGGAAAACCAATTTCAACTCCGCTAAAAGCAAATTTTTTAAAAATTAGATAAGAATATTGGCCTCCTGCAAAAGGAAACTTAAAATAAAGGCTTAGTCAGCAATTGCAGCCAATGAAATTCAGTCAATTGTAAAGCTCTGATGAGTTTAGATAACACGATTACTTGCAGTTATTTTTGAATATTATATATAAATTGTCTAATTAAAAATAATATTAAATATATAAAAAAAGTAAAAAATCTGTTTGCTGTCAATAATGTCTAATGTCTAATGTCTAACAAAGCAGAAAGTATCCTTTTTGGTCCTGGCACTGGATTTTACTTCTCATGTAGCATTTAATTCTCTCAATCGAGAGAGAAGATTTGAATGCACATTGTTTTTCACAGAGAGTTTCAATTCGTTTCAAAATGTGTTTACGACTCCGTACTTCCTTTTTTATGGGTCACCCTAAAAATTTGGCCGCTTAGAAAATTGTTTCACTGGAAACCGTATAAAGTGTAATAATAATTTAACTTTGAAAAAAACCAACTGAACCACTAATGATCAACTAGAGAGTTATAAAGTATATAACAACGTTCCCATAGAAAAGAAAATATTAATTAAATAAACGGGTATTGTTATAAATCAGAATAAAAATAACAACATTTAGCTGGAAATATGCAATTTAAAGGAGGGCAGTTTTAATATTAAACTAACACACAAGCAAAAGATTGGGGATTTTGAATCAGTTCGGGCTTTAATGCTAAAGCACTCATTCTGGCGACCAGTGTAGTTTAATTTAAACACTGGAATAAATATAACATCCTCACACCATACTCACTTTAATTGCCAATTCAAAAATTTTTTTGCATTCATGTATTTAATCCTGTACCTCAGAGCTTGCAACGATGCCAGCCATTTTTTTAAAGGCTTTCATTGGGCACTTTTATCCTGAAGTTTTAAAATTCCATTATGGCTCACACTTGAAATATAAATTAAATTTTCATTTCGAATTTAAAAATAAAATAATTCATAAGCCAAATTCTAACGCTCTGCTTTTACCAATTAAATGTAAATTTTATTATCGATATGCAAATGAGTTCAAAACATTTATAAAATAATTTTGTTTTCCTCAATTCGAAAAAGAAGATGATGTACAACAAGAACCAACCGAGTTAAAAGCAAAATAATTCAAACATAAATTGCCTCACACTGCTCACAAATATACTTGAAGACTCGAGTATTACTCGTATAGAGCAAATAATCAGTATGCCAAACACACAAGTTGCTTTCCCAACTAAAATTAGCATTAAAATGAAGATTAATTTAAAAAAAAAATGAGAAAAAAAAAACAATTCGATCCATTTATGGTCTGTGAAATGCTCAGGCAGTAGTTAAAAATTCATTGATGCATAAAATTGTTTGAACCTGCAAACAATAAAACACAAACATGGTGAAGCTTTTTATTGGCCCGAATGTTGAAATGAAAATGTAATGAAAAATTCGTTAACGAAATTCTTTTAATTAAAATCAACTACGGAGGATTAACTCGGCTGTAGCAAATTTGGTTTACCCCCGCCTAAATACAAAATAAACGATTTTTGTTAAAAATATTAAAATTTTTTTTTTTGTTGTATTCGCTCCTTGTTCACCAGGAGCGAAGGCTGTGTTTATGCTGTGGCATCGGTGAAAAATAACTTGAATCGCTTTTTTTTATCAAGGCAATACTTAAATTTATTTAAAAATTAATTTTACTTTCAAATGACTGGTGAAAATCTTCCCCTTTCAGGAAAAACATTTTAGGAATAACTTTTTTCGACCAATTTTCCTTTACTAATTTTTATATATGTACATAATTTTTTAACCGAATAATTTTAACAGGACTACCTCCGGACAAACGTAGTTTTCATCTGTAGTTTTATATCAAACATTTATTCGAATAATTTGAGTTGGAATAATTTTTCTTTACTAATCTTTGTGATAATTGCAGTTATTGCATTATTTTACTCGAATAATTTTTATTAGATATATTTATAATTTTTAACCGAATAATTTTAACTGGACTACCCCGGAGAAAAGCAGTTTTCATGTGTAGTTTTATATCAAACATTTATTCGAATAATTTGAGTTGGAATAATTTTTCTTTACTAATCTTTGTGATAATTGCAGTTATTGCATTATTTTACTCAAATAATTTTTATTAAATATATTTATAATTTTTAACCGATTAATTTTAACTGGACTACCTCCGGACAAAAGTAGTTTTCATATGTAGTTTTATATCAAACATTTTTTTGAATAATTTGAGTTGGACTAATCGCAAACAAAAGTATTTTCCATGGAGAATTTTTAAAGCCTGTCATATCCATAGCATAGGTTTAGCATAGCCAAAGGTTTACTCGAATACCCACTAATTCTTTTCTTTGCATCATACAGTTCCAAATACTGGAAGTTCTTTGTTACTGAAAGTATTATTGTAATAAATTAAATTCGAGTAAATTTTTTCCTACTGTATGTAAATGCAGTAAATAATAATATTAATCGAATAACGATAATTGTAATTTATATGAACCTTTTGGGGCTTTGCAAAATGGCCGAGCGCTCGTTGGAGTATTTCTTCTGATATTTATTATACAAAACCATAACTCTTTTAATTAACACAAAAAATGTGTTCAGGACTTTGATCTAAAATGTCATGGGAAAATATTCTTGAAACACTTAAATTCTGTAACTCTGCACTGCTGTTCCGAAAAATTTCGTTCAAAATTTCGATAAAAATTTTTTTAACCGGAATTTGTAAAATCTCTTGATGTTGTAAATATTTTATTTTATTGAACTTTACTACGAGCTGACGAATAAAAGGAAGCGATTGTGACGATTCGACCTATTTTATTCGACGAATTTTTCATTTGAACTATGGAAAAGCGACTACGTGGATTTAAATAAAATTTTTTGCTCTCTTCTTTAGCCATTAAAGTAAATTAGAATTGGAATAGAATCGGTTACGAAACCAGTTTGAGAAAATGGTTTATGAAATTCGATTCCATAGACTCAAATTTATTTAAAAGCTTCTGCGAAACCCTCTGCTTATCATGTATAAAAATTTCATTAAACACGTTAATTGTATGTGTTTGCAATATTTTCAGCGTTTAGTTGAAAGAAGTGAATATTTACTTTCCACTTCGAGCCAATTCCATTGAATTTTTGAGTTGTTAATTAAAAGCGTTTAAACTTTGTACGTGCCGTTTCAAATGTAGCTGTACACCTTAAGGGCCGTGCATAATTTGAAGCATAAAATTAGGCGTTATTAAAATGAAGTATTGAAAGTTTAAAGCTTTAGGCTCATTAATAGGCATTGCTTTGTTTGAAATGCATCATTTAGAACAGACGCGGAGTTTTTAAGAGCTCATCACAAAATAGGCCTTTACAAAACGTTTTTAATGTAAAATGAAGCCGGGGGCGTAGTTTCTGTAGATTAAAATACTCAATGAACGTTTATTTAAACCAAATGAAATTTGTGTTTCCGCTCTTACAAATGAATTTATGTGGAAATTGTAATAGGCTCTTGCTATTTTAGGAATGTGCTTGTGTATGGCTTCTAAACAACGGTAAATTAAATTTTATTTATTCGGCAAAAGCCTGGGGTTCAGGGCTTGCAAATAGTGAAGAACCATTCAATGCTTTCATCGGTTTCTCAGTGCTTAAGATGAATTGCTGTTGGCTTTCATTTTAATTAAATCATAAACGATAAAGGGTTTTAGGGAAAATAGGTGGTGCAATCAAAACATGGTGTCTTTAACATTAATAAAGTTCCGGACTTTTTTTGTCATTTCACATCAGCACTTGAAGCAGCCGTATTATAATAATATTTAAACGGAAATTCGGTATCGAAAACAATGAGATACAGATTTAAAGAGTGATTAGCTGAAGTGCAGACACGACAGGGAATATTTTCACAACATGAAATGAATAGCATTATTTATATTTAGTAAAGTGAAAACAACAACTCTTACATGTTTTGTTTAAATCAGCTTAGAATTGGAAAAGCAGTAGAGAGCGTATAGCAGCTCTCTGTTAGCTATACGGATTTTGGCTGCCTCTATAGGCGAATTAATAATGCACATCTTACAAATCGGAGCGCGGGTTTCGATTTCTGCCTAAACTCTGGAGGTTTTGCTGCGGTCAAGCCGAAAGCTTTGCAGGTTAAATTAGAAAAAAAAAGTAAATAAAGTATTGAAAAAAATATAAAAAAAGCAAAAGTTTAATTTTTACAAGTACAAAAATAGGTGACTTCGTTTTCAATAATTTCATTAATAACAAAAATAAATGAAGGCACGAAAATATTTTATATATGTATGTATGTACGTGTTGTTGTGAGCGGAAAGTCGGGAGATGAACTTATAAGGCTTTGAGCCATTTACGTTTAATAAGTGTTTATCAATGAATGGTAAACCTTTTTAATGGTTTTTTAAACGTTAACTGGTCAATAGCAACGAAGTAAAGAAGCAAAGACAGAATTGGCAAATCGGTGGCCATCTGAATGTTGAGATGGCATCTGAAGGATCAACATTATTTACCTAGAATTATTCAAATGATATATATTTACGCTTAATAAAATTTAATATAAAATCACTTGAGTTTAGTTTTATCTAATGACTTCGTTATTTTATATAATATTTTAATTTCGAATATGCCATTTACTGATCGAAAGATAAAGCTTTTAGGAAACTGAAGTGCTGAAATAAAAATATAATAATTGTAATTACAAAGAAAAAAAAAATTATTGTAAAAAGTTATTATTATGAAATGCAAAAGACTTGCAAAAATACAATCAAGCCGCCATGAGAGTCGTATTGCAAAAGTCATACTTGAGAGTTGAGAGAAATACTCGTAATACTCGTATGCTTATAACGGATAATCGCTGCACGATTGTAATTTTAGATATGCTGTAAATTGCACTGATATTCATGAGCACGTGTTGAAGTGAATGATGTGTTGTTGTAAAAGGTGTTCTGTCTTTCATTGAATTGATTTACGTTGAGCATGTGAATAGCAGCACGCCATTAAAATTAATTCATTGTGATGCAAGGAATGAACCAATTCTTGCAGGTCTCTAATAAACCCATATGAACACATGTGTGCGTAACTGTATAGGTGTAAATGAAGTAAAACATTTGTTCCTGCCGGATGTAAGCACATATATTTGAATGTAATGCAAAGGAAAGTTAATTATACACAGAATAATAGAAGCCTGACCAAGTAAATATTTATTGGCTTGGCAAAAACATGTATTGCCGAGGGCAATTCCTGTCACAAATGGATGTGCGAGTTGGTGCAAGACAACATGTCTTTGTGTTTATTAGACCAAAATAATGAACACAAAAAATGTTTGAAATCTAAAGGGTTTGGCTCAAGCAGAAATAAATAATACAATATTTTACTCGCATTTATCCAAAGTCACCTCAAAGCTGTATCCCCAGCTTGGAATTTAATAATATTCGAAATGTTGTTAAGAATTGGATTCCTTTTAAAAAAATTAATTGCTTATTCGAAATATTTAACACTTATTCAATTGGAAAGAAACAAAAAGCTTCTAGACGAGATAAACATTCAAGTTTAAATAAAAAATTCTTTTTTAAACAATAAAATTAAAAAAATTTAAACTTTTCATACCATTAAATAGAATGTAATAGGCAAAATAAATATATTTTTTTTCTATATATTAAAATACAGACAAACCTAAATCTATTTAAAATTCATAATTAAATATTAGAATAGAACCCAGAGAAAAAAGAAAAATCCTTTATGATTATAATACATATGCATGATTCAAAGTGTAATGAAAATATATATTTTGATATCTGATATTATAAATGAATTTTTTTAAATTTTTATAAATGATATTGTAAATGTTCTTTCCAAGAACAATTATGCACTATTTGAAAGTGTTCTGCGAAACATTATTTTAATTATAGAATCCTTCATTTAAACTAAAACCCACCAACTGGTCACAGTGTGCTGTCCACAATGTGTATGTGTGAGTGTGTATGAGTTAAACCTCAAAATGGTCTACTGTTATTATTTCAGCAATTCCTTGTTATGCGGCTACAACACATTAATTCGTGTGAACTTACACTCGTATTAACAATTGCATGCACATTTATTCCTCAACAGTAATTGCAAATGTTGCAGATTCTACAGGAAAATAGACTGTTTGGTTGATTGTAATTGTGTGTCAGCATATTTAACGGCCTGACCGTATTTTCATAATCAAACGTGTTATTAGTGAACAAGTAAACACAATTATGAAGCAACACGAATGCGATTAACTGTTGCTAAAACTAATAAAGAGACACCAAGAACAAGGACGGACGAAACTAGCAGAATGCACTAAACTGCATTAAGTGTGTGGAAATTAAATATAAAACAGAAACTCGTACAATTCCAAACATCGAAAACTTTGCAATATGAAAGAGTTGATAGGCAAAGGAAGAAGGATACTTTGTAATGAACATGAATTGTTTTCTGCCAACACCGCATGTGGCTGTATTTTAGTTCGCAAGAATATCAACATTAGCTGGCGTACCTTTTAACCAAAGAAAATGGATTTCAATGCAGTGAGGCCATTAACCCAATAGCTGCCCAGTGTGTGACGTATAGAGACAACATTTCAAGAAATAATTCGCACTACATGACAAAGAAAGTAAATTTGAAATAATACACAAATAAACAAATTTCAATATGAGTATGATTGCATGGCATTAACAAGTGAAGAGCAGAGAAACAAAACCTTTCAAAATACAGAAAGTAACAAAAAAAAAAAATCTGAAAAATGAGCAGAATTTAACATTTAAAATCACTTAAATCCTCTACACGATTTACTTGAAAGCTTCTCTCCTTCTTCTATTATTAAAGCAGTCCTGCGGCCACAACTCACAGCAACTCAATTTCTCCTCCGTAGGCAAATGAATAATGCACAGCCTTCTAAACCGGAAGTCGCGGTTTCGATTCCTACCTCGACCCAGAGTGTTTCCTGCAGACAAGCCAAAAAAAAAATAAATTACGATGAGTAGCATGCAAGGCCATCACATGCAACCCACATTTCCTATGTCTAAATTCTACAATTTAATTTGTGTAATTTTCAAAGTCTCGTGTTGTCACAGAAATCAGTATTAGAAAAACAAAAAAAAACCTCACCTCCTAAATATAAAAAAATAAAAAAGTTTTATTGCAAAATCTGATCCTTTATGTTCAGCACTAAAACCCAAAAGTAAGTGGGAATCTCATTCTGTGAAATAAAGAGGATTTCGATTAGTTTCTGCTAAAAAGAATTTAAATAATTTTAAAGAGTTTGGAAACATCTGGATTTTCTAACTTTTTTAATTTTTAAATCACTAAAAATATAACAATTACCAGACATTTTTAAATTTAATTTCTTAACGGACAGAATTGAAAAATTTTGGCAAAGCTTTATTGAAGAGTTTGAATAAAAGTAATGAACAACAACAACAAGTTCAAAACAATTAGTTAATGTTACGATTAAATTATTTTATTGAGTTAATGTAATATTTGATTGAATTTTTTAATTAATTTTTTAATTTATGTATGCATTCAAATGAATCAGCTAATCTAATAAAGAGAAAAGGATTAAAGTAATCCAATTGAGGTCATCTCTTGTGGTCAATACATCAGTCCACTGTTTTAGTAAACTTACATTAAAATTTAAATTAGTGAGAAAAATAAGAAAAATTCCTTTACACATTTTCCATGCCTTGGCAGAGTAAAAAGGATAAGTCTCACAAGTTGCAGCAGTTGCTTGTATCAGTTCAAAGTTCACAGAATATCCGTCAGGCATTGTTACGAATTATATGTAAGCAAATTTAATGTGTTTAAATCTCGACGAAGGAATTGTTTAATTTAATTTCAAGTTTTCTCCAAAACTAGCCCCCCTAATGTCCTTTGCAGGCAAATAGAAATTAGTTTACAATTACGTTAAAAGCTTTGCATGCTTTATTATTTTTATAACAAATTATTACAAAAGCACGAAAAACTATACCGAACATTAATAGAATCTTGTTAAAAGTAATACAATTTGAGAAAATATCATTGAAAAATTTCACTGTTGTCCGTTTACAAGCAGCTCCGAAAAGGAAAATGCACAATAAACAACCTTCAACAAAACCTCGGGGGCCAATACAACGCGTCAAGAAAGGATGTCGAATGTACAATCAAGCGAAATAAATGTAGCACAAGTACTTAAATCTTTGTATGTTTGCATTTGCAACTTTTTGACAACTTGCACTTTGTATTCGTTTGTATGTATATGCTGCTGCACTGTCCGCATGCACTGGCTCAATTTATTTAAATTTTGGTATACTTCAACAGTATTGAGTTTCTGTGCATGTATGGGTGTACTTGAGTGGTGTAGTAGAACCAATTTATTCAAAGAATTTTAAAGAGGATTTTCAGACCACATCTGTATTAATATAAGGATTATTTTTACTGTAACGAGCAAAAATCATAAGATGGTTGGATTGTACAGGGTGTGTTTGTAAGAGCTATGAGCCCTTAGCTTTATACCGGGAAATGGGCCTGAGGCGGTCATTAATAAAAGCTGAACAATTTTATTTGAGTATTTGATCGTTTTCGCCTCTTGTTCTTATTGGCTTAGTGGTGTTGCGAACAGCTGGATTTGCAAACCCCACAAGTGGTTTTGGAAGTTTGCTTGCCTTTTATCACATGGAAGTGGTGTCGTAACACTGTTTCCCGGCAAAAGCCATAATTAAGATAAGCAACTTGGCAATGCATGGAAGGTTAGTAAATGGTGTTAAGTGCCCGTGGCCGCATTTTCTACCACACAGTTTTCATTTCCATTGCCCCTTGTCACTTTTCGACAAAGAAACACACACATACGATTTCGTGAATGAAAAGTTTGCTGCGTGAAGGATTGCAAGGATTTAAAATACTTAATTCCACATACATTTGTCTGAGATAAAATTGATTTCGTTTTTTTCGTTCTCATACCAGTCATGACTAGTGGCCGAAAAGTTTTTGTATGGACAGACCTGTAATGAAATTTCTCGTTCAAAAATAACACATTTTGTAACTCAAACTAAAAGTAAATAAAATAAAAAATTTATATTCGTTTTGTTACATTTAAACCGACATGTACGTATGATTAAGTTTTGTGAGATTTTTATTTTTATTTAACAAATCAAATAACTTTTTCTTCAATTCCTTATTGTACAAAAAAATTATTTTTATATTTATATTTTGCTACATGTCAGAGAGCGGCTGTGAGTATCAATGAAGTTCATTTAAAATGAAGAAGTTTTTGATTTTAATATTTGCCTTTCACATATGCAATGGCTTAAAAGTGTTTTGCTAACAAATAAAACACTCAATACCTTTCATGTTCCTTAAGAATACAAAAAGAAAAAAAATGGTTGTAGAATGCAACAGCAAGTTCGATACGCCCTACAGTTCTCTGGTACTAATACACATGTACTCATGTGAATATGGTGGCGACAGTTGTCCTTCGGGCTTTGTTCTTTGGGAAAATTTTAAGTTTTAAACTGCTTGGTTGGCAGGCGACTACTTATGCATTCTTCCCTTTTTTCAAAACTTTTCAGTTTCTTCCACATTTATTGAATGGTAACATTTTCCACGTCCACTGACAGCCCGTCTTAGTGGTATTGTAACAGTTTGGTGCTGTCACACGTCTTCGTAAAACACAAGGAAAATACTTTCCTTGAAAGGTATACTAAGTTGCTGGTATTGTTGCAATTTTCCTGTTGATGACATGCAAAGAAATTGTCAATAGAAAACAGGAAAAAAGAAAAGTCCACTGAATATGCATGCAAAAACAAACGTAATTTATTTGCAAAAGAAAATGTATCCAAATAAATCTAAAAGAAACCAACAGCAACTACAAAACTAGTTTAAAATGTTTACAAAATATTGATTGTAAAAGAGGTAGTGAAAAAGTATGTTTGTAAGCCAAACGGATATATGAGACTCATTCTATTTCCAAACAGAATATCTATAAAATTCCAGATTTTTGTAGAGCAGCCCAATGAATAAGTTAACATTTGACTTGGCAAAATTCGAAATAAAATGAAATTTGAAAAAAAATTCATTTGTTCATTAATGCAGAATATTTCATTGTATTTATGAACTTAATTCATGTGGGAAGTGAATCATAGTACTTCGTGTAGAGAAACGGTTGCATTTGAATTATTGAATCATTAGAAAATGCAGAGTGCCTCTGTAGGCGAATGAATCATGCGGAGCCTACTAAGCCGGAGGTCGTGGGTTCGATTCCTACCTAGACCCATGTTAAGATAGTTTAAAAAAAAGACAGTAACAAAAAAATATATTAAAAAAATAAAACTTTAATTATAAGATTTCTTCTTTTTGACCATTTTGCAAATCTAAAGTATTCTAATGCTTTCCAGTTCAAGGCTCTCTCTTTTTTGCATTTTTGGATAAAAATCGTCATTCTTTGAAAACTTCTATTTATGAATTTTTGAATGGAAAAGTTCCATTTTTTTTTCCTCTTGCATGTTTATTTTATATTTTCAAATATTTTAAATATATTTTAGTTAAAATTAAATAGAAAAAAATTCTTTCGATTTTTGGAAAAATTTGCGATTTTTGGATAAAAATCGTCATTTTTTGAAAACTTCCATTTATGAATTTTTGCATGGAAAAGTTCAGTTTTTTTTCCTCTTGCATGTTTATTTTATGTTTTCAAATATTTAAATTATATTTTTGTTAAAATTAAACGGAAAAAATTTTTTTCGATTTTTGGAAAAATTTGGGATTTTTGGGCAAAAATTTGCGATTTTTGGATAAAAATCGTCATTCTTTGAAAACGTCCATTTATGTATTTTTGAATGAAAAACTTGCGTTTTTTTTGCTTTTGCATGTTTATTTTATGTTTTCAAATGTTTAAAATATATTTTTGTTAAAATTAAAGGGAAAAAAATTTTTTCGATTTTTGGAAAAATTTGTGTTTTTTGGACAAAAATTTGCGATTTTTGGATAAAAATCGTCATTCTTTGAAAACGTCCATTTATGTATTTTTGAATGAAAAACTTGCGTTTTTTTTCCTCTTGCATGTTTATTTTATGTTTTCAAATATTTAAATTATATTTTTGTTAAAATTAAACGGAAAAAATTTTTTTCGATTTTTGGAAAAATTTGGGATTTTTGGGCAAAAATTTGCGATTTTTGGATAAAAATCGTCATTCTTTGAAAACTTCCATTTATGAATTTTTGAATGGAAAAGTTCCGTTTTTTTCCTCTTGCATGTTTATTTTATGTTTTCAAATATTTAAATTATATTTTTGTTGAAATTAAAGGAAAAAAAATTTTTTCGATTTTTGGAAAAATTTGTGATTTTTGGTCAAAAATTTGCAATTTTTGTATAAAAATCGTCATTTTTTGAAAACTTCCATTTCTGCATTTTTTAATGAAAAACTTGCGTTTTTTTTTGTTTTCGTATGTTTATTTTATGTTTTCAAATGTTTAAAATATATTTCAGTTAAAATTAAAGGAAGAAAAAATTTTTCAATTTTTAGGAAAATTAAAGTATATTGATAAGAGGTCTCCATTGACCATTTTGCAAGTTTAAAGTATTCGAATTCCTTCCAGCTCAAGGGCCTCTTTTTTTATCAAAATTTCTTAAATTCACAACAGATAAGTTTTATTTATATTAATTGTAAATTTGAATGCGGCTTCTTGTCAAACGAATCATATCAATCAATCGGAGTAAGGAATTGTGAAAATCTGCTTGAGTTAATATTCGTATACTTTAAAATTTATTTCTTATAGTCTACTTCTTATCTTTTGCAGTTGGAGGATATTTTACGAGCACATTGTCCTAACAATTGCCACCCGTTTTAAGTTTTCACTTTGCTTTTCTGCTAATTCACCAATTACTACATCAATGCACCTGTAGACACGATTAGCCGCTAAGTATCGCAGACACGTCGCATGTCCTTCTAAATATAAAAGTATTAAAATAAGGATGAACGCAATTTCGCCAACTATTACCTTTAAGTGGAATATTGCATCTTCAAATAGCTCTCTTTTACCATTTCAATTTTTCTACGCTGGAGCATCTAGAGACAGTTGTCATTAGAGTTCTGTCTTGTTTCCATCACATGCTCTTTTCCTCTTTCTTAATTTATATTTTAAATGTTTTCCTCCTTTTACTTTTCTCTTGTCGCTTTTATTTCCAATTTAAATTTACTGTGCATGCACATCTGGCCATCATAACCAACTAGAGCGTGGCAACCAAAGTATGATATTTTTGGCGTGATCTTAATTCACTGCCTTCTTTCTCCGATTTTTAAATCCTAAAAACTTTTTTTTATGCCTTTTCAGTCTCGAGAGTTAAAAGGAAATGAAAATTTTAATAGTTTAATAGTCGTATACGAGATAGAAAATAAAGAAGGCCAACAGACAACTTGTGATAAAATTGTTTAATCAACATTTTATGACAGATACAATTTGATGCAAAAAGGATACAAGAAGAAAAAATCATAAAGGAAATAAAACTTTAGTTAATGGGATTTTTATTGTGGTTTTTCTTCGGCAGATCAAACCCTTCAACTACAAAAAAAATATATATTGGTTGGAACAAAAAGGTATTTTATGCAAATTTTGTTGTGCCTTCTGGTTAAAAAAATGGTGGAAGAAAAGTTAAAAAATGTATGCAAAATACATTTACCCTAAATCGTGCTTCAATTAAGGACACTAATGCTTTTTGAAAGTTGTTATATGACGTTTTCAACTGCAGTCCTTGAAAGCGGAACCACTATTGTCTTTCAAAACTGCACAGTTCAGTGTTTGCTGGAAAATTTATTCGTCTATTTATCGTAATATTGGAAAAATATATTTGAAAAATGGCTCGAAGTACTTTCTGTTATTCCAAAAATCGTCTAGTGTATTAAATTTCAAAAAGTCCCTAAAAATTTATGAAAGCAATACATTCTGCAACTGCATGATCACAAACATTTACTATGGCAAAGAATTTAAGTCTTCACATAAAATGTTTTTAAGAGTTTAAGAAAAAAGCTCAAAAATACAAACTAACAAACTATAAAATGTTTAAAAATTCCCCCTGAATTATCGGAAATTTCTTTGACTTTGTATTCACCTCATAATTCACTGTAATTTGCTTCACTCAAATGTAATTTAATTTTTTACATAATTTTGGTACTTAATGAAGAAAATTCCTAAAAAAGTACCATAAAGATGTAAAAAAGGGATATTTTTAACAATTTAACAAACACAAAAAATCATTAAAGAAAACAACTAAATTTCTATTTACAAAATAAAAAGAAAAATTTAAAAATTAATTGCTTAAGTGATTCGAAATAAAGCTAACCCAGCGATCAACTTTCAACGCTAAACTCCTTGATGTATTAAATCTTAAAAAAGCGTATAAAAAGCCTGTATAATTACGCCATAATTTGCCCCAAAGAACACTTTTTAAATCCAAAATGAAGTTGTAATCCCGAAGAGTCTACATGAACTTAATGAATATGTAAGCAATAGAATTTACAGAAATGCATTCTGAATTTTTTTATATTTTTTTTTTAATTTGAAAGCGATATAGTGGATTTTGTTTTATTTATAATAAATTTTTATTTACGGCAAATTGTTTATATGCAATATAAAAATAGATAAATTCCAGCTTTATTTAATGACATGGAAATAATTAAAGATTCTTAAGGAAAAAGTTGTTTTTAAAGTTATACAAAAGTTATTTTAAATTTGGTAAAGTTGTTTACTTTTACAAAAAATTAAATAGACAAATTGCAATAGCACCTGAAGGTAAGCCTTTTGGCAGTCCACCTACAATTTTATTTCCTTCATGCATACCACATGAAAGCAGGCATACTCTAACTCTATCGCACAAGAGGCAACATTACAATACGCAAATCATTCCTAAGAAATTCTACACAGAGAAAATTGTTACTAAAAATTGTTTTAATTTTTATACCTTTTCCAAAATATATTTATTGCAGAAAATATCAGATTTAAATGTACAAAATTTGTGGAAAAAAAGCTTTTTGATCTAAACAGTTTTGTATGGCAATAGAAATGGTAATTTTTTCCGATGTACTGTTGTAGAAATTACTTTCACTCTGGCGGACGTGGAGGAAATGGAACGGACATTGTGGCAAGTTATATGGACAGGAATAAATATATTGCTTTTTCCAAGCTCAATCCTTCACCTACTTAAAAGGATACCAATATGCATTTCACAAATAAAGAAAACATTTATTTTTAGAGCCAAATAGAGAGAAGGATACATTTCCAGATGCCATTTGCGGCTTTTATACGATTGTGTTAATGGGCTGAGTGCACCACTGCAGTCCATTGTTCATAGAATAATACTGTTCAAATGTATTGTAATTGTTAATGGACTTTGGTATAATGTTACCTCAAAGGCAGACCATTTGACAAATTGTTGAATAAATGGGCATAAGGACTACATTTGTATTTTTTTTCTCAGCTCGATTCTATTGTTCTTCCAAAGCTTTCAAAATACATGTATCAAGCTGATGCAAAATCCTTTGAACAAATTTTTGTTGAGATTTTTGCGATCTAGTTGATTTTGTTGGCAAATTGTTTGAAAGGAATATATTGCAGGCAAAGACTTTTTGCAATAAACTTTGTCTGACTTTACATTTACACATTAAAAGCACTGCTGAGAAGATTGTGCAACGACATACGCAGCATTTGTTGCCACAGTTGTTCTGACTGCTTCAAGGGCAGCTAAAGTAAAAGGATATTTTTATAGACACAAGAACAGCATGATTAGCATCTAGACAGATTGTAAATAATACAAAGGAAATTTTAAAAAGAAAGGAAATCTTATAATGCTCATCGCAGTCCCCATACTCAAAAAGGATAACAAGTAATCGTTAGAAATTTCACCTTCTTTTGTTTAAACTCATAGAAATTATATCCAATTTAATTCTGCGTTAGAAACTTGTTTATTTTGCTGTTGCCTGTTTTGTTTACTTTCTATCAAAATTCTGATGTTTGTTTGTTGCTTGTCCGTATCTTATTTCCTTGATTGATGAAATACACAAGCGGCATTATCCAGAGAATTTTATATTTGAAAATGTTTTTTCCATATTGGTATCACCTTCACCAACAATAGTACCGATGACGGAACTACAAATAATAAAACCAATAACTGCGTTTTTCTATTCGCAACAATTTTGCAAAGCCAATACAGCCAATTATGGAATACCAATACAGACACAGGCAGCAAAAAGTTTCCATTTGAACAAAAATACACAAATACAAGTGCGACAAAAGGGTTAAATAAAAAAAAAGGCAGACAACTCCCTCTTGTTTGTTATCCTTTGACATAAACGAATATATAAATAATTTTTTAGTTACATTTTAAGTTAGTTTTTACTCTTTATGACGACTAAAAGTCTCCTCACAGCTTAATAACACCGTCTAAACATTCACCCTGTTTTCTCTCGCACCAACTATTGATATTTTTTTCTTGCCGGGTTTGCTTTTTTCCTATTGATTTTTTACGCAGTGCTTCCTTTTTAGGTTAAAACTTAAAATACATTTGATAAGCCAATTTTAGAAAGAGTTACTATTTTGGAGCCGGCCGAACCAAAAAAGAGACAACAAGCGTAAATGCATAACATATTATGAATGAAAATTTATGGCTGGAAAGAGCTGTGCAAAGAAAAATTTTAATATAATTAGCTTAAAGCGCTGCTTCCTTTTGTTTCCATCAGGCAACGATACATAAATGCAACTAATGCAACCTGTCAATGATACTAGCTTTAAAGGCTATATGACTGCAGCCCCGCATCAATAAATATTCGCAAAAAAAAAACAAAATAGCAGGACACAAACAAAGTAAATTTCAAGGCTTTTATAATGAATTTTAAACTACTTTATAAGTGTAACTGCAATTCCTCTAATAATTATGTTCCAACCAAATGAACAATTTAATAAATTTTTAGTTTATACTTAAATTCTAATGAAAATTTCTTTCCGCTATTTTCCTTTAATATCACTGCTGTGCTTTCCATTCGCTTGCATGGGATCACGTAGTTTATTATGAATTTAAAACTCCCACAAGTTTTGTCATTTCAACTTCCGACTAAAGTAAATTCATACTTCAGGGTGTAAATTTAGCCAAAGAATCGTGCACATGCATGCATGGCTATGTAACTTTGATGAATTATGGTTGCTAACATGTATCTGAGCCAAGTTCTTGTTGCATTATATGAAACTTACAAGGTTGTAGTATAGGATTTCTTTGTACGAACATTAGGCTGTTTCAAATGCAAATACATATTTTTAGACAGTTATTTCAAATAATAGAAAACAAGTACAAAAAGCAAATTAATTTATTGACCCCTTTGGGGTCAGGAAGTCAAATCACTCAAATACACTGTAGGAAAAATCTACGTCTAGTTTCCATTTAATTTTTTAATAAAGATTTTTATTTTATATTATACATTTTTACATTTTCGTCGAACATGAAAACCTTTAATAGGGCATTCAAAATGCCTTAATAAAGAGAGCAAGAGAACTAAGAGAAGGAGAGAGAAATTGGCTTAGATATTTTCCAGCAACCATAATTCATCAAAGTTACATAGCCATGCATGCATGTGCACGATGCTTTGGCTAAATGTACACCCTGTAGTATGAATTTACTTTAGCCGGAAGTTGAAATGGAAAAAAAGTAAATGTATTATATATAGAATTTAATTTTCAAACATTTGCTGGCATGCTGGATGCGGAAAAACTAACTTTAATTGAGCTGCACCCTAATATTCTTAAGCACATATTAAAATGTATTGATTTAGAAAATTGTCGAGCAGGTAGTATAATGTCATCAAAGCAGAAAACAGTATATACATACACATACAGTATATATTTATATCCCATCCGCAGCCCCAATTCAATTACTCAACCAGTGTGAAAACATTTTTATTCATTCTGCATAAAATCGGTGCCAAAGTTAGCTTATTAGAAATATTCACTTGTATGAAAATAATTTAAAAACCTTTATCTGTGGTAAACAAATCAAATGTGTTCAACAGGATTATTGAAGAGGTCCTTTTTATTGAGTGAGAAACTTTTTAGAATGAATAGTTCCTCTCTACTAAATACGAGAACGCGTTTTAATTTTAGCTTCAAAGAGCAGCACTAAATAATACGGAATGAATATTAAGTACACCAAGCAGTTTGATGGGAATTTAATGTGAATTTATTTTAAGAAGCTCCATTATTTGTTGAACTTAAACACTTAAATTTAACTTAAAAAGAATTGAAATGCTCATGCCAGTACCCATCCCATTATAAGACGCTCCATTAAATGGGAAAAGCAACAGCTGCTTAAATGCTAAATGTGTTTGTTAATAATGGCCGTATAAGGACGAAATTCATTTGAAATCGTTTCCTTTTAGCTGCTTATTCCTTATTTTTTCTCTTTTGTTTTTATGATTATGGCAATTATTATAACCAAATTATATCAAAAAGGTTTTTTTTATAAAATTGTCTTTTTTTTTCCCCGCATCCTCCAATATGATGCCAAAGGATAATAGTTGGAAATTCTTTTTCTACTTTTCTTGACATTTTGCTGTAAAATAATTAAAAGTAATGGCGACAATTAGAGCAACAATTTCATTTTATAATGATGAAAAGAATTACCAAATTGATTTTAAATACTTAAAGGAGGGAAAATTAAATTAAAAAGCTCTTCAAGAGTGCAGTAAAAAGAAGATTTTATGAACCGGAGGAATACAAATTCTTAGCGAAAATTGCTCACACTAGAAGCCATGGTTGGGCTCTGCAGTTGCTCTTATGAACTAAAAATTTTGCTCAGGCCATTAAAAGCACTCATATATCAAGCGTTCGTTGCACATACGAGTATTGTATTTCATGTTCTTAAGTAAATGTCTAACAAATTAAGAGTGATGTTGCGCAAAACGGAGGAGATCCTTAAGCAGGCAATATTTCATTTTGCCCGCTATAATAAATGATACCACAAAATGTTCAACGCAGGGTAGTATTGAAGGTGATAACGAATTCATTGAGGTTTTACAAGCCAACTTTAGATGCGTGCTGCCATTAGAAACTGGCACCATAACTTACATTTTATTTCGCTACCAAAAAGCGTACTTCATGTTCATACAGAGTGTGGTGGAAGGTGGGTTGGTGAGCTTGAAAGGAGCATAGAGAACAAAAGTGCAAGTAAGCAGCGCACAAAACCAAATGATAACAACAAATGATAAAGTGTGCATGCATCGGAAATGTTGGGACACGTACGAACATATGGATGCTTTCACTAGTAAAATATATATATAAATTTTAATGGATTGTACTAAATTAATTCAAAATGTGGCACACAACACCTTTTAGGAAGATCCTTGCAACTGAAAGGCTCACTCACACAACATTCGGTTTTAATCTATAGCATTTGGTTTTCTTTCAATATAAAAGAAAAGCTCTTCTCAGTTCTGGGTAGCGATATGCCTCTAAATATGAAAGTTTGTGTTTTCATATTCTATATGTGTGCGTTCGTGTATGTAAATATTGTCAAAGGTAGAACAATACTCAACCACACACTATTATTTATTTATTTTTTAGCCTTCGCCAACTTACGCTTACGGTAATGTCACTGAAGATTTTATCGGATGGCGCCATTGATATACATACAAACAAGCATACACAGACATAATTATACGATGTCCCAGAGAACATGTTTTTGCACACCTTTTCATCAAACCACAGGCCACATTAGAGACATGAAATTCGGTACACATGGCGTTGACAAAATTTATATCTTACAAAATATAAAAAATAGAACAAAAAATGAAATAAAGTAAAAGCTTTTACCATCTTTATAAATATTTTGTGTTTTTTCACAATGAGAACATTAAACGGAAACAGTTTTTGAGAATGATGCATCTGAATAATCATTTTGTGTGTCCTATTTTGTAATAATAAATAAAATAAATATGATCAATAATGGAAGAACTGACAAGAATTTTTATTAATAAAAGAGAATCGGATTCGTTATATCATTTAGAAGCACTTCAAAAAGCTTTTTAATAACACATTTTATTATTATACCCTTCACCCTAGAAATGGAGAAGAGTACGTAGCGATTTGTCCTTCACTTTGTAATTTGTATAAATATTAATTTTAAATTCAATAAAGTATATATAATCCGAATCCTTATAAGAAGATCAGTTAATTATTAATATAAAATGTTCAAACTGAAAAAAAAGCAAAATCACATTTCAATAAAACGTTTTTGAGTTACGAATCATTAAGGAAAGATTTCTCGCAAATTCCATATATTTTCAAAACATTTAAATTTATTTCAATTCACTTTGTCGAGTTCAAAATATTTTCAAGCAAAAAAAATTTTAATTTACGGCGCACGTTTTCGAGTTATAAAGCAAAATGTTTGCTGGGCAAGTAAGTCTGTATTTTCCTTTCGTCATACCAATAAATGAAGATGAATCCTTAATAAATTGCTAACGTTGACAACTCACCTCATCTCACATTAGCCAATTTACTTGATTTGCTAATTTCTATTTAGACTTTCTAGCTGTTACAAAGCCATTCAGCAAAAATACATCAAAGAAAGAGCTTTTGTAGCATTCAGTTCAGATACAATAAAAAAAAATTTGTAAAGCAAGTAATGCGTATCATTTGGGTTACCTTATGTGCTTCGTATGATTAATAAAAAAAAATCTTCTCGTTATATTTTTTCTTTACTTTTGTGTATAAATGGAGCTCTAATCATTTATAAAGGTCGGACGTAAAAGCAGTCAGCACAAAAGGATTTGTTTATCATGAAGACAATATTTTAGTCAAAGAGTTGAATTGGTGTTCTGATCTAAATTCCAATGCCAATACAAAGGCATTGGAATTATCAAATTATAGTCACATCGTAGACAATCCTGACTGTGAGCCATAAAATTAGTTTAATGGTTTAGTGCCTTAAGCCCATGGCCATATACATGTTTGATCCGTTTGATCTGCTCACTTTGGAAAGATTTCTACAAAATTTCACAAAACAATTTCAATCTTATACAAGCGGACCTAATGTGTGCCACATTAGTTTGATATGCTGACGAGGATTGGCTTAGATGCAGTGATGCATCACTTTCAGAAAAAATACTTATTTCTATACTAATTTCTTGCAATTCGTTGTGTTGCAACACGACGTATTTATTTCCGCACACCTCTAAAAATCTTACCTTTCATCTGTGTGTCATGCTTAGTTTTATGCTAATCGTTGACTATTTCCGAAATGGCCGGTTCCCCACTTTTTCTATCAAATTCTTACTATTTAGCTTTAGTGGATTGTCCATGTTAAAAGTTTATTTTACCAACACCGCCGTATAATGTCACAAAAAGTTTACTCATGTAGACCGGTCTAGACACTATAAAGGAACTCTTCAATCAAGATGTGTAATTATTGAGCGTGTGTGAGTGACATGTAAAGTAAAATTTAAAAAATTGTGTTCTTGTGTCAAAGGCGTGCATAATGTTCACATAAAACAATTTAAGACACTCTCATTCTGCATCACCATACAATACAACACACACACACGCCAAAAAGGAACTTTTTATATAGAAAACACCCCTGTTTGTATGAGAAGCGCGTATTAGTTACTTTTGAGTGCATAAATTTGTGTGTTATAAAATTAGTATAATCTCGACAAAGTATGGCGTATTATATATCATTGGATAGGTCTCGAGGTTTGTTCTTTAAATATATATGAAATAATTTAGTTTTTTATCTAAAAAATATAGAAATCTTAAGAAATGTAATACTTTCAACTAAATCAATATTGCTTATTTTACAGGCGAAGTAACAGCTACGAAAAGATGCATTCGCTTTATTTACATTTAATATGCCCACAAAAGTCCTGTATACACTTTGCACTAATCCATACTTTCAAAGTCTTTTAAAAACGTTTCACTAATGCAATTACGATAATCCGCAATTGGCGTTCAATAGGCTAGTAAGTTGCTTTAATGGTCATATATGGCTGATCCGCTTAGGAGGAATGGTTTAGATGTAGTTAATCAATATTTTCAAAAAATAGAAAATTTCACACCAATTTCTAATCATCAAAACAGTTTAAAATTTTCTTGCTAATCATATTCAAGCTTTTTTATTCTGAAACACAATCATGAAAAATTTAGTGATGCTTTAAATTTATATCGTTTAGAGTAGAAACACCCATCATTTAACATAAACTCAGCCTTTTAAAAATGTAAAACGAAATGTAGGGAAAAAGTATATGCCATTAAATAAATCTCCTACTATAAATTTGTTAAACCCTTTTGTTTTTTGATTTTCAATTCTTACGCCCCAGAGTTTTATTGCATTACTTATACGAGCATAAAAGCTTTCGTGGATTGCATGAATAGATGTGTGAGTGGGGTGAGTTTAGCGATGGGTTCACACTTGACAAATATTTGCTGAAATTAGCGTAACCAGAAGCTCATCAAGTACTGCAATATCTTTCAAACTCTCTTTTATTGTGGCAACTACTTTCTACGTGTGACTGCACCTTTAAGCTGAAGGAAAACTTTACAAAAATTTTGTTTGAAATAAAATATTATCAGGAATACTCATAGTGTATTCTAAAGTATAATAATATATTATTTAATATTTTGTGTTAATACTATTAGTTTATTTATGTGATTTTAAATAAGAAAATAAATTAAGGAAATATTAAAGATATTTAAAGGAGCTTTTCAGCTAAAAATTTAAATAAAAATAATTTAAACAATACAATTCATAAAAATACCAGATTTTTACAAAATCGAAAAAGTTTAAAAGTTATTATGTAATCCTAAAAATCCTAAAAATAATTCGGGGTCATAAAAAATTCTGTAACAAATTCTTACTTAAAAACACATGCAAAAATTCTTCTTACTGTTCCAACTTTACATCACTGGGTTTTCCAGCACGCATATGGTGTTTCCGAAACCTTTAATCTAGTTTCATAACTGAATTATTTCAATCTCTTCCTTGTGAAAATGTATTTTTATTTGTTGCGAAATAAACCTTCACAGTCAATTAGTGTTTCATTTCTTGGTATACTCGCAAATGGAATATATTTTATATGTCGTGCTAAAACTCATGAAAAATTCAAAATTAATTCAAAAAGGTCTTAACAAAGGAAATGAAACGTTCAACAAATTGAAACTGATTATCTGATACATGAGAAATATCTTTGAAACTTTTAAATAAATCGTATTCGTATTAATAATAAAAGAGTGGGAAAGAAATGCTGCACAGCATTACAACGACAAAGTAAATAATATTTCTAACAAGATTACAACAATGTTAACAATTTCCTTTGAATAACAACAACATTAAGAATCAGTGGCATACGCTCCAACCCTGATTGATACTTTTAACATAATTTTACTTACTCATCTAATTTTATACAAAAGGCAACAGCAGCATAGAATAGTATTCTTATTAAAGCTAAAGCAAGTTCCAACAAGAACAAAATCATATAGCCACGTACCTCAACTGCGGCACACACACAACAATAAAATATGGTTTTCACATAGTGAATGTAACGCTACTGAAGGGGGAGAACTTGTATGGCTGTGCATGTTTGCGGTCATAAATGAATTTGATAAGTTTTCTATCCTCATTTTTCAAAAGCTTGTATCAGCAAAAAAAAAATTCCATTGCTGTTGGTTGATTCCTTCCTCTGCTTTCCCTTCCGACTGAAACTATGCATTGCCAGGTTGCAAAGGGGCCCTTGGAAAGGCCTTTTATTGCAGAGTCAGTATTGCTCAAATGTAAAAAAACCGAATTTTCATAATAATTATGAATTTTTTCACTGTAATTTAAAAATTCGGCAAAACAGTTTCATATTATGGTACCGGTATACCCCTATTTTGTTTAGAATACGCCTAAACTCGAATTGCTATCGAAGTCCGATAATATAGTAGATGGAAATTGCAATAACAACAAATAATCCAGAGTATTTCTTTGATTATGAGGCATGACTAAACGAACTTTTGGTCAGACCTGTTCAGCTGACCTGTAGAACAGAGCGCCAAATTATTACTCGACTAGTTACATGTTATCAATTACTGTGTTCACTATTACATAAAAGGCCTGCTTGGTGAATTCCTAGTAAACTGCAGCCCTTATGTAAATGTGTGTAGGCTGCACACTTATAGACTTTACAACCGACTCAAGCACAGTGTTGTATATAAAAGCACATCCAGTGAAACATCTTTTCACTCACCAAACGAAACCAATTTTGATTGTACAAAATTTATATTCTAATTTTAGAATCGTTTAAAAAGTCATTTATTTCTCTAAACAATTTTCTCTGCTGGAATTAACTTTGACAAAATATCTCTGCAACAGTCCACTCACAAAAATTGCAATTGTGTGCGTTATTAGTACAAGTTGCTGCCCTGCGTAAATGGGCAGTTTAAATTGTGAAAAATACCCAAACTTGCCTCTGTTCCCCTCCGACAAAAATAAAATATGAAATGAAATATTTTAAAATTAAAATGTGTCATTAAATTAAAAGGGATCGCTTTGATACTGACCGCCTAAAATATGTCGTGTCGTGAACATTTTTAATTAAAAATCCAATAAAGAATATTTGTTGAGGCCTTAGCCTAAGTATAAAATAAAAATAAATAATTTCATTTTTAACCGGGAGCTTTTCTATTCGGAGGTACAATCCGAATAGGAATGAATTCCTTTTCATGCTTAAAAATATTGATTATTTATTTCATGCCTGCAATAAGAAAACATTTCATATTATGGATCCTTAAAGATTAAGGATAATCAAAATGCTTAAGAGGAAAAAGAATTTTCTGAAGGCTTCTATAGAATTAAGATATTCTAAAAATACATTTAAAATAAACAAAATATTTTTGCCTGTTTTATATTTTTAGGAAAAATTGTGCTTGTAGTTCCAGTTAAAAAATTTAAAAAATATATATATCTTTAGCTTTTAATTATTTTACTTCCAGCGGATGCAAGTGTTGCTAAAAAATTAAAAAATTTAAATCTTTTCGATAAGAGAAGCGCGAGAAGCTGAAAAGTCAAAAGCATATAAAAATTGTCATTATTCTAAAAACTGCATCATAACTGAATGGAAGTAAATGAGAATTGTATAATTAATTAGAAATAATTTTCCCCCACTTTCTCTCAAGGGCAATTCTTGTAACGAAAGCTCGTTGGAAAATATATGCATTTGAAAATAACTCACATTGTACTTGTATATTCAGTTTTCCATCTTCAAAAAGAAAAAGGAAAAGAAGACATGAATTATGAAGATGTTCTGTAGTTTCCCATTTTCTTATTTTACTTCTGCATTAAAATGCATTATAGCAAAAAACCATACAAATTTTCATTCAATGGCATTCCCAACTTTTTCCCTCTTCAACTTTAAATTCAGAATTAAAGTACAAAGCAGAGAAATCATAAAGACATTAAAAATTGAAGTTGAGAAAAATATGAAGCGAAAAATATAATTTTTCGCTTTATTTTGGTAAGCAAACTATTCCATTGTCGTTAAACTGTGCAATGCTAAAATACTTTCAAGTTTACACCCAATTTAAGCATTACAATGGCGGTTACAATAAACTGCAGAGTCTCACAGAAATTCATTTACATTTGCCAGAGACAATGGAAGCCGTGCACACAATCCCACAATATCATTACCACAACGATGACGATAATTGTATAAATGATGGCGGTGATGATGATGTTGTTTTTTCGAATGTTGGCAAGTTGGAGTTGGATTTTCCCCTCCAATACCCCTCCAATAAATAGTGGCAAGTGAATCCCTGTTAGTTGTTTCTCTTTGGAGTTCTTGCAATTCGCTTCTGCTCATTTAAGTAGGAAGAAAAGTAATTTGCATTACTACTTAATCAGTATTAAATTATTTTCCTAATAACTATTTAGTAAAATAAAAAAATATTACATATAAAAAATGACTAAGAAGAACAATAATTCTAAATTACAAAATTACTTTTAACGCTCTATTGGATGCAAAGACCAAGTTCAAGTCAGATAATCATTTTTCTAAATGAGCACAAGTTTTTATGTGTGTTATGGGAATGTTGAAGATGTCAACCCATATTGGTTCACCAACCATATTTGCTTTTAATGGGCTACTAGTGCCAATGTATGGTTAAAACTTTTCTAATAATTTAAATCATGTGATTAATAAGCGCTGGTAATTTACCTGGCAAAAAAACATTTATTGGGCCACATTGCTGCTCTTGTTCCTAAAATAAAAAATTACATCCATAGATCATTATAAATTCAAACATCCAGCCCCGCCTGCATAATATTTTCCTCCAATATGGTTTACCATTTAATAATAAATCGCAAAATGTATAGAAAAGGTAAAAGAATATCGATAATAAATGGAAAAGGGCAACGAAGCGCGTAACAAATTTATGTTTTTCTTTCGTTGAAAGAACCCACAAACAAACAAAAAATGAATATTTTACACTTGATTGCGTCAGTAAAATCGGAAAATATTCGTCATCCTTTTAAAAACCATTTCCTTTTGTTCATGTCTGGTATTCAGTAAAACTTTCAAGCACAGCCAAATTGTAATTGCAAACATTTTAGTGTAAAAGAAAATTATACATTCGACTGTGGAGTTTCAATCAGGATATATATTTTTTTTTAACTTAAAATACAAAAATTTTTTTCTTCGCCTTAAATTTATTAAAAAAGAAAATTAATCACGTAAATCCCTTCTTAGAAAAAAATATAAACACTTCCACAATACAACAATTGCTACAATAGGTGAAAACTCGACAAATTATTGTGAACACTTGGGAGTTTCCCTCTTTTTAATTTTTTTCGAATATACTCGTACATTTAAGATCAGCCAACTGCGAAACCATTTTAATTGTATAAAACTTCAGAGAAGATTAAATTTTTAAAAGAAGAAGAAAAGTATGGAATGAAAAAATATTTTTCCAGAGCTTCTGATAGCGCCTTAGGCACAGTCAAAATGATTTAATAGGTTTTTTTAAAATGATCATTAGTTTTATTCTTACTGCGAAGTACCGTCACAGAAGAACATCGATAAAAAATTTGTAAGCCTACCACCGTAGTAAATAGTTTGCTGGGAAATGTTAAGTGAAGAGTGATTATACTTTCATCACCTACATATTCTAAAAAAAATTAACGCAAAGTTCATTAAAGCTCATGAGAAAAAGTCATTAAACTTGTTTTTATTTTATAATTGCCGGAGCTGGGTATCGAACCAACGACCTTTGCGAATTGTAGTTAATACTAGTTCTTTAAGAGGTGCATCATAATTGATCTTGTCTCTAATACGTGATTCGTTTTTCTTTTATTTAATTCAAGTGAAGGTTGACATGGTCGCATTTTAAACCATTTCCTTTGAACTATTTTCTAATAAAAAAAAAAAGACTAACAAGTTTCATCACATCGCATTCACTTAATTGCGTTCATATTTTTAATAAAAATAAAATCTAATTAAAATCAACAAAAATTTCTCATCCCACCAAAATTAAATAACCAAGAAATTTATTACAATTATTTGCTCATCAATGGTGTGTAAATACGAATTTTTTATTAACGAAACATCATTACAGTTCCCGCAATGAGCCAATGGCGGCATTCAGTATTTACTGCAAATGCAGTGAGAAAGAAGAAAATGTATAGATATATGAAATCGCACGTGTGCAACGATATTGCGTGTTTTTCGCTCCGTGTACTGATTATGCGACCATGCTATTAGAATAGCTTGCACTTATAAACCATAAATTTAAACTTAGCAAATTAATAATAATCCTTCTAATCCTTCCTCTTTTCACCGTTTTGTTTTATTTATGAGAATTTTACTTCTCCCGGAAAGATGCATTTCATCTTGTACTTCTCATATCCTTTCAGATGTTTTCCAAGCATTGCGAGTATGCACAAAAATACAGATTATTATCTGCATCAAAACACTGAATACCGCTAATACTCCTTTTAGCACAATTTGCAATAGAACGCACACACACATGCACCCACAGAAGTTGCTGCAAGTGCTCACATTTATTGAAATATTACTTTATCTGTGTTTGTGTTTAAATGAGAGATTTTGAGGTTTTAGAAAAAGCATTTAAATAATTTCCAATTAAGTACACATCAGTGAATATTTGGAAATTACAAGAGCATTACAATTACATGTTGGCAAGTAAAATGAGAACGAGGAAAAAATAAAATATTTGAAAATGTGGAATATAATTTTAAAATATGACAGTTAAGAGAATATATCCAAATATGTGTTGTGTTTGTACACAGAAAATTAAATTTATTAAATACTGAATTTGAAAGTCATAAATCTGAGGGCGTGCTTTGGGATCATCTACAAATCGATTCGAGGTCATGTAAAATGAAAATCGCATAACTGAAGCGAAAATTGAAAGCAAAATTGATATGCTTCATTTTTATTTCGTAAAAGCATTTTTGTACGCCGCAACAAATCCTGTCGGGGTCAGAAGTAGAAAACAAGTATCATACAGTGAACATGCACACACATTCAACGCAGTTTCACTGCAGCCAGAGTTCAAATTCCTATTATTTTCACAGGGTTTATAGATATTAATATTTATGTGTTGGTTTCGCAGAAAACAAATGTTTTACAAGAGTCCTGCTGAAATGGAATCTGCTCGCAGGATACATGACTTGCAACAGACGTGACCATGTGATGGTTTGAGCAGTGGGTATGTTAGCATATTTTAATTGGAATAGAAACAATGACATTAAAATTTAACATAAAAGTCATTCAAACAGTAAAAATTTACATTTATTTGCTTTATAAACATATTCACACTCGCCTCCCTGGAAATATATTTTAAAAAGGGGAATATGAGTGATATTATCAATGCATTTACTGCTTATGCCAGTGTTTTACAGAGAAAATTTTGTTAAAATATTGCAATTAAATCTGTTTTACTTGCACAATGAAATAAAATATTCAAATAGATTAAATTGGTATACTGATCGCAGCTTTCAGCTGTTAAAGCTTTTTACCTATACGAGTTAGGACAAAGTGAGGAGTTGGCATAAGCAAATGCATTTAGTGGTAGTAAAATGCCACACGTTAAGCTACTGAGATTAAATTTATTAAATTAATTGAATGCAAAGTTAAACCGAATAACCGTTTTAGTAAACAACTAATTTGCAAGTGAAATTTGTAATAATATTAAACGAATAATGTTTTAAATCAGACTGAAATATTCAGCAGAATATTAAAAATGCATTGAAAATGCTTTTGTCAGGATATCAGTTATTTCTTATGGCTATTCTACCTCATAGTAAAGTAGATCTTTAGGAATCATTAACGCAAATTTTTCCACCTCTTTTTTTATTTTTAAAATAGTTTTTTATTAAATAGTCTTTAGGCCAATTTTTGTAAAATGTAAGAAAACACCAAAAGTTCATTTCTCAGTATTTCCCCTGTGCAAATTCTAACAATTTAAAAAAATTAATAGAAAATTATTTTCTCCAATACTTTTTTCTTTTTCTTTATAATTTTTGATTTCAAAATTAAAATTTTTTTCAATTTGTTAGTTGTATTTCAAAAGCCACGTTTAATAGAACTTTTCAAAAAAATTAGTAAATGAAGAAATTTTTAAAAATTGTTAAAATTTTTTTGAAAAAATTTTTACCAAACTGAAATGCCGCTCCATGAGTAATCTGATTCCTCCTAAAACTGAGTAGGGCACTCTCTAGCTGTAAACCAATATGCAGAAAATACAATGCAAATATATTATTTATTTTCTTCTTAATTTGCATCATCATAAATTAAAATGTTATCTAAACTTTTATTATCAAAATAAATTGCAACACATCATAAAAACTAACAGTTACATTTGCAAAACAAAATTAATTTTTTTAATTGCACTTCTTAACACACACACCATCAAGTACTGACACTAATACATGCAATCACTCTCAACCATTCAAGTGTATAAGTAAAAACAAAATGAAGAACTTGCCTGAACATATTTGTGCATGCAAGCAGGACTACACATACAATTTGCATGTAAATATAATAACAACAATAATAACAATCAGCAAACAATAGCAGCTGGAATATCAAATCTATACTCACACATACACATACACATTCACACGCACTGAGGCTCTCCCATAAGGCAATGTTACTAAATAAAAAAACAGCATATACGAGATCCGTGAATGTTCCATTTATGCACACTACCAAACCAAAAAAAAGTCTGTCTGCATGCATAAGCAAAACCAAGTAATATAAATCTTGTCTGTTTTAAAACTTTGTTGAGGCAAAAAAATTCAACAAATGACATCAGATAAAGTTGCAAAAAATTTAGAAAAAAGCCACGTCTTAACAACATACCAAATAAACAAGAGACAATACATGTAAATTAAGTAGGATCTGTATGTTAGTTAGTGATTGAATCTAAAAGTGCCATAAAATGTCTGCTTTTGCAATGATGATTACTTTAGAAAAACATCCGTTGCAGGCAATTAATTTACTAAAAGTTACAAATATCCTACTGCAACTCTCTTTCTTTCTTAATTTCTAATAAAGTGGCTTCAACAAATAAATCAATTTAGTCAAGACATTTATTTATGAGGGAGAAATAAAAATGTGGATACATGGTAACGACAAACAATTGTTTGTGTCTCATCTGCCTTATACTCTAAACTTGATAATATGAACCAATGCAGACATCATCAATTTGGAAAATAACTTTAAATATTTATAAAGGGGATGATTTTGCAGGATCTGCAAATACCATCTAATTATAAGAACTGAAAGAATTTCAAATATTTCTTTTCCCAGTGTTCCTTTACAAAATCGAAACAAAATATTTGCAAGTGTAAAAACAAAAATTCTATTAATTATATAATTGCTAATAGTTTAAATAATTTTTTTCAATATTTAATAATATTTCTTTCTTTTGTTTTCCCCCCTGAAATTATATTACATTTTAAAATTGATTATTGCACTTAATAATAATCAGTTTAATCGGTTGAATTTTGTTACAATTTCAAACTCATTTGCTTAAATGCAATTTAAGGATTTTTAATTATTTTCCGCTACAGACTCCATAAGTATGTGCGTAATGTAGTTTAAGATTAGAGATACTTTATTGCAAGTCCTGGCAACACTGATGCAAAATGCGAAATATTCTTCAAATGTGCCAATTAGTATCACCACTGCGTATGATTAATAATGTTGCCAATGAAATGTCACCGAAATATCACTCATACGGCACCTGCAACCACAGTCTCAATACGTATGATTTCTGTGTGATTTAAATGCAAATTGAAATTTCTAATGCAAATAATCAAATCAAAACAGCAACAACAATAATAGCACATGCTTCTTAATTGAAACTAAAATACATATTCATACAAAATAAACAGCAAAAATGAAACGTTCATAATATTATTTATTTGATCCAAATCTACTTGTATAATAAATTTTTTTTTCCGCTGGATATTGTTGTCAATGCAAAAAAGCTCTTCATCTAACCACTATAATAACGCTTATAAAGCCACAATAAAATGTTGTAGAACTGCAAATCGTTATGTATGTTGTAAAAATACAATCAGAAATATTAATTTGAATGCCCACATCAGCCATTCATAAAAATAAACGAATAAACAAAGAAACTAATAATATAGTAAATAAATGATTTAAGCAATTAAAAATAAACAACGAAGCTAAACATTAAACAAGCAAGATACAAATGCATATAAAACAATAAATTAATTTTAGCAGAAATAGGACAACAGCATTTAAAATATTAAAGCCTAAGCATGCAAGCAGACATGCATAAACATGCTATACACATGACTGAGCAGAGTTTACTCTTATAAAATGAAAAATAAATGCAAACAAGCATTTGAAAACTACAGAGATGGCGAAGTGTAAATTTCAATTTCCTTATACAGGCGACATAAAGAGTTCTGATAGAAATATATGACTTTCAGTTGGTTTCGGATCTGGTTTTTCTCCAATTGGACCAGGAAAAGAGATGAAATTTAATTAAAATACTGCTAGGAAGAAATACCTTTACATTTTTGACTGATCTGACAAACATTCCCTTCTAATTTCTTTATTCATTTTGAAAAGTTCATCCACCAAAAGTTTACTTACCCTGAAAATAAAAAAAAAATAATTTTTAAATATTTCGATCTTTTGCCTTGCAACAAAAATAAAAAATCGCAATAATGCTGTGGGCCCTTAATATAAACATTAAAAAGGTCTGCATGAGGCGCCACAGTATATCTGCTTCACCTTCACCAATGTATGAATATTAACATATACTTTTAGCTTTTATTTAAACAACTTTGCTTACAGATACACAAAAGTAAGAAGTATTTTTTTACATATTAACTAAATGAATAGCAAGTAGATCCTTTTTACCAAAATGAAAAAAAAAACATGTAAAGCAAATATTTCAAAATGAATTTGAATAACATTTTTTACGAGAACTCAATTCTAAATTGTTATGTTGTAATAAACAAGAGAGAAACAACAGCTGCAAGACAACATTGTGTAGAATTTTTAAATAAATTTAAGAAGGTCTAAGTTGGCATATGTAAATATATGCTTCTACGATATACAAACATACATATATATGTATATGCGTTTAAAAGCGAAGCAGCAAAATAAAGTTTTTTATTGACTATTTAAAACTATTTTATTGTATTTAGTTTGCTTTGCTCGGGCATATACGGGAATATATGAAACTAGTCCCAGTTTAAAAGCTTTACAAATAAAAGGGAAAACCAGAATTTATTGCAGACTAAAAATAATTAAATTCGTACACTTAATGGTACGAAGTATGTATTTGCAGGCAGTTTGAAAAATGCTGACTCAAATTCTAATAGTACTAAAATATTAAAAATATTTTTTTATAGAAATTCAAAGCTTGTAAGTACATTCACCGAAGAACCTAAGTGTGCTACATATAGAGTATATAAAAAATATAGCAATTATAATTATTGCCTCTCTTTTGCTATACGAATTATGAGCTGCAGCATACAAATATGCAGCCACCTATTTTCATAGTAGAAACAACTTTTCCGAGTGAGAATCAGGCAAGTTGGAGCTACTGGGTAGAACTGTATTTGGATTAATCCAAATTTGTTTTTGTGAAACAATTTTCTCTTTTAACAAAGTGATCTTAATAACACAATATAAGGGATATATAAAATTATGCTGTTCACTGTTTTTTTAATACCAATTTTATTCTTGAAAAAAAATTTTAATTTCTTGATAAATTTTTTTTTTTTGATTTAAAAGTAATCAGCTTATTTACTTGTAGTACTTACAAAATATTAAATAAAGTTTTATTTGTATTTTATTTTTTCTTCCTTCTAAAAAGAAATGCTGATGAAAGTAAAAAATCGTATTCATTTTATTAAAACTTTAATTTATCTGGAACCACATTCGCCTTGGGCGTTCCATAACTAAATATTATGCTAATTTTATTTGTATATAATTTTACATTTTCAGCAAACTTATGTATGTGTTTGTTGTACAATTAAATAATTTATTCAATGTATTTTATTATTAAGTAGGAAAACAATTTATATCATTTGCTTTTACTCTTCAAATAATGTCTTGAAACAAAATGCCCTTGTCTCAATATTTGTTTTAATATTTAGCAGCAATCAATGTTGTATGAATAATACAATAAGATTTAATAAATGTAAAAAAGGAAAATTAGAACTGGCTAAAATAATCTAACCAAACAATAAGAACAATCAAAACTAACAATAAAATTATTGAATAAGAACAATATAACTGGTAAATAAATACGAGCAAGTACACATGGAACTCTTTGGTTCGCTTGCTCTCCCCGGCTTTCTTCGGTTTATGTATTTATATAAAAATACGGAAAATGTATCCTACGTTGCTTAATTAAAAAACCAAGCAAATCAGTTAATGAAATAAATAATTAAAAATGTTGACTGAAGTTTAAAGCATACTTAAATTGAATAGAGACACTTTCCCGAGGTAAGAGGGATTTGCACAAACTAAGAATTAAATGGCATTCTTGGGAAATTATTTTTCCACCGTTAGAGGAATATTGACCTCTTCAAATTAAAAACGTAAAAAGTATTATGGATGTTGTTTAAAAATTTCCTCTTAATTTGAAGAATGACCTCTAAAAATTTTACAATGAATAAATATTTCTTTGATAAAATGTTAGTCTATTATTTTCTTACTGTTACATTTAGCATGAATAACAGATATCCTATATGAAAGTTTTTAATTATTTTCAATAATACATTTTATTAAAAACGTAATCAATTCTACGAAATTTTTAATCAAATTCGATAAAAGATGTATTTACTTCAAACTAGAAAACCACTTTCTGATTTGCTTCCGTGCTTAAAATGATAAACATCCATTTTATTTCTCCCCTTAAGTTTTCCGTTGGAATTAAGTAATTCGCAGCAGGATATGAGAAGTATTTGCCATATCAATTTCTAGTTTAAGAAATGGTTAAGGCGAAGCTTTTATAGATAAATATAAATGACTTTTTAGTTAAACCTATTTTTGTTCAATTAATGTTGCAGTTATTTGTTGTATACGGAGGGAAAAAGGACTTACATAAATTATAAAATATTATTTAAGTTTCCTGCTAAAGTTTATTTTCATTATGAAAATAATTTTTTATTATTTCATGTTGTCCTTTTTGACAGTTTTAAATTTATTAATGTAAAATCAATATCCTCTTCCTGCAGAAGTTAGAGAAAGTGAATGAAATGTAATTATTTTTATTAAAACATCTAAAGCTTAATTAAATATTAACATTTTCGTTATAATATTCAAAATTTTTACTATTTAAAATTTGTTGAAACACACACATTATTAAGAATTTATCTTGTCCGCATCTCAAATTTGAAACAAACAAATAACCGGTCTCATATTTATCTCTACGAATAAACAGTAGAATATAAACATCTCCAACTCAAAAGAACTTTCCTTTTAACACAACGGCGAGAGAAGCGGGAAAAGCGAGAGAGTGAGAGTAAGTTTCCAGTTGGCAAAGTTAGATGTTACACAAGTACCAACTCACAGCCAGCATATGATAAATCCATAAACTTAATCTAGTTAAAAGTTATTTATTTGTTTGTTGACAAAATATTTGTATATGCAGTTTTCTTTATGTTTAGCGCATAAATACATGTTCGTGTTACGATACAGTCTTATGTAAATCACCCCTTTGACTACGATCCCCTCCTCTAAGCACTTGCTAGTCTTTCAAACGCCAACAGTAAAAACTCAGAAGTTGGCATTATTTTCTAAATTATTAACAGCACTGTAGCAGACTCTTTCCATCTCTATTTTATACATAGAAGACTGTGACTCTATTTGAGCTCTGGAATTTGTATGTAACCCTTTTATATATGTACAGATGAATAATAGGACGGCTCCATGGAAAAATAATAAATGAAATTTTCTTCTTTTGATGTGATTTTGTAATTCAGAAAGAAAATACAGAAAAAAAGTCTTGAAAGGACTCGTAAGTGCCTCACAGTTCCACATCATGATAAATCCTCTCATAGACAAGAAATATACAAAATTCAATTTGATGAAAAACCAAAAAAAAGTTGAGCAATCAAATTAAAGTTTAAACTTTGAATGTGACCACTGGAGGTAAATCTTTTCAACGGTTTTAATTTTTTTTTTTTAATTTTCTTAAAGAGAAAATTAGAATAAATCAATTTATTTCGCCTAACCTTCAACATTCTATTATGTTGTATTTGAAATAAGAATACGAGAATTAGTGCGTTTTGCAATACGGTCATAAGTCTTAAATTGAAATTAAATTGAAATTGGTACCTCCCTAAGGCACTCTATCCCTCTAGCAATACAGTCATAAGTCTCAAATTCAGATTCCTAACAAAATTAAATTGAATGTGAAATATCATGCATATCCAGGCAGCGTAATGGCATCCTTATAATGGCATGCTTACATGCAAAATGTGAAATATAATTTTTGTGACTTACGACACTCTGGCAGCATAGCGTCGATACGAACACTATACTTTTGTTTACTTTAAGTCTATCGTTATGGCATTTCAGTTTACGCTCGAATTGTACACTTTAGCAGGTTACGTATTTTTATAGTACATTAAATCTACAAAATGTTCGACTTCGGTTTGTGTTTCAGTGCGCCCAAGCATTCATGCCATACACACACTCTTCCAAGCTCACCTGTATGATTATTTAAGGTTTTTTCCATAGATATTTTTCTTCTACCAGTCTAGTTGCAGTTCTTTCTTCTTTTAGTTTTCCAGCTTCAAATAAGAAACTTGTCAAAAGTTATTGTACGAGTCTGAATCTGTGTGTGCGTATGTATTTGTATCTAATCTGTGTGTGTGTGTGTGTTTTATTCAAGCAACAAAGTTTGCTTTTAGTTTTAAGCATTTCGATTTGGCAGCACCTTCAGAATATCCGGTGTGAAATAATTTTGTAAAAGTGTTTGTAACTTATTGAAAATTTAATGGCTTTCACACAACCAGAGTATTTCAACAAGTGTTGGCCAAAGAAGGATATTGAATTCTAGAAAATAAATTTATTTAATTGCCTTGCAAAAAAACTCCTTTAATTTTATTTTTAAAATCCTTTCAAGTTAACATGTATAAAAGTAAAAAAGTTTTTATACATGAACATGCATGCCGCAAATTAATCCCATCAAGTAAACGGCATTCGAAATTCGTATTCAGCTACATTTACATTATTTATGCCATCGTTTTATAGTTTCAATATAAAGTTTTTTCTTCATGCACCGCACAGATACGTGTATCAAGGAGCTTCAATTCATTTTACCTCTCATAAGCCTCTTGATTATATATTGTAAATATAAAAAGTTATCTTTTAAGACATGATATTAAACTGTTTGTAATGCATACTTTGTAAACTAAAGAGTAATAAATTCCTTTTAAAAAAATCGATGCGATTGCTGGGAAAATTTTATAGGAAAAACTATAAAAGGGGAAGGAAGGGAAGGAGGAAGGGGCGTTGAGGAAGAAGCGCTGGTTTGATTATCTATTAAACAATTTTCAATCTTCTAGTTTTGCAGATTTACCGTAAATGATTTTACTGTTGTTACGTTTACAAGCTGCCTTTCATTGAAATATTTGCTTGATTTGAAAAGTTTTGTAGCAACGCAGTGAAACCCCGCCTTTCTTGTAGCAATTCAGCAAATCGGTTTGTGTGAGCAGTTTGCTAAAGAAAATTTGTATTATTTTTCATTTATTTATTTTTATTTTAAAATTGCTTATTTCTGTATAAACTTATTTAAAATGGTTGAATTTTTATTTTTTTTTTTTTTTTTTTTGTTTTACAGAATTTATTAAATTTTGTTAAAGAAATTTCGCACAGAAGGAGTAAAAGTTAAGCACAGTAATGATAAGTTGTATAAATCTGTTAAAAAGCATAATTTACTTCTTCAAGGAAAATTATTTGGCGTCTCTGGGGATGGTGAAAAAGAAGTCCTTGTAAAATCATGTAAAAAAATGTAAAGAGTACAGAAGGTTCTTCTTTAAGAAGGACGACTGGGAATTATTTCGATTGGGATTGGGATTTTTTACATTTCAGAAATTACAAAATGATTTTCTTGCTGTATTCACGTGGAATTAAATAAAAAGTTAATTCATTTACCTTTAAGTGTAAAATATAGATAAAAAAATTCAATTTTATTGGGTTTGTTTCTGTAGCCAACCAAACTGCAAAGCTTTCGGCTTGTGCGCAGGAAAACACACAGGGTGTAGGCAGGAATCGTACCCGCGGGATACGGTTTAGTAGGATGTGCATTACTCATTCGCCTACAGAGGCACCCAAAATACATCGACAACAATTATTTCACTGCCACAATTATTTCATTGTATCCAAAAAATCATGATTCATTATCCTAGAATTTTCGTATGAAAATTTAATAAAAATGTTCATTAAATTATGATTTTCATGCGATCAGAGTTGCATTTACTGCAATCAGCAAAAAAGAAATTTATTTGCATCATATTTGTATGATAGTGTGACACCCGCAACGCCATTTTCATATAGTTTTCTTACGATAAGATGGAATCACATCCGATATTCGTATGATCATGCAGGATAGTGAATCATGATCTTATTATGATCACATTATGAAGCCGTTTCAATTATAAATCAATGAGCATTGCAGGCAGGGATAAAGAATAGTACCCCGATCCTTATTATTATTTACAGTATTATAGCACAAGGAGTGTGTTGTGCTAAGCCCTTTAATTAATATCACTGAACCAGTTTTCTTTTTATTTCACTTCATTTTTATTTACCGAAAACGTTCTTATTTCAGGACTTTTCTCTTCGCAAGGGAAAATTGTTTCAGACATAAATTCGTCTAAGTAGTGGTCGATTTTGTAATAAAATAAATTTATTTGAAGAATAAGGAAAAAGACGGTCCGCGGCAGTTTGGCAGATGTCAATAAGATACTAAAAGCGGGGGAAGGGCCCCTACCCCTGTTGACGAAGTTCCCAGCCAAATAGACCAAGCAACTGAATTGTACAAATGCATTAGAAAGATTGCTTTGCGGATGCAAATTGGAAGGATATTCTAATCCCACTCAATTTCCCATTGGGAAAACTTGACTATACAAAAGAATATTTCAAGAAATAATTGCATTAATTTCCCATTGAATTAATAAAAAACTTGATTTACAAAAAAAAATATTAATTTAATGTATTCAAAGAACTTAATTTCCAATTGTGAATTTTTACTTTTCCAATGCAAATCTCCAGCGGAAATACACTCTTTAAGGCTCTGTAATTATTTAAACTTTTGATAAATGCTAAACCTATTGCGATTGTATTAATTTTGAAATTTTGTCGTTAAGAAAGAGATTTGGCATGTATAAATTATATAAAAATAATCAATTTTATTTAAAAATTATTTATTCAGTACTTAACCTTTAAGAAATCATGTAATACATCACTCGGTTTCCGTCTCTCTTTAAAACAGGAAACAACATTGCAAACCGAAATATACAACCACTTGTATAATTTCCTCATTGTTTTTTAATGGCGATAAGAAAAGATGCGAAAACAAAACTCAAATCCAGCAATTTAGTTTGCTTTTTCTTAACCACGCAACCAACGTAATTCTATACCTGCACGATTTGATGTCTTTCTCTCGGTTTTCTCTAAATCCTCTTCAAAACAAACCAACCGAAATACTTCTTTTCTGCCCAAATCTTACACTCCGATAAACATGAATTCAAACAGGATATTTTTTAATACACACACACACATCCTTTCGTTATAAAATATCTTTCCAAATGTTGAACTTTTGAAAAACTGCTTAACAATTTATTTGTATGGAGGAAAACTTTAAAACCTCGCTGGCCGTCACATATTTGTACGCACTGTACCAAGCCAATCAAATAAAAGAAACAAATAAGCACACAAACAGGACTATGAAGCCTGAAGTGGCAGAGTGGCATGACAATATTTGGCTAAAGCATGACGGTCGAGACATACCACACGAATCAGATTCTTGGGGTATTAAGAGATTCCAAATAAGTACTGGCGGGCTTTCCTTTCAAAGATACGCTGCTTTCTGGTAACAACAAAAAGCGTTATTTTTTAAGCTTACCAGATCAACAAAATATTGATTTTGTATATCCGAATATGCCTTAGCAAACCAATAAAAATGCCACTTAGAAAAAAAATTTTAATAAAAAAAATATTAATAGTGTTTTAATGAAAAGGGAAAAAAGGCTACAGGAAACGCGTGAACATTCCCGCTTTAAAACGATTTCATTTTCTAAACACCTATTCATGCAGTGCCGCATGCTGGTATTGGAGGAATTGAATAGAGATACAAAAGACAGGTTAGTCTTCCAATCGCTTTGGTGTCGAACTGAATTACCTCGTACACATGTTAAATGACTAGTTGTAGCCCTTTCCCCACTAACGAAAATTGCTAAAATTACACTGTGCATGGGCCATCGAACCCAACAACATCTTTAATATACAATTTTTCGTTCATGTAATTGAAAGCTTTCATTTTCATTTTTAAGCTTAAAGACGGGATTTTTTTATGATTTTTAAACCTTTTCGATATTTTATTTATTTTTACATGTTTGTGTCACTCACCAGCAATTCAATTTCAAATGACAGTCAGTCTATATTCCAGATATAAACAGTTAAAGAAATATGCCTTAACAGGAAATATGCACAGTGGGGCGTTCTCACATTTCATTGTAATAAATAGAGACGAATTGGATGACAGCCTTGGAAAAGCAAATAAAAATAGAAGAATCGTTTGGTAAACACTTTAAAAGTTTCTTATCGACATAAGCTTTATTTGCTTGTAGTGGCAAATGCTTAAATATCTATTACAATTTTCACCAAAGTCTAAAGATAAAAATTAGTTTTATATTTGTTTCTCAACTTAATAGTTTCTGATTGCTTAGAAAAAAATTAAGAAATTGTGTGGTTTACTCGCTGCTTTTTTTCCAATAAAAAATGAAACCACTTCGTTTCTATTGCTGAACAAATTAATTACAATATAAATTTTATGAAATTAAAACCAAATTAAACAAATTAATCAATAAATAAATTTACATGAGTTTTACATTACAAAGAAAATGTATATCCCTTTTTGATTTATTTATTTATTTATTTTTTTTTTTTTTACTTGTTAAAATAAAATTAACTTAAATTTTTTAAGTACATCGAATTCAGAAGTGGTGTAAGTTTAACTTCATTTTATTAAAATCTCTAATTTATTATATAATTTAATAATCCAAGCAGATTTCGCAACAAATGTGCAGTTGACTTTCATCACAAGCCAACAATATTTATTGACAATTCTCATGTGGTTTTTATCACCGTGGAAATCAAAACACACAACAAAAAAACGCCTCTAATTAGTTTCTATCACTCAACAAATAAATGACCGCACAGAGTAAAAAAATTAAAATCACGTAAATGATGTTGAGTTGTGTGCATATTTTATATATATTTTTTTTTCATTTTTGTTAGTTGTCGCAGTTGCTTGTTTAAATTTAATTTACATTTTATTGTATTTTATAAAAATCTGTTTTTAAAAAGGTGTGAAAATGTTTATTACAATACTTGTTATGCAATCTTAAAACGATTATGCGTGTGATAAGAAGAAAGCACGCGTGACGACGTACGACGTACGACGGCATGCGTCCAAACATGACATTGGCGTGTTACGCGTTTTACATGTTTATAAAACTAATAAAAATTAAATTTATTTGGATATATAGTATGCTAGACGTACAGTAGTGTGCAAAATAATCCAACATGAATTTTTTGAATCACAAAAAGCACTGTAATTTCAGCAGCTTAAAATTGAATGCAACCTTTTTACAATAACAAATATAAATTTGGTATATAAATTAAAATAAATTTATAAATTTTTATAAAATTAATTTTAATATTATTTTTTGTCTGCAAACTTTGTTGAAGTCTATGACAGCTACTGAAGTTTATATCAATAAAAATCTTTTTGCAACAATTGACTAGATGTCACAGCCAAACAAAAACATATGTGTCAGTGTATTCTAAACATAAATACGTCATTGGTCGTATGGAAAATTGTAACTTTTAAAATGCTTAAGGAAAAGGTTCGCTGAACATCTAAGTTAGCATGCAACGGTTTACTCATACCGCAAAATAATCAATTTCTAGAAGGAATCGATCGAACTTGAAATCTCTGGTTTTGTAGGCTGCACATTATTCATTCGCCTATAGGAGTATTAATGCAATTCCCATAATAAAAAAAATAGAAAAAAAGTTTTGCGAAGAATTTTTATGTCGATTTTAAATCAATTTGCCAGTTATTTCAGGCTTAGCACAAGAATCAATTTTCGTTTTTTAAAAATTTACTTTGTTGGGAAAAAATCAAATCAAATTCTTGACACTTTTAGTTCAATTCTTTAGTTGAATAAGCAAACTGCATTACTCTATATAAATTTTATAAAAAAGTCCCTTTTATGTTTAATAAGATTTATAAGTCACTAAGTCATGTTATGTTTCAGCTAAATTATAATAATAGAGAGTCAGTATAGAACAGAATATCACATACAAACGCTGAAGAAAAAACCCTATTTTTAGCAAAAATATATTTTAAACATTTGGAAACATAAAATAAACATACAAGAGCAATAAAAACGCAAGTTTCCCATTCAAAAATCCACAAACGGACATTGACGATTTTTGCCCAAAAATGCTTCGAAATTTTTTCAAAAATCTAAAAAAACTTTTTTTCTTTTTTTTAGCAAAAATATATTTTAAATATTTGAAAACATGAAATAAACATACAAGAGCAATAAAAACGCAAATTTTTCATTCAAAAATAGACAAACGGACGTTTTTAAAAAATTATGATTTTTGCCCAAAAATGCAAAGGGTACCCCCTTATCAAAATATGCAAATTTTGCCAAAAATCGAAAAAAAAAATGTTCCTTTATTTTTAGCAAAAATATATTTTAAACAATTGGAAACATAAAATAAACATACAAGAGCAATAAAAACGCAAGTTTCCCATTCAAGAATCCACAAACGGACGTTTTCAAAAAATTACGATTTTTGACCAAAAATGCAAAGAGTACCCCCTTATCAAAAATCGCAAATTTTACCAAAAATCGAAAAAAAAATTTTTCCTTTATTTTTAGCAAAAACATATTTTAAACATTTGAAACCACAAAACAAACATACAAGAGAAATAAAAACGCCAGTTTTTCATTAAAAAATGCACAAATGGACGTTTTCAGAAAATTACGATTTTTGACCAAAAATGCAAAGAGTACGCCCTTATCAAAAATCGCAAATTTTGCCAAAAATTGAAAAAAAAATTTTTTCTTTATTATTAGAAAAAATTTATTTTAAACATTCAAACCACTTGGAATTTTTAATTTATTATTCGCATTTTCTTCCATCTTCTCCATTTCGTTAACTCTGCAAGTTTAATTTTAAATAATTCTTTATTCGAATCAGGTCTATTTTTGATGCACTCAACTCTTCGACATACATAAATTAATAGCGCAGTTAACAGATTTTCAAAACTTTAATAATGAATGCATATACGAGTATTAAATGCATTCACATTAACAAATGCATTTGTATCCGGGGACATCGGCCGTAGAAAATGTGGTTATTTATGCCATTATATGATTGCGGTTTAATTGTGTGTACTGAAAGTAGTATTAAATCAATAAAACAAAATCAATATAAAATCATTTCAAATTGGTTCATTAAAAACAAATTTGTTATACTTCCAGCAAAGTCTTTTCCACTCAACAATTTCACAGTGGTGCAGCATGGCACGACTTTGGAAATTAATCAATCAATATTAATCCTGTCAAAATGAAACCTCCTGTATCCTGCGAAAAAACATAACAAGGTATGCTTTGGAAAGAATTTAAAATATAATTCCGCATAAGCCTTTAATAACTCTGTACATTCTTATAACTCTTTTTAGTTTTATGGCATTAAAAGTATTTATTATATAGATGGCAAAAGGAGTGCCAGAAAAAGGATGGCTCGAAAGATAAGGAAAAAATTTGTAGAATAATTCTCTATATTATTGTTGCTCTTCTTACCCATACGAAGTTTGCTTTTTCGTCTAGGAAAAGATTACACGGGCCTTCCACTTAATTTCCCTTTCACTTACAATTGAGCACTATCTTTATTGCGCAATCATTATAACAGCTTCTTTATATCGCATTAAAATTCCACTCAACTTTTCCAGGAAAGAAAAGGGCCTTCTTATTTTTATTGCACACTCGGGAGTAGGAAAAATACACTGTATGAAATGATATATTGCATGAAAAACTGTTACATATTTTATTGAAAAATATTGCACAATTTAATATAATCAAAACGTTATAACTTATAACTTTCAAATAACCAATAATATTGTGCAGTATGTGGGCCACTGATTACATCTTCAATGACTTGCTTTTTATTTTTATTTTATTTTTATTTGTGACCTTTTCACCTCTTTATGTGTGTGAGTAAAATTAATATTGAAGCTGATTGCTGCATTAAACGAGAAAATATATCACACATTGTATGAAATTATAAAACATTAATTTTAATATGTATTATATTTTTATATGAAAATATTGTTACTTATATAATGCAGTATTTACATAATTGTGGAGAAATGCGTCAGTTGTCATGAAATGCATTTGCATTTTCATTTTTATAATTAAGTAAAAAACTTATTACAAAAATAGCTTTAAGTCATGGCAAACATAACAATTGTCCTTTAAATATATTTTGCAAATAAATGTTCAACATTGAAAGTATTGATAATTTAATAAATATAACCCAATTTAAAAACAATTATTAAACAATTTATATCTTGTAGTAGATTCTTCAGTTCAATAAATAAAACTATATTTTTTTCCTTTTTTTTAATATTTAAATATTTTACTAAAAATGATAACACTAACAAAATTTACAATTTAAATTAACAAAAGAAAATAGGCCGATTTCAAATAAAATCTGTAGTATTATTTATTTTCTTCTGTGTTAAATGTATTTAACACATTTCTTTTTAAAATTAAATAAATATTTTTTTTTGCATTGGAATTTTTATTAAAAAAACAATTTAGATTGAATTTATTACGCAGCTAAGTTGTTATTTAACAGCTCATATTGTGGTGTGAGTTTTCTCAATGATAAACTTGACTACTGCATCATGTTTTATTTATGATCGCCTAAAACTATGCCTCAGAAATCATCACCGATACTATATAAATCGTATATAAATTTATACCATAAATTATAATAAAATAAGTGCAATATTTTAATTAAAAAATATTTTAGACTGTAATAGCATATTCTTAAAATACAGTTATTAAACTGAAAACAACAATAACCTTGAAAAGCCTATACTGCAAGGATCGTAAAGGACTTTGGCTAATAAACAGCTCGAAGTTGGAGAAGCGACATTATAGTAAAGACTTGCAAAAAAGTGTTTTGCAAATAAAACCTTGGCTGCATACCGTGAAAAGGATTTATCCTTGATTTACCCTTATCATAGATTATCCTTGATATTATTTTAGTCAAGGAACACAAAAAGCATGAACAATGAAAAATATTAATCAACATTAAATTTGCTTGATTATCCCCATAAAAAAATAAAATTTTCTAATCCTTAGGGCGTGAACAGAGTGAGCGCTGATGCCGAGCAGAGTCGAGACGAGCTTATTGACTTTTATTTTCATGCGAGTAGAACATTTGCATATACACACAGTGACTGCGAGAATCAGAGCAGAAATTCTGTTTATTTCATTTGTTTTGCTTTTATGTCAATGCAAACAAGTGCGTAAAACGCTTTGAAACTCGCACTCATCGGGTTTGCTTTCAGCTGTTGTCGGCATTCCCTGCGTTATACAAAGCTTTTTTGTATTGACTTGTATATAATCAGTTTTTTCGCACTGACAATCTTTATTGCACTGACAATTTCGGCTCTACTTTCAGCGCTCACTTTGTTCGCAATCTTAATCTAATTTCTTAAATTTAAATCTCTTAATACAAACATTCTCTTTAGTGGCTACTCAGTCGTATGAGCAACATTCATTCTGTTCCAACATTCAATTATCACTCATACGCCCCAAATACACATTCCACCACGTGTGTATTGGCAGACACACAAATTACTTGTTAAACGTTTTACTTTTCGATTTAATCTTTTAAATGTATTCTGCAAAATAAAGAATAGAATATTATTTCATTTCAGAGAATATGTAGCTTTACTTCATTCCTTGTTAAACCATTTTGTGTTTTAATATACGCTTTGCAATTTTTGCTTTACATTTACGTCGTCCTGTAATTGTTTTTTTATTTTTTTTTTTGTTTACAACAATTAACATTTTAATCTAGAACATTTTATATCATCTTCATCACATTTATTAAATGTGAATTTGGCAATTTCCTGCCAAAAACAAGAAAATAGAAACAAGAATAGAAAGACATGAACACAAGCTCATGGAGTGTGCTGGAGCCTGGCGCGAGGCTTATAATTTCAGCATTATTGGACAACGTTGTGTTATACTGGATAATAAAATTGCTTAATATTGTATTTTGAACCAGTAGCATTGATGGATACGTTCTGCAACACGAATCTTATGCCAAATGGGATTCAAATACACCCACAATAACTTTTAATTAAAAAATTCGATTTTTGTGTGCAGTCATTTTACAAAAAAGAGAAACAAAATAAAAAAAGAAACAAAGAGAGCCATAAAGAGCCAAAGCAAACCCCATGCCATTCGACAATGAAAACAATAAAAATTATAGGAAATATTCCTTTTATAGTTTGCCAGTCATCAACAACACAGAGTTATAACATGCAAGGACATTATGACCAGTTGTAAAAGGATATAATATTGACTTGTATTTGCTTATTGTCGTGTTCAGTAATCAGCTTTTCCTGTTAGTAGAGCGAGCTACGTTTAGGCAATAATATAAACAGACAGAGGACTTATAAAAAGTTTCTTGTTAAATGTGACAAATAAATTTCTAAAATCACTCACACATATTTATAATATATTCTATAATAAAAAGGATCTTAGAAACTATATCCGGTATTCTTAAAAAAATATTTTGGTTTTGAAACAGTTTGAAAAAATAGAAGAACATGTGCTTGAACATCTTTATAAAACAGTATCTTCTTAGTCGAATAGCCGCCAATAGAGAAACAATATCCTTCCACATTGCAAGTTAATATTCTGCAATATTTTCTAAATCTAATAAATATTGATAAATATTTCCTTATGCAACTCTCACAGTTAATTAAATTTAAGCAATGAATATTAAGCAGAAATGATACAAAACAAGTTTGTGGCAGAATACCGCTGTCTATCCAACTTCACTAATTAAAGCAACGAAGAGAAAAAATGTAAAAGAAACAATATCACGATCAAACAAGTGCAGCTCCACTTAAAATTGTACAACTCAAGCGTAAACTAAACCAACAACTACCTTGACTTGAATTAATATTACAACATACCAAAATGAATTTAAATGAGTCTTAAAACAAAGAGCAACTCGGTTATGTCAACATGGTGCAAAAAAAATTAACAAGCGCAAAAAATATAAAACAAAAGGCTCATAGATGAGGAGTAGCAAAGGAGATAAAACTAAAGCTAAAAAAATGAAAATAAAAGAAGTGGAAGCAGCGACATGAAACTTGTCTGTTGGTTATCTTTAACAAAAAAAAAAAAAAAAAAAAGGAAAATGTTGCATATCTTACGGCTCTTCCACATAGTTTTCAGCGCCTTCTTGTTGCACTGTGTTGTAAGTTCTTTATTTTTGCTTTTTTCTGCTGAAGAGGTTATGGCGATATTAAAAATATGTAGGACGAACTAGTTGGAGAAAACAAAAAATACAAAAGTAATTTCAATGGGAAACAAATTTTCTTTTTCATTTATCCTTAAGACTCACATGGTTGTGCGATAAAAATACACACGCTCATGTAGATTTTTTTATTAACAGTGTTCAAAAAGATTTAAATTAATCTTAGAAAACCGCAGTGAAATTATTGACACGTAAAACCACATTCACGTTAAACTACAACTCGTCGTGACAGGCAACTGATATCGTAAGTGCCATAAAACATTTCAGCAAGAAGATTCAGCACTGATTTTCCAAAAGCCAGGAAAGCACTCAATGACTTTATTTCCCCCGTATTCTGTTTAAAACGACTTGAAAGGGAATGAAAAAAATTTTTGTGAGCACTATTAAACAACACAGAAATTTTAAATTTGCCCACCAACCTATTGCATACAAGTTTAACTCCTGGCGCAAAACAAAAATAATTAAAAAATTTCTAAAATTTCTAAATGCCTCTAAAGCAAATGATGAATTGAATAAGCATTGCAAACTTTGTTCAGCTCTTCTCAGAAGTTATAAATCAATCGCATGCAGTCGCCCTCTTAGTCGAATGAATAATGCGCAGCCTACAAAACCGGAGGTCGCTAGTTCGATTCCAGCCTACGCCGTGGCTGTTTTTCTGCTTTCAAGGGCAAGGCTTTGCAGGTTAAGTTAGTTTACAAAAATAAAAATTTACATGCGGCAAACTTCTTAGTGAGAGAACGTTCTGAAGAACATAATACTGGTAATAAAAAGAATTTCCAAGTAGTTTTCAAGGAAAATGAAATTCTTCACGAAAATGTTTATTTAAAAAAGAAAATATTTTCTTAGTCCTTTAAAATTTCTATTAAATTTTTTGAAATCCTAAAAGAAAATAAAATTAATTAGAATACGATTTTGCAACAGCTCTTTCCTTTTGTAATCTTGTTGTCTTAAACTTCTAGTTAATCTTTTAATAAAAAATATTTTTCTTAATTGCATCATTTCTGAATAATAATTTCAAAAATTAAAATAATTTTTCAGCCATTAGCATATTGGAGTATAAAATTTCGAACCCACTGTAGTTCTTGAAACTAGTTCATTCAAATGTCATTCAGACTCACAGCAGACAGATGTGGTGGGTGTGGTACTTTGTTTCAAATGCTTGACATGCATATGAATAACGACGAACGTTTCATTTTCTTCTTGTTCTCGACTTTAAATTACTTATCAAATGCATGCAATTTAACTTTATTTTTCTTAACTTTTCTTTTAAAAAAAATGTTTTACAAAAATAAACTTTAGAAGCACACTTTCTGTGTTCAACAACTGTATTTGCATAATAAGTTAATTTTGCACAAATTTTATTTTTCTAAAGTTTTAAAGCAAATTTTATCTTACAGCTCGAAGCTTTTAAGTTGTAATTTGGATTGTTTAGACAATACAAACGTTGAAATGATATCATGGCTAAGAGGAAAAATAAAAACTGTTACAACTTTATTTCAACAAAAAAGAAAAACAATCGAGCTGACTGTGTCATTAAATCGTACACACTCGTAAATTCTTAAATTGGGCGTTGTAAGGATGTGCATATGTATGTATGTGTATGTGCTATTGATCCACTTTGTTACAATTAATAAATAAAGCACAACTTTATAATCGTTACAAAATCTGTACAACTTTACGCATCGCTCAATATTCCAGCAATGAGTGAGTCGCTAAAGATCGTATTTTAAGAAAAATTAATATTTATCTTTTAGATTTGTGGTCCTGCAATTGAAATATGAGCCGTCAGAATACCAGAAATTCGTATCAAACTAGTACTTGGAGGTAGGACTACAGGAAGAAATGTCATGCCACTTGTAACCCTTTACAGTGCTCCTAATTAATTAGTTTCTCTAAATTAAGTCTTGAAAGTAATATAATTGGGAGACTCAATTGGCCCAAGAACTCAAACGGTTTTCGGATTACATTCTTTGTTGTAATTTCTTTTTATAACATTTCAGAAATTTCAAGTCCTTCAAGGCAATTCATAATTTTACAAAATTTTTTCTTACATCTTAGGAAATGTTTCTTTGATCTGATAAAATGCTTCGTAAGTCCAAGAAAGTATGAAATAAGTTAAAGAAATGTTCACCTAATATGCACTTGAGGTATCCTTAAGGTATCCTTATGCGACAAATCTGCAAAATATTTTCTATATCGAAGTTTTCTTGTGCCCAACTGCTTAATATGCTTCCGAATAAATGATTCATCTTCTTCTGTCTCATCATCATTGCTCTCAACTTTGTCATTCAACCAATCATTCCCCTCACTAGAATTATAAATGTCAAGTGCTAAATCAACAACTAATCAATTACTTCGGCGGAATCGCTGATGAAGAACTTCATCGTCCGTATCCCACTTGTATTCATAAAGAATTTTATTAAAGCACTTTTTAAGAATATTTGCCCCAACTTTATCATCAGATTGGCAAATCAAAAAGGCCACGTTATTTATGTAAAAGTTTTAAGAGTATCTACAAGATTTTCTGAACTTGATAAAATATCTGACAGAAAACTTTTGCGATAATTAATTTTTATTGTAAAAGCGAAAGAAAAAAGTTCTGTCCGAATTATTGATGAAGAAAAAAATTAAGGTGTCCGGATTATAGAGTATTTAATGGGAATAAATTAGGCTTCCGGTTTATAGCGGTGTCCGGATTTTCAAGTGTGCGAAATATCGAGATTATACTGTATTAAGAATATTTAATATTTAATTTAAAAATATTATTTTATAAAAATTGCATTTCACAATCGAAACATTTCTATTTAAATAGAAATTGCTTTTGCAGCTAAAAAGCTTTAAATAACTTTTTTTGGTAAAGAAATTCAGAGTTTTGTTTTAAATAATGGAATAGACATTCTAGTGAATAATTAAAGTAAGAAAACCGAAAAACTAATTCATTTGTTTTTCTATACTTTAAGTTAATTTTTTTTTTATTTATATATTTTTTTTTTATTATTTTTTTTTTTTTTTTTTTTTTGTACTGTGACTTCCTGGTGTGAAGAAAAATATGAATATTCATTTAAAATAAGCAACAATTGCAGCAGGCATGCATCCAACATCAAATTTATACAAGTGTACTGGGTATGTGTTAACACGCACTTGTTGACATATACATACGAACGAATAGATAGAAAAACTGAGGACAAAAGTTGTGTATTCCACATAAATATGACAACATCCTGCTGGTAGAATTCCAAGCCATGTTCAAATATATTCCGGTTGCAGGCAAACAACTACCAAATCAAATGCTTAACAATGCTGGGCAAAAAAGCGGGACGCAAATGAAAAACAAAAAACCTGTACTCCGTCTATATCTAAAGAAAACAATAACAAAATTTAATATAATTTCGAATACTACATTTCATTCAAGGCCATTTATTGCTCTTGGTCTCCTCTAAAAATATAATGCATAGTGCAAATGACGGCTGCAAACTACAGCGCTGTACTCAAACGGATGCAGGGCTGTAAAATATCATTGTTTTACTCAAAGCTTTATATCCGGTTAAATAATTAAAATTTAATTATTTTGCATTAAAGAAAAAAAATTTTTAAAAATAAGAGAAGCTAACATTTGGCATTCGATTAATAATTTTAAATGACCTGCGACCCTCATATTAGCAATATATTATTTCTGCTGGCTCCTTCATTAACGTACGGACTTGTGTGAACTTCCTAGCTTTCCCTTTATTTATCAATGATAGGACATCTAATCAAAAGCTCTGTAGTGTTATCTTTATAATAATTTTTTTATAATTATAAAAATATAAATAAAAAAAATTTGTTATATAAATTCAAAAAGAAAATTATTTTAACTTAATTAATTAATTTTAATTATTTTATTACTATTTTTGATGCACACTGTAAATATTTTTATATTTAGTAAAGAAGCAAGTTTATGCTGGAAATGTTTGCAATAGACGTATTGTATGTAGTGGGGGGGGCTTCCAGTTGAAATTGGTAGTGCTTGAATTGTTAATTTTGATGCAGCGACAAGAAGGAATATCTAGCATCAGCCGAACAGAATTTCAAATTAAGCAAATACAACTGCAACAACAACAACAACAATAACAACAAAAATTCAAATGGAGGGGAGTGCAGGCAGTAGTGGCAACAAAAAACCGGAAATACTTGGTTTAGCCATTCAACTTTTTTTTGTTGCTTTTTAGTTATTCTCTATTTTTCATTTTCTTCTTGCTTTATTAGCAGCAGGTGAATTTCAAAATAAGTTTCTAACCTCAGTATGCATCCTTTTTTTTAATTTCATATTCATTTCGTATCTGAATATTAAAGGAAACTCTGTCTGATTTTATAGGTTGTTTGTTGTTGAAGCGGGCCATATCACTAGATGTGAAATGAATGCAGCAACAGTTGTGTGTGTTTGCGAGTGTGTGAGTTTGTATGAATATTTGCATGTAGCGGAAATGTTATAATATTTCCGCTCTGCATTTGTATGAAGATGTGTATTATTAGTGAAACGACTACGTTATATAACTAGAGTAATTTTCGTAACATTTTACAAATTTTGTACAAGACTCGCTACCCAACAACAACTACTACTGGCATCCGTAAAAATTTTTTATTTGTTATAAAATATGCGGAATTACCTTTTATAATTATTTGCCATATGCAAAAGTCTATTTCGATAAATAGTTTAATTGAAAAGTGCCAAAAAGTAAATGACGCTGCAGGAGATGACTGGGCTAGAAGTATCATGCCATTCTATGTGTAGTGGAAAAATTTCATTTCATTCTACAAGTCGATTTCAATCGCATACATTCTCCGGTTACACACGTTTACACTCTAGAGTACAAGACGCTTAACCGCAAATAAGCTTGAGACTACCTGTGTATCCTCAAGGCATCCTTTTCTCAAAAGCTTTATTCAATTGCCTCTAGAAATTTTGCACAAGTAAAATTAATTCAAAAGTTATTAAACACATGTCGCTTCTTAATAATGCTTTTTACCTGTTTTCATGACAAAGCAAATTTTTCACCTTTTCTTCTACACTACCTCCCCGCAATAACCTTCACCCTTATCACTTAATTATTGTGTAACTCTGTATTTAGAGGAAATGGAAAGAGCAACTTTATCTACAAATTTAACTTCCTTCCATATATACATTTAGGGGATATCGCATATTAAACCAGATTGTTGCACAACATTAAACAAACTCCTAAACACGTTTTTTCTACATGTGCTTGTGCAATCGTGTTGCATAATCTCACATGTGTAGTATTAAAATCACTTTTTTTTCTTTAGTTTTTTTTTCTAACTGGCTAACAGAAAATGCAAAAAAAAATTACATTTTTTTTTAATATGGAATACCCAGCAAACAATTGTGAAAGAAGAAAATTTTTTTAGAAAAATTTTAGAGAAGAAAATATTCTAGGAAAGTAACAGAAAACTGCATACATTCACTGTGCAGTTGCACAAGCAATTTCACTATCATGCGAATAACTGATTTAATACAATATGATTGCGTTAATTTTATGATTGTGATGTATAACGAATGCTTTTAACAAATAAACTATATATATTTTTTTGAATTGCTTTCTTTTTGGTATGCGTTGAGTCATCAGGAGCGGCTTCTTCTCCCAATAACATCTTTTTGCTCAATATTTATTGTAGTATTTTGATTAATACATGAGAAATCGCTCGGCAAAAACATTAATGAACAGCCATAAATCCAGCGGTAAAATGTTATAAAACTTAGTAATTTGACTATAATTTTCTCCTTACGTTCCTTCAAAAGGAATTCTTCTTCAGAATCGTATAAAATACATTGCCCTCCCTTCCTTTAAGTAAATACTTTTCAACAAACTCTCAACTTACTGGCAAAACATTTTTTAGCTTCAGAGTGATGAATTTTTTTTTTTAATAAACTCAAATTCCAATTCTTTTAAAAAAAAAATATATAAATTTTTAGGGTGTGGGGGGTCAAAAACATAACAATAATTACAAAGTAATTTGTGTATTGAATTTTTACTTCCAGCAAAGTATTCTAATTGAAAAGCTTTGAAGAAGTTGTAAGCAACAGTTATATCATGGAAAGCTTTCGAAAACTTTATTTCAAAATTTCTTACTAAAACTTTTAATCTGCTACTTAATTTTTTCCCTCCCTTGTCCATTGAAGCACCCGTATATTTACTATTTTATTGGTAAACTGCGGGTCCTTTTTATTTGCATTTCAAAAAAAAACATTGTTGGAAAGATTCCTAACTTTTCTTTATTGAATTTTCTCCAGAGGGTACACAACAGAATTCTTTTATTATGGAAATGTTTCTTTGTTGTACAGAAATGTGTTACGCTTCTGCATTGTTACTGCTTACAGAATGTTATCAATAAGACTGACATGATCTAGAATCTAGAAACGGGCACATGTTGTAAGGCTTCCAAGCATATAATTATAAGTTTGTGTTGTACAAGCAGTACAAGGGGCACGCACGGCTCCTACCAGAGCAGTGAGCAGTGTTCGCAGACTTTGAATATGAATTTGCCAACTTTTAATGGGCCGTTAAGGATCTCTGGAAGTGGTCTGTATCATAAGCCAACTGCTTGCTGAAGGAAAGATATACTCCCTGTAATACTGGCAAATTTTATAGGGTTTCCAAGGAAACCTTATTAGTAGTTTCTTTTCTACGACCAGCACAAGGGGAACGACTCCTAGCAGAGTTCTGAGTGGTATTCGTGAACTTTTGATATGAATTTACCAACTTCGATTGGGCCGAATGAATAGGTGGACTGTATCATAAACCAACTATCTGCTCAAGGGAACAAGTTCTCGCTGCAAATTCTGCCAGTGCGTAATGAGAACAATCCTTGGCACCCACTCCATTGCAAAACCAAAAAAAAAAAGGAAAATATCTTATCATTTTATACGACTTATAGAATAAATTTTATTTTACAATTAAACTCAATTAAGAAATTCTTTGCAAGAAAAAATTACATTTTTACTTTTCCATTTTGCTGGGAATTTGTGCTAAAATTCATACTCGTACATTTGCAGTTAAGCCAAAAACTTTCTGAAATCATACAACTGGAAAATTTGTATTAAAGTTGCAAGCAAACGTTTGTATTAAATCATCAGCATAAACTCATACGTGTTCATACACTATTTTGCGAAATGTTGCAAAAATACAGCTAAATTTTAATTTAACTACGTACAACAGCGTTTATGTAATCAAAATATGGAAAATATTCAAATAGAAGCACATGCATCCATGCCACCCATATACGACCACATTTTTTTTCTTTCCATTTTGCTTCTCGCATATAATTTTAAATCAAATAGAAAACCGCAACAACAGCAATAACAAGGAGCAGATTAATTTAAATAGATATTAAGAAAATATAAAACAGGATATTCTAGAATTAATTCAATCTCTCACGGAATCCGCCAATTAATCTTACGCTCAGCCTGGCTTAGCTTTTCCTTTAATTTTAAAACGTGCGAGAGCAATAATGCTGGAAGTTGACGTTTTTTCTGCAGTAAACCATACTTGTCAGACAGACTAACAAGTCCTTACTTTTACACAAGTCCTTTTTGTTTTTATTGCAATGCATGTATGCGAGTACACCAACCGAACTTGCACATTGACGCCATCACTGCGTTGAAGAGTAATTATGCAACACGCCTGCGGTGTAATTATGTGACAGACACTTGCCAATTTTCCACATGCCAGAGGGAGGCAAAAAGTCAAAACAAAATAATGCTACGCTCTTGATATCGTCATGCTCACTGTTTATTTAAGGTAACAACAGGTTTATATAACTTATTACCAAGCCAAGGAAATCTGTATCATTAAAAGCGGAAACAAGTTTTACTACGTTTTCTTGTTAACTTTATCTGTATGTATATAGGCTACGAAACGCAGAGCTGAACACTAACGAGCCACAGTGGTTGCTAAAGAAAAATTATTTATCAAAAGTTCTGAAGCCATCTCAGCCGGAACGAATTCTTACACATTAATCGCAAAAAAGTTTCTAATTTTTTTTTTTTTTTTGTTTTGATTTGAAAATTCATTCCATTCAAAGCATATTGTTTTAAGTTAAATTTGATTGTTATTGATTGAAAACTTTTTGAAGAAAATGTACAATAGCAGCCACTGTCTCAATGGCAGAGTTGGGGAAATATCAATAGGATGTTTGCCAACTGCAAAGTGTAAATTATTCCTTTTAGGAAAATAAATGTGGGAAACGTAATAGCACAGTAAAGTTACATTAGAAGAAATCAAACTAAAAAAATAATGCAATAACGTTGACACTATTTGTTTACAGCTAAAGCGCACGCACACACTCACACCATTTCACGGCAACATGCAGTCACTCTGACATGAATTTGTACAAAAGTAGAGTAGAGTAAGAAGTTACAATTTTCTTACCTGTACAGCTTTACCTTGCCAATCCACACGGGCAACTAGCAAGAAGGGAAGCGACAAAAGAGAAATAAAACTGGATCCTGAGTCGTTAACAATATTTGCCAGGCTTATACACTCTGACACACGCACGCACACACAGCGAGGTAAGCAGAAGCCAAATAAAAAAGTTATTTTCGTAAAAGTTTCGAGTAGCAATTACGCGAAGGCACACGTTTAAGTTTCCAGAATGAAATTAAAAAAATAATTGTTTGCAACGGAATCAAACATTCCACTAAATAAACCGTACCCGTACAACTGATCACTAAAAAACCGAATTCATTCATTTTATCGTGAAAGCTGAATGAAATGGGGATGTCCGGCAAAACACTTTTCACGAAAGTGATTTGAAATCACTGAATTGCTGTTCTGTATACAAAAATTGTAAGAGTCTCGTGACTTGGAACCGCTCCGCAAAACGACTTGCACATATTTTGTAATTATTTTGCTTTTAATTTCATAAAAAACTGATTGAGCACTTTATATAATGTATTCTTCACCGATTTATATATATATATTTATTATATCTTTCAAATAAAGTAAATTAAAAAATGAACAATTTAAGGAAGACATCTTTTGCTATGGAATTTTTAGAATTTTACATTTCCTTGATTAGCCAGTCAGCTGTTTTGCTTTGTTGTGTTCGAAAATTCATCTGTAGTTACCAGATTGACAAAATGTAAGACAGGAATAAAATATTGTTAATTTAATGAAATTTAATTTATAACAATTGTTGTAAAGTTGATAATAATTATTAATTTTAATGTGTAAATTCAATGACACAAAAGCGTAAAATGTAAGCAAGTGGCAACAATAACTAGTTTAAAGCAAACAAATCAGCTGTTTGCCGCTATTTTCGAAAAAGGCAATTACACTGTGATCGTTTACACTGTTTGTGATTTAAAGCCACTGTGGTATTAAATCAAGCCTGAATATAAAATATTTAGGAATTCGGAACTTTTCTTCTTTCTTTATTTAAAAACTTCTCCAAGTTGAGTTTAACTTTTTCTGATAAATTAAAAACAAGATATTTCTTTTCAATATTTCGCTACTAACTTCTATATCATCGATAGGAAAAAAAAATGGAAACAATGTCTATAATCTATTTTATTAAATTTAAGACGGTCTCAGTTCCATTTTCCATTTCAACATCTCGTTAAGAATTTTTTAACATTCTCAGCGAATAAAAAATTATTATAAAAGCGATTTTATTTTCAACGATTTCTTGTGATGTTAAGAAATCGTTATTGAAATATTGAAAGAAAATCTTAAAAAAGCGAATTATTGAAACTTAATTTTAATAAATTAAATTGTTGAATAGTTTTTAATATTAATAACAATATTATTTATATTTAAGAGTTTTCCCCTGAGGTCTACAGTCTCATTTAGAATTCCTTTTGGTAAAAACCTTACATGTATACTGAGGATTTTCGCATTCCCTGTAGTCAGGGAATGGCAATGGATTCAGAAGGCAGAGCAGTTCTTATAAGTGAGCTGTAAAGCTGTTATTTTATGGCATTTTATTAATTGTTATTTTACTTCATCGCTGAAATACTGTTCCAAAGGAAGCGAAGGACGATTATTAGCGTCCAGCATTTACTTTCGATTTCTGTTTTAAATCTCTCCACAAAGTTTAACACATGAGATATTAGAGAGCTTGAAAAGAATTCATGAGAACTTTTATTTAATTTTTTGACTGCCATTATTGGGGATTGAACCTGCGTACTAAGATTCTTGTAGTTCATTATAAAAACTATATTCTAATTTTTTATTTGAATTTTACTCTCAAATGACTTTTATTTATTCATTTAAAATTTATTTGATTGACTAAAAAATATTTACTGCTAAGATTTATTATAAAATTTTACTCGCTAACGAATTTTGAAACAATTTTTGTGACTTCCTTCGAGCCATTGACTGTACTGTGACGTGATTAAACGTATCTGAATGTAACTTGAATAAAATATTTGCTAATGTACGAATGTGCGTATGTAACTACCAGTATATAAATATATTTGCCAGGTTTCATCGTCTTCATTCTTGGCACCCTTAAGATAAATTATACCATACGAGTCTGAAAGCTCGCACTCTTCTACCATGTTTGCATCAGGTAAACGAATTTGCTCAAAATTAAGTCTATTTTCATAAAGAGTTCTGCTCTGATGAAAAACTTGAAATTAACTTTATGAAACAAAATAAATAAAAAGAAACAACAGCAAGAAAAGGAAACAAAACGATAAAGTTTTACCTCAAGTCTGCTTTACGAACTCATACTTCTTGATTTCTTTACACCTTTTAAAGGAGTTAAAACAAAAGTGTTCTGAGCGCACGGAAATAAATCAAAATGATATATGAAGTCCCATTTAACGTGGAATCGTTGAAAAAATTAACTAAACTTTAGAGGCTAATGAATTAATTTCTGGGGAGAAATTTTGACTTTAAATGAAATAGAGAGAAAAGCAATTATTTATAATTGCAAATGATTATTTTTTTAATATGAACTCTTACCAAAATTAAAGTTTCTGTTTCTACTTTTTATGGAAGCTATTTTAAATTCAATTTTAAAATTCGAAAAACGAAAGAAAGGAAAAGGAATAATGTAACACACTCAAACAACACTGGGTGAAGATTAATTGTTAAAGTTGTTTTTACGTAGCGAAAACAGTTAAAGTTGCCATTTTATGAATTTTTTCCTAAAATAAATGTTTTCTATACATACAGGTGATAACCCACAATAGTATGCTGTAGTCCATTATGCGGGTAATGTGCAAGGTACTCTTTTTAAGCTAAGACCGAGAATGGTCCTATGAAAATTTACCACATACATTCCTTTCATATTGCATAATAGCTCAAGGACTATTTAAAAGTATGGAGTCCTTTTTAGAAAATACTTTGTACTTTTTTGTTTTTACACATTTCAGTGGAAATTTTTTATCTTTTGTGCTCTTCTTATCAGTTTGGCTGCAAAGTTTCGGGTAGATGCTAATTATTTTCTTATAAAAGAAATTATTCAGAGACATGTAGGAAAGTTAGGAGACTTCTGCTTCCGACTTTTAGAATTTCCAAAAATTTCGCATTAAAGGATATAAAATTATTTCTTCAAGATGTGCTTACAACACAAAAAAAAACAAAGCCATGTTTCTGTGCTGCTCAATCATTAAAAAAATAATAGTGCTTCTGTACATTATCATTCATAAAAAGAGAAATTAACTGGAGTGGGGTTGAAATTCAGACAAACAAAAATAAGAAAAAACTTTTGCCCATCACAGTTTTAAAAGCTCTGCGCTACAAAATTTTGCCAAAATTACGGGAACCGCAATGTAATTTCCGCTTCTATACGAAACAGAAATATCAACAGAAATAGACATAATATAAAAGGACTGTTGGTTTGAAGAAAAAAAAATGTTGGTCCATCGATGCTCCTGCCATACCGATTTTATACTTAAGCACACCATTCATCTTGCAAGTTGACCGCAAAAAAAAAAATTATAATTATATACGAGTAGAATATAATTATTTTATGTTAAAGTCTTATATTCGGGGCATCCCTTTCCATTTAAATGCGCCGGGTCAGAAAGCTTCCCACAAAAATAAAAAAAAATTATTAATTTTTAGCACCACATAAATGTAGGCGCACCCACACACGTTACTAATAAAAGTTCCAATAATTAATAAAAATGAAAGTTATTAAAGCGTTATTACATACACTTAAATTCTTAAATTAAGGAAATGAATTTTTGAGTATATTCAAACACCCCTTCAAATTTGCAACCACTTAAACATACAGTGCTATACAAAAAACACGAAGGGCTGTACTTGTTGTTATTATAATTTAATAGAGGGCATGACTTGCCAAAGCCCGAGATCTAGAGAGCAAAATTTGAGCTAAAAGCTATTAAAATTTCCAGTTTTCAGTTTCTAAAAAAAAGATTACTATTTCTAATAAATTTTTGGTGAAAAATTTTTTCACCCACTGTTACCACACACAGGCTGCAAAAACTCCCTAATGTGTTAATATGCTTCTTGAATTTCGCTATCCTTGTTATTTCTTGTGTAAAAAGGAAAAGGTCTCTCTTCAATAACCAAAGTGCCTCTGAGTGTGTGTATGCTGTGCGTTTGTGTAAGTGTGATACACTTTCGAAAAGTGAAAATTAGCTAAATGATTTGACGAAAATTACAGCCAAGTGTTTTGTTTAAATTACCATGTGCGAACGGCAGAAAGTGCATGCATGTGTAGAACCGAATCTCCAAGGATTATTTGGAGCATAAAATAAGAAACAGAAGACCTTAAAAGCTTGTAAAAAATGAATAAAAAAGCTTCAAAAAATTAAAAAAAATATTTTTAATATTCACATTTTCATATTTATAAAATTGGAAATAATTTGAACAAGTGAAAGAAATGAGTCAAACAAACACTGGTGCATATTGCGCAACCTTCAACTCATGCATGAAGAAATGTCAACTTATTGTGCCAAATGGTGTTACAAAAGTGCAATACCTATTCTTCGATGGCGAACACACATATGAAAACGACCGGAAGGAAATTTAAATAATACAGCTCATCTGCCCTTGTGAAAAAATGTCTCTCTTCACACCAGCTGGTAATCATACCATTTTGCGACTACAATGCAGACATTAAAGCAATATTCATTAGGACGGAGATAAGGTGGAAGTGCCTTGCAACTTATGCATCCTTAGAGCCAGGCTGCGTGCGCTTTTCCCAGCATCTAAGGTATGACATTTTAGTACCGCTTATCGGTTTGTATCCCAGTTACTACGAGTAAATAAAAATATTTCGTATGCAAATATTTTAAATACATTTTATTTATAATAAATTTTATATTGTGAAAGTAATTGATACAATTCTAGCAAATTTATAGTAATTCTAATATTTTTTATACGAATATGCCAATAACTCGTGCCTTGTTAACAAATATAACTAAGTTTATTGATTTCAAAAAATACAATGACGTAAAGGCATTCCACAGAAAAGTGAGCATTTCTGATACCTAAACTCTGTCAATATTTCATTCAAACCTGTTTTTAAATACAGACTTATTTTAAATCAAACTTATTTAAGTAAAATATTTTAGACTCATTGCGAAATAATATATTAATGCACTCAATTAATTGCCTATTCGATGGCTCTTAAGTCTCAATTATATGACTTCTTTCCATTTTTCACTTATAGTAATATTTATAGATTCGATTTTCTTTAATTCAATTGTAAAATAAAAATTATTCATCTAAACAACCAAAAAATAATAATAAAAAAAAAATTATAATAAAAGTATAATAGAATTTTTTAACACAGAGGTGTTTAAAAATTCGATTGTATTGCGTTAAATTCTACTAATATTTTGTAAATGTATATATATCGTCAATTGAAATACAAGATCACTCCAAAAATAGGAAAAAAAAGACTTATTTAAGTAATGAAATTTAAGTAATTATTGTGTGATGGAATAAACTGGAACTTATAATAATTATGATGTTGCTTTGTTTAGTTACATAACTTTGCATTTCAGCTAACGATATTTTACAGTTTTGAGTTTAAACACAAATGCAAAAATAAAAATTTTAATATATATTTCTAAATTAGAAGTTTCGGCATATGTAAATTCCAACAATAATTTTGAAAAAAATTTAAGCAATTAAATATTGACTAATTTAAAAGAATTATAACTCCACGTAAATGCATGGTTTGTTCATCCGGTGGATTATAAATGCATTTCTTGCAATGAACAATTAAAAAATTATAGTAAATTATAACTTATAAAATACAATATTTGCTGAGAAAATATGCACAGTGTTCAGATATATATTAAATATCTTAAAGTATCCAAGTACCAAAGTATAATATTTGCTTTTTTCAATTGTTCTAAGAAAATATTTGGGTAAAGTTTCCCTGAAGATATGCGTTTAGAATATCGTTTAGAAGGAGCTAGCAAACTACACATCCATCAACTTTTGGTGCGTTTTGAAATATTTATTTCAATTAATTTTCCACCGGATAAAAATAAAAATTTAACCAAATTCTTCGATTTTAAAAATGTTATAAGTCTTAGGATAATCCAAAGATCGCAGGTTTCTGATTCAAGCATTTTATTACGAATTGATCTCATGTTTGTAGAACTATGGATTTACCGAATCCCCTAGAAATACATAATGGCAATAATATGAGTGTTTTAGTAAGATAAATATATAAATTCAACACAAAATATCTTCCATTTTTTTTTTAATCACTTAAAGGATATTAAAAATTAGAAAAATGACAATAAATTAAAAAAAAAATTCATATGGATAGCAACGAGTTTGCAATTTAACTAATCGGACTTTCCTTTTAAACCTAAACCTGTACAAGAAAACATTTTGAACACAAAACGTTTCATTGACAACTAAAACAAATATATATAAATAAATATTAATTTCGAAAACGATTAAAAAAAAGAAAGCACTTAATGAAAATCATAAAAATGTGTACAAAAGTTAAATATTTTCTACAATATTGAATCTATGACGAAGATTCCGTATTAGAATTTAATGACGGGGCAGCTGCATTGGAAGGTGTTTTTGTATTGCTAGCTGCTGCTGTAGAAGGCGAGGTAGAGGACGAAGCAACGGGAGATGGTGAAGAAGATAATGTACCCATTTCACTGCCAGTCGTAACAAAACGTTGCATAAATTCACGACAACGTGTATCGCGATAATAATCCATCGACTTGATAGTACTGCGTAAAAGAACGCGGCCAAATATTGTGGCTATAAAATACAATTGTATTAAGTTTTTTTTCTTTTTATTATGTATGAATGAACAACTATGAATGATGACTACTCACCCACATGCATGGCATTGTAGTATTTACGTTCAATGCCTTCTCTTAAGAACATGCATAAATGCACAAACACATTACGTTTAGGTGAACTCAACTGGGATACCAGTTCCATTGCTTCCGCCGTAGTGTTGGTTTTTAACAGATCATCTACGTAGGGGTGTAGTAAAGGCTTCTCGGGCAAATTGAGGAGCATAAGTAAAGCTTCAGCCGCAGCATGAGGTGTATCAGCTAATTATTTAAACAAATTTATTAATACAGTTTTCTCTAATTATAGTCGAGTAGAGAACTTACGAAACTCATTACTAGACCAGGTGTCCAGCCAATCCCTAACACAATTAAACTTAACTTCCTTGGCATGTTTAAACTCCAAGGAACTCAATGAAAATGCACCTTCCACTTGGGGTCCTTGTTTATGCAAAAAATCGATTAACAAAAAGAATTCTCTGGGCATGGTGACACGAAATTCGGGAGAATTGTCATTCATCTACAGAATAAATCAAAATGAGCTGGAATAATGACTGAAATATGGAGCAACTTGCCAATTCTTTAATCTGCTGCTGATCATATTCACACAAAGGACGATCGGTACGGCACAAAGTTTCCATAGATAAACCAAAGCAACTGGGTTTATATTCACCAGTTACAGTGATGAAAATGTGAGGACCATTTTTAACTTGCAATATCAGAATATCAAAATCAAATTTCCAATTACCAGTTGTGCGTATTTTATGCAGCAAACTGGTGATGGAATCAGCATTGGCAACTAATTTTAAACGTATACTTTTTGTAGAATCTAAAACAGTTAATTAAGCAAAAAGATCAAAAACTTATTATAAATCTAACATACCAATCATTAAACTTTCTGATCTGGGCTCCACCCTCAGCCATTTCTCACATATCTCATTCAGTGGGGGATCTTTTCGCTTAAATTCAAAATCCACTGGTATAGGGCAGGCATTCGATACCGTAAAATCACTAACAGCTGGTTCGTTAAATCTGACCACACCAAAATCAATTATGGTTTTTTCTACCGTTATCTGAGGCTGACTCTCGTTTTCTCTTTTATCCAATAGCTTTAATACCTCTTCGTGTACCTTTTTATATCGCTCGTCGTCACGGGTTTTAATGCTGACGCGAAATACAGCATATACCGGTTTATGATCACTTTGCCTCATATCCATGACACTGTCATATGCAAGTTGCTGTATATGCGAACCCTTCCACAGGATGCGATCGCAGTAAGCTGGTGCGCGTTGCTTCTCACTGCTATCAAAATTATCTGTTCCAGGATCATATTTATATGTTGGACGGAAATGTATGGGCCCTTCAGTGTAACCCTCAAAGCAGTTGCCTTTAAGCATCTCTTGACGCAGCTGATCGTAAGGCAAAAGCACTTCAGAAATATTAGCAGCTGAACGAGACATGGGCAATTGTAGACCGGGTGGTTCTTCGATGCGATAATTTAAGTCACCGATCCAAAAAATGTGACTACAAATTCATGGAGCGCATGAAATTTTTAAGAAAAAGAAATTAAAAACCGAAACTATTTCCAGATACAGCTAGAATTTTTAATATGGACAAATAAGTACGTCGTATAAGTAAATTCACAAAAAAAAAATTTTCAGAGGAAAATTTTCAAGATCAGGAAATTACATATAGGCATTTCCATTTGCATTTTAAAATCAGACAGCTCGGTTTATTAGTTTTCATCTAAACAGTCAAATATGGCGGGAATAAAATTTAATTTTCTTTCAAAATTCACATATATGTTGTAGGCTAGTGTTGTTTAATCAAATTAATAATTATGCCTCTTTATTTTAAGAACTTTATATTTCATAAATGTTTATTTTAAATATATAAATAATTTGTTTAAATTATAGTCTATTGTTAATATCTGTAAGATGTTTGGAGAAAAATTTGTACACTTTTGTTTACTCATGATTACTCATGATTTTTGTTTACTCTTTTGTTAACACTTACTCATGATCATTTATAGTCCTCCGCAGTTCGTCATCAAACACTAAACCCTTAACAATGCCAGCATAATCTTCATTGCGAGCTTCAACAAAACCCATATGGGCAGCTAAATGAGAGTTTACAAAACACAAATTGGCCTCGTTTAACTGCAGGCTAACAGCCACACCACCTTTGTTGCCCAAAGCGTTAAGAATACCACGAGCTATGGATTTCACATTGTAACGTGTTATAGATGAACGAATCTGACGTTTCACAATGACCGTTAGCATCATGCCCACCAAGCGCACTGAAGTAAGTTCTTCATATTCGCCTTTATCGTGGACACTTTCAAGCATTTTATTACTGAAAATTCAAAGCAAATAAGTATTGTATTTTAAATTTGAACATATTGTTTTCAATAATTTACATCCACAAGGCATCTGGACGATTTTCGCTAAATGTTATAGCTTTCGCTGATGTATCCAGTTCCTGCAAAGCAATAGCATAAATATCTGGCGGCTGCTCGCAAGCAGCCAGCCACAAATGTAATGGTGAATCACAGTATGATTTGTTATTGACATTGTAAGTAGCACAATAAATCCTAAAAAATTTCAATAAAAGAAGTTCAGAAATCAATATACAAAATAATAATAACTTACGTAACATCTTTATATTTTAAGTATTCACTTTCTCTACGCTTCATTTCCTGCTTCACCTCACCGATCTGACGATAATCATTAATCCATGAAAAACTCAAAGCACTTGTTTCATTCGTTGAGTGTGTCATGGACATTTTTGCAGATATTACCTGAGCTTGAAACGTTTCAAAATCTGAAGCATCTTCATCAGTTATGATGGGATAATAATAGTATTTTGACGGTTTTTCATCGGCATTTTTCAAAGTAAATTGCAATTGCGAAACCGAAACTTTTTTATCTGAAATTATATGTACATACATACAAAATTAATGCTTTCTTAGTATATTAATAATCTATATTAAACATTCAATCTGACAGTTCAAATCCCTCACTTTACTGATTCAACAAAAAAAAATTTTCAGTGGAATTTTGAATTTTAATTTTTTAATTTAATAAATGTCTAAACAAAAAAATATTTTGTAAAAGTACCCCATATTCATTAATTGATAGTGTAGTTAGTACAATACGAAGCCGTAAGATAATATATTTTGCATGTTTAAAATTCGTTGTCTCATCGCTGATAACAATCAAATTTTCAGATTAATGCTATTTTGGTAATAATTTTATATAATTTTTTTTTTTTAATTTGTTTACTACATGAACTCACAGGCGAAGTAGAAACAATTTTACTGTCTGCTCAACTAAAACCTGTTACCTCATTACCGCACAATGTATTACACGAGTGGGGCTATTCCCTGAGTAAAAAGGTATATAAAAAAAATTACCATGAAAATTAAAAAAATATTCTGTTCTCACATTGAAAACACTAAAACATCTATTATAAAAAAAATTGCGAGTTAGGACCTTTTTACTTGAGACCAACGAGTATTTTTGAATTATCCAAGGAATTAGGGATTTTGGTATTCAAAATAGCTTTGTTTCAAAAATCGATATTGATTTCAGAATTTCCTTACGGCTCAAAAGGAAAATTAAGAAGAAAATAAATTTTAAATAAATTAAGGATCAAGCTGTGATGTCAATTCTATTTTAGTGACCATTTAGTGGGACTTAAAGCATTTTTTAAGCAAACATTAATAAACAATTTTATGTATTTTTTGATTATCTGACAATTTAACTCAAATGACCATATTGCAATTTTAAGAAATACTTTGGGTTTCAAGTTTACGAGTATGTAGGGAAGGTTCCCATACATACATATACTAAAATTTAATTCAGTAGCCTTACTTCCTCATTACTTACCATAACCAATTTGAAATGTTTCATTTAAGGGAAACACCTTGTCGATAGTAATGTCAGCAGCATTCCTGGGCGGTGAACGAGTAGGGCTCAGGGAGAAAACAGCATATGTGCCGCCCGAAATTGAAACCACCAAACTAAGAAAACGATTTATATGTTGTTGGCCTACAATTTGATATGCTTCAAATATCTAAAACAAGGAAAAGAGCAAAAGTCAATGAAATGAAGAACCAATTAAACTGTTATAAACTCACCGATAAAACGTTTTCATTTTCTTTTAATTTTTGTTGTATAATTTGCTTGGTGGTTAAAAAAGGCAGTTGGTTATCACTATAATTCATAGTATTGCTCGAATAATTTCTTGATGACTTTGTTGATAAGCTGGATGTTGAAACGGTTGCTGATATAGTCGGAATTGTAGTTCCTTCCAAAGACGTCATAATTAGTATGTGTGTATGTGTAAGCTTAGTACGACGTCTGCTTATTTAATTTGCTGCAAAGCAATAATTAGTTATGTGAATCTACGTCTTCGATAACGGTTGAATAAACACTTTCTATTGTAAAATTACAAGCCAATGTTGGTTGAAGTTATGTTGTTATAATTAGTTTATTTCCCTCTTCAGCTTTTAATTTCCAATAAACATTTTCCTTATCTGCTATAAACTGATATGCTGCATTTAACTACGATTAAATACTATGGTTATTGTTGCAGCTTTTGTGATTTGTTTATTTTTCTTTCTCATTTAATCAAAACATCGATTTATTGAGAGGGTGGGTGTAGTACTACCATTTCATTGTCAATGTTAAACAACACATTACACTTGAATATTTCATTACGATTGCTCGTTGTATTTTAACTGCAACTCGCCAATAGATAAATTGCTAATTTTTTTACCAATTTCTTTACCATTTGTTATTAAATTTATTTATTTCTATAAATTTCTTAAAGAATTTATGAACTTCTACGGCTAATTAAAGCAAGGAATGACATGATACCGAACTATGACAGTTGAAAAAGTGACAACATCATTTGCAATGGCAACTTGTCATCAGCGAATAAATGTTTGATATGGCAAGTCTGCAGCAATGTATTAGAAGCAACAGCTATAATATTTTAAGAATGACAAATGTTTTCGTATCTTTCAATTTTTAATAGAATGTGAAAAATTAAAGAAAAAGCTACTACAAAGACTTTAGTAATTTATTTGCGTATATTTTCATTTTTTAAAGTATAAAATATTTAAAAAATGTATACCAAGCTACATTAATCTGTGTAATAAAGTATTTTGTAAAATGAAATCAAAAAATCATGAAGTTTTGCAAAAAATAAAGAGTGAAGCGTCGAGTTAAACAAAGTAAAATTGGACGCTAAAACCCAAAGAATAATCTTGAAGGAACTAAAAAATCGCTGTTCTTGCTTTTGCAATTGGCAAAGAAATCATGAATTGCAGAATATGAAGAAATCTGTAGCAATGATTATTTGAAGTTACCTGCTGCTGCGGTAGAAAAATTGCAAAATTTTCGGTACACACAATCTCTGCCATGCAACTACGGTGATATAATAATTCCTGTGATGAAATGTTGGAGAACAATGTGATCATATTGCAAGGTGAGTGAGTATATGTTTTGCACCAGAATCGCATAAATAAGTGTTGGTGGTATATGGATTGCAGTCCAGAGGGATTTGAGTATAAAATCAGTTGTACACCACATTTAATGTGTTGCTGCAGGAACATGTTTACTACATACGATAATGGCTAATTATATAGTTATAATTCTGGTTTTATTTGTGAACGTGCACAAACTTTTTATCCTTTGGCCAAATAATGCAATGCAGTCGTGGCCTTGGAAAAGGATTAGAATTATAAGTTATGTAGGAACAAACAGGTGCGGCTTATTTTGGTATGTGCATCAATGGGCTAAAAGTATAAAGGTGAGCCAATTTATTACTTTTTAACTATTCAATTATTTTTTTTCTGTTTTCCAATTTAGGAGGTTTGTCATTTTCTGCTATGAACACAGACAGTGTTGTCCCAATTGCGATGAACTGATTAGTATAGAACAGAAAAAATAAATATAATTTAGTATCTTTAATCTAATTTAAATTCCTAATTTTAAACATTTAAAAATTACGTTCTGTCCTCATCACTTTTCTCTATAAAGATTCACTTTTCCCCGTCGGAATTTTGATTTATTGTATCAGTGTTTTTTAGTCAATACTCGTGTGGTTTATAATTTAAAAAACCGTAAAACTTAAATCTTTTTTCTGTTTTTATTTACATTATATGTACATATATATACCGATGGCAATTCGTGGTGTAAACTACTGGTTTTTTACAAATTTAAATAGCAATTTATAAGCTTATGCTGTACTTTGTTGAATATGTTTTCAGAAAAGACGATTCTAGGTATCCTTTTGTAGGACTAGCGTGTTTAAATACGAGTAGAATGTCACTGTATAGCTGTATAAAAATACTGACAGTTGGAAAGCGTCACATGGTTTTAATTCAACTTGGATGCAACACCAGTAATGCTCTCGTACAATCCTTTTTTGAGTTGAGTCTATTTTTAGTCTAAGTTAAACCGGTGCCATATATTTTTGGCAGCTTTTAATTCGCAATGAACAATATTTGTTTTCATTTTTATAGGCTATTCATTTAGAACTAGTAACATTTATTTTTGATAAACGGTATTTTTATTTCTAACTTGGTTTATATCCCGTTTTGTTTTAAATAAAATACACTTTTAATGGAAGTGGCAATTTAATTTTGTGTTATTTTAAAAAAATATGAAAACATTTATAAATAATATAAGTATCAATATTCCCAAAATAATAATTGTTACTAGCCAATTAAATTTAAACCATACTATTATATTATATATGAATTAAATGCGATATGAGTTTAGTGCTAGTTAAGGATTTGAAATAGAGAATTTTTCTTTCTGAAATAAAATATATTATTTGCTGTAGATGAAATATCAAAAATCGTAGAGGTCGCTGTTAGTTAAAAAATTGTCGACGAAGTGAACAAATTCAAGAAAATAAAAGGTTTTAATATGTGTTCTACAATTAATATATTTCTAAAATCAAATATGTTTGAGAATTTTCTACTTTTCCTTATCTTGGAAAAACGATAAAATTTAATTGGTAGTTTCTGATTCTCTGAAATTAACTTCCTCAAGTGTTCTAATATCTCGTTTGTCGATGATACGATTTATTTCATTGGTGAAGTAATAGCAAATAATAAAATAGATCTAAATGTTAGCTTGACTACGTCTTAGATGTGCTCCAAAAAAAAAGCTTTTCCCTCTCATCACCCATTTTTCATAATTTTGGCAGAATGCATTACTGGTCTTAAAAAACAGGAAATAATTGTCCCCATTATGTTTCACAGCAGTTGTAAATTTGAAGTTGTATTTTTGAAATTGCGATTATGGTTTACAACAGTTGTCAAAAATTTAGAACAGCTCAGTAGGTGTTGTGTTGTTAAAAAAAAGAATTTCTTCTCAATATAATTCACTGTAAGAAGAGAAAATGTTTCTGAAACTATTCGTTGACAAATTTTTCTGCTTACTGTTTATTTTGAATATCGTTTATTTTAGTGAATGTTTTTTTTATTTATTTTCAAGATTTCATTTTTATTTTTAATGCGCCTCAATTTTTAATTTTAAACATTTTTCATACTTATTTAGGTTTAATAACTTTTTTTTCAATTTTAAACAATTTTATTATTATTATTAGCTTATTCTATTTCTAAGAATTACTTTTCGAATGCGTGCGTTTTCTTTGTATCCTCATCACTATCAAAGAACAACTCGCCGCCAATGTCGATTATTTAAAATTTTTTTTGTAACTTATTTATTTATATTACTTATAAATATATTACATATATTTATATTACTTATTTATTTTTTGTATATTGATTAAAATAACTTTTGTTTATTTTTTAAATTTTCACTTCGCGCTAAATTTGTTGAAACTCGTTAATTTAGTTTTCAACTGTCTATTTTGTGTACTCAAAAGTGCATTTTTTAAGGAAAGTATACTACCATTGAAGAACAACCCTGTGACATTGACAACATCTAGATGTTGTAAACCATAATCAGAAAAAGTATAAGTATATTAATTTAAATGTGTTGTCTCCTATTAATATAAAATTATTACAACAAAATTTCCAACGGTGCCATCTGGCAATTGATTCGATTTGCCGTTATTTTAATTGTGTTATCTACTCTGGTGAGTGGCTTTGCTTTTTATCGACTTGTCAGTTTAATCTAAAGTTTCTGCTTTTGCGTTGCGAAAGAAGTAAACGTAGTATGTGTTGATGTGTCCGAAGTAAGGAAATTTTTGTACAAACAAATGAGCGTTTAAGAATAGAATGAAATTTATAAATCTAAAAAAAAGTTATTTTGAAATATATCCCATTTACGTTTTAATTGCTGCAAAAAAATTTCTTTCAAATAATTTTGGGAATAGAAAATTTCCAAACAGCATCCACATATACATACGTGGAAGTATTCATAACATGGCGAAGTTGATCGCAAAAATGTTTCAGGTAGTTTTGTAACGGTACTGGATGTGCTCAATTGAATTTACATACATACATCTCCTCCAATAAAGTAGTATGAAAAACCTACTTTTTAAAAAAAACTGTAATTTAGTAAAGATGCATTTAATTTTCAAAAATTCTCTCCAATGGAAGTCTACCAATATTGCCAGTATGAAATATAATATATATTTTCCTGTATTTTCACTCGATGTTATACAGAATACTTCTACTCTCCCTTTATGATTGATTCACAATAGAGCGGCTATACGCAAAAGTTCAGCCTGTGTTCAACGTTACCAAGTTTGCAGAAAACGTTAATTGAAATTTTAACTTCAAATTTATAAATAATTTTAACATTTCTCATTTACATTTACTAGTCGAAAACTTGAATCGAACTATAAATTTTAGAAACGATTACTTTATAAATAAATAAAATTAATTTAAATTGTAATTAATTAATTTTATAATTGTAAAAAAAACATGTAATTTTTGTGTTATTGGGGAAAGTGTGCTAAAAACATCTCGGTAATACATTTTATTGATTTATTTATGCGGTTAATATTACAATTACATATTTTACAATTTACATATTTACAATTTCATATTTTATAATTGAAATATCAGTATAAGGTAACTCATAAACAGTCTTTATGTTTGTTATGCACTGGTTTCTTTATGCTCTCCTGGATAATTTCCTACTGTACTCGTCAAAATGTGTTACTTTTCATATATAAAAATTATAATCGTATGTAGGTAATGATAACTTAATTTACTTTAAGATCAAATATTGCTGTACGTAAAATGCCTCTAATATGTTTCGCCTGCGGATATGAAAATATTTGCCAGTATTATTCATTATATAGTACTTGCTGGCGTAATATTGTTAAAATTTATAAATTTAACGTACATTAATATTATATCTACTTATTTTGCAACTACCGAAAATTAAACTACGTATTTTTTATAAAGCTTAGTAAGAGTTTGTGAAAAAAGCATTTTTGTTTTGGAACTTGCTTGTAAGTACAATGAAACTTGTAATAAATACCGAAAGGAGTACTTCACACTTGCATATCCATGCATAATTCAATTAATTTTCAATTTTGTTGAAAGCTGTTAAGCTATTGAATGACATTTAAAGGGCTCACGTCTTTATAAAAACAAATGTGTTAAAAGAATGTAAAACATTTCCCTGCTATCGTACACCAGACAGGCTGCCTACACATTCATTCCCGGAACCCTGCATGACTGACTGGTTCATGGCTTTGATAGACAACTGCTATACGTCGCCTTTTAAAAGTAATTAATTTTCTTAGGAAACAGGTGTCGCATTTAAAGTGTGCGCTTTGAATAAAAATGTTAAAATCGCATTTTGGTGTGTGTGTGTGTGTGTGTTTTTCTTTTTCTTTTTTATTGTTAGGACAGGGTTGCTGATGCCAAAAATATAATAGTATAATCAATTTTCTCTTTAAATTTAAGTTTGCTGAACCCGTTTTAGCTTGAAAAGCTTATGTAAACTGGAAACGTTAAACGGCAGGAATACTTTGAAGTAAACTTTAAACTCGCAGTTGAAGTTCAACTATAAGTTTTCTCCTCAATATTTCTTATATTGGGCGGGGTTTCAGTGACAATATTTTGCTCTCGAAAACAAATTTTTTATTAGATTTTCTTTTAACAAACACCAACTGCAAATCCTTCCATTTGTCTGCCGTGTGCCACTGTGCGACTTGCGGGCAAATAGTCTAGAAAACACCAAAATATTTAAAAACTTAATGAAACTTTGTTAATTATCTGTTAAGTGAATAATGTATGCGTTTCATGGCTCAGGTTTCGAGTTTATCAACTTGATTTCTTCAGGAGTAGTACAATTTGCGGTTCTACTTCAATGGAAGAATTGACAGACAGTAATTCTTTCCTTGACCATAATTAAATTCTAAAAAAAAAAGTTTATTTCTCATCGATGTTTATTATTGTTTGCTGCAAAAGCCATAACGCAGAAATTCATTTCTTTTTTAAAATCTTCCTTCCTTCCTGCTTCATCCATTCAAATGCAAATTTTGGCCACAATGTGGCAAATCACAATGTTCGTTCCTACATTTCGACATTCCTACAAGTTCTGGAACAATTTTTTTTTTCATTACGATATTACAAATAAAAAAAGGTATTTTAATGAATGAGCGTGCATAATTTCAATGAATTCAGCTGAATGTTAAAAAATATTCACAGCGGTTGTTAATCACAAAAATAAATGATTTCAAAGGCGTTCTACGCCTCTCTCTCTCTCCTGTTTATTCTCTCTCCGTCTGTGGCACAGTGTGATCTTTATACGACCGGTTGCCTTTTGTTAAGCACACGAAAACCAAAATGTAACAACTTTATTTCAATAAAGTGCTTTGAATCAGGGTGCTGACATTGCACAACAATAAAAGATTTATAAATAAATTGAAACATTTTGTAGGCTTTTTGATCAGCATACAATAAACGATTCTTCTAAATATTTCTTAAACAGTTATTTCTGTAACTTATAGAACTAATCCGTTATATAATAAAATCAAGCACGTTGCAGAACAGTTTGGTCAGTTTTTGTTGCAGCCCAAAAATATCAGGCTTGTTATATAAAGGGAAGGTGTGCTCGCACTCCGTTCAATTGTGTGACCAACGTCAGACCATTACTTTTGAAAGGCATAACAGTTTTACTCTCATTATTGGTCATCTTGGTTTTTTGTACTCTCACCCTCCTATTATTCTTTGAAATTTTCATACTGACCATGACCAATGGGTGATTGTTTCATCGGTCTCCAATTGTTTTCTTTTAATGATTCTAATAAATGAGTCTTTAATATTGCTCTTGGTGTCATTCTACTTTTCCTCATTGTTATCTTTTAATTGGTGCGCGTGTTGCACAAAGACCCCTTTAGGATACTCGTACAGATTGTTGCAGTTGCAAAATGCTGGCCATTTTTCATTAGGGGAATTAGAACGCTGCTTGATGCTGGTTTGCAGATGATGTTAAATGTTTTAGAAACTGCCGCCTCTGTTTTTTTTTATCAACCTTAAAAACTCTTCTCTTTTTATAAAATAATTTTTTGCATTTAAAAATATAAAAATTTTATTTTTTTTTGTTTTGCAAGAAACGTAGTAAGCCTAAAGCTTTATTAAGTTTTGCTTTTTGCTATAAATGCAATTGTGCTGACCCACGAATAACCATTTAGGTTTGATACAAGAAGAGACTGAGAAAAAAGTATTTATAGGACCCCTCAAGAATTTCCAAAATGCTGGAAAAAAAAAGCAATTTCGTGAAGGAAAAAATTATAATTATTTTTTTATGTTAAAGGTAATTTAATTTTTTTTGTGTAATTAATTTAACCGGCAAAGCTTTGGGCTTTGGCAGGAATCGAATCCCGGACCACCTAAGGAGGCCTCTTAAAGGGAATAGAAATCCAAAATGTTCTCTGTTATAAATTTATTTAATTGTAAAATTGAATTCTGTGATTCATTACGCAAATTGACACGTTGTACTACGCGCCTTGTACGTTCCTCGTTCCGCTGGTGCGTGCTGATAGAAACACTCGATTCTAAATTGTTACAAATTGGTTTGATACTACACCAAATAATTGGTTTAATTTATTCCGAGTTCTTCTATACAAAAACGTGTTAAGTTTCGTGTATGAGGACAATATGGGTTATTATCCCACTCCGCCGGTTATACACAAATCATAATAAAAATTCATATAAACATGTAATAGTAATAAAATCTACTCCTTCCACGAATGACGGAGTTAAATTGTCAATGTGAGAAATTCTACAGGCGCCAGTAGCCACTTAAACATGACCAAAAATGTCTAAATGTCTCAAAGTGAACAACTAAATATCTTGAAAGAAACTTTCGTGATTTATGTCAAGCAACTAAATATGAGGTCACTGTAATGAATTGCTAGCAGCAGTTGTAAAATGTTACACAACCATTTAAGAAATTCAATAGAAGAAACTAGCAGTTAAACAGAAAATAAGTCAAGCACTCTTATCAACGGAGATGTAATACTTTTTCTCACTTTCAAAGTGCTTCTCGATTTGTTGAAGCCACAATACAAGTGCTACTTTTACAAGTAAACATTTGCAAGGATATCGTCTTGACCTTTCGAATTGAAGGAGATAATAGAGTGAATGTAACACTTATAAATGGACATGTTTAATTTCTAATTAACTACATTATCATATGTAATTTGAAACTGTTGTTGCTTGAAAGTGATCCTTGTTACTAGGAACTGACTGAAGGAACAGCAAAATCCTTCATTGAATAAATGTTTGCATCATGTTTTGACACTGGGCGTAAGCACCTCTGCCATTCTGCCAAGCCCATTTAAAGAAAACACAGAAGAAAAAAACCCAACAACAAAAAAAGGAGGAAAACGAATAGCAGTTGCACTCTGCTACTTAATAAATTCAAAATAACAAACTACCACTTGTATTGTAGAATTTACACCTTATAATTATCCTGTGTAATTGGATCTAAATTTTTGAGTTCAATTACACACAATATTGTTTGAGAATTAGTTATAATTTTGTCTGCTATTTATTTTTTACTAGTATTCCCTGTACGTTGAACATTTGAATTTTCTCTCCATTACTGAGATGGTTATCGTTGCGCCAAGTGTTGATCCTTGAAAGCAAGAAAGGCATCATGTTGCTATTGTTGTGTTTTATAATTTAAATCGTATTTACACAAAATACGGTGTTCAGTTTCATTGCAGCTCTTGTTTGCTTTTCAGATCGGTTCGCATTAATAATGAAATTTGATTGAGTTTTAAATTGAATTTAACTACCATTTTGTTGTGCAAGTGATGTTGAGCGATGCACTTCTTCTATTTAAAAGTGGTTATAAATTTCTGCTAATAAATTGCATGTTATGTAGGCGCCTCTGGAAACTAGTCCGTCTAATTGCAGTACCATCTGCTTTTCAAAAGAAAATCTTTTTAAAATCGCTTTAAATTTCAATAATTCTTTTATTTTTTAATTTTTTAAACAAATTATAGAAATTTATCAAAATTTTCCATAGTGTACTGAAGTCAATACCGCATTCCATGTTTGGAATTCTAGTTGCAGCATTGAGTTTTAAGGAAGGTAAAGAGCACGTTTGCTTCAGTGATACCAGTGAGTTTATCTACTCTTTATCCTCGACTTTGATGTAATTTAAACTTCTTATTAATTAGAGTGAAAGTTTACTTTTAATATCTGTAGTTGTGCTAAGAAATTTTTCGTTAAAGGCCTTCTGATGGCGGCTGGACTCCTCCATAATAAGTTCCCAAGTACTTTTCAAACAATTCGATTACTTTAAGCCATATTTACGCCCCCCTCATTCATGATGTCGAACTTTATTGCTCATCATTTCAATTTGTACTTAGAAAAACAAATTAATAATTATTTGTAAATGATTAATGTTTTTTTTTTCGATGCACATAATTTGTTCTCCTTTTTTTTCTTGCATTTCACATGTAAGCCACATGAGTGAGAGAGAGACAGCTCATTATTGGTTTGGCAAATAATTGTAAATACAAATTATAAATTCGTGTTTTACATATTCCATTTTAAAAATCATAGTGGTTTTTTAGGAAATTCTTTTTCGATATCATATAAATCCGATAATATACAAATCATTCATTTTGCTCCATAATCATCAATTTAAAACCTTTTGATTATTTTCACCGGTTATAGCACAGGGAATTTCAATTTTTCCAATTTTTCCAGCCTTTTGTGAAATTTTTTTTCTTTATCATCGATTTCTACTTATTTGAACAAAGAAAGTGAATCTACTGCAATAGTGGTCGCCCCAGTAGACATTCAGTGCAATCAATTTTACTGCAACACCGACAGTTAAATTGTAAATAAATTCTTCATTTACCACATTAACCGCGATGTCTGGAATTTTTCAAATTATAATTTCCAAACCAAATTTTGGCCGAGTTGGTATTCAAAGAGAGACAGAATGAGTGTACGGGGAAACGTATCATTTCACTTGTATAGTTTCTACCAGTTAATTCGCACCTGCAAGTAAAAATTTTATTAAGCCTTAACTCTCTACATTGCGTTTGTGGCCGTTTGCAAAAGATTTTTAGCATATGTATTTGATTTAACAAAGTAAGTAATAATAGCAATTTGACTGGCAGCAGACCTCTAATAACCGCAGTGCAAATGGTTTGTTTGGCCTGTTCCCACAAAAGTGCATTAATTTTATTAAAACTTGTCAGAAATACGAGTATTGAGGAAGACGTTGTAGTTTTGGAATATTACTCAACACTTCATGCACGTGTTTATGCACCGCACGACTTTTTATTCTCTCTCTTTTTATGCCAATCAAAGGTCAACCGCTGGAACCATAATTATCTATTTCCCTATTAAGATAAATGTTTCCAATTCTATTCATTGCATGGGTATGGGTACCTCGGACAACCTTTAATCACGTCTACTATTTGGTTGGGTTATCACTTTTTAAAACATTTGCCAATTGTTGAAATTTTCGAATGCATTGGAAAATCGATTGGAAATTTTATATGAACAAATTTTCAAGGGTACTTTGGAAATGTATATTTTTATAACTGCAACATGGCACCTCGTGCGGCTTTTATAGTTTCTAGACATCTTTTTATCTCAATTGGCGGACAATTTAGCAGCGTACAATAAATACCGACAAATGTTACTCTAATTGCAACACTTAGCAACACATTTTCGTCCATGTCCACTTTGTGTTTAATTTATAATTATGTTGTCTGCTCAACTACTGCTTGCTTCAGCTCGTTGTAAAAATAAATTCGTTATCTATTGTTAAAAGTGTCCTGTTGATTTGAAACCTTGTTGTGTTTGTAATAAATTTTGCATCTGCTTGCATTCCTTTTTATATCTAATGAATAGAGGTTTCTTTCCATTTTGGTTCGGATAGCGACTTGGAGAAGAATCTTGCCAAAGGAACAGCTTTTTCTGGCGTCTAATTAACAGATAGAGTTTGTAAGAAGGTCACTTTGACGTGAAACATGTGCTAATAAATAAAGTTTTCTCTAAGTGTATTTGATTTTATTAGATTTGGCATTAGATATTGAGATGGAGAACGTCTGTGGATGATTCGCCTCATTGCTTCGTCCTTACAGAAGGATTTTTAATGCAAGAAATATTTTTATTTGGTAATTTTCGCTTAAGATGCCTAAAATAAATATTTCAGAACGGTTTTTCCGCATGTAGGCGTGAATTTTCATATTTCGTTAAGAAGTAAATATAATTTATTAATTTTATATTTTTAAAATAAGTAATTAATTTTTACATGTTTTGTAATTTAAACTAAAACTATATTTTTAAAAATTTTGTTAAATTTAAAACAAAATTAAAGAAAATTTAAAAAATTTAAATTTAGAAAATTAAAATATTACAAATTGTTTCTTTTATAATATTAATTATTAAAATTGTAATTTAATAAATTTATTTTTAATGATAAAAGCAGCATATTTTACTTTTAAAATAATTGCAAATTATAATTTTTTTATTATAAAATAATTGGCTGTTTTTTAAAATACTTATATACACCAATACTTTAAAGGGGCATAGTACATATACGAATATTAACTGCATAATTAGTCCTCTTTTTATTGGAGGGCTGGCAAGAATGTTTGAATGAAATTTGATCGGTTTCCAAGTAATTTATTTTGGGAATAAATTTTTCTTATGAGAAGAGCGTATAAAGCTTTACACTATTATTTTTATTTTAAAATTTATAAGCTGCAATAATTATAAATAATAAAATACAAAATAAATTTAAAAACCTCACCTGCTGAACCTAATTTTATTTAATATTTTTTTTTTTTGCATTATTCGTGTACCCAATATTGCTGGCATTAATTATTTTTTTGCTTTCTCTAAAGTTTAATAATTTATAAAATTAAACTATTGTGGATAAAAATAAAGTAAATAATTTTATTTCCCGGGGCTGATTTCTGGATTACTTTGGTAGCGGCCAAAACATCGTCCTATAAAGGATCATAAGCGTCTGGGCCCATTATCCTAGCCTAATAAAACGCAATATACTCCAGCAGTTCGGAAGTGGAATCACTAATATGACCCTTAAAAAGCTTTTCTTCCAAGGGTGACGCAACGCCATACAACTGTTCGCAAAATATGCCACTGAAAGTATGCGTGGCCCGAGCTTTTTACTCGTAAAAAAAATTTACAGAAAATATATTTTATGTATTTTCTCCGCAATGCCTTTCACAGCACATGTTTGCTCTCTGCTTTCTTTCCTCCAAAACGGAAAAGTGGAAAGCAAAAAGTTAATTTTAAGGATATTTTATATCACACCTTCTGCTAAGATGTTTTCGATTTCATATCTTAAGAATTACACAAACTTTAAATATATTTTATCCTAAATAGTCTTTTGATTAACATGTGCACGTTAAACAAACTGAATTAAATCAGCAACAGATGCCACATAAAAATGTTGAAATCGAAAGAACTTGTAAGTAAGAACAGATGCCGGGGAATTATAGCGCGCGTGAGTAAATAAATACGCTTAAGATGATGTCAATAGATGTTTTGATAACTTGAAAACTGACTGCTGAGCTGTTCTAAATGTTTTTTAAATGCTAAGAATGAAAACAAACCGAAAAAATTTAAAGGGCGCGAGTGTAAAGAAAAAATTTATAAAAATTAAAAGGTGAAACGATTTTGGGAGAAAAGTAAAATATTGAAAAAAAAATGTTTTTGAAACTCTTAAAAAATCTCTTGCCTTTTGCTCGTTAACTCTGGCGCTGTCATACTTTGACATTTTAATTAAAGCAATGCATGTGGATGTGCATGTGCATGTTATGTGCATGTGCATGTGCATGTGCTTTAGAGCCAGCGCTCCCATTACACTTTGTCAACGGATCATCCGGCGGATTTGTTGATATTAAAAGAGTAATGAAAAATAGAATATCCTTTTTTACCTCTACAATTTTAAAGGTTAACAGGACCTTTTGTGTATGCGTTGACATTAATGAATAGTCAGTTTTGGAGGGCTGTTAGCGAAGCATAAAATGATATAAAATAACATACACGTATTTACCTATACAAGACCTTCCAATTAAAAAAAAAAAAACCAAAATTAAAACTACTGCTACGCAACACCAGCCGTTTGTAGGGAAAAGAGTGAATGAATTTGTATGTCTCTACAGGGTACGATGGTGTCATTTATTCAATCAACCAAACATGCGTAACATAATTGTATTTGAATTAATTTATATTTTTTTCTCAATATTTTTTACACTCTTGTATTTTGCAACTATTAAAATAGCAAATACACGTTCAGCTCTCTTTTTATTTTATTTCATTTATTTACTTTTTTTCGCTTTTCATTGTATTATTTCCAAAGCGCACATCATGAGACACAAGTTATTGTTGTATCGAATGCGTATACGAATTATCAAGTGTCCTTTATTTTTCTGGCGTGCTTAGTGTTTTTGTATGTGTTCAGTATTTCGGGGTTGCTTTTGGTTGCCCGACCTTGCGGCTGGAGTCACAAGCCCACAATGACGCGGCTGCTTTGGTTTCCTTTTATTTTGTTGCATGCAGTACAAGACGACTTTGCACAGATCAGAGGCTTATCACAGACTTGAGAGGCATTTTAAGTTTAATTTCGTATTTGAATTTTAAGGAAAAAGCATTAAAAGCATATTTTTAAAAATTGCTAATGATAATAAAGTAATAAAATATGTGATCGCACATGAACTCGTCAAAGAGGGGCGAAAATATTACGAAAACATAAAAGTTTTCTAAAGATGTGCCTCTTCTCTGAATGAATGCAATAGTTCACACTTCTGCATGCTTACATAAAAAATACTCATAACACCTCGGGCGGCATGGTATTGCCAGAATAATTCTCGTTTATTTGCCAAGGTCCTTATTTAAATCCTTTCTAAATACATTTATAAAAGAAAGAAATCAGATGGAGAAGCCCATTACGATCGGCTTCATTTATCTGATCTGTGTTTTAAAAAATGTTTGTTATGCTTGGTTATCCTATATTTTAGATATAGTATAAACAGTAAGTAGTGACTACTTCTTCGTCAGCGTCGAATTTCGTATATTGATATTGATAGCGATGGTTTTTCTATAATTTGCCGGAAACAGTATTTGAGACTAAAATTTTAGTAACTTTTCACGGCTTGATGAACACTGTGCCCATCATCTCACTGATTTCCAAGGAAACATACATCTCTTTTGTCATCATTCTAAAAAGCGTTTTCCTATTGCGTTTTGCCACTTTTGGCCACACATAAATATATATTTTTATTTACACATCTCGTACTCGTTTGTAGCGCATTTATAATTCGTTTACATCCTCACTTTCAGTTGTCTAACACATATTAATTTATTCATTTAGTTTAAAATGATTGCGATATTTCTTCAAGCAACTGAAAACTAATGAAATGAAAAAGAAATAGTTGTATTCCGTATTTGAGTACAACGTGGCATGCTGTGGTCCTTCGGCAGGACAATTTAAAATTGTGAAATTAAATTCACTCGCATGTTGCTTTTTTTCTTGCTTCAATAATTCTGTTTACATTTTTTATGACTTGTAAACTTGCTGTGATTATTAAGTCCTCAAAGCCCTTTTTATATTTTCACTAAAATAAAATAAAATATAATAAAATAAGAGAAAGAGAAATAGAAACTGAGACTGAAACAGAAACAGAAACAGAACCACCAACAGCAACATCAGCAGCAACAGCAACGTTGTCGTTTTGATTTGTGTTTTGTCAACATTTTATATTGACACAGCATGTATTCATTAGCATTGTGTGTTAAAATCATAAAAAACGCGCACAAATGTGTGAAATATTTTAAAATAAAATAAAAATCTATTTGGCAAATAATTCCAAGACCTTGTTAAGTAATACGAGCATAAAAGCTGGCTAGCATATACTACTCACACATGCAAACCAACATACATATGTGGTATTACGATTTCCAAATAAGGGTTAAATGTCACTGAGCCTCTGATGTGATGTGTCCTTTAAAGTGCATGTGAGTATGTGTGTGTGTGTGTATGTGCGCGTTGCCGAATGTTGACATTTGATTGTTGTTTAAAATAATATTGATTTTTATTCTTTTGCCTCAGTTAATGACCTTTTTGTTTTTATTAATTATATGTAATTACAAGCATGGAAAAAGGGCCAAGTCGGCTGTATTGGAGTCTCTTTTTTTTACTTTGGCAGTAACAATTAGCCCTTCAATTGAAACCTTTTTTAAAACTTTGCATTAACATTTTTCTTAATTGTGTGCAGTGACATTTTAGCACTGTCAACCGAAATGTACGTGGACTGCTTCAGAAGACGACGTGTGTAAATTTTGTTTTACCTTCTGAAAATGTAATCAGGTATCTGGTAAATAATCGTTACTTTACTTTACTAAATGGGAGCGTTAAATGTGAGCCTTTTAATACGATTTTGTATTAAGACGAAGTTCGAAAAGTTGGCGTAGTGTAGTAGACTTTAATCGCAAAACGTATCAGTATACTTGACTGGGCAAGTTCTCGAGCCGGTAGTTAACCCTTTGAAATAAAATAAATAAAATTATTTAGAGGATAATAGTAGACATATTTATGGGACACTTTTTTATGTCCTTTCCATTGACTGAGATTAAATAGCAACAAAATTAGGTGACATTCCTTCAGTAGGCACCTGAAAATTTACTTTTGCTTAAAAAAAAAAAGGTTAAAATAGGTGTGACAGCCAGCAGATGTAGTTCAGAAGGCATTGCACTAGTAGAGCCCAAGTGCCCGAGTGCTCCTTCTTACTTAAATGAAAAAAAAAATTATTGTTACGATCATGTCTTATGCTGTAACAACTATTATTGACTTTTACACACTTTGCTTCGGGGCTTATGTCGCCACCTACGTAACAGCTCATTTTTATTAAAATTTAACATTTCAATAATTTTTGCATACATTATTTAAAGTGTTATCTGATACCATTAAACAAATGACAATTTCAACAGCCTGCGAATGACAACAAACTTAAAATAGCCCCCTTCTTGTAATAAAACTGCCATTTCGAAACAGCCATAAAGCATTTGCTTGCACCATAAATTCCCCCTTTCTCTGCTCCTACAGACTTTTAATTTAACAATTGATTGCAACCTGAAAATAAATTCCGGAATTGCACACTTTCACTTGTAGGCATAGTTTTTCTGTCTGCCAAGTTGTAAGTTTAATCGTTAGATTTTGGACAAGAGGGGCCAAGGAAACCTTTGAAAAAATGTGGTTTATGGGGCTTCCTGTGCATGCAAGCTTTTCGCCACAGCTTTAAAGAACTTCTGCGAGTATTTAAAAATGCATTCAGGTTAATTATCTTTATTTTCATTTTTGCAAATGATTATCTAACTTCCTGTCACAAATCCCTAATAGAAACTACACCAAAGGCAAATTGCAGTGGAATACTGCAAGGATTTGAGTTGGTTTGAGTTTTGTTTAAAGTTTTTGTTTTTTTTCTTCTTTGTTTTTTGTTTTAAACGTCTAGCATTACTCGTGTTATCTGATTTACACAAAGTTGAACAAAAAGTATTGCTTTTAATTTTCTGTCAAATAAATATTTGGGTGTAGCAGAATGTGAAATAAGTGCACAAAAGGGAGTAACAGATCCTGTTTTGCAATGTTATCTGGATACATCTACAAAAAATGCACTCACAGGAATTCACACAAAATTATTCATGCTGCCTCAGAGTGTCCTTTCCCTCTCTTCCTTTCCCACTTTACAGTTTGCCATTCGCTTATTTAATAAAAACAGTGTGAATTGTACATTCATCATTTGTTTGCTATCTTTAAATTCGGATCTTTTAGTGATTTTTACTTTCAGTCACATGATATCCTTGCTACCTTTGACATTTATTTAATCAAACTAATTATTGCACATGTAAATCATATCGAGATTTACGCAATGCTGAATGTATTGCTACTGTGGCTGGCAATATTGCACAGGGCACGCAAAGGAATTGGCAACAGGATGTCCTAATCCCTTGTTCTTCATTATAAAGGTACTCCTTGTGGCAGCATTTTGTTGGAGAATTACATATACATACATACGAGTGCGAGTAAAAGGATGCCTTTTTTAAATAGCAGTTTTAAATTTCAAACTCTTTATAAGAAATTTATTTTTTGCTTGGGCAGGTTTACGATTTACAAATTGCCGATCGGGGTGTGATCTAAAATTTTTTGAGTAGGCAAGTTATGAAGCTTTTCTGCTTAGGCAACATTTCCAGCTTGACACTGAACAGAGTTTTTTCGTAGAGGATACCATTTAACGCACTGAATCCTTTGCCGATTTTATTCATTTAGCATTAATTTTTGGTGTAGCTCAACATTCTCTATTTTCTACATTTATTTTGGCAGTTGGCTTGGTCAAGCTCACAACAATTTCCGATTAAAATAAGAGAAGGTAGGGTCACTTCCGTTCCTCTTAAGTAGATTCAAAATCAAAAAGGAATTTTCAAGGATTTTAAAACAGTTTAGGATATTTTCAAAATCAGTATAATTTTTTTTTCTTTGAATTTTAAAGAACGCAAAACTTATCATTTTCGTGTATATACATTCTGGTACGTGTGACCTATTTGTGGAAAAATATGAGCAGACATATAGGAATTTTGCACTAAGACGTACTTCCAAAAGGTTCTAAAAAATTCTTACAAATAGAACTCAGATATTTATTGCATAAATACGGTTTAATAGGCTAATGTGTTGTGTTCATAACCTTGATCCGCTGAGGAAGAAGCGATTGCAGCTGCAGTGGGGCAATTTCAGAAAAAAGCAAAAATATTGCTTGGAATATATTTTTGAAAACATTTTCTCAAATCGAGGTTTTTATATTCAAACGCATTCAAAAATTGCACCATTTTATCTGGGATATTACATTGCGCCAATGAAATGTTTTCATTGCTTTTATGATGTTTATTCCATTAAAGGATAACTTGCGAATTGCTTTATCCCTTCAATGCCATCATTCGGCGCTAATAAGAATTAGTAATTATCAATTTTTTTTTGCTTGGTAAACATTTTTCTCCAGATTCTTTTCGTCATTCGCTTTCTAGGAATTCTATATGTTCTTTGATTCTCGATAATTCGAATTTTTTTTTTTTTTTTTTTTTTTTTGCTTTTAAGGAAACTTTACTAAAATTCGTTTCCTTTAATCGGCAAGACACTTAAAAACAGTGGCGCCACAATTCGTGGGAATTTGTTGGATTATTGAAAATGAAACGAAATTATTTAACATCTATTTATGCTTTCCATTTGGCACTTGATATTAAATAATGTCGTGTTTATACACAAGTGTCAAAATTAGCGCAACAGTAATTAAATACATGTTAACGAGCGGTGCAGCAAGTGTTAAATAACACTTTGGGAGCTGAGCGCCGTGCACTTTGGTATTTTATTTCTTATTTTGTTTGCTGGCATTTTGGCTTAAGTGTGCTGCTGTTGCCAGCCGATGTAAAAAACATTCCCTCTACACAATTGTCGCTAATTACTTTTGTTACATGCTGTAAACATGCTTGGCAAAAGTAATGTATGACCATGTGTGTAACATGAAACCACAATTATCACCAGAAAATGGGACATTAAGAGCTGAAGGGATGGTGGTTGTTTCCACTGAAGTGAAAATCCTTAATTGAAATGGCCAGCAGACGTCTGAAAGTAAGTTTAAGGATATTTTATTTTAAAATCATGACTGATTGATCTGCTTCGGTAGTGTTGTAATATCTCTTGCCTGCTTTTTGCTTCTTAATTAGTCATACTTTCTTTAATAAATCCCTCAAAATAGAAACGCTTGTCAGCAATCAGACAAAAAGCATAAGACTTGTCGTCTTCATTTCATTTGTGCAAAATGATGTCGAAAATTTGTGATTATCTAGTGAAATTGAAGTGATTTTATACGTAATTGATTGATTAGTTGTGTTCCGAGTATCCCCTACTGCTATGCAACAGTTGCAGATGCTCGTAAGTGTGTGTTCTATTCGAATGTGGTAGACCTTATAAACCAGTGCTGGAACAAATTGATTTTTAACATTCGAGTAGTCGCACTATAACTGGTCATTTGGTAGGGGCATCCCAAATTGTGCAAGGAAACGGAATACAATAATTTTTTGGCGCAAACTATCTAATGCCTATACGGGTATTATCCTTGTGCGGCATAATAATGCTCAATAATTTTGCTTGAAATTATAATTTCACACTTAGCAACACATGCCAACGTGATAAAGAATTATTTATTTATGTGTTTTTATCATGTTGCAAAATTTAGCAGAGATTTCAAGCAAAAGTTTTGAAATTTTTTCCCTTCTTTTTCCCTTCTTTTTCCCTTTTTGATTATAATAATGTCATCGTTTTAACGCTTATTTGAATTGAAAACCGTATAAAATGCCAGCATTTTACCAGAAGTCCTCAACGAGTAAAAATAAGAGGAAAAAGTAGTGGAAAGGACATGCTCACTTCACAACAATAAATTGGAAAATTAGGTTTAGTTTTAAAATAATACAAATAAATTTTATTGAATAATATCCTTATTAAAAGATCCCATTGTAGCCTTTGACGACATATTGGAAATTCTATTAATAGATTTGCTTAAATCATGCCTCCTCCTCAAATAAACCAATAAAGTAGCCGGCGAAAGAAAGAGGCCGTAAATAATTCGTTAAGCACATCTGTGCTTGGCTTTTCTTCACAGTCGAGCAGTCTGTAAGAAAAATTTCTTTTAAAGGCAAACTTATAACTTATAAAATTTACACATTGATAAGGGTCTACTAGCACGATGCGCAACAAACTGATAAGGTCAGCCATATAAATTTCCTATTAAATTTATTATTAATAATTAAGTATGAAATTTTCGTATAATTGTGGATGCCAAAACCGTTGCAGTTTGATGTCAGGCGTCAGTAATATTGATCTTTTCACTGCGAAAAGACAATATTTCCTCTGCCTCTTTGCTTCTATTAATGTAAGCGATTTCGTTCGCCAATTGTTCGTATTGGATAATTAACAAAACTTTTAAAATAATGTTTATTCGTAATTATTTTATTTTTTTATATATAATTTTTATTTTTTAATTCATATAACACTGGCGGAAAGCACTTTGTGGGCAACAAAATCGATTTGTTCACTCATAGCCAGAAATAACAAAATTTTATAATAACGAACGGCTTTATTGAGTATTGAACTCACTATATTTAAAACAAATACAAACACCGTTTTGTGTTAGAAATATTTCAAATGCATAATGAAACATCGGTGCCTCCGTAGGCCTACTAAACCTGAAGTCGCAGGTTCGATTCCTGCCTAGACCTTTTGTGTTTTTCTGCGCACAAGCCGAAAGCTTTGCAACTTAATTTCAATTTTGCGATAATTTCCTTAAAGCTTTTCAGGCATTTTTAATTTATAAGAGTTTTTATTTGTTTTACATATTAAAGGTTTAGTAATATAATTTTACTTTAAAAACAAGCCAGTACAATTTTTTATAAATTATATTAATTTAATAAAATTAATATTTAATTTACATTCTTACAAAAAAAAAAAAAAAAAAATTACCTTGAAAAAGATTTGAAACAAACTACGTTACTACAAGAGAATTTAAAGCATTTATGAATTCTTTGTGAACTCTGCTTGGTTAGTTTAATTGATAGCGCTGAAGTACCTGAAGTTTAGAAAGAATATCAGTAATCAATATGTGTTAGACGAATGGACATATATGAAGATAAATAGGGGTTTGAAGAAGGACGAGATGTTGGAGCAGTCTTCTTATATTACGTCCCACATATTATTTTTATGTAAAAACTTCAGACAAAACTGGCAGCAAAATAAATTTCTAGTATGTCCTTGAAAAAGTACTTCAAAGTGACGAGGCCGGCTGAAATTTTGGCACTGTTTTCAAAGATGTGCAATTTCTTTAAGGCATTTGTTGTAATATTCTCCTGTTATTCGTTTTCATTATCCGGTTAGAGAGCCATAATGGCAGATCCCAATCGCAGACACAAAGTAGACCCTTAATTATTGATACCATGCTGTTGTTCGTTCTCATTATCGGGTTAGAGAGCCATAATTGCAGCACCCCATCGCAGACACAAAGTAGACTCTTAATTATTGATACCATGCTGTTGTTCGTTCTCATTATCGGGTTAGAGAGCCATAATTGCAGCAAACCATCGCAGACACAAGGTAGACCCTTAATTATTGATACCATGGTGCTGTTCGTTCTTACTGTCCGGTTAAAGAGCCATAATTGCAGCCCCCCATCGCACAAAGTAGACACAAAGTAGACTCTTATAACGACAGTTGGATGTGTTAAAAATTATATAAATAATATTAACCTTATCATTTTCTCGCGTGTGGTATGAAGAGAAACAATTGGTTGCATCAACATACTATACAAATATTTACAATGTGGCTTATTTACACCAAAGGATGAGTTACGAAAAAAATGGAAAAAATAAAATGAAATGAAAATGGAAGTTAATTTAAAAGAAAACTTCTAAAAAAACAAAAAAAAAATACAAATTGACCAAGTAGTCAACCATAATCAACCTCAGTGGCCAGAAATCACATTTGACCAAGTCAATAAGTTTTAAAGTAAATATTTTATATAAAAATAATTTCACGGCAAGGAAGTGAAAGGTTGCATGGAGGGCTAGAAGAAGCCACAAGGAGTATAAAAAGGATATTCTCTAATCATGTATGATGGGAGTCTTTGTAACCCTGCCAAACTGAAACGCGCTTAGAAAAAAAGGTGGCAAAATTTGTGTGATTTTTATTGTAACATATGCCAGACTGAAGGTTACTTCCGGTCAATTTGTTACAATTGTTACTCAAATGAAAAGAACGTGAATGTGACTGTGCCTGTGACTGTGTTCGGTATTATTTATATAATAAATTTAAAGAAATATTTTATAAAATCCAGCACGTATAAGAATAATTTACGTCAGCAATAAATTGTCTACTGATAAATAAAGTAAAGTCAGGAAAAAAGAAAACGAAACCAATTTTGTTTATTAAATTTTATAAATTTAATAAAAAGTCTTCTACTGAATGGAATTCACTTTTCAAATTTATACAGTAGAAGTTCCCTGGCTGAAGGTGACCTTCGCAGGATTAGTTTTGCTGCGGGTTCTTAAGATGGTATAAGAGATGCTTCACTCCATCTGGTTTTCCCAATACTTGGGGATGACAATTGCTCATGAATCACTGTATCGGAATCAAGAAAATGCGGTAAATATAAGAAAATAGTTTCCGCCTAAAGAAAGAAACCACAAAACTGCGTGCTTTCAAACAAAAAAATTCGTCGTTTGCAAAAAAAGGGCGGTTTCAAGACCAAGTTTACACATTCCATCGAACATACATTCCACTGTAGTAACAGTGAAACAAGGAAACTCATTCCATATTGCGTTAATGCTGAAGTGGGCCAATAGAAAACGGATCGATTCCAAAATCTTTTGCGGCGTCAGAGGTATGATTGCTTCATTCTACGTTCGATAGACTACTTATGCCAGGAATTTACAAAAGGGGCAGTAGTTTCAATCGCACGACGCCGTTCAGATACTGTCACAAGGTCATAAGGAAGGGGGAAACAAGGACTTTTTCTTTATAAACAGTAAAAACTTGTTATTTTGTGGCAGTGTCTAGATTAATGAACGAAATACGGTCCAATAATGTAGACATGCCCTAAAAATGTAATTCCTGCTGTAAAGATTGAAAGTTTTCAATGTTTACTTTCCACCTATTTAACTATTCAATTCTAGTTCTAAAAGCTCTGAATTATTTTCTTAGTGCATTAAAAGATTTTATAATGATAACTTAATATTGAAACCAAATAGAATAAAATGCCTTAAAATCATTTCCTTCCAATTACCAATAGATGCTGAAAGCGCGTACAGCGTTATTGTGTCCTTCTTCGCTGGGAGGTTTTTTTTCTTTAATTTTAACATCTCCTGCATTGTTTGGAAACTGGAATTGGCCTAAAATGCATTCAAATGTCTACATATAGAATTGTTTTTTATTCTTCTGCAGCCTGTCAAAATTTATAGTTAATTTCCTTTTAGAAAACCAAATCTATGTGGCCAAAAGATTTTGCTTTATCTCTGCTGAAATAAATAAAAAAAATATATATAAAACCGAATATAAATTGTCCGGCAAAGTTGAAAAAAGTTTTTTCCAAACATAAATTTACGTTAACAATTATAGTTTAAAATTCTGCAACCAGCAATCCAACAATTTGAGATTTTAAATATTTTTTGCGCCTGAAAGCGCTGCTACTATTGTTAGTTTTCACAAGTTTATCGATGAAATTTATTGCATTGTTAGACTAGAGTTATATGAAATCATACTCTGTAACTCTGTGACGAGTTTTTCTGTTTTTGTTTTAAAAATGTTTTACAAAACTAAACAGAAATCTGGTGAAGCAGGATGTGTAGGAAAGCTCTTGTTGTGCGACTCATATGTCAAGTATTTCTAAACTTTACCGCTTTCGTTACTATTTCTCTTTGTTTGTATTTTGTATCTGTGATCTGTGAGTGTTGTAGAGCTTTTTTTTCTTTTTTTTTTGTTATTTTTTTAATAAAGAATCGTTATTGTCATGTTATTTTTGCTGTAAGTGTTGTTGTGTCTCTCCGATTCGTGTTAGTTTTTGTTTTCACTGTCAGTCAATTTTACCTCTTACATGTACGGTACTTTGTTTTTACATGGCCTCATACTCGAAAGCTTTGCAGTGAGTGGCAGTTCCCCCATTTACACCATCACCATCAGTATTGTCGTCATCATCATCAGCCTCTGCATCCTTCACTTTACTTTCAGCATCAACTTTTAGTAGTCGTTGAACTGTTGTTATATTCATCACTTCATATGTGACATTTTAGTTTCACATGCCCTCCCTCCACCACTTACAAATGCCATCACTTTGTTAGAGCTACTTTTTTAATTGCTACAACTCTTTTTTCAAAAGCTTTTTTTTTACTCCTCTTCAATTCTTATTTTCGTTTATTTTCTATTTTTTTCTATCGTTTTTAGTTTTACATTAAACTGATTGCATGACATTGTTTAGCCGAGCAAGTGGTTTAGAAGTGATGGTTAAAGTTTAGTTTTCCTAGTTTTTGCTGCCGCATAGTTATATAGTCGTCTGTTGGTGTCATTTATTTACAATGTTTCCGCTAAAGTGGTTCCACTTTGTGCTATTTAATCCTTCTCATAACAACATGGAAAATGTTAAAAAAAATAAATTTGCAAATATTTTCAGTTTGATATTTTTGCTATATTGATTTTAGTTTTTTTTTTGTTTTTTTTTTTTTTTGATAATTTTTGCCGATGCTCTTAAATCTGCCAGAATTAAAGCGACAATATAAATTTAATCAGGTTCTTTAATAATGAACAGTGAGTCTGTAAAGTAACAGGTTTTACTAGAAAATCATGAATTGAACTCAGCTTTTCAAGCAATCTGCTTTCTTAATGTTTATTATGACACAAACTACAGTGAAGATTAAAAGTGATTAATATCATATGCCAGACACATAATTGAAGGGTTATTGTAAGAAAACTAAATTATACAATTTATAAAAAATATAATCGAAAAGAATTATTTGAGGTAAACCAATAAATTGCAAAGCACTTTTGCTCCCCACTGTAATTTAATTATTAAGAGAAGCCGTACAAACAACCACGCCCCATTTCTTGCATTCTAAAGCTAATACACGATTAATATCCCAATCAGTTTTCATCATCTAGACTGCTGAGATAATCGCAAGTCGAAAACTTTATTAACCCATTAAGGTTCGTGGTATAGATTTTTAAAATAACTTAACTTTAAATTTATATTAAATCCTCGATATATTCAAGTTCGTTGCATGCAATGTTGAATGCTTTTTGGCTGGAATTAAGAGATTTTAGAAAAACTCACACAAAACAAATAAGAATTGTGGAAATTCAAATATAAAAGTTTCAAATAAAATTGTGAATTTTAAAATTTTTACAAAAATGTCTTACAGTTAACAATTTTATCAGCCACAACTTATACCTGTGGCAAATGAATTGTAACATCAGATTTTTTTTTAATTCTGTTCTGGAAGCAAAGGGCTGGTTTCGTTGGCCTCTTGACAATTACCGATTTATGACTGCTCTCATAAAGATACAAGGATTTCACAATTTACCGTTTTGTTGTCCTGTGTAAAGCATGTAAAAGCTATAAACTTTGACTGCTGTTTTATTAATTAAAAGTTTTAGCCGACTTTTATGAAAGCAAATCATTTAATTGTAATAAATAATCTGATTTATCAGGGAAAAAAAAATCTAAAAAAGTTTAAAGGATTTTTCTACACAACAGCCACCCACACACACTGCTAGTCAATAAAATTTATAATCAATTCATGTTCAATAAAAAATTTTTTTATAGTTTATTGCAATATTTCAGCACAACTAAAATTTAATACCCTTCAGAAATGCACATGGATGAAAAGTATAGTGTTTTTTTAACAGGACATGTCGAACATTCTTTTAGTTTCATTTTCATTTTTAATTTCATTTACTTTCTTCTTCCATTTTGCTAAACAACATGGAATCTGAGCAGAAAGAAAAAATGTACACTATTTTCTAATCAGTAGAGCTTCCGGTAATCACTCCATGTTACATGAATTTTCATCAAATTTATTTAGTTTTCACCAGTATTTGTATGGATTTGTCAACTAGCGGATGCATAAATATTCATAGAGACACAACGACGGACACATACATAAATGTTTGATGAATGTGATGCTGCAAGTCCAAAATGTTATTCATATTCATACGTGCGACTATGCAAGTATGTATTTAAGTGTGCGCTACACTTTGCACTTGCATCACAATTATGTTGTATCTGTGTGACATAAAATCCAGTTGCCAATACAAAAAGAGACAGGAATGTAACATGATATTGAGCTGGATACTAAAGTGTCCTGTGTTGGTGTTTATGTTGTTTGTAGATTTTTCTAAATGATACGAGTAGTAATAGACTACTAAATATTGTGTATATTTCCTTTCATTTTCGTTCATCTCTGTGTTTTAGTTTTCCAAAAGATGCAGATAAAATTGTTAAAATATTTTTAAAGGGATTTGCAGGTGTAACGACAACACTTTAGCAAAAACGACGAGAAAAGGAAACAAAATTCAAAAAGATGATAATTACGATTTAATCCATAAAATCTACTCATTTATGTTTAATAAAAAAAATAAAAAAAAACTAAATGTATCTACTCAATGCATTTGGCTCATTGTCCTTTATGGAATAAATGTATGCAGTTCCAGAATTGATAAAAGTTTTATTATTATGAAAAGCAAACCGTTTTCATTTATGAAATGTTTATTTGCTGACTTAATGAAATGGGCATGCGAAAAGTGTTTGAAAGTAACAAAGCTTGCCTGAATTGCCAGCTGCGGCCCTCTTTAGAAATCACAAGCCTTCGTTTCTCTCAAAACAACAATAGCAGATGCTGTTTAATTTTATTTATTAATTTTTTTATGGAGAGGCCACTAGAAAATGGACCAGAAAGCAATTATCAAAGTATGGCCACGGGCCATTGAGCTGATAACACAAATGAGGCCGCAGTAAAATAAATAATTGACGATACATAAACTAAATAATGCGCGCTCAAAAGCATTACTTCACCCCCTCCCATCCACATGCTTTATATAATAAAGTTTTCACTAATTTGTTTTCTTGTTCCTTTTCTCTACAATGTTACAGCTTGTCATGATACAAGTGTTCCAAAATGAAATCACAAATTTCTGCTCATTTTCATCATAAAACAAATGTAGCGTAACCAAATGCGTTCTGGTTGTTGATTTGCGTTCATCGCGGTGGCCATGTTGTTTTCCATTCTTCCCATTCTTTCGTGCACGTTCCTTTTTTCATTCTTTCTCTATAATGATTATTTCGAATGTTAAACATGCCACCATATTGTTAGTCAGTTATTTTAAATTTCCTACTCATTTGATATTTGATTAATAAATTTTTCTTAGCCGGAGAGTCTGGCAAAATTAGAAAATGGCAGGGTGTAAATTTGCTTAAAAATGTCCTTCCATTATTTGGAAATGCTTGGGGCGGCATACTGGTTTTATTCTTTGATAAGAGACTGCCTTCAAAAATGCCCTAATGTTTTTTTCTCTTTCTTTTCTTTTGAATTCAAATGTAGATTTGCAAATGTCCTTCAGTCGAATCTCTACGAGGTGAACCTAAGAGCTCAGCTTATTACGATGTAACCCTAAGAGCTCATCCTACTTTTAAGTTAATTGAGTTCATTGCAAATATTTTATCTATTCGTTTTTACTTAAAAGTTTTGCTTTAATTGAGGCAATTGTAAGAAATTGCAAATGATTGACTTGAATTCGCTCTCCTTCACTTTATTTGAATTCGCCCTGGTAATACAATTCATAAAATGAAGGAAAAAGTTTTTAATTTTTTATTTCCTTAAAGTAAAATTTGTAAATTAAATTTATAATAATTCTCATTTAAATTGAAATTAGTTTCCTTGTGATAACAGGAGCAAATGTTTTAGTATGAGGCAGTTATCGGTTGCAACAAAATGGCATGAAATTGTGCAACTCAAAGTCATATTTGCTAAGCTGCCCTCTTGCCAGCATAAGATCACAGAGTTTAGGCGGAAAGCGTACTTGCAAGTGCTAAGACATTAGTTAACTTCACCAGTCTAAAAGCTAATCACATGAAAGCGTTTCTTACTGACAAACCTTCAGTCTACATGTATTAAAACTGCAGAAAATATGCTTCTACTGGCCAATCAGAAACTGGCAGTTGTTGAAGCAAAGTTATTGCAAGAGCTTTAAAACTTTCAGTGTGAAAGAGGATACAAATGAATTTCTGAAATGTGTAGATGTGCGACCTGCAACAACTTGTACACACCATTATATTCTGTGAATTAGGAGTATTTTTAGTGCGTGTATGTAATTGAAAGTTTCGTTTTCAAACACTTCACTTGCACGTTCCATTAATTAAATCGTTGCTTTATTGTAACAATATTTCGTAAAGTGGGCTTGTTTCAGTCTATAAAACTTATAAAACAGTGTACACTTTCACACTCAAATCTGCTTAAGTGGCAGTTAAACTTAAAGGACATTTTATTATTCTAAAAGTTGCACAAAAGCAAAATAAGAAAGAAAACATAAAATTAAACACTTGCTTTCCAGCTTGAGTAAATTCATTTGTGACGCCTGCTGTTGCTGCTGCTGCTGCTCCGGCTGCTATTATTCCGTGACATTTGACATTGATGAGTGCTCTAAAGCTTAAAAATGTATATTTGTTGCTGTTGTAGATGCCTGTTATTTCTTCCACTTTATTTATATTTGTTTGTTGTCGACGACTGGTGTTTTGTGATATCATGACACTTATTTGGAGAGATTTAACGTAACTACTTTTCAGAATATACAATATTCTGGCTCATTGGCATTGTCATTTGAGAAATGCTTTGGAATGTTAAATTGGTGTTGATTCTTATGATGATGTACTTAATTGAAAAAAAACAAAAACAAAAACAAAAACATACAAGCACAAGCACAAGCACAAGCAAAAGAATGAAATACAAGATAATTTTAAATAGAACACCGACACAAAAACAAGAAAAATTTTATGGCATTTGAAATTAAGGACATGCGATATTTATTAACAAGGGAATTTACTTAAAAATAATTTTTAATAACCGGTGGTGGGGGGCAGACAATTGGACTTGCGCCATGAGACTTGAAGACATTTTTTAATTTTGTCAATTTTTATTGCCCTAAAATGTGGGAATTTAGCGCATACTTTATACCTCATGGCACGAGTGATGACAATATTCATGCCAAACTGTTGAAAATGTATGCCTCAAAAATTTTCAACAGGCCAATTTTCATAAATTTTAAAACTTTAAATTACAAAAACAATAATTTAAAAAAACAAAAAAGAAAGAATTACAATAGAAACGAAATTTTTCACTCAAAAATACACAAACGCACGTTTTCAAAGAATGACGATTTTTCCCCAAAAATGCAAAGGGTACCCCCTTATCAAAAATAGCAAATTTTGCCAAAAATCGAAAAAAATTTTTTCCTTTATTTTTAGCAAAAATATATTTTAAACATTTGAAAACATAAAATAAACATACAAGAGCAATAAAAACTCAAGTTTCCCATTCAAAAATACACAAACGCACGTTTTCAAAGAATGACGATTTTTGGCCAAAAATGCAAAAATAGTTAATTTTATCAAAAATCAAAAAAATTTTTTTTTTTTTATTTTTGGCAAAAATGTATTTTAAACAATTGAAAACATAAAATAAACATACAAGAGGAATAAAAACTCAAGTTTCCCATTCAAAAATGCACAAACGCACGTTTTCAAAGAATGACGATCTTTCCCCAAAAATGCAAAGGGTACCCCCCATCAAAAATAGTTAATTTTATCAAAAATCAAAAAAATTTTTTTAGTTTAATTTTAGCAAAAATATATTTTAAACATATGAAAACATAAAATAAACATACAAGAGCAATAAAAACTCAAGTTTCCCATTCAAAAATACACAAACGCACGTTTTCAAAGAATGACGATTTTCCCCAAAAATGCAAAGGGTACCCCCTTATCAAAAATAGCAAATTTTGCCAAAAATCGAAAAAAATTTTTTCCTTTATTTTTAGCAAAAATATATTTTAAACATTTGAAAACATAAAATAAACATACAAGAGCAATAAAAACTCAAGTTTCCCATTCAAAAATACACAAACGCACGTTTTCAAAGAATGACGATTTTCCCCAAAAATGCAAAGGGTACCCCCTTATCAAAAATCGCAAATTTTACCAAAAATCTAAAAAATTTTTTTTTCTTTAATTTTGTCAAAAATATATTTTAAACATTTGGAAACATAAAATAAACATACAAGAGCAATAAAAACTCAAGTTTCCCATTCAAAAATACACAAACGCACGTTTTCAAAAAAAGGCAATTTTGCCAAAAATCTAAAAATTTTTTTTCCTTTATTTTTTGCAAAAATATATTTTAAACATATGAAAACATAAAATAAACATACAAGAGCAATAAAAACGAAAGTTTTTCATTCAAAAATACACAAACGGAGGTTTTCAAAAATTGACGATTTTTCCAAAAAAATGCAAAGGGTACCCCCTTATTAAAAATAGCAAATTTTACCAAAAATCGAAAAAATTTTTTTTCTATTATATATTTTTTATTAGCAAAAATATATTTTAAAGATTTGAAAATATAAAATAAACATGTAAAGGAATAAAAACGCAAGTTTTTCAGTCAAAAATGCACAAACGGACGTTTTTAAAAAATTACGACTTTTGCCCAAAACTGTAAAGGGTACCCCCTTATCAAAAACATTTAAAACATAAAATAAACATAAAAGAGCAAACAAATCTCAAGTTTTTCAGTAAAAAATACACAAACGGACGTTTTCAAAAATGAACGATTTTTCCACAAAAATGTAAAGGTATCAAAAAACGCAAATTTTGCCAAAAGTCGAAAATTTTTTTTCCTTTATTTTTAGCAAAAATATATTTTAAAGATTTGAAAATATAAAATAAACATGTAAAGGAATAAAAACGCAAGTTTTTCAGTCAAAAATGCACAAACGGACGTTTTTAAAAAATTACGACTTTTGCCCAAAAATGTAAAGGGCAAAAAATAGCATATTTTACCAAAAAGCAAAAAATTTTTTTTTCCTTCTTTATTAGCAAAAATATATTTTAAAGATTTGAAAATATAAAATAAACATGTAAAGGAATAAAAACGCAAGTTTTTCAGTCAAAAATACAAAAAAATATATATAAATTTTTTTTTGTGAAAGAATGTAACTGAAAGTAAGATGTAAATGGCTTTATATTTACTGATTTCTCTTCTACGAGTATTGCCGTTCGTTAAATTACACATTTCAGTTCATTGAAGATTGCTGAAAGTAAAGAAAGATCTACTTTTTTGCACTCCGTGTGAATGATGGTGCGAGTCAAAAATTTCTTTGCTTTTTATTGAATACTTATTTAAATAAGAGGTATCGTTTGAAGTTCCTTGTTTACTAAATTGCATTAAGAGGGGCGAGGAAACAGAGACGAAAATTTTCTTGCTCAAAATTGCTCATAGAAAGATGACTGTAGGGGTATTGAGTGCATGCCGTAAAATTTATCAAAGAGGGTAAAAGTATGAAAGTACGATATCTTTTTCATTTTTAACATTCGAAAAGGAACCCTTCTGTGAAATTGGCTAATGAACTGCTGCCTGTTTACCGACACATGGAAATGTAAAGCCATCTATCTGTTGGTTCCACAGATGAAAACATTCTCTGATCAAAATAAAAGAACATGGTGCCACAGTACAGAGCCACTTCTGTGAAGTCTGTGTTAAGAGTGCGTGAAGTATGTCGTTGCAAATTGATCTTCAGGAGAAGCGATATAAAATGGCCTTCTGCTACTAGATTTTTCATAGATATTTTTAACTCAATATTTGCTATCGACCCCAGATATCATGGAGTAGGCCTGCCAACCCATCATTAGTATTTTCACAATTGCCTAGTTTTAGATTTAGGGGATTTTATCTTATGAAAAGCGTTTCCCAAATACTCGTTTTATTAGCGGATGCCTTATCTTTCATTTGGTCCTTTTGCAAAAATATAAACATTCTTTTAAAAGGCTCTTCGCCCAATACTTTAACCTATGCCAAATCTAGTTCGTAATATTGGATCCAATATACATGATTACGGACACATTTATCAGCTCCTGCAAGAGTAATAATTCTATTGGCGAATGCTGTAAACCTTGACATTTGTCTCATGATGTATATTATTTTCAGGATATCCAACCAAGGATAGTGATTTTAATTTAATTTAAAGTTTATTTGTTGGAAAGAAACTGTTCATTAATTATTATAAAACTTGCTTTGTGATAGAACACAATAATTTTGTAATTTTCTAGAGTATCCGTCCCACTGTGCATTATATCAAGAATATTCATTACAATTTAAATGCAAGCAAACCATTTACTTAGTTGCTCCTTAAGTTAAATTTCGATGAAATGTTTATTTCTCTTACTTGCATGCAAATATAAATTTTTTACTCAAAAACTATGAATAATATTGTCTTCTGACCACTGAGCTGCAAGAGGCAATAAAGAGTACAGTTTTAGTTTTTCTGAGAATTGTTTTGGGAATTAAGTATTCCTTTAAAAAGTACTTAAGCTGGCGCTTTGTAACCACTCATTGTCCTTTAATTTAGTAAAACAATATCGAGCACTTGAACTCTTCAATGAAATCCACATTATCATTGTGGAACCGTAACACAGATCCAGTTTTAAAAAGGTATTATATTTTATATGATCGAAAGGAAAAGTAAATGTTAAAAAAATAAATAGAAAATTTAGAAAAACAATGAAGAAATCATTTAAATCTCAAAGAAGAAAACCAAAATACGAAAAGATATATTTTGTGTCTTTGTAAAGTGGCTACTTTGCGCAAACCAAAGACAAAGAGCCGCCAAAAATGACTACTTCTTGTGTTTGAAAGGAAATCGAAGAAATGAAAAGGTGATCTGCTGGATTATCCTTTGGCTTGCTAAAGTATTGGTTAATTTAAGACCGCTTGGAAGCAACATTTAAATACATCATTTGGCTTTGTTGGCATTAAAAAAGGCATTGTGTAACTCTATTTATTCATTTCAATATAAAGAAAGAAACACATGTTATTGCACTTTGCCCTTATCTCATGGCCTGGCGCTCGGGACGAACGGATTTATGTATGCCACAGATATAAATTGTGTGCACATGTTTTGTTTGTTTTGAAATTTAAGCTGCCACTTTTAAGTATTTTATTTCATTTTTTTCCATAATCATTGTTTATTCAAAAAATGTTCTTTGCCAAATTGATCTACTCAAGATAAATTAGCATACAATTTAACTATTTACCTACTCTGAGGATTCTTTTATATTCACACATCTCAGAAAAGGAATGCATTGTGGCAGACACAATGTCTTCCGGTATTTAAGATTAAATAAAAAGATCTTGTTTAAGAAAATCTTCTGGCAAAACAAAATACTCATACATGCACATGTAAAGAAAAAATCAAAACTCTCTCCTTCTATTGCAAGTGTTCCTGTGGCAAATAAAGGAATAAGTTTTCCAAACAAAATATCTCCTCTTTGATAAAAGAGACGCATGGAGAAAATAAACAATATGCTAAGAAATAAAAGCTGTTTCGAGCACATTGGCAATGGTATGGGCAACTTAATGCACCATAAACACTTTGTGCACAGATTTAGCACACGATACTCGGAATGTTGTTAAACTTTTTACAGGCATTTGCAAATCGGCCTGCAATGCAATAAAAAGTGGGCTTAAAAAATACACATAAACGAAACGGTGGCAATCAAGAATTGACAGTTACAAATATGTTGCAAATTAAAAATAGAAAAAATATGACTTGAATAAGAATAAAAAGTGTATGTGGCACTACGGATGTCAAAGAGTGAAAGCCTTGAAGAATGTAAGGGGAATATGGATACGAAATCGCATAAACAAATGGCTTAAGGGTACTTTTAGCAAGTGCAAGAATATAAAACCAAATCGAAGTACTGCTTGTCCGATATTCAGACACCCTACGCTTAAGATTGCATACAAATCGCTTGACTGGTTGCAAGCAAAATACTAGGCATACTAGTCATAGTATGCCTTCTGTTTCTAATCAAGAGTGGTGGATAAAATCTGAGAACGGCGTACGGGAGTTGTTCTCCTCAGATGTATTTCATTTGCGATTAATGACATGCGATGGTTAATGTCAAGTGACTTCCATATGAGAAGAACAAACGAGAATTTTTTTCATAATTTTTTGATTGACAGACGTGGGAATCGAACCCACAATCTCAGGAACTTCTAGCACCTCAACTACACATATATGTTGACTTGGATATCTTGTTTTTTAAGTTAGTTATTATTCAAAATTCCTTCAGCCCTCTTAAATTGTTTGTAGTCATCAGGAAAACGAATAGCAACTATATTTTACGTTTGAATTTGCACTTTACGAGTATATCCTTAAAAGGAATAATGTAATAAAAAAGAGAAAATTTTGTTTTGCAATGAAACTGGTTTTTAATTTGAATTGTTTCTAACAGCCAAAATTTTATATATATATTGAGCTCTTACAAATATATACTTGCCCTTTTGGAACAGGTTTAAATAAAACTCTGAATACTGTGAGGAAAGTTTTATAGTAAGAAAATGGCAAAACAATAACTATGAAAGAGGACTACAATGTCCAGATTTTCTATTTTAAAAGAAGAAAGATATGTGAAATTTTTCCTACTTGTGTAACAAATCCTTTTGACAAACCGAACATGCCTACCTCACCTAGTCTGGAAAAAATCCAACACAAAAGAAAACGAGGAGGCAACAAAAGCATTCAAACATTTGCGAACGATATCGCAAAACGGTAAAACTGTAGAGCTTAAAACTGAAAACGCAATGCAATAACATACAATTCCTTTGGTAACAAATGGAAAAGGGCACGGAAATCCCAATGCATAAAACAGCAAAACAAAAAAAAAACATGCACTTACCCACACAATTACACACATACACAGGCACAGATATTAACAAACTGGTGTTTATTTAAATCTTGCCTCCTTTTTTATGAAGTGGTTGCATATCACGGTCGTCGTTGTAGTCATGTAAGAGTATATTGCAAGGAATCGATATAGCACGCAAAGTCATGTAAGGAACCATGGATACGCCGACACAACGGGTAAACCGAGTTAGTGCGGATACGTGTTACCAACAATAAACAGGAAACAATAAAGGTTTTAAGCGGGTGGCATCGGCAACATCAGCAACCATCATAGTCATCATGAACTCCTTACATGGTGTCAACTTTTCTGTATTACAAAGAGGAAAAACAAAACATAATTGTGGGAGTTGTTTGCGTCTAGAAGAAGGCTGTTCTCACGAGGTCCTTATACAGATCCTTATTACGAATTTTATGGTTTTTAGTCCTTGATATCTCTCTTTGAAGCGTTCTTAAGACCAAACATTTTTTTTTTTTTACAAAACTGTTTGCCAAGTGCGACTCTACTGTAGCAAAGCCTCGTATACAGTTATTTATATCCCCTCTTGCTTATTAGAAATTAGATCAACTCATGTTATAGAAGAAAAATAGTTTTTACGCTTAGTTTTACTCTATTGGCTGTTGTTCAAGTGTTTTCCTTTTTCAAGTTTTCTAACAAATTCCATCTTTAGTACTCCTGTTAAGTAATAAAAACATACAAAAATCCTTCAATCGATTCCTCAACAGCGCATTTTTTCCTTTTTATTTAAACAGTCTTACACGTTTACCAGTGTCAATATCAAATCTCTTCATATTCTAAAGTAAACAACACAATCGAAAAATAAAAAAAAGGAATTTGGGAAAAAATTGCGATGATGGAAAAGTGAGTAGATGTCACTACCCAACAAACATTTTGTTGGAGAATAAGTTGAATAGTTGAATAGATAAGTCACAAAGAGTTGTATGAAAAATTGACTCGAAAGTAAATCTCCTTTTTAAAAAAATTTTTTAAAGTAATGATGACACGATTACTGGCCCCAGGTTGGTGGCCTTAATGGCAATCTACTACTAGCGATGCTCCAATGCTGATTCATAACACAACCATTATTAAATGTGGAATTTCTGTTTTCTTAAATGCGATTACTCAAAGCATTTACTATCAAGTCCTGTAATTCGTCTCTTTCCACCATATAAGTTTTGGTCGATTTTTTTTTTGTCAATAAATTCTTATTTGCATACGAGGAAATAAATTTACACACCTCAATAACAAAAAAAGTGTTACTGATGTTACACTGGTTATAAGTTCTACGGCTCAAAATTTGAATTTGAAATTGCCATTCTCTAAGGAAAATGTTCTTAAAGCATTCACTGAAACCGATTTAAGCAATGAAAGGCTTTAAGCGAGTATTTTTTGTCTGTCCGATATAATATTTCGTAAATTTAAGAACTTAACCGTTGTAAGTTAAATATCGGATTAGAAAATGTAATCAAAGTCTGTTGCACAGCAACGGACATCGAAAATATTGAAAGCGGTGATTTTAAACAGCTCTGTCTGACATAAGTGAGGCGATAAAGATGCCTAATTTTTTGCTAAGTGAGTGTTTGTGAGGACCACTTTACCTTTTGAACGATTTAATCTCATGGGAAATTCAAAACAAATGCTTTCTATTCAACTAATTACGCCTATTGAGAGGCCTTTTTCTTGACCGTGTACGCTTTCGCTTACTATACATAATTCTATATATTTCAAGAACTATTATTTTAATGATTTAGCGAGTGGTTCCTCATAAATTGAAATAAATTTTCACTGGTTCCCATGCGAAATTGAATAACGAAGGAAAATTGGTTTTTGTTCAAATTATTGGCCTTTTGAAGGGCCTTTTCCCTGTGTTAGTATACACATTTCTATATTTGTGACAGTGATTTCTTTCAGTGAACGAGTCCTTTTCTATTCTTGTTCTGAAACAGCGAGGAACAAGATCCCAATCCAGGTATATTTAAGACTTGCGAGTATGTTTAATAGGTTGAAAAGCATTTCTATTTAATGTATTAAAATGTTAAAAACAAATATTTTTTAAAATAATTAATTTAAAATTAAATTCATACTAAGAGAGAGTAAATAAGAGGGTAAAAGTTATTCAACACAAACCCCATACATTCCGGAGCCTTAATTTTATGCTTTGATCAACTGGTAAAGGTATGAGCGCCAGTAAAGTGAAGTGACTACTTGACTTTATAAAACATTTTTATAGACTTACGAATGTAAAACTTACGTGTACTGCTAATCTTGCTCTAGAGATCATTCAAATAACGTTAGCATGAGTGAAAAACGATCAAATTGATTTTCCTAAAAATTCATTTCCATACTCGCCGCTGCCGCAATTTGACAATCTGCAGATAGACTTGGTAAAACATTTAATGCAGTAAAATGAGACTTGTTGTTACTACTGAATGCAGCAGCTGATTTCTCCCTACGCTACAGGCGATGTTATAAGTCCACCTGTTAAAGTGTTTATATGCGCCCATATTCTCTACGAATTTTTCGAAATCAATTTACAATTTCAAAAAATAAAAATAGAAATTTCTAGAAAGCCATTTATAGAGAATATTATATCTAGAAAACATTTCAATGCAAGATAATTAGGAAAAGCTTCAGGATTTTCAACTTTATTTGAAAATCCTGAATTTTTTCATCATCAACCCTTGAATTTTCTTCATCACTTTTGATATGGAGTTTTTTTTTTAAAATATTTAAAGTTCACTACAGATTTCGAAGAAAAACTTAAAAAATGAAAATAAATGTTTATCCAAAGAAACGAATTTCGATCTTCACATACATTTATGGTAAAGCAAAAAGCTTACACAAAATTATCCTCTAAAATGTCACTTCCTACCTCAAACTAACCTTTAAAGCATAACATCGCTCACCCCCTTCCCATTCCTCCAACATGCAGCATTTTTATGCAAATGTTAAACATGCATAATTAAATTTCTTGCAACAATAAACCAATATTAATTATTTAATGTCTGTCACCCAGTGGCTAACACCATAAAACGAAAATGTAAAATTGGTATTGTCACCCTGACAAGATGTGATTAATAAACAGCAACGAAGGCAGCAGGATTTCCAGCATTATTCAAACCCAGAACAAACAACTTGTTAGCCAGTTGTATGCGACTACTTTTTATCTGTGTTGTTCCTTCTGCACTCTTTTTTTGTGCCCCCATCAGGGCTGAATGTTGTTCTTCGGACTACAACATGGCATGAATTAACTCGTCAAAATTGTAAATTATAAAGATGCCTGTTGGCAACATCGAGGAGGCAGCGTAGGAGCAAGAAACATTCAAGTGCTAAAATAAAAATACGTTTCACGCCAGTGGAGACAACATTGGTGGCAATATTGTATTCGTACTTACGGGTGTATATAAAAGTTTTAATGCCACGAATTATAATGCCATGAAAATAAAGTGAAAAGGAAATAAAAGTATAATATAGAAAATGGTAATTACAGTGAGTGACAAAGAAATGAACAGAAGCCAACATATACCTGAAGAATGGCATTGGGGGATACAATTTCCAAACTCCCATGAGTATGGTTGGGATAAAATTATATAGCGGTGGATCAGTTAAGTATGTTTTATAGGCTGGTCTAAAAGATTCGGATTTCGTATATGTGAAAATAAGTGTGATAAACACGGTCCGTCAGATCTCAAACTGATGACTTTGAGCTGGCACAAAACTGAAATCCGTAACCATCGCATACCTCATTGTTCACATATGGATTGTTGCGTTCAAGTTCTTACTAGGAAGAAGGCATTGCCGGCCAAAGCTTGACAGCATAGAAAAGAACACTCGTGTATCTTATTTGGTTACGTTGCGAATATCCATAGCAGTTGTAAGCAATTTTGAAAAATGGCTCCCTTTTGTGAACTGCTTATGTTTGCTTCAACGAGTATGTCAATTTGTTAGCAAAATAAACTTGACGACGCCTAATAAGCTGCCCTTCGTCGTGTCTAATCCCCGCTATTTCTTTCTCCTAATAATAACGTAATGCATTGCATGAGCAGGGCCGTTGCATAAGTTCTCGTCTGGAAAAAAATAGGTTTTGCAGTTACTTTATCAAGTCTAACATTTTTGAATATTGTTTCAATAGCGCATAACATTCTTTATTGTAAATGAGGTCGCCAACCGCCAAAATACCGGGTCATCATCAGTTTCTAATTAATTAATTGATGTTTGGAACAATATTATTTTTCAAACTCGCAAGACTACTATTCTCAGTACCCGTCTGTATTTCATAAGTTTCTAGATAAGTTTCAATTTTAAGATTTCTTAGAAAACTATATGAGAACTACAAGACTGTTAAATAAAAATATGGAAATAATCCAAAGTTAATGCTTCTAATTTTACTGCGCAAGTCAGCCTTTTAAAAGTTTGAGTTTGCCGTGCCCTTCCTTTTGTCAGCAACTGTTCCATTAGAATACAAATTGTGTAAAAATCATTGTTATATATCTTTGATGACCACACCCACTCATCTTTGTCTTTTATGTTGCAGTATGTGAAACTTTCGTTAGCTGACTTAGTTCATTGTTTGTTGTTAAAATATCCTCATATCTAATGCTGACCTTCTACTCACTCGTATGTGTTATTTTTTTGCAACACAACTGCCCGTAAAGTTCTCCAAAGCTGCCATATGCATACGTGCATATCAAGCTGCCTAACAAAAGGAGCTGAAATAGAAAACAAAACACACACCAAAAAAGAAGAAGAACAACTGCAGAAAAAATTAGCAAGCAAGGTCCTTTTGTTCATGTATCCAAACGAGCACTTGCAACTATGCGAGTGTGTCTCCAAGTATATTCCATGAATTAACAAAACAAAACAACAAAAAAAAAAAACGCTTTCATACTTTATGCGATGCTATGGTTCTGCTGGCAGTTATCCTGAGCAAGAAAAAAGTTTAGCATACACATCTACGCTTATGCAGGATATTGTAACGTCGTGTATGTAGAGCAAAGAAGAGTCACTTGGAAGGATTTAGTTTATCCTATGATTGCACGGTTGGGTGGTTTAGCTCGGTTGGTTTAGTCAGACTAACTAAGTAACTGTCGTTTGTTTGTTGTCGATGTTGGCATACTATCTGGGGTTTGTATCAAGCATCCCACATAAGCAAGGCCACAATGGCAATAGCACTGAGGACAACCAGGCATTGGGCCACAGAAAGAGAAAACGAAAAAAATTAAAATAAAAATAAAATTTACAAAAAGGAAAATAAAAAGCAGCACACTTGATACCTACTATTCTCAATAATATACGACACACAGTTAAGCTCTATGGCGGTAGAACATGGCAGAGAGCTGCAAGGAGGGAATACTCGTACACAGTGTGGGAAAAATTTTATTGGTGATGCTTGTGATGGAAAAGTATGACAGAATTTAGTTTCTTCAGCAGGAGTGAGTGGTGTAACTCAGTGAATAATGTTGCTGGAGTAACATAATAAAACGCCAAAGCCTGCTATACCCTGAAGGCTTTATTATGGTCGTGCCAACGAGCATGTTGCTAAATCTCATAAATAAGAAGTAAATAATTTTTTTCTTTCCTTTTTTTTGGTTTCTCTGTGTTGGAGTTTATAGAAACAAGCATACAAATAAATAAGAACTGTTACTCGGAAAAATGTATTATAAATTCTCCAGTTAAATTTATAAAAGGATTTGCATATTGTGGCAAATTGTTTTATTATTAACATAAACTCCAGAAAGTTGTACTTGTTGAATGAAAGTTATTCAAATTAAGACACAATTAGCTATAATAAAACTGAAAAAAAAAAGTTGAAAATACGAGTGTTTAGAATGGAAAGCGTATTATTCCGGATTCCCTTACGGCTGAATATTGTTACCGAGTTTGTTTCTTTTGTGAGAATCCCAAAGCTCATTAAAGGCTGCATTATTATACTCGCCAGCTGAAGTCTGAAAATATTGTTTAAGGTTGAAGTGCATTTAAACTGCCAATCCTAATAAGAATTAAAGTCCGTCTTAAAAAATTTGAATTCATTACGAACATTGGTTTTACTGCAGCCTAGAACGTACTCTTGATCTCCAGAGGCCTTTTAAGTGTTTGTACCTCATTTGAAACGAATGGATTTGGCTTGACTCCAAATAAATTTAAAAGAAATTAATATCAAACCAATATGAATAGGAGATAATAGTTATATAGAAATAGAACTAAATGGTTTTTCGAGCAGTTGCCTCACGGCATCAAAACTGCTCTTCATCAGCAGATCAAATCTATGTATATGGTCAGGAAGGCAACATATTGGGCTGAATATCTGAACTGGATTTGCAAAATTTTTGGCAAGTCTCTGGAAATACAAATGACCACTGGGGCTGAAGCAATATTCCTCAAAGGATCAAACAGGAGCATTGGCTATTAAACTGCTTTTATGGAATATAACATTTTTTATAACCAAAAGAAATACTGCTATGCTTTTCGATTCTAGTATTCCGGATTTCTAATATCTCTAAATTTGAACCGATTGCAATTATGTTTTTCATTTTATTTCTTCAAATTCATTTTTTATGTAAAAGAAATTAATTTTATCCTAATGAAAATTTATCAAATTTTCAAAATTAGAAGTGAGTTTTTATTAAATGTATGTATTAAATGAATACAAGTAATGTTTGGCAATTAATTCGCTCTTAAACTAAACGAAATTATAAAATTAGAAATATAAAATTTTAGAAATATAAAATTATTTTCAGTTTTTCTTTTTGAATATTTTTGTTTAATTTTAGAGAAAATAATTAAATTTAGATACTTTTGAAAACTACACTTCGTTACGTTTCAAATGATGTACAATATGCCATACTTCGTTGCACTTAGACCAATTTTATAGCAATTACAAGTTTATGCATGAAAAATTGCCTACTACGCACTTCTCATTCTATCAGGAGTGTTTTCTATATAAACAATGCAAAAATATCAAATTTAGCATTTTTTTTGTTTGTTGCGTTGTGAGGGGGTGCAAAGTGAGGGTGGATTAAAGTGGTATGTGACAAAAGAATTTTTTTCTTTACGGGTCACTCACACACATACACACACACACTGGTTGAAGAGTTTTTTGCTAATGGCTGTATAGTTCTCAGTAAATTTCTTGTGATGCTCTACAGAGGCATGGGCACTGCACAAAAGCTAAATGGTATGAATTTGGAAAACCCCAAGTTCTAAAGGTATTAACCGATTTGCATAAGACACATTGCGATTCCCAGCTGAAATTGTACGATTTTAGAATGCGTGTTAAGATAAATGCGTAGAGCTAAATGTGTTTTTTAAAAATGTCCGAATTGAAGTCGTAAAATTTGATTAAAATTCGATTACAAGAAACAAATACTGAATTTGCATATAAGCTAAAGTGTTCTGAAATCCTTAAAAGCGGTTCATTTCCGGGCCGTACTATTTCATTTTTTGTTATATTGTTTTCTTAAATGTTACATTTAGGCTTCTATGCAATATGTTTGGCAGGAGATCATCTGATTAGCTGAGGAACTGCGAAACTGCGGAACTCTTATTAATACAGGTCTGGTAACCGTTTTAGTAGTTCATTTTCCTTACTCTCACTGGCCATAGATGTATACCATTAGGCACGGACTCTGAAGCCTTTAAACGTAATACATTCATGATCACTTCATATTGACCAGCAAACCTTTTACATATATGATAACATATGTATATATCTGAGCATATACAACCAAAATCGGTGCTCGTCTGTACTGTGAGGTGTAGTAATGAATGCAATGGGTATCCAGCATGCAGTTTCAGCACAGTTGTAGCTTCGGCTTAATTGTGGCAGAAGCCATTCCTCAGGTAGGGGCAACCTCTGTATGCTTTTTTTATAAATCATTCATACCGGAGCTTATGGAATCCACTGCTCTAATTTGGATTTTTGACATTTTCGCAACACCACTATAAGCCTTTTTGCTTATCACTAGTGAAGCGAGCACATTCGTTAAGATCCTTGCAAAGCAGTAGTTAGTCTAGTCTATTTTGACTGTAACTGATGCTTTCCTTATATTCTTCCCGAGCACTTATCATTTTTAAAACTAATTTGAAATCATTAAAAAATAAACTGGTTTACAAGTTTTAAGTGAAATAAATTTTTGTGTCAAATTTTGAATTTATTTTAAATTCCATTGAAATTGACAATATCAAAAGGAAACCCTAAAACCCATAAAAAAAGGTTAAAATAACACATTAACGAATTAACATGTTCATTTCGGCCACTTAATTCTTTTAATTTCTGTTAAACAAAATTTTTGTTTATTTTAAACAAGCCCTAAAACATAAATTTTGTAGATTAGCAGTGGCTGTCGTGTTGCTGGCGAGAAGCAAAGGACGGCAATTGTTACACAAAAATCTTTAAGTATTAAAACCACAATAACCGCCCGAAAACTATCTCCGTCTACAGATAAGAGACGAGCAGATTTAGTTGTAATTCCTTAAATGGAAATTGTTAGAAATCAAAACAGCAGACACCTTTAGAAGTTGACACACCAGCCGACAATTTCGTAGAATTTTAATTGAGCCATATTCTCGATTTTAAATGAGCAGCTTTTTTCTATTCTGCTCTTTATCAACCAGACATGTCATCATGTATCATCTGAAAATAGTTGCCCCTAATGCGTGATCTTAAGCAAATCTTCCACATGAGCCAAAGAAGTGCTATCGAATGAGAAGGAAAGAAAAACCCTAAAATTAAAAGAAAGAAACCGACATTCAGAGCACTTATTTGTTGTCGCTTATTAAAAATTAATACAAATTTAAAATACAAAACAGACAATTGAACGATTTTTACATCACTAAATAATATGCAGGCATGAGATGTTCATAAAAAACATAAAATAGAAGTGCAAAACAGACTTGAAATTAATGTCCTGTTGTGCTTGAATCAATTCCATTTGGCTGACATTTCAATCGACTCTTGCAAAATGTTTCCTTCTACTTATTTTTGAGGAAAAAACTCTTGTGACTTCTACCACAAGAAATATTTCTTTCACTGATGCTATAACTATTGGTTCGCATGTCCTTCCAATTAACTGTTTCGTAACTATGGGTGATAATGCACAGTTTAATTGCAAGAGAGACGACCACATTTACTCTGTAGGGGGCCACAAAGGATTTTGCATTCGGAAATTATTGGAAACAATTTTAATGTCCTTTTCAAATTATGTATTCTCAAGTCTTACATGTATTCGTTGTTGTAGGTAGAAAACCATCACCACAGGATGTGGTTATAGCCGTACAGTGTTGTAATTGTTTTCCACTTTTTAACGGATCTCTCATTACCCAGATGAAATAGAGAGGCCGAGTTCGCTAAGTGAAATTTACAATTGTATTCTTTTTCTGTCCTTAGAGTGGAATTGTAATGTTTTCTCGATGCTGCACACTTACCTTTATGTTTAGAAGTTATTGGAATAGATTCAGTATGGCGCAGCAAATGACGGCCGCAACAAGTACTTTTTTCCATTAGTAAATTTTGAAAAAAGCGGCTACCTTTAATGAAAAAGCAATTTTTTTTCCAAAAACAGCTGTTTGCTAAAAAGTACTTTTTGCTAAAAAGTACTTTTTGCTAAATAATGCTTTTCTTTCAAAAAGTAATCTTAGATGAAATATTTCTGTTCTTAATACACTTATTAAGCAACTCGCTCTCGGAAAGAGGCGTTAAAGAATTTTAATAGAAACTAAACTCTCTGTAAAAAAAATTTTGTGCAAGAAATATTATTGCAGAAAATTGTACCTTTTCGGGAAAAGCAAGCTCTAAAAACACATGCTTTTGAGTCAAAAAATAATTAAAATTAAATTAAATCTCATTTAATTTTCTGTTGAAAAACTTAATGAAAATTACTATTTTTTCAGTAAAAATACTTTTGCAGAGTTGCCACTTTGAAGAAATTCTTTTAAAAAAAATATTTTTAATAAGAGTGACTTTCGGAAAAAGATTTTTATAATTCCTGCTTTTAAAAAATTTCCAAAAAAATTATATTTAGAAAAGTGGGCCAAGTCCTCGTATACGTGATCGAGGGAATTCGTTTAAAATCTTCTTTGCTATCTAATAACTTTCATTAAAAATTGGCAGCGTACTTTTCAATTACACGTTGTCGTTTGAATATTTTCTCTCGAAGTTATTTAAAAAAGTCTTTCTTTATAAAATATAATAAAATTTTCAATGAAAGAATGTGCTCAGCTGAGACCACCCTAATAAAATAGGTTATATTCAGTGGATCGCCGAAAAAGTAGTTTCTTTGTTGTGGGCACTCCTTTAAATGTCTGGAAACACTACCAGAAGAAATGGCTTTTAGATCACACTTGAAATGAGTTTGGGAACCGCTGCTTTATAACGGAAATATTTTTTTTTTGCTCTTTTTGCATTCGAAACGGATCCTGATGATCCCGATCCCGATCCCGTTTGTTTATTTTATCCGGAAAAGTTTTCCGTCAAATCGCTTAATTTAGTCACTTTTAATTAAATCAAGTTTTTATATTTTGTTACTCACACTCTGTACTGCACCGCATACTTATAACGAAATTAATAATACATTTTCCCAAAGCAGCTCAATATTTAAGGAAATGGAAAAGAAAACCCTTTTAATTTTCTGACAATTGACCAAAGGAATAAAAAATCATAAAATCATAGAAAAAAAATTTTACAATTTCTTTGATGAAAACATAAAAATAAATGCGCAACAATAAAAATAACGATGAAATCGTATCGAAAACGATTTCTAGAAAAGCAAAGTTGTAATCAAAATGATACGAGTACGTTTCAATGCCAGGGAATACGAGTGCGTTGTAATGTGCGTACGCCTGGCTGAATAGCTCGTATGGAATCAAATCAGAATCACAGTTACAGTCAGAGTCAGAGTCGGAGTCATACATTCATTGGTGGGTCAGCCATTTAACATGTGATTTCATTTGATATGTTTATTTTATTGTCAAGAAAATGACGCCAAAGTGGCCGAATATAAAAGAAACAATATAAAATGCCATCTAAGTACCTTTTCACAAAACAATTTGGCCAATGGTCACAACAATGCACACTTGGGAGGGTAAATTATTTTTATTACACAAAGTTGTTTGATGCCCCATTCCTTTTACTGTATACTGTAATGCCAACTTTGTAAGGAGATGAAGGAATCAGCAAAAGGAAATTTAAAAATAAATACGTAATAAAATTCAAATGTATTTGTGATAAAAATCAAATGTTTCAGTGGCGAAAAAAAAACAACAAAAAAAATATCAAAACAAAAGGAAGAAAAATAAAATATGGAACTATAAAGTCTAAAGGAAAGAAAATCAAAACAAGATTAGACTTTAAATAAACTTTAGCTTGTTTCGTAATTTCTCTGCTTGAACTATAAAAAGTTTTCAAGTGGCGGAAACAGAACCAAACAGCACTCACTCAGCTCAAAGTTTGACTAACGTTTTCCTGTAAATGTGGCTTTCAACACAAAAAAATACCCTTGTGGCCGGCCATTATGGTTAAACAGTGGCGGGGGACGGCAAATGTATAAAAATGAAATAAAATGGGCTTTTATGAAATTTATTTGCATTTTATTGAAAAATTTTTTTTTGGCAAATTTGAATTTTATTAAAGGCAACCGAAATAAATCTTAAGACCATAATGCGCCAATAGCCTTTGTGATATCGATATCGATGAAGCCTTTAATTGCATAGGCCATGTCAGCAGTATCCTTCAATACGTTAATCAAAGGCGTTTTAAAAACTAACATTAAAATATCTGATTTTTTTTTGTTGCTATCCTATAACGTTTTAAAGTTTTTCGGGTTGTCTTTGTTAGGTGGCACAAAGAAGCGTGATTTACTTTAACCACGCACGTAAAGTAAACCAAATTTAAATAATACAAATTGAAAATTTAATTTTAATGCTTAAATGGGAAAAGGTATAAAAAAAATTTTATATGCAACCATAGATCTTTTACTAGTAAGTTAGTTAATCTCTACAATTGTACTACAAACCTCTACACATGCAGTTACCTTGACCACGTTCCGAAAGCTTTATAGAATTGACATTAACACATTTCAATAGTGGCAAGTCAATTCGTTTATTTCCTTAATGTTAAAAAGCATAAGACGTTTTTCTATAAGCGCATTACGCGCTTTTCATAAATTCTTATAAGTAAAACAGCTAAATTTTTTTTAAAATATGTCTTGGTTTAAGTGAAATCTATTTGTGCATTAAAATAAATTTAGTTAATAGCGGACACTGGCAGCCGGAAGAGGAAGTTCTTCATAAAAATGTGTGCCCCACTTTATCGTAATTTTTAACCAGTTGAAACCAACTCTCTATTCAGTAAAAGCTACTAAGAGATTCTGCTAACATGTACTTGAATGCAATGACATCATCATTATCCGGCTATGGCAGTTGTAAAGTGTAGACCATAATTGTCCTTGTTAAAGTGAAAGGGAGAGAAAAAAGGCCACATAAGACAATCTGTATGATACAGAGTGATTAAAATGGCGATGCTGCTCATTTTTTGGGCTGTATGATTTAAGAAAATATTGAAAGAGTTTCCAAACAAACAGCCAACAGACAATGCAAACCAATTGTTGCATAAATTGCCAGTTCATATTGTTTCTTTCATACACATTGTTGCAGCCAACACAATGTGGCAATTTTCTTGGCCAGAAAAACAAATCATACAAATACACTCATACGAGTGCACAGCCATAGAAGGCATCCTTAAGACATTAACACAGAATATAAGACTAAGTCTGATTTTATTGTCTGGCATTGTTTTTGGTTTCAAAGTTTTATTTCAGAGGCATCTTGCCTCTCCAAGAGTTCCAACCACTCTACTTCTTGCAACTGCTAATAAGAATGAATTATGATGGTCATTTATAGTGACTGTGACAACAATTACGAAAGGAAAACATAATTCTAAATGCTCTTTTATATTCCCTTTACTCGCTATTTAATATTATTTCTTCCTTTTAATAATGCTGCTGATGATTATGTTGATGGCGATTATATACTTTTGCCACCATTTAACTACCAGTAGCATTCATTGTTTAGCTTAAATAGCAGCTACGTGTGTGTGTGTTTGTGTATGTGTGTGTGTTGTGCGCTTGGCACCAATGAAATCTATTGCAACACGCAGTTTTATTTAGTAGAAGTATTATTTTTTGATTTATATTGCGGATATGGATGGCATTTTTGTTTAAAACGCTATAAAATATTTTATTTTATAAAATAGTTATTCTTTTTTTTTTTTAATATTGTGATTATTTAACACTCATCATACAGTGTCGGGATTTATTGTCAGCAGCAGATGACGTTAAAGCTGGCAGTTAGAACACCAAAAGTGTTTTGATTTTCAAAACCGGAAAGAAGGATAAGCGAAAGAAAAAAGCCATTCGAAATGTAATTACTTTCTTGACGATAAATTATATTTGAAAAAGAAAATCCTCTCAAAAGACAGTTTGATTTTTCTGCACACCGAATTATTTATTTAAAGCGCCGCTCATTGGAATGAGCAGAACAAACTCTTCTTTATTTCTATTCCATTTATTAAACATGACAATTATTAAAAGGTTTTTTTTTTTGTATAGGAACTCAACCTGGCAAGCTTTTGGCATGTCTACAGGAAAACATTTAGGCTTTGGACAGGAATCGAACTTGCTACCTCCTGCGTGGTGGGCTAATCATTAACCATTCGCCTAGCAAAGATTAATAAGACAAGCATGAGTGGATCTATACTTAAAAAGGATTCTTCTTGCATTCCATCACCTAACAAGATGGAATGCTGTCTTAGCCTATTGAGAGTTGAAGAGCAAAATTTCAAAGTGAAATTAAAATTCTCGAAAGAAGTTTTTTTTTATTTATTTTAATGGGAGATAATTACAAAATAATGTTTACAGTATTATTTAGTTAAACTTTTTAACTTCAAAGTGCGAGTATTCTGTAAATTTGTTTAAAATTAAGAATAAATTGCGGGGGCAGACAATTGTTTGTGTTCACAACGAATATGCATTTTGCTGAGCTTCAATACGAACGGTTTTCTGTAAATAAACAAATACAATAAATTGCTAAACCGGAAACTGCTTCTACTTAAATTAGCAATAGTGATACTAATCTGGGGCAATACTAGTCCGGAAATAATAGCAACCTTTTTCGTTCCCTTGCTTAACCTCACTTTGGCTTGCACTGCATTTTATATACTCTGAAAGGACATCCTTTTGAGGATCAGCAGTTAAAAATATAATATTCGGGATATACTTGGTACGCTACTACTGTGTACATTATTTTTAGAAAGGTGTCGAGTCTATTTTGCATAAAGTGTATGACTTTTTTACATTTCCTTTACATACACTGTACAAAATTGCATTGCGTTTTACAGCATATTTTAGTTTTCCGGTTGCAGTACAAGTTGCTTTACGTGTTGCATCGTGTATACTTATCAATACATATTAACTCTATAGGGCGGCGTATATTTTTATTTCGAAGCTTTTAATTTCTTTAACATAGTAAATATTATTTTAAAATTATTTAATATTACTTTTTCCCCTCTCTTCCAGATTCCCATCAATTGCTATTGTGCTCGTATTCAAGGTAAGTTAAGAAAATTATTTATCACATTTTTATTTTACTTTGAAGTAGAAACGATCCTTAAAATTAAGAATTAATAGCCGCTGCAATATCAATTCTGGCAATTAGAGCGCTTTTATAAGAGTTTACGAATTTTGGGGAATTATTTGAATTATTTTATGCTACTCAATTAGTTAAATGTGTTTAAGAAATCCTGAAAAATGACGAAAAGATTTTCAGAAGCATTCTATTACATATGAGTATAATAGAATACCTCTTAGAGAAGTGAACTTTGTTTTTAGCCCTTTTAAAGTTTTGTGATTGCAAAGAAAGTAAATCCTTTGGTCCTTTGTGTTGTCTTAAATTTCCTTTACAAGTGGATTATTGCAGCCAATATGTGACTTTGATCTTCTCTTTAATGGAGTCCTTTTACTCACTTTAGCCTCTGCTACAATTTGAAAATTCTTCCTACACGTGTTCTCTTTATACCTCTATTGGTGGTGCCCTTATCAATCCTTTCATTTGCTTCATATTTTATTCATTTGCCATGGAACTTTTTATTTTAGCAGCCACGTTTGCAAAGCATTGTTTTGGGAAGGGAATATTTTAAAATACATTCATTTTATATTTTTTCTATTAAATAATGTGTATTCCGGGCCGCTTTTTCTAGTGCTAATTTTTATAAAAAAGAAAATTTTGATTTGTAAATTTTATGTTGCAACATAAAAAAAATTTAATTTCATTTAATTTTATACTCTGACTCGAAGCCAACTACTAAATATATTGCGGAGCCTGTTCTAGTCCTTTTGCAAATCTGTGTCTGTGTGTGAGTGTATTTTTATTAGCACTTTTTGAGAAGAATTTTTAAATCCATAAAAATGAAATTTATGAAATTGATTTCTAACAGGGAGCAGATTTCACTGCAGTTTTTATTTGCGTATTATTTTTTTTTTATTTAATTTTTTTGGAGTTTGAATTAATTTAGGCGGAACAGCTTAAAGTGAAGCGTTTATTGAATATGGCGATTGCATAACGAATATGGCATGTCAATATCATTATTTTTTCCAATAATTTCAGAATATAAATATTTTTATGAAATAAGAGTATTACAAAGAGGTATTGTAAATAATTCCCTAAGGAATCTCACCAAAGTTTGGCGTTACATTGCATTGCCCCGCCTATCGCTACATTTACAAAGAGACTGTTATAAAACTAAAGATTGAGAAATATAGAATTAAGATATTTTATATCCTTTCTAAAGAATTGCAATGCATCAGTAAGGCCTCTATCGGCTCTATGGACTGTGGTTCGGTACTTTATTTAAAAAAAGTATCATTGTTTTTATAGGAAACCAGTATTCGTGCATTTGTATGTAACACTGCCCTGCAGAAGTAAAAACTTCTTTATGAATATCTTTCTTATATATTTATTTACTTTTAAAAGATTGTCATTCTGCTGAGGAGTAACAGATTGTACCGTGTGTGCACTCGATTGTACATTAAATCAACTATAGAGAGGACTAAGAAACAACCACATTTCACAGGCCAATTTCACAAGTATATCAGTGTCCTTATGTCGGCAATTAATATCGCATTAGACATCTATAAATTTCATTTTTAAAATTACTCGTGTAACTATTAAAATAACGAAACTCTCAAAAAGAATTTTAGAAAAATAATTGCATAATTATTTAATTTGAAAGACGTTTGTTTTTGGTCTGCTGGGTAATTATAGTCTTGCCAAATTTAATGCGTTAAATATGTTAAGACTTACTTACGGATTACTGTGTTGGTAAAATTCAGCCTTTATTGACATTTTCTGGTGCAATAACGTCAACACACACTTCAAAAGGTTCAACCGTAGCGGGGTTTTAACAGAGAAACTGTGGTTTTGAAATGAAAGCAGCAAGCGAAGGCTTGGCTGTTATTTAAATGTCATAGGCGGGTATTTTTACAGCCGATATTAGGAAAAAGATAAGAAAATTTGTAATGCTTCCACATTTCTATGGTTAGTCTGATGTACCGGTAATTCTTTTAATGAAGGTATTGTTGCTAAGGGGAATGTAAAGTGCTGCAGGACTTTAATCACTCTAAAAACAAGAAGATTTAATAAAAAATAAAACGATCAAATGGCAAATAGGAAATTAATTACTTTTGAAAAAAAAAGTTCCTTTCTTCCCACTCTTCCCCTCACTCAATGCTTTTTGTTACTTTCTTTTGTTTGTGTGTGTGTGTGTGTGCGTGTCTTTATTTTTAATTTTATGGCGTTGTAAGCATTTTTCACGTTTTTTAATAAAATAGCAAAGAAAAAGCTAAAAGAATTCCCTGTACATGCGCCAAAAAGGATACAAGAATGCTCAATTGCAAGCCTTTTCTAAAAGCGTTGTTGCTTTCTCCATTGGCAAAACTTTATGACTTTTGCGATTTTCAGGAGAATTATTTTTTTTTTTTTTTTGGTTTGACTGAAAGCTGTAATTTTTTTAGCGTATTTGCTGAAAATTAGCATTGTGTTTTCTGTTTGTTTCGAATATTTTGTGGAGAAATGGGTTTTTACAGGAAGGAAAGGATTTTATTATTTTTGGGTTTTGTGTGCCGGTAAATGTGAATGTGTGAGCTTTTATTTGTGCTAATTTATTTATTTTAATGTTCAGGCATTTTATTATGAAAGGAGTGATTTAAATGCTGCTTTCACCTGTTATATTTGCCTTTTTTGTATTTGAGTAAAGTGTGGATATGATGAAAGTTCGGTGCTAAAGTAATGGGGAGTTTTGACATGTGCATTTACCGCTTGTCACTATAAACAGAGAAATGAAATAAATTTTTAAGAATTTTGAATTGAAAAGTGGCGTCATTTATAAAGATAGTTACGAAAGAATATTGTTATGCAAAACAGTTAAACTGAAATAATTTCTATTAATTTTCTTTTATAGTTTCTTATAAAAGAATCCTTTTACATTTTGGCAGGAAGTTCGTGTCATTTTATTATGAAGACTTTTTTTCATTTGTACAGCAAAGCCGTTCACAAAATAAATGTAATCACCATTCACTTAGGAAATCACTTTTCCCCTTACCCAATATAAAAATAGGTAGTAGAACTAAATGTTTGTGTTCACTTGTCTTTTTAAGTAAATAGGCGAAAATTCTTGTGTGTTTGACAACTTTTTTTACATTCTATTTTAATTCGTTAACTTTTATTTATATTTGTTGAAAAAAAGTTCCAGAAGTTGACTCTTTTTTCATGTAGATGGCAAAGTTGTCGTCGTTTATTGTTGCCGTAAATAAGGTTGATTGTTGCTGCCAGTTGACAAATATTTAGTCAACAATTTAAAATGAAGGGGGGTAAAGCATGTTCGTTTGCAGCACTGTCTTTGGTTGAAACCCCTTGACTTTTTGGTATAATTTGTCAGTTTGTTTATTTAGCACTTCGTTGATTTGCTCACGTGATTTTTTGAAATATTTTTCTGCTGTGTTTTCGCCAATGAAAGAGTTTGTTTTAATATTTGTTGATAAAGACAAAGCCTTAATGACAGGCTGTTAAAGCAGTGTTTTGCATTAAATGCAATACCTGAAGTTTACAGCCAATCTTTATGTGAGATTAAGGATTTCTGGTATCGTGCCATATAAAGTGGTTATTGCATTTCAGTCAATTGCGTCAATAGCGAGAAAACTATGAAATGTTGTGTATATATATGTGTCTATTGGTGTCTATTCACACTATGAAAGTTTTCTCTTTGAAATTTTCTTCAAGTCTGTTTCATGCCTACCAATGAAAAAGTCCTGTTGTGATCTGAGAGTCGCTCTGAAGTTTTGCTAAGAATTTAACTCCTTTATTGAATGATGAAGTATCTTAAATAGGGCGGAGAATTTTGTATTTACCCATTAGCCTGTACTTACGATTAAAAAACTTCTTTGTAGTTGAAGTGCATGTTTCTTTACTATTTTAGTTGTATTTAACAGATACTACAATTGAACGCAAAACAATTTCTTTCATTCTAGTTAAAGTAAAATTTTGTAAGTTTTTCTTTGTAAGTTGGTTACCAAATTAAACATTGTTTCATACAGTTCGAAGAAAAAATTACATATCCACCTCATAAATTTATTTAATCCTAGTAACTCCACACAAAATCCGTTACACTAACCGAATCAGTTACCAAATTTGCAGTTGAAACATGCAAACAGCATGTATTTGTTTCCACTAAATTGCAACAAAAATATCCTCTTAAAAGCCTGTTTAATAGAATTGCTTTGCAAAAATAAGGCAATAAATACGAACAGGATTTTCCTTGCAATGCGACCACAAAACACCATAAGCCGAATACTTGGAAATGGAAATCTCAATAATATAATTTATAGTATTCAGAACGAAACCTGGAAATTTAACAAGCTCTCATAACCATACTGGCAAACCACAAAAGAATTTCCAGAATATTTACCAGATATTTTATGAGACATCATAAAAGGTTTAACGTAGCAAATCTGAAAGATATGCCTCTCGTAGCAACAAACAAAATGTATTCAAATCATTTTCGAAATTCGAATAGCAGGAAAAAAACATGTTTTACTTTGCATATACTCGTACATACATTTCCAGCATGAAAAGGCAACATTTGAAGAAGAAAAAAAAATTAATATAAAAGAAAAATAAAATGATTTATAAAAACCAATATTGTTACCATGTAACCTATAGTTTTATTAACCTCAGCGGAAACCACAATGTTTTGAAATGAACAAGGGCACCAAAAAATTGGTATCGCTTCTTTATCTCTATTCTTTCTTTATAAAGACTTAATTTACTTAAGACGACGACTTTAAAAAACAAATGTCTTCTTAAAAGCACGGGTGTTCTATGATTTACTTAAAGAGGGAATTTGTGGCAAGCAATAAAAAGAAAACGAACTCAAAAATCAGGCAGGCTTGATCGTTTATGTGAAACAACAATTTCATACATTCAACATTTTTTATAGATTTTTTTCCCTAATTCCTCCCGCCAAACAATAACAACTGCTATTTACAGAACTATAAAAGTGTTTTCTAAGCCACACCAAACTATCGATTAAAGAGGAAAAGTCTTAATAAAGAAATAATAATAAAAGATTAATAAAGGATGGTGAGGTTCTGTCTCAACCACGTGGGTTTCTGAAACATTTTGACTTTGAAAAATAAAAGTAAAGAGGATGCACTGAAGGTTTGTCATTGCATTTGTAATATATTAGATTACTTTAGAATGCCAAAGCCTCCTAACGAGCTTACTAGCCAATTTAGGCTGAAGAATGCCAAAGTTATTTAAGCTGCAAAGTACAGTAGCATAAAAAAGTAAGTACAATAAGAAAACGCTTTCACTACACTCTGCCGCTTTAGAATAAAATCTTCTATGATAGTTTCATTAAAGCAAAATTTGTGCCGGGAGTATATAAAATTACGAGTATTTATTGTACGTACTGCATTTTAAAAATATTATAAATTAGTCTCCGCTGCTGTAAGGTATCAAAAAGTCACCTATTATTTGCTATAAATACTTAAATACTCGCATACAAATTACTCCTAAACCTTCTCAGATACAACGATTGACTTGATTGACTGCATTTTAAAAATATTACAAATTAGTCTCCGCTGCTGTAAGGTATCAAAAAGTCACCTATTATTTGCTATAAATACTTTAATACTCGCATACAAATTACTCCTAAACCTTCTCAGATACAACGATTGACTTGATTGACTGCATTTTAAAAATATTACAAATTAGTCTCCGCTGCTGTAAGGTATCAAAAAGTCACCTATTATTTGCTATAAATACTTAAATACTCGCATACAAATTACTCCTAAACCTTCTCAGATACAACGATTGACTTGTATTGACTTACATGAAGCCACAATTACAAGCATTTCCAACGATCAAATTTCGTTGAGAATTTCCTTCAAATCCACTGAAATTAAACGAACATCATAAATCATGTGTCATTGCATTATTCTCACCAACAAATAAACAACAACAAATGAAAAAGTTATAAAAAAAAACATTAAATAAAATTTATAATTCTTTACAAAAACATTTAACAATACAAACTAAACTAAATTGAGGCAGCGTTTACTGTCGGTTCGCTTGTTTGTTTTCTGTTCGTTGGTAGCCAAGATCCACGTCAGTACGTCTGGCCCGTTTTTCTATTATTATTATTATTATCATTTTTTTTTTCTTCTTCGGTTTAGAAAACACCAAAACTGAAAAACGCTGAAAATTTCAATAAAAAGTGAAAATTCAATAGAATTTATAATCATACTCGAAACAATTCTAAAATCAAACAAAATATCAAAATCAAGAATTTTAAAAAGAAAAAAAAAAAAAATGAAACACGAAACACTTGTTCGATTTGGAAGGGAAGGGAGAATTGGAAACAATCGGTTTTTGGTTGGAAAAGAATTTTCATTCATAAATACTCTTGTCTGTTTATTATTATTATAATTTTTTTGTTTTTGTTGTTGTTTCTTATTAGTGAAAGGGATAATTTAACGATTTTATTATGTGATTTCCACTTTAATTTACTCGTCTCTATAAAACGATTTCGTAGGATTCTTTTAATTGTTCTGTTCGCATTTCCAATACTCGTATGTTACGTGATTAATGCTTTCTCGTACGGCTGATATTTGTTTGATCGGCTATTTATTTCTGTAACGTGTTCATATTAGCCTAATGGAGAAGGTGTCCGTAAATTGCTGGCGGTAATTGATTGGTGGAAAACAGCCTGTTAAAGAACAATAAATGAGTTCTTTATAAAACCGGGTACGGCGTCTTTAGGGATTTGCTTCCAGTTGTCTGTGGCAACTGGAAGTTCTCTACTGCTTTTAACATTAAAATATTTCGTCTACGAGAATATTATTTTGATAATATTCGTTTTTATTTCCTAATGTTGCTACTTTCGCTGATGGCATTTATTATACTGTTCAAGCCGAGATAATGGTCATGCTGGCATAACGATTTCAGTTTAAATGGTTTGCAAATCTGATAATATGAAATAATAAAAGTACTTTATGGGGATTTTCAAATCTTCAATGCCAGCCAATATACAGAAATCTTAAGCCGCTTTGTACACGATATGGTAAAAAAAAATGTTTATTTCTTTCATTTTGTATGCTTTAAAGTTACTTATTGTGTACTTTTGACATTGTGGACTTTTAGATTTCGGTTTAATATATAAAAAAAAATTTTTTGCTTGCAAATGGCTAAGATGGTGGGTTCAATCCCTGCTTGCCAGCTATAAAAAAAACCTTTCTTTTGTTTTCTGTATTTGCAACTGCTACTCAACATACTTTTTTCCTATCACCACAACCTTTTCATAATTTTGTCTCATTGTGTTCCGAGCTTAGGACTCATCACTGTCTACCGGTTGTAAAAAAAAAATTATTTTTGACCTGAGGTTCTACTCAAAATGTGGAAATAAAGCGAAGACTCTTATTTTGTAAATCCTTTTCCTACTTTCTCGTAGTTGCAAATACGACACATAAAAGGAGAGCTTTTCTTCGAGTAGCAATACATTTTAAAAGCTTCCCGATACGAGTTAAGATCTTCGCTTGCTTTTTATATTTGTGCTATAAATAAATATTAATAAAAAAATAATAAAAAACAAAAATATAAAACATTAAAATTAAAAATTTGATAAAATTTCCCCCTTCTTTTGCTTCTATGACTGAAGCGAACTATTTTGCAACTGGAAATCCAAAAGTTTTAGGTAATATTAGCCGAAGGCCCGTCCATATTCAACACCTAAGCAGAATAAATTACTTCAAAGGGAAATAAAATAAGTAGGGCGGTGGCCTATATTTTATTTTGAAATATATAATATTTTACAATCCAATATAACAAAAACAGTAAATATTAAATAGTAAAAACCACACTTTAATTTTTTTTAATGTTTATAAATTTTTTAAAATTTTTCTATTTGAATTTAGAAAAAATTTTCAATTTAGTTCTCCTGATGTTATTTCACTAGTAAAAGATGTAATTATTATAAAAATAAAAAGGTTTTTATATAAGGGAAAAACACTAATTGATTTTAATTAAAAAACATGTGTTAACACTGCATGTCCTTTTTCGTTCTATCCCTCAAAATTAGTATTCAACTGAATTGTAAAATGTTAACTTTTTTAAAAAAAAAGCATTACAAAATTTGTACACCAGATTGAAAGATCCTTAAAAAAGGCTTCAACAAAGGACTCAGCTGTGCAATATTTTTTACCATGTACGTCACGGTTTCACTTGCTTGTGTATGAGATACGTTCTGGAGGCTCGTGCCTCTGCGCTTTCATTCTTCCCACATTTTTCAGCTGCTCTAATGGTTTTTATAATTTTAATTAAATTTCTAATTTCCACTTAACTGCATTCTTTTTGTAAGCAACATGGAAAAAAGCCTGACTAAAAAGCATAACGTCAAATCGTACAGGTCTTGGAAGGGTGGTGGCAGTGGTAGTGGCCTTATTAATATTAAAATCACTACAACGTCAGCACAACAAGTAACAAGTGTTTTTCCAACAAAATAAATTAAAAAGATGCACAAATTCTGCTACTGGCTCGCGCTCTTTGATAACAGTCAGGCTCGAACTAAAAAGTATTGTTATTTTTTTAACTTTCCTTTCACTCCTGTAAAAATTGTAACCTTCAAAAGTTCGCAACATAAAAACTTACACAATTTCCGCTGATTAGTGACGCTACTGAACAGAGAGAGAGAGAGAGAGGGAGAGAGGGTGAGAGTGAGAGAGGGGGAGGAAAAGAACAAATAAATATATATAAAACAAAATTAAAATAAATGAAGGAATTCGCGAAAAAATTTAATTTAAAACGCAAAAATGGCCACTTCCGGGCCAACTGGCTGATGACTACCAAACAAAGGCTGGCAATGTTTTTAATAACCAAAAAACAAAAGCATCGAAATATTTAACTTAAATTACAGAGCACCCAGCCGAACCCATCCATAACAATTAAACCACCACTTGTTTTGTTGAATACATTTCTGTTTTGCGTTCCTTCCTCATTGACATGACATTAAGAAGACAAGACCGTCAATGACTTTGGCTTAGCGAGAGAAACAAAACAAAAATGATGAACGAAATCAGCGACGAGGATGGTATTGACAAGCACGCCAGCGACTAGCAATGCTAATCCTTCTAAGCAGCATTACAAGAAAAAGGCTTTTTCCTCTTCTACTGATTCATCAATACTTTGCAGCGATGCCTGAGAGACAGTTTATACGTTGATTTGCAGCTAATCAATGTGTTCCAATTACTCAAGTACAGCAATAATAGAAGCCGGGCACAATATGATTTTTTGTTCATTGATGGGGTGTTGAAGCATTTGACCCTTGTTAACAAATTCCTTCTTTTTTATTGTTGTTTCTCCCTTAACACACCAAGTGGGCTTCGCATCGTCGTGGTATGAGCTGTGAGGGGTGGTGTTTTTTTTTTTTTTTTTTGTTTTGTTCCTTTCAAAATTCCAACATTTATTTCTCATTCGTTTTTTTAGCTTTTTTTGCCTTTTGTCTTTTTTTCTTCTCATCGTAATCATTATTATTGTAGGCCTACTGTGCGGAGAATGTTTTTGTTGGTTTGTTAGTCAATTGCTTTGTTTTTTGGTTACGTACTTTGCATGAAAGTTTAATAATTTTTGCGTTTGTATTTTCTCTTTTATGGTTTTTGAAACTTTCGGCGATTCGAGATACTGGCGAGAGAGTTCGGGTCTGGCTCTCAAGCACCGGAAAGCGGAAATCAATACTTGTTTAATTGCAAACAGCTTTTTGTGGTTTCCTACCTAAAAAGTAGAAATTACGTATCGGATACGATAGAAAAGTAATAAAAAAAAAAAAATGAGAAATAATAATAAATTATTTCGGCTGCAGGTAAATATTGCTTACTCCCAGTAAATAGTGTATTATTTTCTTTAATGCAGCTGCACTACTGCTTATGGTTATTACTATTTAATAATGAAAAAGAAAAAGCTCTATCAAAACTTGCCCAAGAAAACTTGATATGTGTGAGTCCGTTATAAATATTGTTTTATTTACCCCAGCACTTTGGCAGAGAAGCCAGTATCTTTTCTGGAATTACTGCTTATTGTGAAAGGAAGGGCATACAGGTGTAGCACAATTTCAAGGACTTTTAAAGTTGTCTAAAAATACTGTGAGGGATTTTCTTGAATTATCGAAATTAATTGCTTCTCGTTAATTTACTACTACCTGAATTTCATGACTTCCTATTAGAAAACAAAGTGCACAAAGAAAATCTGCGTGAACCAGATTGGCTGTCCACAAATGCTTGTGGGAATTTTATTCGGAATTTTATTTTTTTTTTTTTTTTTGTAAGAATACAAAATTAAAGTATTTTTATAGGGCGTAAAATTACCTCAATTTTAACCAATTTCTGCTTCCGTTCCATTTGTTTTATTTATTTATTTTTTACGTCTTTTAACAAACATTTTATTTTTAATACTCATCCATCATTAGCTGTTTAGTAAATATTATTCAAGTATGAACGGACAACTTTATTAAGAAGTTTTGCACAAACAATTGGCCGTGACAGGAATGCTACGATTACAGGTAACAGAAACCTCAGAAAAGAAAGGAAACACAATATAAATAAAAGTATCCTTTGAATTGGTCAATTAGAGAATAAGAAATGTGTTGCAACAACAGAGGTTTGTTGGCATAAATATTTAAAACAAAGCAATTGTTGGTTTTACTAAGAGATTAAATTTTTGTACATTTTTAAGCCATTAAATGGTCGTATTAGGATACTGAGAAAAACGGGGCCCACGATTCTCTGTTAAGTTAAAAGGGAATGTAAACAATTAAAAATTTTGTGTAAATATGACATCAATACGAAATTGAAAAGTATATTAAGGGTGAATTACACAGAGAGAAAATGTTTAGATTTAGTGGCTTAATAAGAAACACCAGACAGAGCTGGAATGTTACTTCAGTTTTCTCTGGCTCTACTTGAATTAGGCGGAAGATATTGGCACGATCTCTTGTGGTGTTCAATAACATTCTTGCGCCTTACAAAACCACTATTTCATAAAAAAATGATATTCCGCATGTCAACAGAAAAATTGTGCAATATTTTTTTATTGAGTTACATTTGTGCCATTGAAATGTATACTTTTTCTTTGAGTGTATTTGCTATTAAATTGGAAAAATTCCATCTTCCTTTAAATGGTTTTATTTCTCATTTCTTTTATTTTGTTCTTCTTTACAACAGCAATAGCTTTTTCTCAGTGTTTGATTTTGTTTCGAAATCATTTACAAAAGATTTGAAATACTCGTACAACAAAATATTTCAAATTCTTACTTTCAGTTTTTCACATGTCCATTTCCTTTCAGACTTGCTAATGCACACGTTTGTTCTTTTTCCTGCTCCTCAATTTTTTTATTGTGAGTATTTTAATAAATGAATTGAATTGTTTAACTCAACGAAAGAATGAGTGTATACGAGTCGTTTTCAGTTCAATTCTTTACCGATTTTATGTGTCTATTAAAAAGAAATCCTTTCATTCATTTCCATTCCTTTTCTTCTATTTTCAATTATTATTGAACATTTTTTTAATTTCGTCTTTTTTTAAGGGATGTCTAATAAAAAATATATATATATATTTTTTTGGTGTCTTATGCTGCGGGTACGAGTGGTGGTACGACGTTGATAAAAAGTGCGACATTATTGTCTAAATGTGTGAAATTGTGACCAATTGTCTGCCTTGTCCTGATTAGTGCAGTTGCTCAAATATTTAGCAGGAGTTCTCAGATGATTTATCAATTTGCATTGTTGGTTGGTTGCCTGATTTTTGTTTCCTGCTATTGGGAGCGAAAGCCACATGATGGAATTCCTCGAGATCATTTGTTATTTGGAAAAAGGTCACACTTTTTGGTTTCAATTGTTTGCGTTTATTTGAAATTTATAACAATTTCTTAATAATTGTCTTCTTCAAGTGTAAGAAATTTTATATAAAATGAAAGAACAGGAGAATTCAATATCCTAAATGGTAGTTCTGGGAAGCTGGATAATGTTGGTTAGGCTAATGCTTCTCTAATGTGACTGTAATAATTAAACGAGATATGATTCACAATTCAGTGAATAGCAAGTAGTTACTTTAGTGGAATCAAATATTTAAAATCGGCTAGAAAAATTTTGTGCCTGGATATAACTTCCAATTCGTTGACGGCTCAAAGGAATAAATCGGCCAAAATTAATTTTTTTTTTCTTTCTAAATCACGTTTAGTTTCTCTATTAACACATTTTTATATAGTCGTATTTATAGGCGTAACTCAAGGCCATTTAGTCGGTAATTGAAAAATTTGCAGCACTCTGAAAGAATGGATTCGTTCTACGAAAATCAAAACATTGCAGGCGCAAGGTGCAGTATACGAGCAGATTAGAGTTCAACAACCTCTTGGCCATTTAATCATGTACTTGGGCGCAAAGATCTCGCTTTGCAGCTGTACATGGTGAATGTGAACATGAGCCTCGCCTTACACTCCCTGCTTTGGTTTTTTTTTCTAAAAAAAAGTTTTTCTCCCACCCTTTTTCATTTGCCTGGATACATTCAAAATTTGCACATAAAAATTAATATGAAAATGCCTTGTTACGGACTTTGAGTTTAAAACAATATATAATATTTCCTCCAAAATGTCGTAAGTCTACTTTCCTCAAAGACGTGCACGATTGATCTAGACAACCTTTTACATGTGTGACATAACACGTGGCTTTAAAATATTTCACAGTTTTCTACAGCTTCGGAGTTCCTCCATTTAAAATGTAAATTCATTTCTTCGCTCGTTTATTTTTTTTTTAACCAACTCTACCTGCAAAGCTTTTGGCTTGCCCGCAGGAAAACACCCAGGGTCTAGGCAGGAACCGAACCCGCGACCTTCGCTTCATTAGGCTGAGCATTATTCACTCGCCTACGGAGGTATGCGGGTGGGACGTATTATTACGTTCAAAATTTCCAAATACTACGAAATTTTTTTTTCTAATCTCATTTTAAAAATTTTGAACGTGCTAAATTTATATCAATTGGTTTTTTGAAAATTTAAAAACTCGTATAATAACAGTTGAATCTCGATTATCTGGACACGATTAATCTTTTTAAACTATCGATAAAAATGCTTCTTGATTAGATCGCTTGTAGTTTCTTAGCAGTATTCCCAACCAACGATTTGTTAAATATATTTTTGTAGTGTTAAATTAAAAGAGTTTTCATTTTTTAGTTGAATAGTTCGTTTTGGTACATTTTTCGATTTATTACTTAAAGGCGCCATCATTACAAATTATCTCTTAAAGGATCAAATTTAATGCACATAATGAATGAATAAAGAAGTACTTTTCGACTGGCGTTCACACATAGGCAAGCACGCAGCAAACTTGAAAAATTCACAGGCATGAAGTACCTGTAGCATGGAAGGATTAAAGGATTAAAACAATCTACATGGCAGGTGTCCAATTCGATTCAACTATGCCACCATCTAAACAGCACAATTATTAAGGAGTGTAGGCTGTGGATAAGCTTTTAAATACTAAATAAGCTTTTTGCTCAATTCGGAATGCTGCTTTAATGTTGGCATCAGTATTCTTAAATTTTTTTTTATTAAAATTTTGAATGATCTGCGGAAAAGCACTTCACATATATTTCGGAACAGAAAAGTTCTTTTCTATAAGCACAGCTTACATGCGAGCACGGCATTATACTCTTCAGTGTCTCTGAAATGATCCTAACATGATCCTTTTTTGGCCAACTTAATCCTCCATGATCCTATAAGAAAAAACAAAACGAAATTATGAATTTCTCTCATTTAATTTAATAAATGAATGGCAAGAAAAAAGAATTGAAGGGAGGAATAATTTAAACTAGATGACATGACAATGAAGATGTATGACAAAGGATTAAAATTATTTACCTGAAGTATTATATATTTACACTGGTTACACACAGTAGAAATACAAATGAACCAACAAGGACTTTATCGGTATGTGCACACATTTCACACCTTTTGTTCCTTTTTTCTGTTCTATGGCAAATGTAATTTTCATTGAAACTGCTCTATTTCCTCACCAAGAGAAGCAGCTTCCTTCCACATGTGTGTGCACGTTTGTTTCTGTGACTTCTTAATGCCATTATGTGGAGTTGTATTGATTTATAATCTTCTTGCTTATTTATGCAATAAACTCGAAACATTTTCAAGATGCGAATCCCATCACCGAGAAAAGAAAGAAGCAGAAGAAATGCCATTCAGTGTAAAAGTTTCTTCTAATTTTGAATAAAGATTTGAAATAAAAATTAGATTCTTTCATGTAATAAAATATGATTTTTATTCTAACCAAATTATCGCCCGGTTTCTTGTCTGTTCTTTGGCTGTTTCTTCATCTGTTGCTTTTTGCTTAAAATAATTGAATTTGAAGTAAAACGAATGCATCTCTTTACGCTTTTGATCCTGTTTGCCTTCCTTCCGTTTCGTATTAAGGTTGTCCTTTCTTGTGGCTTTTCACTTAAGAACAAATAGACTTCTGCATTACCGTTAAGCTGTTCATACAATTCTAAAATGTTTTTTTTTCTTTTAGAAAAACGTCTTTATTTTTATTTCGGCTGTTCTTTTCTTTCAATGGAATAAAACTAAGAAATGTAATTTTCTGGTTTAACACAAAATATTTCCAAATACTCTTTCATATGATTTGATTTTTTTTTTTTTTTTTTGTTTGGCGTCATGACATCACTACGAAGAAAGAACACAGGAAATCTTGTTAAGCATTTTGTTCTTCAGGGATACAGTTTGTAAAAAAATTAAGAAAAAAACAAATTTCAAGAAATAACTTGCAAAAGGACTGAAAGCTTATTGGTGGAAAAATTACCTTCTTTAAATTTATAAAAAGTTCTTTATTTTTTTAAAGGCCGAAGTTGAAGAGGAAATTGATTTTACAGCTTAACGTTATTAAACTTTAAAATTATAACATAATAATTATAAAAAAAAATAAACAACAAGTTAAATAAAAAAAAATATTTCTTTAGAATTACTTGAGACAAGTGATGGAATTGTTTGAGTACCTGGCAACGAATGCTCCTGCCTGGGTATGGAAGCTTGAAAAGTAATACGGCCACACCAAAAACTTTTCCATTAGATAAAAATTTTTTGAAAAAAAAAATAATAATTTCAAAGAAAATTTTACAAAAGCAAAATAATAAACAACTAAAGCAGCAATTTTCTGTTATCCTGTACGAAAAGAAAATACTGTGTATCATTTGATTTTGCGATAATTAAGATGAATTTCCTCCACAAAACTTCTCGTAAATGTGTGAACTCGTCTTTAATGATTATCTTTATCTGCCTGCCACTCTTCTCTTAAGCGAAAGCTTCTTATCTTTTTTTTAGTCGAAACGTGTTTACAATTCTCATATATTTTCTTAGTATTACGACTAGAGAAAATTCTTTTTCTTTTTGGTCTAAACTCTCCTAAAGTTCTAAAAAATTCTCCGAAAATTACTCAGCCTTTTCCAATTTTCTCATTCATTCCACATACTGCAATATCTTGTGAAGTTGTCTTATCATTTCCAAAGAGAAATTCTCTTCAGTAATTTTTATTTTGTTTCAGTAATCCACCTCAATATTTAGAATAGAATATTTAAAAAAATAATGTTTCCTTGAGTATTAATTACTTCTGAGGTTTTTTGAAAAACTTCTTAATATTTTTTTCTTATTTTGCAAAAATATATACATATATATGGGAGTATATCGTATCGTATATATAAGATACACGGAAATATCTATGACTTCCAATAGCGGGCAGGAGGACAGTCAAAAAGATTTACTTAATTGTTTGTAATTTTCAATTTATTTCAAAATTATTTTCAAATTACAAACTACAGGTCACTCTCTTCCTATCTCTCTTTTTATCTTTCTCTCTCTCTCTCTACTTACTAAATAGAGGTGCTTAAAGATGGCTTTGTGTTCCTACATGCTGTGAGGCGGCTTCAACAGGGGTTTAAAGAAACTAACAAAATTAGAAAATAAAAATTTATTAGAAATTGATAAGAAAAAGTTCCTTGAAGGCAGGACATCCTACCAAATACCATAAATGACAATACTGGTATTACCAGTTGAAGGCCGCCTTGTGTAATTTCATAATGTTTGTAATTTGAATATGTTTTCTATTTCAATTCCTTTTTTTTTAAATAAAAAAATGAAGGAATTGCAGCAGGTGTTGACTAGAGATTGAAACTGTGTTTCCATAGGAAATTTAAAGGATCATTAATCAAATTAAAATTACTTAGCAAGAGGCTAAACATGAGATTTAAATTCATATTCAATTGTATTGCGAAATGTCATTATGACTTAAAAAAGGCTGTGACAATTTTTAATGATACGAATGTCTGACAGTAAATGAAAACTTGAATTAAAATTTCAAACTTCTATATCAGACACACAATGAACCCCTTCACTCTGCTCTGGCTGTACACAAATACGTTCCTGCGTATGCATTAAGGCATGAGCCGTTTGCTTAAACATTATTAAAGGACATACGTGTAAGATTTCAATTGCAATATCTGCTAAACATTTCATTAAATAAATTTTAGTTATGTAAATGCTGCTGAGGGGTGGAGAGTTCATTTCATTTTTAGGTCCTTGATACTGCAAGAGCATGATTGTTCAGAAATGTTTAGTTTTGTCCCACCGATACTCATTTTTTATGGAACATTTCTTTTGTGAGTTTTTGTTATTGAAATTTTAAAATTAACCAAAATACAACTGCGGTATTTGCCAAATAATAATTACGTTGTGATACTCAGCTTTTTCTTCTTTTGTTACGTAGAGACCAAAAACTTGAGTTCAATTAAAATCCACATCAAACAATAAGTGGGCACGTAGACAGGGCGCATTATTTGCCTTTTAAATGATGTGTTCATGTTTATTATTTTCTTTTTTTTTTGTTTTTTTTTTCGTTTTGTTTTCAACGATTGTTGAAAAGGAACTTCTCTTTGCCATCAGCTTATTTAACATGTGGGTGTATAATGAGGAGATGTGCTCTCTAAGTGATGGATGCATTAAATATGGAATTCGTGATTGCGTTTCGGAATACATTTAAATCCTTGCACGTGTTTTGGTTTGGTATGTTTATGCTTGATATAATAGGCAAAAATATTTAAAATATTTTTAAATATTATTTAAGAGTTTAATTCATTCTGAAGGGTTACATCTGCCTGCACATAATTCGTGTGGCAACTAGATCGCTTAATTCCAATACCCTCACAAGGGAGTCGCAAACAAATCACTTTCAACACGAGTAAGAAGTTCAAGGGCAGTAAACACAAAAAAATTATTTAGTTTTCATTGAAAAACCGCTTTAAAAATATTAAAAAAAAATTAATAAAAAAAAAAAATTGAGCAAAAAATTCAAGTTTCGCGTAATCGATAATTTTCAATTGAAATTTTTGTTGGTATGAAAAATATAAAAATAAAATATTTTCTATTCGAAAAATTCCTTTAATTATAAATATTTGTTTATGTATTATCTGTCGTATACAAGTATTTGGTAAAGAAAAAGTTTATTATTAAACACTTTCTTATAAATATTAAATTTTAATAAAATTTTTTTTTTTTTACGTTTTAATAGTACAATTTAAATTTTTACGATTAATGTTAACTGGGAAAACGATTAAACTTTTTATGGGCCACTTTTATGTGCAGCAGTTTCGCTCTACTAGAATTTGTATGGACGTGTCTGTGTAGGTACTCCTAGTATAAACATTTTATTTGCTAGCATTTTTCCAACCATCTTTAAGTGCACGGCAAGTTAGGCTTGATTTCTCTTGTGGGTGAACATGTTTGTATGTGTGGGTGAGTGTGGTAAAGCGAGGTGTCTTGCAAAATGGCAATGAAACACATTCCAAGCCAATCGCAATTACCTATTTAACGATTCAAGTGTACTTATAACTTGAAAAATCAGGAAAATAGATCTTTCCGCTAAATAAATTAATTCGTCCTATTAAAAGAAATTCGCAAGTAATTTGCCACATTCTATTTTATATGATTTATTATAGTTTATATTGATTATCGTTTTTTGTTAGAAATAGACTTTAGCGAAATTAGCTTCTTCCAAGCTAATCGCTTTTATTCGATTAATGCGTTTGGTATTGATTAACATTCGGTATGTTTGAGGGAACGTAATAATTTATCTCGCGTTTGGTTACGTTTTCTTATCTTCCTTTAAGAATTCTTGCAAGAGTGTGGGAGTTTCGCAATCCTTCCTTGGACTTTTGCAATATTTAGCCAATATCTCTCTGCTAGAATTTTCATTTGTGTTTTAATGTAAAGTATAGTAAATTATTTTGCAAGTTGGAATCCTTTCAAAATTTTTAAAAACCTAAACAAAAACAACAAACGTATGGAGAGCAAATTAAATTGGAACAGGTAGTGTGCGAAATAAAGTCTGAAAGCAACGAAAAGAAAACTGTGATTTGAAGTACACTAGAGCAACCGCGATATTATTAGCGAGAAGGATTAAAGTGGTTATTGAAAAGGGCAAACAGACGTCGGTGCTGGTACTAGTTAAGAGTATTCTTAAGATTAACTTAAATTATCTTTTTAAATACTAAAATGTGGAAAAGAGACAGCACATAAAATGAATGATACAGAATGAAGTATCATAGTAAATAGCAATAGAGCAAATAGCAATATTCCATTGATCGGTGATCAACACTAAGGCGTAGTATTTGCAATGCTACAAAAATATCGCAAATTTCAAAAATATATATTATATTATACAAATATATACATATATGAGTACTATATTGTATTCATTTATTTAGCATGAACGAGCGAAACATTCGGCAGCACAACGATAACAATTAGTTTAGTGTAATTTTTATATGATTTTGGAATCAAATCGGTTTGCTCAGATATAGTTCGATAGGCAAGACCTATTAGACCTCATAAGATACAAATGGTTCATAAAGCAACTTAATAAGGGCAAATGCTTTAAAACAAATTTTTCTAATTATGCTCGTTTTTTATTCCAAAAATTACTGTATAGCCGGGTAACCATTTTCTCACTTCTAGTGACCACTTCACCAGCATAATTACAGCCAAATTACAAAGCAAATGAAATTATATAAGACACAAAAGATTGTGATGTAGCACTTGCCCCCAAATTTATGCAGTAATGGCTGCTTTGAGGCTCAAAATGGACACCAGACGGGGTTGAGCAACCGCAGTCAGTTTTTCATTAACCAAAGAACAAAAAAAAAAAACAAGTGGGAGAAAATCGGTGGTCTGCCCCAAAAATAAATGGAAGCTTAAGTTTGAAACCACGTCCACAAAATGAAAACGTATCGCATCACACATCCACTGTAAGATACATAAGCAGAGCTTTATAAATCATTTTACTAGCATATGTAATGCTGTGACTTCTATCCAAACCACCACCCACCTGCTACCCAGCATCAGCAAAAGGCACCAGCTGTATGCTTCGTGTTAATGATGCACAAGTGTGTGGCACAACTTCTTACACTTTCGGATTCGATTGTGTCATATTCAGCCGGTAGAAACGAATTTGTGTTGCAACCATTATTTGCAGAGATAAAATGCTGCGTAACAAATAATACTTGTACAATTTTCATTTTCACGGATTCTGTATTAAAAGGCGCAACGAAAATGAGATTTCGTTTCGTTTGAATTTTTTGCTATTTTTTCTTTCTTTCTTTTTTTGAGTTTTTATTTATTGTTGTTTCTTGGCAACAACAAATCGCCATGAATATGTGTATTGGGTTGTATTTAATTGAAAAATTATCACAACACCGTTGCCGCACAATCTTTTGGTTTCATTAATGGTGTCTGCCTCAAGTGATTTCATTACAGAGATGAGACAAGCAGAGCTTCTCTCTGTATCAGCCATTAAAAATGGCATTTTTTTTATGTTGTTAATTTTTTCAGGATTTTTCTATCAGAGTGTTGTAAAAGCTCTGTCACAGTTATAAATATTGTTTTGGAGCGGAGAAACTGGCAAAACAAATTAGCAAACAAATTAAAATTATGGTTGTATAGAATTTTGTACTCCTGAAGAAAATTGGTTCCGTGCACACAAGCTCCGACTTCTAAGCAGATTTCTATTCCAATGTCGTGGCCTGAATTTGGAAAATTTAAATAATTTTTGTCTCAAAAATCTCTGAGTCAAATATTGTTAACCGTCAACCCTTTTGTCTGCTTTCATTAATTTCAATACTTTCGTAATGCATTTGATAAATCAAAACCCAAATAGCATTTGCCTCTTTACTTTCACCTCCCGGCAAAGGATGTATTCAAAATTGATTTTAAGCTGTAGTATAAATAAGGCAGGATGGGATAAAAAAGTAGAGAGTCAGAAACGCGTCATGTAAAGAGAATTTATAAACTGTGAAAACCCATATGGGCATGTTCTAATTAAAAAATTGTAACACTTTTAAGCTTAAGAAAATTTGCATGCCACATACAGAATAAACAAACGCATAAACTGTGGATGCTTTTCAAGGGTTATAAAAAGCAAAACCTTGAAACACGCGTAAAAGTGACAAAAAATAACAAACCCTAAATGATAAAGTAAACGAAGAAGTGAAAATAAAATTAAATAATAAAAAAATAAATAAATAAATAAATCCTACTTAATGTCACAATCAATCCACACTGACACAAATGCTTTGGACAACAACACTACATCTACTCTACAATAGCGAGTGTGTGAGTAGTGGTGGCACAGAATGTCCTTGCTGGCGAGAATGTGTAGCATTTGTTTCTGTGTGTATTGAATGGGATTTATAATGAAATGTGAACCCCTATTAGCGTGTATTTAACTGTTCATTTGAAAGTTTTATTTAAGCCAGCGATGCGTTAAATCAGTTCAGCATAAACACAGCAAATATTTACAATTTTAGTTGCGATTCAAATTTTGTGACAAATAAAGGATGCAGCCACTTGAAAAAAAGACGACTACAACTCAGTTCTGTGTTCAATGAAAGCAATTGTTCGTGTCGACAATCTGAAAGTATATAATTTTAATCTGGCAAGCAACATAAGTTTCTAATTTAATCGAAATGCGAAAAGATGTTCCATGACCCCTGTGTAGGCTAAAGGACTACAAAGGAAAAAAGGAACCAATTCCAAAACGAAATCAATTGAATGCCAACAAACTATTGCCACCTTCATGATGAAGGCTTCCTACAAACATTTCGTCTCCATTCATTTAAATTTAATAGAAATTATTTAAATAATTTACGAGCGACATCTTTGCTCGTTCCGTGACACAGGCGTTCAACTGTAAGACGTGTGCGTTTTATACAAAAATCTTAAACTCAAATAAAACTTTGATGTTGTACTTTGGAAGGTGGTTGGTTTTGTTTTCGATGTTGAAAAGAGAACCTTTTTTTGATGGTGTTTTGCGGTATGCAAATATCACCTTCAGTGCGGCCAAGGGGTGCATCCCAAATATGGTTTTCTAATTCTAGTCTTTCTAACAACATTTAACATTAATTGTACTCAACGTCCACTTGTTAGCTCGTAAGTATGTGCGGAATAAGAATGTCGTGTTCTAAATTATATAAAGACTGTGCCCGAGAAAAAACGAAAATACAGTATGCTCTCTCTATATAATTCAATTGAGCAGCCAGCAAACCCCACTCTTAAAACACAAATACTTTCCGGAGTTAAAGTCGTATATTTCATACAAAGCCCTCAAGAACACGATAGTCTGGTTTTTATCCTCACTAGAAAACTTGAGGGGAACTCACTTATAGCGCTTTTTAGGGGTCTTCAACTGCAAAAAGAAAAGCATGCGACTTCGAACCGGCAGTTATAAGAGTAACATTTCTATCAGAGTTTTCTCAAGTGCTTTAATATTTCTTGTGTTATTTATAGTTGAAATGTTTACGCAATGATGAGCGGTCGCCATACGGTACCGGGAAGACTATTGAAATTTTGTTTTAACAAAAACTGAATAATGGCGAAAATTTTAGTCTTCTTTACCTTCTGCGAGTGGAAAGTAAGTTCGGTGTCAGTTCTCAAGCCATTTTAAGTGTTCTAAAAGAAAAAAAGGATAAAAGGATTTAAATCGCCAGATCTCAGTAGTGATTCTGTTAGTATCTTCCACAAATCACATGCCCATAAGCATTTCGCAAAAAAGGCCGACGGCAGCATCATTATACCGGCGGATGAAGTTTTTCCACCAGTTTGTAATTGCTGACGCAAAGTCCTTCGGAAAAAATTCCACTAATTGGATTTTAGTCGATTTTAATAACTTTAATGGATTGGTAATTATATCGTTATACTAGTATTAAATGGCGCCCCTTCCTTGGCATCTGATTGCCAATAGTTAAAAAAGACAACTGCTTAAAGAGTAGACTTTTAAAAGCCGAAAAGAAATTATTGCAACATCTTATGTGTTATGGAATATAATTGGCTTTGTCTCCGATATAGCTGAATTGGTATTTCATAATTCTCATTTACTTTTTCGAAAATACACACGCACACATCCACATACGTATTTCTGATTTAGTATTACCTTTAGTATCCTATTGTCCAGATCGTGTGTTGCACGCTGTATTTGTTTACCCTCCATTATAGATTTATCACATCCCAGTAGGATGAATATTGTATTTAAATTCTGAAAAAATTATTTCGTGTACCTCCTTTACAAATGTTTCCATGTCTGCTTTTAATACTGTCCTGTGAAGTTTAGCAACTGTTCGTTCAGACAAAAAATAAGTAAATAAAAAATGACAATGACAATGTGACGTAATAAGCATGTGGCCCAGGAATCTTACATACGTAACTGTTTGTTGTTGTTGATGGTAGTTAAGCTTATTTTAAAAGGTTTTACGGTTAAGGTTTTAAATCAAAAGAATTCCTTTTTATAGCGGTTGTGTTGGCGGCTTCACCCCACGCATTTGGTTTTAATGTTTTTTTCGGCGGAAGACAAATTTATAAAAGAAAGGGTAGCCTTGGAAGTCTGTCAGCGCCTTTTTCTCTGTTTTGATCCATTTTAAATATTGAAGCCATAGACCTCGAAAAAACAAAAATGTAATTATTTCATTGGGATGTCTTTGAATTATTCATAGTGTTACAGGTGGTCCATAGCCACCTCTTGCGAGAAAAGGGAGAATAGAAACAAAAACTTCTTTAATTTTAGCCGAAAGTCATTAGGTTGCCATTTTGGAAAGTTTCTAAAAGCGGGCATTTATTTGTAAGTGTTGTAGGAGCACTTAGTAATGGCTTTAAATCGGAGAGGAGCCTGTTTGTTACAACCAGAATATGGAAAATGTAGTATTTGGGATTTTGTTCACCTTAGTGTATTATTTACTAAATCGATGATGAGAACTTTAGCAGTAAGTACCACAGCTTGACCCACCTAAAACACTGTTGAAATATATTTCTACCTTAAACATTTTCAAATTTATTTTTCCGATGAATCATAAAAACCACAGGAGCAACATTGAACAGATATTCATGTATTCGTGGTAAGAAATGCTGAAATGTTTAAGGAGTTTTCGCGTGTTTGTAAAATATGTCAGTTTCCTTCGGTCTTTCATCATATTCCTCCATCCATTTCTTATTCTACTTATTCATATAGAGAATAAAGCACGAAAGGATCTCTGTGAGATCACAGATTTTATGCAACATATATGTACATACAACTACAGAGCCACTCTCACCTTACAGTAGTTTGAAAATTCTAGTATGCTGTTTTTCCACAAAAGCAGAAAACCCAATTAAAATCTGAGACAGCAACAAAAGGAAGTCACCAACAATCACAAGCAAATGAGTAGTACCAAATTGGAGATGCGCATGACCGCCGCAGCGGGTTGTTTCCCTAACAAATATCTTGCTGTGCAGCAGTAAATGTAACAAAGCCAGTGGAATACTGTATTGTCGATGAATGTGGCAAATGAAATTAAATAAAGTAGCATTTTCCTAGCTGCCGCATTTGAAGCTATTTGTAGCCAGCGCACGCGCAGTTTTTACGCTTCATCGTAACATGACTCATTCGGCATTTGCTTTTTCGGTTGAATTACGCTTCACCAAACTGCTCAAAACTCCATTGGGTGCTAAAAGTAAACTGCTGATCGTTTACAGAGATGTTAAAACAAAAATCATAAAAGTCATGGTTTCTTTTTTTTTCTGTTTGCTTGCAGTTAAAACGAGGACATTTCCCTGCATGTGACCTGTAAATGCAGAAAGTCTCATTAATGAAATTCATATTTGTGAAAACGATTTACGTCAAATCGATATTTGCAACAGTAAAGAATAGAGAGCAAGGGCATGTAATTTGGAATCTCATGAGTTGTGGCAGCGTATCGAATGTCCTGGCACACGTAGAACACTGGCCGTAACTAATATTTGATTTTCATAAGAACGATTGCCAAAAAATTGTAACACTTTTTTAGTTCTAAAAGTCGAAGTAGTAAATAATTATGACTTAATATGTTAATTAAATGATTTTTTTCTATAATTATGTGTTTATAATTCGTATCCTGTTCTCCTGTGTTCTCATATGCAGAAGAGTTAATAAAAATGTAGCAGCTGCAGGTATCATATTAAGGCAAATATTTTCAGTTTCAAGGTTTCAATATTCATTTTTATCTCACAAATAATTGCTAATTCACCGAAAGGACAAAAAAATTGGACTCAACTCTTTTTAACTCTTCTCTGCAAGGAGGGTAAAATTGCACTATTTGAAACCTACTTGAATCCTTTTTTAAGCAGAAAAGTAAATATTTTTAGTTTCAAGGTTTCAATATTCATTTTTATCTCACAAATAATTGCTAATTCACCGAAAGGCAAAAAAAATTGGACTCAACTTTTTTTAACTCTTCTCTCAGCAAGGAGGGTAAGCTCTGCACTATTTGAATCCTACTTGAATCCTTTCAATCAAATTTCCTTAAATCAAGTACACTTTGAAAAAAAGCAACAAGCGGCTTTTTATCAAAAATTACATATAAAAAAATAATTTTCAAAGTGAGAATGCCCACATGAAAATAATTAAACCAACAAAATATTTTCTCCTTATGAATTTAGGCCTTGAAAGCGATCAAAGTATACGAGATCACAACAACCGTTAAAAAAAATTTCAAAGGAGTTTTACAAAAGGATTTCATTGCATAAAGTCGCCAAATATATTTAATTCATTAAAGAAAAGTTATACCAAAAATTTATATAAATGAAATACAGAGAAAACAGCTGATGCTCACTAATCCTAGTGAAACTATAAATAGCCGATGTTGCCAGATATAAAAACAAATAATAAATATAACTAAAGCCTACACAATCGTACGATTTGTCAAATATGGCATGTGGGCTGAAAATGTTGAATAGTGTGCCCTGAAAATTCATCTGAGCGACAGATTTGTACGATTTGCAAACGCTTATGAAAATGTTCAAAATATTATAGTTTTCATGCGATCAGAGTTAAATTTACTACAAACCAAAAATCTCAACGGATTTTTAAAATAGTATGGAATCCCATTAGTTCTTCGTGTGAATGAATCGTGCGATTGTGTAGGATAGTAAAGCATGGCTTTTAAACAAAATCAAATGTAAAGCTACCAGCTGTGTTGTGACAGTAGCAGAGTGAAGTTTGTATCAGCGGTCACTCCAGCGCCATGACCATCATTAGAACAGTATGAAATTGTACTTTGTACTCCATTATTTCTAAGGAAGCCACTTTAAAAATATTTTTCTCAGCTCATGTTTGAATCCTAAATTGTCTAATAGTAAAAATTAACATTTTCCATTTTTGGAACGTTTTGAATATCTTTCAAATGATATTGTAGAACTTAAGACAATTCTTTTTGGCCACAACATCAGTTGCAATTGAGTTAAATTTCCAAATTTTTCCATTTCTAGAGAAAAAATATGAAAAGGTCCTTCGATTTTATTTGAAGGTGCGTCTTCAGAACGTGTTAATGCGAGTTAATATCAATTAATGCTTTATATGTCACATAAAATATATTCCTGCATAAGTGATTTTATGACTCTGCTGAAACCAAACAATCATCTACACCCAACACACCTTTTTAATTGGCTTCTAAAAGGATTAAAGTATCAAGCGTTACATTTTTGTGATGCAGAAAAATTGCAAAAATAAATCCCAAAATAATGGGAAAAGTGCAATGAAACAAAAAAGAAGAAAATTACATATAGCAAAAATGTTCATGGTATTATAACAAACAATTCGCTAAATAAGCCGACTAATCCCTTGACACCAAAATATCAAATAATTTCAATACCACCACGCACTCCAACTGTAAAAATTTTTTGTTTTTGCACCATCTGAATTCTACAGATTCGTTCGTCTCTTTATAAGATTAAATATATTAGAATGTGTGTTAAGTATTGATTTGATTATGATTTGAATTTGAGTTTGAAACAGATTTTTATAAGCAAATAAAACCTAAATTGAACTAAAATTTACAAACACACACTTGTATACTTGTGCAGCTAAACAATTTAGATAATTGGTTTATATACGACTACATTGGAAATATGTAAATCAAAAGCTAAAGGGAAAGAATAGCGGATATGCAACTCGGAATTTCCTGCAAATAAAATAGGGGGGAATATGCACTAAATGGCAGTTTAAATATTGATGTTGAAGTGAAAAAATGTTAAAGAGAAATATAAAAATAGCTTTTGAATAACTTTGTATTTGAGGACCATTTAAATACTATACATTTAAACATCCACAATAAGTAAAGCATGCATGTCCTTAATTTTCAATTTCTTAGTTTTGCTAAAAATTTGCTGAATAAATTTAAATTCAGTGAGGTGTTAAAAGAAAGTACTCTTTTACATTTTATATCTCATTTCCTTTCCGATTCTAATACAGACTTTCTATCTAATTATCTTTTTGAATGAGTCGAACTAAGAAAACTAATGGGATAATAAGTTCAAAAAATAGGACATTTTTCAAAGTCTAATATATGAAGTCAAAGTTTCATAATGTGAAACCACACCTGGTAGTGGTTTTAAGACATGAATCAACAAAAAAGTGTAACTAAAGTGCATGAAAGGAGGGATAAAAACAATAAATTTCCTAAAAAAATATTAAAGAAATGAACAAACAACTAATAAAGAGTTGAGAGAAATTTCTTGAAAGTTAAAATTCAAAAGAAAATTGTGCAGCTATGGTGCAATATATTGCATTTGTAATACTGCAGTGGCTGAAGCTGACAATAAATCGGTTAAACATTTTTCAATTATTCTTATTTTATTTTTATAGTTAATATCTTTTGTATGATTAAACGTGATTGTATTTCAAAACATCCTTCTCAAGTAATGTAACAATATGACTATTGGCCGTAATTAGTACCGTGTGCTGCAGCACAACTCGCATACATCCGAAAATTACTTTCTCGAATTTAGTGAATTAACTTTAAGCGTTTTAAATGCTCACAAAATCCTTGTTATTAAGTTTGGGCATCACTTAAATAGAAATCAAATTAAGAGCCAGTGTATCAAACTAAATAAAATGTAATTTAAAATTTACAGTTGTTAAGGAAAAAAGAATAGAACCTGCTGCAACAACTACATCGGCAACAACAGCAATGCTTTTCAACAATCTTTTAAATGTTTTACAATATTCAAAACAAAAACAAAGCCAACAAAAATGCTCGTTAACATCCCTTGTTTAGTGTTGTTGCAATTTTTATGGATCTGCTTCTTCTCGTTTTTCAGTTGTGCATGATTTTTGTTACTCCCAGTACAGGCGACAACGTATGCAATTTGTTTCCGTTTCCTGTTATGCAAATACTTGTTGTTGCATTTTTTCACTTGTATTAATTGTGCTGTTGCCAACAAGCGTATGCTTATGTGTCTCTGTGTGTGTGTGTGTGTGGGCTTGTTTAACGGCAACAAGCAAAAGCAAAAACAGAACATTAAAAATTCTAATAAAACCTAAAATTTATACTGAAAGTATTTTAAGCTTTTTTCCAAAATATTTCGTTCACTATTCATTTGAAACTTTTTTGATTTTGCATAAATAGAAACAATCAATGTGTTTCAAATTTAGCAATTCCCTTTTGTTTGGCAATATTGAGTTGTGGATTTTTAATATTTTTTGTTTCCATCAATAAATTTGGAATTGCAAGTCCAACCACCCGTATAACTTTATTACTTAATCAACACCCTGTTTTTTCCACAATTCGATTGTTTGACAATTTAACAACGAAACCTTTTGAAAAAATTACAATGCGACCGTGTTGTTAAAGCCGTTAAGGACACTGGCATACTTTTCTATTGTTTTTTTTTTTTTTTTTTTGTATAAGCCAACAATATTACAAGATTTAAATGAGTTCATCATAACTATTAGGTAGGGGGAATAGTGACAAACGGTTGTTTCAAAGTAATGGGATTTACGTTTTAAAAAGCTCTCTTTCAAACGGAAATACAGACTAAAAGTCCAGAAGCTAGATTTAATAATTCCACAGAAAAGGTGCCAGAAAAGGATTTAAAGCACAAGCCTACAAAATTTATTTGTAAAATAAATTATTATTCTACTAAAACTAAATTATTAAATTATTATTAAATGTAAAAATTTGGCATAATTTTCATATAAAGTCATAAATATAAAATTTAATTAAAATTTTTAAATTTGTTTATATGCTAATATGGGCCTTCAGAGGTTTTAAAAAAGTGACGGCAGAAATTCTTAAAGTCTCTTATGTGATTAAAAATATGTAGTACTCAAATTGAGCAATAAGTTGACTATGTGGGGATGTGTGTTTAGCATGATAAAATAAATTTTATGAAATAATCTATTAAATATATTTTTATTAATAATTATTATTCAGGTGACTTTTTAAAAATTTTATATTTACACTGGAGAACAGTGATTTGCTGCATATATCTAAGTATTACACTACTTAAGAATATAAATTTCTTTATTAATGTTTTATTAAATACGTTTTCTACAGAATTTCTAAATTCAAATTCCATTTTTATATATATTTAATATATTTTAGTTCAATGAACAATTAATATATTTTCCACATTCCATTTATAATTTATTAAAAAGAATTGTTTAATATGTAAATAGACCTTAAGTTAAAAAATTGGCTGGAAAAGATAAAACCAAAGAAGCCATTTATGCTGACTATTAATTAATTAAAGAATTTTCAGATTTACTTTATTTTTATAATAAAAACCAAATATATCATTATTAACCAATGAAATACGACTTCAGAAAGATGGAAGTTAATTTGAAGCGACCACCGATACCGCCTTCCTGTTCAAACACTCTTGGCAAATTTATGAGAATTTTTTTTGATTTTATGACTGCCGTTTTTAGTTGACTATTTTATTAATCAAATTATCCTACAACAGACCATAAGCTAGGCGATGTATTCTCCAGGACGAATTCGAAAAAACTCTTTTGCCAACCCAATATGATTGGCCAAAGTCTCAGCTAAAGCATTAAATGTGAAACGCCTGTAGTTGTTGTGTGTCATCGTTGTCTATTTTTCTTTTCGCGCTTCCCTCTATAATTTAATAATTTTTCTTGCCTGCAATCTTTATTAACCCCTTTTTGTGAAATTTATTAAAGTTAATCATTTGTCGAACATGCTGAACACTTAATGAAAAGGGGTGAGTGAGTGCGTGAGGTGAAGTGTAGCTTCTGTATAACCGAGGCAAACTGAAGCCGGTAGCAGTTGTCTGCAACCTGGTGTGTTAATAATACAATAGACAAATTTTTTTATATACGAGTGTAAAAAACAAAATAATAAAATTTATTATAAATTGTTTACAGTGTTTAACCGTTTAATGTTCAGTAGAAGGGTGCGAAAATGTGTGTCTCGGTTTTTTCTTCTTTCTTTTTTAACTTTTTTTTTTTTTTTGTATTACGAGTTTAACGTCGTAATAAAAGTTATAAATCATGCAACATATTGCATAATAATTATTGTTTAGTTTTTGGCTTTCGGAAAATGCTTCTTCTTACTACACACGCTGTTTTTTTTTTTTTTTTGTTAGTGAATACTATTTTACAGATTTCTGGAACGTGTTTAGCGATTTTTGTGATTTTTTTAAGAAAACATCTAGAATTATTAACTATTTAAAGAAAAAATATTTACTGTAATTATTAATTCGTACACACATCTGTTGGTCATCCCCTTTGAAAAAAAGTTTCTGGTCAGTGTTTAGTGATCCAGATCACGTTGAGCGTTTTGGAGCTACGATAGATTTCATTCCAAGTATGCACTTACCATCCTGCAGATTAATTTACCACTAGATGGACACAAGCATTCTTTGAAATTACTTATCATATGTTTTGCGTATTGAACTCTTGCATGTCATGTTGGCTGACGCATATGGTTAATTTCTCTAAAGTGGAAATTTTATGTAGCAAATTAAATTTTACGATCTAATGAAGGATTGCGTGTTGTGAATTTTATTTGTAACAGTTTGTTTTATATCACTTTCCTGGCCACATTTAACATATTTCAAGACTGCATAATTTAAATTCTATTTCACTAAACATTCCAGTAAAAAAAGCTAGTGCAATTGTAAATCAGAATTTTTTAGTTCGCGAAAATATTTCACTTAAGAAAATTTTCTATAGAAATAGTCTTTCGATATCCTGGATTAAAAACATAATTTTATAATTATAATTCGATGTAAATAAAATTGGGGGATAATTTTTTTTGGCTTCTACAAGCCTTACTAGATATTTTTCAAAACAAAGTCCTGTTGGCATTTATTTCTTTAAGGAGTGGTTTGTTCAGTTTTTAATTCTGGCAAATGGAAGCTGGGCTCACAAAGCTGTTGACTTTATAAGAAAATAACTACTTACGAAATTGATACAGGAATATGAAAGAAGTATATCTGCAATGAGCATCCTTTGATAAGGAGTAGAATAAGCAAAGAAGCGACAAATACGCATTTTATATGAGTATAAGGAAATGCACATTATTTATTGTACTCTTCGGAAGAATGCTTTCTTAAACCTTTAAAGAAATTTTATTATCAACAAATATTTGCTTGAAACTATTAAATGGAACCCACATGAATGAAATCTACAACTGATGAGTGTGTGGAAGGCTCTTTGTAAATAATTTCCATGCAATAGTATAAATTATCTTCAGTTCAATATCGTAATTTAATCTCTCAATTTATCCAAAGACAAGCATTAAAAAGGAGCTGCAAATTAATTTCCATAAATAGTCTGCGCTTCGTGCGTTGGCCGCGTAAAAAATAGCAGCGGCATACAAAGCGATGGCTTACTTGCTTGAAATTGTCATTGAAGAACTAAATGTGTTTACATAATTAATTAGAGAAAATACAATGCAAATGCAAAAGGATATGAACAGTTTTCACTAAAGACTGTGCGAATAAGTTTCTAACGGAAGAACACTCACAAAAAAAAAAACGGAAAAAGGACACGTGATTTTCAACTGTTTAACAAACAGGAAGCTGACAAGGGTGGCAGTTATTTGAAAACTGAAATATACGAGTACATTTCATATAATCAGTAAGGAAGGATGCTTAGAAAGTGCTACAAGAAGGGGTTTGGTTAAAAAACGCAAACTGTTACAGTGGTAATAATGCTAAATCAAACATTCAACATAAAAATATTTTGAAAATATCTTTATAGCTTCGTTTCAGTTTACAATGCCTTCGACTTTAACATGCATCAAAATATTGCACAAATCACTTGCTAATGACAATTATTTCCTCTTTTTGTCCTTTTTGTTCCACTAACATTGCAAGACCGTAAAAATAATTGTTTTTTTTTTTTTTTTGTTTTTAATAGTTTTGTAATCCTTTGGTGTTTTACACACACTCACTGTCATCGCGTTCATCTGCAACCCTTTTATTTTTCACAATGACTTGATTTTTTTTATTGTCAATTTGTGTTCTATTGCACGTTTATTAGTTTGTTAAATGAATTATGAAAATTGTGACAGAGCATCCTACAACAGATTTGTTTCACAATTGTGTCACACAACTGGACTGGGCGTGGATTTCAAACATTTGTCTTTTATGAGCATTTTCGGTTTGATTTAATACGTGGATGTGGGGCGTTTACCGACCGCTAGACAAACAGGTTTTTTCCATGGGTAACAATTGTTATTAATGTTTAAAAAATAATGAAAAAAATAATAGTAACTAAAAGTAATTCGGTTCGAAACTCAATACAGGCGAATTGTGTTGTCTTTGGGGCGGCATAAGGATGTTAAGTTAAAGGGTTATTTCTCTAATGAAATAAATGTGAAAACCAACACGAAAATATTTCAGGATTGCAACATACTAAATTAAATTTCTTCAGTCTGCGATAACTATTCTATGGCTTCGAAACTCAACCGATAGTTGTATCAAAGATTAAAAAGAAAGTAAAATAAATTTAAATAGACTCAATATTTCTGAAACAATTTAATGTTCACTTTTTCACAAGCTTCTTTAAGCAGTTTCTACTGTTTTCGGCTCACAAAACTAAACGAGAGCAACTGCTTTTACTATTTATGTGTGTTTGCCGAGTACCAAGATTTTTCTTTGCAGCGGATTTATTGTCCTTTTCACTAAGACATTTTCAGAGACAATTTGAAATAAATCAACAATTTACAAACTGAATACTTTGCATATTGATTTATTGAGCAAAATATTAAATGATAGGATTTAGCTGTACATCTGAACGGGGTATAACAATTGACAACCAATTTCTCTGCTCGTTTGTAACATAAACGTAAGAAGTAAATATTCTTTATATCCTTTGGGATATCTTTGGGGTATAAGCAATTTTATTCCTTCGCTAGACACTTGAATTCGTCCATTAATTGTTTAAACAGGCATGTAAAAGAAGAAAAAATGTTACATGGCATTAGCATAAAAATTTTATTTTCTTAACACAATTTTACGTTGTAGTTCTCATTCGGTTAGTTGCGCTTTAACATGACTCGTGGCTGGTTTATGTGGAAACTTAAATGGAAATCCTTTGGGTAAATATTTCGATAATTGATGGCATTTTTTCCTAATTTGTAGTGCTGGCAACTACACAAGATGCTGTCGCAATGATGTTTTAGAAACGATACGATGAATAAACTATTAATGCCCTTAACTCAGCTCCTATATGGCAGTTTTTTTAATCATATCTTAACATCATTGATAATTTTGATCTGATTAAACTATAAATTATTTCAAGTGTTGATTGGTCTGTGGCATAAACTTTCTCGTCTGCCCTTTAGAATTCGAACATTTCCAAATAATAACGTTGTGAAAAACTTTGTGTTACTTCCTTGTTGTCCTTAATTTCAATTCTGTTATACAATGGCTGGCGACTGGAAACAAGCAACTGTTCAAAAGGCCACTTAAAAATTCTTTAAGTTCTTTTCGTCATACATTTGCTTGTGAAGGTTTTAAGGTTTTTAAGTCCACTTTAGTAATTACTGGAAACGGATATGTATACCCACACACTCACACACATCGACATACTTATGCAAAAGTATACAGAAATATGTATAAGACGGGGCTGAAGTTAAAAAAGAAAGCCTGAAATAAATTTATAAATAAAAGGTCAAAACAAAACAACCATTTGACAATTCATTAAGATGCGGAAGTTAAACTCAAAACTGCAATTTCCCCTAGAACCAATTATAGAAAAATTTTAATACAACGAATCCAACAAAATCTCTTTGCCTTTACCGACCAAACCCCACAAACGACTACAGAGTATACATTCATGCAAATGAAAACTTGCTGTTCAACATGCTGATCTACCAGCCATCCGCTTTGCAAAAAGATATGTCAACCAAAAAAACAAAAGAGAAAACGTTGTACTCGTGCCAGAGGTAAAATAAAATAATCATGAAAACTTAGTCTTGAACGTCATTCATGTAGCTGTGCGCCACATAAAAAGGAATAACAAATATGACCGGCCAAAGGACATGCCCCAAAAGGCTATGGGCTCATAAATTGAAATCAGAACAGCAGCCCGAATGGAAAAAACTAAAAGAAAAATATTTTATATGCATGTGCATGTGTGTGTATGTGTGTGTCTGTTTGTATTACTGATGTACTCACATATATAAACTGAAGAATAATTGAGTAATTCTACAAGACACTCATATGGTGGAAACAAGCATGTAATATTTAAAAAGGGAGTCTTCTTGCGATGCGTCGCAGGCTACCAGCTAGTTGTTGAATAAGATTTAATGCTTTCCACTTGTTAAACTCCTTGATTTTGCTGGCAATTACTAACCAGTTTACTGACTTGCATTTGTGTGCAGGTAGAGCATTTCAAGTATACATATATTTGAAAATGTACTCGATGTTAATGAAATGTGTTTATAAATTTATTTAAGGATGGACACTGTCTGTACGCTACTTGAAATGTTTAGAATTTGTCGATTCGTTTGAGATTTCTTTGGCATTCATTCCCAAAGCTTAAGGTTCCAGCACCCTTAAGTCTTATGGATAATCGACTTCATAGTACGTATCAGCTGCTTCGATCACCTACTTCAGCTTTGCTCCAGATATGTAGAGGTATTAAAACAGTCGCTTTTAGCTTTACCCTCCTACATGTTCAAGCACGTGTGTATGAGTGCCTTCATACTATTTCACTCGTCATAGTTGATTATCAAGAAATGGCGTCTGATGTATTTTAAAGCCTTTTTGTAGGAGTAGTTGTAACATTTTTACCCACTGCTGTTCATTTGCTTCTAGTGGTGATGGTGGTAGTAGTTAAAGCCTGAGGCCTGCATATAAATAACGCCTGTGGCCATAAAAAAGGCCAACATGTTTGGTAACTACAGTGGACAACCAACCGTCATGTGTTCCAATTTTATATGTGCAAAGTGGGAGAGATAATAAAACACATTCTTTAGTTAAGTTTTGCAACATTTTTTATATTAATTTATATCTTTTTTCCTCCTCCTTCTCTTTTTTTTACTGATTGCCACTGAAGTTTCTCTTGACTTTTTGTTGAGTTGTGTAGCCATTTTTCCCATCTGTAGTTACTGATGGAAAATATAAAGTGTCTATAATTTTAATTGTATGTTAGTGGGAGTAGTAGAGGAGCTTGTAATTGGTAGTGTGACATTGTAATCGTTTCAAGAATGTTCTTAAATTACAGAAATATTTATTGGCAGAGCAGTGAAAAAAAATGTGGCGCATAAAACCGAGTAATTGCGATCAATTGTAATAGACTTCCTTTGTCACTTCGACAGGAGAAAGTTGGAAACAGTTTTTCAGTTTCTTATAAATATTGTTTTTTAAAAAAGCTCGCTTGCTATGTGAATACATTGCATTTTAAGCTTAAAATGTGGGAGTATTGCAAATTACTTCTCTATTAAGGAGCTAAAAATATGTATGTGGAAGGAAAATTTAGAATCTTAAGAGGCGAGAACGATATTCTACGTTATTATAAGAGGCTATTTCAACACATTTTATATCGTATTGGTTGGCGGATTCATAGTTGATATCTGGACCAAATTCGGTATTTCTGAAAGCTCTATTGACTTTTGACATTATTATTACTAAGCTTATTATTACTAAGTGGTAGACTTTACCGGCCTTCATAAGGATAAACAAAGATAAGTTTTTCGCTTTTTAACCTTTCAAAACCTCTTAGAAGCAGTACAAAAAGAACTAGTTTTGACGAGGATGTACTTCTTACACTCGCCAAAATAATTAGAATTTTTCTCTAATATTACACAGTATACAATGTGCATTTCCTTTGCAGTAAAATGTTTGTCTTCAGTTCTACTAGTTTTCCCGAATGGAAACATAAAATCGAAATGCAAAATTTTGAAAAGGAAACATTTTTCGTGAGGAGTTTACAAATTCACTTAAAGAATCCTTACACAACAATAGATGCAATAAATGCGTGTAAAGCAGTGACCTACCAAGAAGTTCTTAAGTCTGTTATTCAAAAAGGACAATTATTATTTGTGAGTACGTGTGAGTGAATTTTTGTGGCAAAACTCGTTCCCATTTTAATCCTTGCAAATGCTCTGATTTAAATTACATCATAAAATATAAGCAACACTTTAATAGCAAGAACATTTTGTATAAGGAAAATAACAGCAGTACCAGCAGCAGGAGCAGCGAAATCTACTGCTGAGTACTGACAGCGTACATTATATCTGAGGCCTTTTGCCATGCTTTGTTTTTAATTGTTTATTTGTTATTGAATATAAAACATTTAGAAAGGACCAACAATTCTTGCCTCACCAATATCCTTAAGGATTAAATAATATTGTATAACTGAGTAAGGCCAGCTAAAAACCTTGGCAGCCTTCACTGAAACAAAGCAATTCAGTTAAATATGGGTAATTTTAGTTCAATTTTATGACCTGTATGGAGGTGAATAGTTGGTTTAACTAAAATTTTATTACTCTTGTTTAAATCACCGCTAATTCAATTGCCTTTGCTGCTAAAACATTCCTCTAGTTTAGTGCTGTTATTTGTTATTTTAGGTGCGACCCCTTTAAATTGCTTTTTTGTTAAGTAAATTAAATTTACAACTGGAGGTAGAGATAAATACCTTGAAAGGATTTTGTGGCAATTGTTACGTTACCTATTTGAAAAATTTTCATAAATGCGGTTCGTAGAAAAGCAAATTAAAAGGTGTGTCATGCTAAAATAACACACAGTGTAGGAAAGAGTGCTACAAATTAATCAATTCGAAATACATGTGATTTAAATTCCATTTCCCCGAACTACAATAACAAGGCTTTACTTTCCTTTTATCACACTTCATAGGACGTAAAGGGATTTCGTTAGCTAGAGATATGCAAATTTATTTATTGTATGATTTACTAGCCTATGAGACATGCTTTGCATAAATGAAGCGTTTTGTAACTGAAGCTGAGAACTACAATCCAGTTTAGGAATTTTCTTTCAAGGTCTCTTTAAGATTCAGTAAATAAATATATGTATCTCTTTCATAAAACTGTGGCAGGCATCGCAGAGAAAATAAAATGATCTCTCGTAAATATGAGCAGAGAGAAATCACTCGCGTTAGGTCTTACTTTTTAAATAATTTTAGTTCATCACAATAATATGTGGAGTGGGGATAATCAATGCTTTACCGCAGCGGCCTAATTCTTTTCTTTATCGACAATAATATCCTCGTACGATAATTAGTACTATTAAATACTTTTATATAGTACTTGGTACCTGCATTAAATTAAAAAAAAAAAATTATTTCATTATTATTAAAGAACTTTAAAGAATCATTAGCATTTTTGTCCCCTGTTACAACCTTTTTTTTTTTTTGATATATATATAGTAGTTACTGAAATTTTTCTAATTTTTCATAGAAGGTGAATGATTTCTCTAACAAAAATTCTTTTTTTAATACTCTTCAGTTTTGTTCAGCAATTTAAGTGAAATGAAAAAAAAATAGGTAATTTATTTGTAATATATCCGACAGTTTTTTTAAATCTGTAATAACAAATTGTGTGCTTTCATTTCTTTCCGATATCACACAAGGAAAAGTTTTTTAGTTTTAATTCATGTGCATTTACTTTAGTAAGAAAACAAAACCAAACTTGTGACTTGCAATCCTTCCCTACATACACTTAACATGTGATTTGTTCACTTAATTTTTGAAAATAATTTTATATTGATTTTTTCTGTGTGCATTATTTAAATTGAATTTAAGGGGCAATGTTAAGTACTCGTATCGATAAGTCACATGATGCGGATGAGTATGCGCATAGAAAAAAACACGATAATTTTAAATGTAGCTCTGGATTTTGTAATTATGAATTATTCGTTTCAGCTGCTTTAAGGAAATGGTAAAAGAATTTTGCAAAAAATTTATGTTAAATGTATCTAATTTGGATTTAATGAAAGAAGAAAAAAATGTATGGGGAATCTAAAAAAATAGTTTTTACCTGCTTTTTGGCCGCTACTGCGTTTGTCTTTTGAAGAGAGTAGATTTAGAGAGCACTACCAAAAAACCTTCGACAATCATATTTTACGCGCTTAAAACTACGCGTTGTATATTGGTATTAAAACCAAATCGATTTATCTATATATAATGTATATCATTGATTTAATGCTGAACTTTGAGGCAGTGTGTGTGTCTTGTGATGTATAAAGCCATCGTATATTTGGCAAAGTTCGGATAATCGGTATTCTTCCAAGCATATAATTCCTTCCAAATTTGGAGCTATAGTTTACGAGCCAAGGCATCCAATAAAATATTTACAAAATTAACACAACTTTATTTTTCCAATAATCACCTTTTCGTTGTTCCTCTGCATGGAAAGGAACATACTTATATTTCTTTGCCTTTTTTGGCAACTGTTTATCCAGCCTTGCTGAACACTTCCTGATGCATTAGATCGATGCAACTGCAACACAAAACTGAATTGAAGCTGTTTTTAATTTAAATTTTAACAAATTTTAAAGTGGTTGCTTTCATGTTACGCTTCTATCCGAATGCAGGCATATAAATTTCACATTAATGCTTTTAGTTATATTTAGTCCATTAAAATATATTGGCGACAAGCAGTGTTTAATCTGAAGGCATCACCTTTAAAAGTCCTTTTAAAAATTAAACAATAAAACAAGGAATTTAATTACTAATTCAGAATATTTTTAGTTGTGTTATTGGTTCGAGCGACTCCGTTTAGTTGATAAAATTATGGAATTTACAGTTTTTGTAGGTTAGTTATTAGCAAAGAAATCAATCAGCTGGATATTTTCTTTTTCTTTTTGTAATAAAAATAATAATAAAAACAATAGTAATGAAATGGCATGAACTGTTACCTTTACAAGGATTCAATATTCAATTTCTGTACGCCAACAAATTGAATTCCTTTGCGCTCACCATTCATAATTAAACTGTCACAGGAACTTGTTAAAGGAGGGGGTATTTTGATCCATTTTAAATCAAAAAATAACCTCTAAAACACACTCGAATAAATTCATTATCGGGCAGGATATTAACATGTCGAACAGACATGTAAAATTAATTGATTTAACAGAGTTGAGTGGAATTGAAAAATACAACGAAAAAAAAACATACAAAATTTAAGACCAGTCGGCACAAGTATTGTATGTGGAACAAAAGCAATACAAATTAAGGGCGTTGAAAATGACCAGCGGCTAAATTCTGCAGAATTCTATATAATTTCATGTACAAACCCCGACGAAATGTTCCTGCAAAAATTAAAAGTACTCGTAGCAACCTTTTTGCTATTAACATTAAAACTCAATTAGATTCGTTACACGCCCAATTATGTTGGATACTTGGAGACACTCCAGCATAAGCTAAAGGACAATTAATAAACAATGTAATGTGGAAAATAAATAAAGCAAAAACGAAAATGAGCCATTGATTTAGTTCTTTCAGGCCAAGCACCTTGTTAACTTGTCTGTTTCCTGTTGAATAATGAATTTTATATAAATTAAAAGCACCATCAACAGCCATCAAATCACAAAACCCACACATTTAACTTCCTTGCACACACCGTAATCCCGTTGGGTTGAATTGTGGGGTGGGGCGGTTGCAGAGTAAAAGTATTACTGTCATAAACGCCAATAATTATATTGTTTAAGTTGCCAACAAAATATGGCCAAACTGACACCCTCGTAATTTTGGCCAACAAAAATTGGCTTCTTGGTAAAATGAAATATATAAAGTTTCAAAAACAAAAAAAAAAAAAATCAAAACTTTCCCAAAGTTAAGAAAAGAGTTTGGGAAAATTGTATTTTCTTCATTTTATTTTTTTTTTATTTCTGTGAGTTTCTTTAATTTAAGACATTTAACTTTGGCAGATTGTGTTGAACATGTTGAAACATATTTTATGTTGTTAATGGCATTAATTAGAGTTGCCAGCTGCCAAAGTTAAAAGCATAAATAAGCATCTTTGCCCAAGCAGCTGTTAAAATTTATATCGTCATATCAAATGGAAAAGGAAAAGAATAAAAAATGTTCAGGCAAATTAAACTTTTACATTAATCATAATGAAGTATTCTAATTCTCTACTAATCAAAGTCCTTCTTTTTTTATTAAAAATTTAAAAAAAAAATTTATATCTCAATATTTAACTATTTCTTTCTGTAGGATTAAAAAAAAAAGTTGTTGTTACTTAAAAAATATTAACAAAGAAAATTTTCGTGTATTAACACAAAAGGTATCGTTATGCTGAGTATGCAAACATAACGAAAAAACTATTCAACATTCATAATTAAATTGCAACAGAAACGGATATTTCGAACGAAATACGATAAGTGAGCATTTTTCAAATCATACAGCGATATGTGAAAGAGTTAACTCACCTTAAAGCAACGTAATCTTATTTTCTTTCATACAAAATAAAATTTCATTTCTAAAAGAGAAATTCAATAAATTCGTAGCAAAACTACGAATGCCTCAAGATGTGGGTTCGATCCCCACATCTCTCACTCATGTTTTAATATCTATTGTCTTTATTATTCTTAGTATGCTGGTGTGATGCAGGCAAAGAGTTCGGTTATGTAACATTTGAACACATATACCATTCTTTGCCTTCAGCCTACTTTACCACTCACATGTCTTCTCTTGCACTCTTCTGCCGCCTTTTACCTAATTTTTTCTAATAATTTTAATAAGAAAAATTATTTATGAACTGTTTTAACAAAATATGAAATCGGCGTAACTTCTTCAGGATATTATGGATTTAACAAAATTTTTTTTTTTAATTATTCCCCCGAAATAAATTTACTCATCAGTTCAGTTTAAATCCATTTGCATCAGCATATCCGGTTCAATTTATTTCCAACTCGCCGAAGTGACTCAAGCTGATCATAAGCTGATCGGTTTTCAAAATGTGTGTATGGCTGTCAAGCAAAGTCAGGATATTTTTTGGTTGCTTAAAAAAGGCTTTTCATTATACATGCCCCTAAACTTATAACATTTTATATAAAAGTAAAAGAGGGTAATAAAAATAATAAACGGTTTATATAATACGAAAGTGGCATTTTACTGCGCGTCAAGGACAAGAAAGTCCTTATTAATTTCAATAAATTTTTCCAAAAAAAAAATAATTATTTCATTGCATATTAAGTTCTGCCACTTTTGAACGATTTCAATATGGAATAAAAAGTAATTTCCATAATTTCCATAATTTCCATAAATAAAGTATTAATTAAGTGATTTGAAAATGACCAGGGGATTTATTGCGAGTAATACTTCATTCAAAAGCATTTTCACTCAAGCATGAGCATTTAGTACACCTAAAAGAAAGGACTTCTTTACCAAATATTCCTGGTTGAGAAGGAGATTCATGTAAGTATTCAAACCTGCCAAGTAAGGCTACAATTATACCCCTTATCTTCATTAGACATCATCATAAGTTTTCCTAAAGCTTTTCTTATAGACCCATCTTCGGCTACGACTATGCCAAAAATTGGCAAATCTCTTTTATTATGGCACCGAAACTTATACGTTTTCATTTTGCCTTCTTTTCTAGATAGTAGAAATGTTGGAAAGGAATTACACTGGAGCTCTTTCAAATGGGATACAAAATATTTTCTACTGCTAAAGGATGAATTCAAGCATCTGTTGTAACATTTCGCATTAAGAATTTCTATTTTAATAAAATCCACTTTAATCCTTTTAAGCAATTATATAACAGCAACTCTAAAATCTTGTTAACAAACGTATTAAATTTGTATTCCTCTGATAGAAAATAGACTCAATTGCTAAACTTCTTAACATTTCATAAGCCCCGAATATCATTCGATAACAAGCATTTTGTTTTCATTGTCAATGACCCGTAGTATGAAAGTAAAATTGTTTATTATTAGTTGACGATTCCCTCTTGCTAAAAACGCATAAAAATTAAGTCATTAAAGTATTAATAAACTATAAATAATAACGACGGCAATTCCCCCTATTCCTGCTCATACACCGGCAACTTTTCTAGTTGAGTAAAATGTTTCCAAAGAGGGCTGCTTGTTAAACGGGGTGTCTGATTATGAGTGTTTGTTTGGCTCGTGACTTGTGTTAAATAGTTGAAGCGTTTTTCGTCAAATTTTCCCCTAAAATGAAGACAAGATGTCTCGTTTTAAGCGCACAGGATTAAGAAAATTTCAAGTTGTGCCAAGTGAAATAGAAATCGTAGGAAAAGGAGGCAGTGACACCGAATTATGTATGATATGACAGAAATGTGCCACCCGCACTTAAGCGATAACGCACACCGATAGACAAGCAGAACTTCGTACGTATCTCACAAGTGTATCACAGTCAACACCATACTTGGCATGTCATGTGCGCCAGGCTACACACATACATACGTATTTGTTGCTCCATGCAACACTAAATGACTTCTGTGAAAATGACTTACGACTCGATGTTCTGCGGCATTCATGCGTTTAGTAAAGACATCATCAACTTTCGATAACAAAAAGAAATAACAAAAAAAAAAAAAAAAAAAAATATGGTAAATGTAGGTGGTTGTCAAGATTGCTATACCGTCTTCGAAAGGGGGAGGAAAGTTTGGAAAATATTTGTAAACAAATAGAAACGTAGAAACAAGCAAGCACACGAATGCATGCCACATACGTGCAGAAGTATAAAATTACCATGTGTTTGCCTAATTGTGTGCGAGTGTTTAAATGTTTTAAAGTAATTTGAGGAATTTATTCGTACCCGATACCCTACTTGTGGACCATTAAGGCACCTTAAAGATTTGCCTTTTAGCATATTTGTCTTGCTTTTGGTATAAATTTGCCAATAAACATCTGCATAATTGCAGTTGCATGCGGTTATCTGGAAGTATGGTGGAGCAGCACAAAATCCTTCTTCGAACTAGCATGCCTACAAAGGAGTGCTAAGAATATTGTTGGTGAAATGCCTCTTGCCTTCGTGCATTTGATCCTCCTCATAAGGTTACAATTACTTAAACAGAGCAGCAATTTTTTGCTTTCTTCTGCTTTTTCAAATGTATTAACCACAGCAGGCTACCGGCTGTAAAATGTCAAAAATGAAATACACATTTTTAAAAGAAAAGTATTATTTTGATGACCACACAGCTGCAGGATTACACGACCACCTAGTAACTGCAGTAAATTTAAATCTATTTGGCTTTTTGTGGTGGGCAGTGAACAGCAAAAGTGCTGCCAATACAGTGAAACAAGTAAAGAACGATTTCAAAATTTTATTCTTTTATTTAACAGCTCATTTCTCTCTGTTGCAAGTATATTTTAAATAAATCAATTAATCTTCCTAAATGTAAAAATATTCACATTGACATCATTTTAGTCTTATAACAATATTATTGTATATTAACAACAACACTAACACAATTTTTTTTTGATGAAAGTGCTGTCTGACGATCTGCGTGAGCATGCAATGGAGTGCTTAGTATTCCTTAAAACAAAATATAGTCTACCGAATACTGCGCTTTAACTATTAATCTTGTGAAGTCCTTGAAGTCCTTGTGAAGTCTAAGCAGATGTTGAAAATAATTTTCTAGATTTGTTGGTATTAATTGATAAAATGGTCACAGATTTGGCCCGGACTTTGCCATTTTCAGAGATCTAAATTGCCAAGAGTGCACATTTCTTTAAATATTCTTGTCGGATCGGCCTACAGCCAACCACTTAGCTTAATTTTATTATGATACTTCTAAGACATCAAGAAGAGCAGAGAGAATTCATAAGTATGTGCTTTATGATTTCTCAGTCTAATTCCTTAAGGCCTTCTTACTTTCAGTATAAAAACTATACATTATCTTATCCTTTTAGGCAAAAAATATTTTTTTTTATCATCAACTTAATAATATCCGTAATATCATTTGCATATTAAAAAAATGACTTTTGGAACTTTTCCTGTCATTTCGGTCAAAAAAGTGTAATTATTTTAATCTCATATCTGCGATCAAACCTATTGTTTCATTCAGAAAAGAAACTCCCACAGTAATGTGTTTTTGCTTGGCCTCGACAATGATTCTTGAATACGTATTTTGGTAGAAAATGATACCAAAACCTTTCTAGAGAGAAGCTTTCCTTAAAAAAAAATTATATAAAATGTAGACAAGGAGCAACATTAAGTTAAGGCGGTGCTTAGTTTCAGATTTTTGATCCTATATCCGCACTTTGGCTATAGTCGCATCTGCAAAATTGGATATTATAATGCAAGGCATTATGGCGGAGTTCGCACAAAGGCATAGTGGCGGAGAAGGCAGGATAGTTTTTTGCAAGACTCTAGAGTGTATGAAATGTTGTATCGCCATATTGTTGTTCAGATATACGTAGCTGTTAAGAATTTCGACTTTGATAAGTAATTCAAATGCGAATGGGGAATTTCCACTGATGATGCTGCTTAAGGCTGAAACTTGTGCACAGTCGCCAGGCTGGATTTGAAAAAAATTAAATGTCCAATACTATTTTTAATCGGTTTCTTCAACTTTTATTTTCTATTTTGATGTTTTTTTTTTTGTTCTGAGAAATAATTTGTTTTCTCATTTAAGATTTCCTGAAGAAGTGCAGCAAAGGTTGCGCTGAAATTGGAATTAAGAAATTAAATAATTGCTCAGAATAGTTAAGCAGATAATAATTATCTTCAATGCTGTACTTTCAATGAATTTTAATTGCGGAATTTCAATGTCTTTGCAACAACAACAAGCAAAAGGTTTAATGTCGAAGTGACGTAGCTAAAGAAATCTGCTTTTCTACAACCTGTTAGCTACCCAGTGTCCCGAACCGGGCTCTCACGTACGATGAGTAATAGGAAAATCGTTTAGCACTATTCATTTATAATATTAATTACATTCATATATAATAAGCATATAATATATTAACTTAAGAGAGGTTGTGCAGTCCAAATTTAGAAGCGTGAGAGGAAGAAATCTATTTTTCTACAAGTTCTTGGCTGCCCACTGTCCCGAACCGGGCTCTCACGTGCGATAAGTAATAGGAAAATCGTTTAGCACTATTCATTTATAATATTAATTACATTCATATATAATAAGCATATAATATATTAACGTGAGAGAGGTTGTGCGGTCCAAACTTAGAGGCGTCAGAGGGAAAAATCTATTTTTCTACAAGTTCTTGGCTGCCCACTGTCCCGAACCGGGCTCTCACGTGCGATGAGTAATAGGAAAATCGTTTAGCACTATTCATTTATAATATTAATTACATTCATATATAATAAGCATATAATATATTAACTTAAGAGAGGTTGTGGAGTCCAAATTTAGAAGCGTGAGAGGAAGAAATCTATTTTTCTACAAGTTCTTGGCTGCCCACTGTCCCGAACCGGGCTCTCACGTGCGATGAGTAATAGGAAAATCGTTTAGCAATTGTCATTTATAATAGTAGTTGTGCCCATGTATAATAAGCATATAATGTATTAGTGTCAGAGAGGGTGGGCGGTTCAAATTTAGAAGCGTGAGAAAAAGAAATAGTTTCTTGGCATACCTCCCGCATTTGTTTCTATTTGGAAATGCGGTCAGGTTTAACCTTTTTTGAAAAATCCTCGAAGCTGATATGTATAGCTGTGATAGGATAATATAGGCGCTTTGTTTTCGTTCTGAAGAAATGCTTAGCTGGCTGCGTAAAGGGATGCTTCAAGTGATATGACGAGTTTGAGGAGAAATTATTCATATTCTATTGCTAATGAAATTGTTCACAGAAAGAACCAAACGAACTTCTCTAAAGACAGTTGGTAGACCACCGTGATCTGCATTGTTGTTTTCGAAAGCCGCAACATGAAAGAGATGTTTGCTAATTTTTTTTTTTTGAAAGTAGAAGAAAATATGCCGCAGATTATGGGTCAGAAATCGCATGTAGTGTAGCATCTCTAATAATTCGTGCCCACCTACCCTACTCCTCTACCAAAAAAAAAATTTGTGTGGCATGCAATGTTTGTTTCTACCGGGCTGTTGTTGTATTTGTCTGTCTCTCTATGTATGCCTGTCAGTGTTTAAAGCTGGATATCTGGCGGATATTGTTTTCAATGTTTGCTTTTATGTCGCTGTGTTTGTCAAAATGTGCACGTATGTTTAGATCTTGTTTGATTATGTTGTCGCACGCGCTATTTAATAATAATTTTGTATCTTTTTTCATTTCTTTGCCTAAAAAATAGTGTGAGTATGAATGTGTGTTGTTGATGTTATTAAATTTTGTATTGTGCTCGTAGAAAAAGTCTTAACACTTTACACGTTCTTTATTTCACTATTTTGTATAAAAGAAGCGGTGTATGTGAGTGGCGTGTTTTGTGCGTGGCGTTTTGTGTGTGACTGTGTGTAAGTTTTCCAGCATGTGCTTTAAGGGGTTAATTGAAAATATTTTCAAGTGCCTGACAGTTGCTATGGATTAGTTACACTTTTAAATTTTAATGAATTTTAATCAAACGCAAACATATTCGAAATTAACCAAATAAAACTATTCTGCATGAAAATTTAATTTCAACATTTATATTCAAAGTGTGTCTCAAAGATGAAATTCTGTGGCATTATTAAGTGGAAACATGAAAGTTCATATTTTATGGGCATTAAAATTGTAAACAGTGTTTATAATTGACAAATATTAGAAAACGGTGCGCAGAGCTGAGGAACTAAATTAGGAATATAATTTTATATGCTGCCAACTAAATTAGTTTAAGGGAAGGGTTGGTTGTGTCTATATTTGCCATAAAAAAGTTTCTTACTGAAAATAGTTTCAGTTGTTGCCTAAAATGAAGACTTTTTGTACGAACATTTTCAGTGTTGTTTTTTATGTAGCAAAATCCTTCATAAGTCCTTTAATTTAAAACTCATGTCAATTAATCCGCTTTTTAGTTCGATTTTTTATTGCCACTTCCTTACATGCATTCAAATATTATATTTGAGCTGTACATACCTCTGCATAAATTGCAATTTGTGTACTGCTCGCAGCATGTCCTGAAAAGCAAGAACGAAAATAAAAACTTAAAAATATTGAATTTTTGTTTAGAAAATGGAAGCAATCAAAAAAAATTTAACAATCATCGGCATAAGCACATCTTTGGCACCCTGCACAATAATGAAGACAAAGGAAGAAAACTATTTTAATTGGTTTCATCTGGACCTAATTATGTGGAGTTTTTCAAAAGTTTTCTTTCAAAAGCTGGAGGCGCTGTGGTTTCTAATCAACAATCCTTATTGTAGAGAGTATGACATAAGCAATGGCTGGAGTTCCAATATTGGAAATGAGAGATTGTATTGAATAATTAGGAACGAACTTTTGACACTTTGCCTAAGGGGAACCCCCTCATCAACAAACTTTTCACCATTTGAGAACACGTTGCAAATTTACTACTTAGCAGTTCTGCCACTTGAGAACACGTTGCGAATTTACTACTTAGCAGTTCTGTCACTGTTTAGAAACAAAAGATACATTTAATAAACAAGATTTGTTTTTGTCGCGAATCGCTAAAGATTCTGCAAGAGCTTGAAATTTCGTGAGTTACAATTGGCATGGAATAAAGGAGCCGAGAGGATCCTTTCACGGAATTTAATGTAATGTAATTTATTTAAAAAGTAATTTATGCATTTCACAGCCGCGAAGTCTTTAGCCTGGCATAAGTTCCACTGCCGGCGATTCAATATGTAACTACATATAATAATCACTTGTGCACTTTCCAGCGTTCTTTGTGGTCGCCTACATTTTTTGTTTTATGGTGACACAGGCAAGTTTTATTTGTAAAGCATATTTTTTTTTTGGGCCATGCAAGGCAAGCACACGTGACAACTTTTATTGGAAAAATATTTCCTTTTCATCTCCTTGTGGAAAAGAAAAACGCATGTTGAGTATAGAACATACTTACGACTCCCTTTTCCCTGTTCTCAAATATTATAAATAGTTCTAGGAAATCCTTAAAATATATTTGCCTCAAAATTATTGGGCTCAAGGATGTTATCGATAGACTACCCTTAACCTTAATGAAAGAATGAAATAAGTGTTAAGTGTACTGCTTCGGTTCCTCAGTAGTATAGTAGTCAGTATTGCCGCCTGTCTAGCGGGAGACCGGTCTTTAATTCCCCGCCGCGGACCCTAGATAATGGCTGCAGTAACGACTTCTAAAATGTGTATATAAAAATAGAATTAAAAATAATTTTGAAAACAAATTTGAGCTCAATAGTAAGAAACCTTCTTTCATCGCCTTCCCTAAAGAGTTGTTAAATCGTAGTGGTCCTGCCAATGGAGAATGCAAATGGACTCCTGTACGGCATTGAGAAACTTATGTAGAGCATTTTGTTCAGCCAAGTAAAATTCATTTCCAATATTGCATTAGTAGGAATAGCAGCAGCAGCAACGCTTTATCTGCAAAACAACACTGCAATATTCTCGTCTCCATAAATGAATTTATAAAACTACAGCAAGTGCTCGTACAGGAAAATAATGGCTTGAGTTTGTGTCCTGGTGTCGTTGTTTTAACTAGAATATTTTCGGTGGAATTTTATTATTTGTTATTGCCTGCACTTTATGCAATTTTTTAATACATTTTTTTTTTTGTTTTTTGTTTTTTGTTTTTTTTTTTATATTTTGCTGTTGTTTTTATACAGTCGCAACGAATGCAACCTACTGGCAGCCACCATAAATGTATTGAAATTTTTTGTGTAAATGATGGGGGTGTAGGCGTGAGCGTGTGTTTCTGTATGCATTTGTTGTGAATGTTGGTTGGTGAAGCATTTTTTGTGGGTATCCAATATAGTTGGGTCAGCGATTGTGGCCAGAATGGTTCTGGTTGTAACGCTGGACAAGTTGTGTTACACCATTTCTGCCATTCATATCAATTGATGGCCATGGCGATGGCGATGATGATTACGATGATGCTAATGTTGGCGATGATGATGAGCAATCTCATGCATCTACTTGTTCGGGGGGCGAAGGCGCAAAACTTTACTGCTAACTGTGGCGGTGGCGGTGGCGGTGTCGGTGGACATGGTGTTGACGTTTTGTTGTTTTGTAGCCTGCTGCTGCTTGTTGTTTGTTATTGAGTGCAAATAGCAATTTCAAATTTTTGTAAAGTTCATTTTTTATTCAAAAAATTTACATTAATTTTTTTTTCTTTCATTTTGTTGCTGATGCACACTCTTGCTGGTTGCAGGAATTGTGTAGTTTTCTTTTTGTATTGTTAATGCAACTTGTGCGAACATATAGAAGACGTTGAGAAAAAAGAATTAAATGAAATTGGTGGCCAGAGGCTTGTTGGTTTCGGCTCAGTCGATGGCAAGCAATTTTTTATTGCATGGTTCTTAATATCCTGCAGCATACACACGCACACGCGACAAGTCCTTTTTACATGCTTTAACTGTTAATGTTGAAGTATAAAGTCGGCCGTATGATTTTTATTGCAACATTCTTCTGTATGTTTGTTTTATCTTCTGCGCTGTTTTACACAATTTAAAATTTTCAAATCGTGTTTCATAAAAATGCTTTTGTTGGTTACAACTTGTACTGTTGTTGTTGTTGTTGTTGTTGTTGTTTTAGTTATCCTGCTTTGATTGCTTTGCAGTTATTTGTGCAAGCTACGTTTGATCGCTGGTGGAGGGAGAATTTTTAGGAATTTTAGAAATTTGTAACTACTGGTACATTATTTCGCGTATGTGAATGTGTGTGTGTGTGAGGCAAGTAAATGCAATTGCGTACACGTGTGTGTTTGCAACTAAAATTGAATTGAAATAGTGTTGTATTTTAGCTTTTGTGGGGAAAGTCACGTTTATTTGTCTGTTGTCGATCTGTTTGTTTTCTTCCCTGTGCTGTAGTGATTTTTATGGACTCAATTTTTTCCTCTATTGTTTCTATGCAGTGCCGCCACATTCCATGGGTTTCCATTGTTAATTTTGAGTAGTTGCCGGATGTTGGTATTTTATCATTGGCATTTTTTGTGCTCCTACATTCTGTTGCTGGCTTTTTGTTTTAATTTTCTAACTTCACGTTGTTTGTTGTGTTTATTCGGTTCATGTTTTTTCTAGTTCTGAGTTCTGATATTTATTTTTGTTTATCTTTCAAATGCAATTTCAGTAACAAGTAAACCATGTCTCTGATTTAACATGGCCGGTATTGGTCGTTTCCCTGCCGTTATATTAAGTGTGGTACATGCGTTTATTGTTTGTTATTTTGTGCAACTTCCGTAACCACCATATGAGGAGTTTTTATTGTGACCATGTTTGCTGCTACTCCTCGCAAGTGATTTATTCAAATCGAATTTTCAATTATTGCATTTCGCTTTCAAGTTTCATTCAATCGCTTTCTTTTTATTAATATCCTGCTTTTATTACTTTAACACCTACTTCTTTTGACACGTTGCGTTACATGGGTGTTTTACATTTAGAAATTACTTTTTTTTTGCTTCCTCTTCATAAAATCTTAAAAATTTAATAGTGACATTCAATTAGTTTTATTAAAGTTGAAATAATACTTTTAATTAGTAGTTTAACATCCCCTGGCTCAATGTCCACCTCCATATAGAGTGATAGCAGATGCAATGCAATAAATTTATTTGCCCAACGAACATTTTCCTTTACGATATTCAGCTCACGAATTTATGTATGGTGTTACTGAAATGCATGAAGTAATTTCATAAATGGCAAGTAATAAACTTTTCCGCCCAAATATCTTCCTTCATACTACAGATGTAATGAAGGTTGAAGATATGATGGCTAACACCCTGCCATATACATATATCCGAAATAACTGCCCCGAAGAAAGATCCTTTCGGATATTTTCTTAACTCTAGACTAAACTGATCTGTAACAGAGGATTTCATTGAGATATATTTTCTATTCTCATATTATCGATATTGATTTTATGGCTAATTTATTTGCGTTCATTATTCGAAAGACATTCTATGCAAAGTGAAAAAATCACAACTAATATGAGAGCGTAATAAATAATTATACTGAAACCGTAAGGAGGTGTGTAAAAGAAAAGCCTACAATTGAACTAAGTAGACAACATCGCCCCGTTTCCCTATATGAAGGATTTAGTTCCGAAAGTATGGATTAATGAGAATGACTTCTGGGTTTATAAACACTTTCATGTATCATAAATTTTTTTTTTTTTTTTTTTTGGTGACATCATGCGATTTTTTTCTTTCCTTCCACTCAATTCTCTTGTTTCATTGTGTCATAATTTTTCTTCGGTTTTTTTTTTTTGGAAGCAACGTAAACGATGATTTTAGTTTCTAGACACGAATGAAATTTTGAGAAGGGACACTTTCATAGTGTGATCACTGTTCTTTTTTTAATACATGCACAAACAGATCCTTTTCTGAATGTGTGGTCCTGGCACCACTTGGCTAAGTAATTTTCCACCTTCGTCATGCTGCTTACAAAATATTCATTGTTGTGAACTACTCACTCTTTTCCTTTTACACTTTCTAAATAAGTTGTTATATTAAAATTTCTAAGATTCACTCGTTTGGTCCTTTTGCATTCTCACTGCTTTGTTTGTGTTTTGTTTTAATCCTTTCAACATAAAAACCTGCAACTTGGCTTAACGTAATTGCCTAAATGGCATTGAACTGTAAATCTACTACTACAGTGCACCACTCTTTAGCAAATTCGTATAAGGACCAAGAATTCACTCTTTCTCAAACCCTTTCTCAAACCCTTTCTCAAACCCTTTCTCAAATACAATCAAATGAAGCAGAATGGAAAGTATTGATTAAAAGGAACACTATTGAAGGGTTTGCGTACGAGGATAATGTGAACACAAAAATACCACAGAAGTATTGTTTGTGTTAATAAGAGGAGACAAAGAAACAGATAGAATGCTAAACTTAACTTAAAGAAATTGAAATAAGACAATGGATTGGCTAAAGGATTTGGGAAAGAAAGGAGTAAACACTTACCCACTACCTGCTTAAATGTTATTACCCCTTCTAACAAGAATTCTTGAATGCGACGGTGCGTTTGTGTATTTATGTATTGCAAATAGTTCAAGTGGTTTCCGCTATACGTTGCTTCTTTGTCAGATTTGCAACCAAATGGGTACGCTAAAATCACAATGAAGTCCTTTTTTTGTGTGCTGCCAGGATGGCTATTTTTTGTTTGAGCAACTCGTGCTCCCTGATAATGGGAGAGGACAATTTGGTGCAAGGTCATTATCGAGTTGGCACACAGCTGGCGGTACTAATTTTGCGTGCAATTAAGATTATTTTGCAGGCGTGCTTCGAGGATCACGAACAACGCCTTTAGATCTGATTGTGTGTATGGAAGAGTGTCTTCTTATACTCGCCCACAAGATCTTACTAATGGACTTAACTCGTTAAGCAAGTAGAACACATTGAGGTTGAAGGCGGAAATAAGTAGAATTAAAGGGTTTTAGTTGTAAAATATTAGTGAAGGGATTAAATGGCAAATATTTATATTGAGTTAAAGGAATTCTAATAATTTTTTTTGTTTTTCTGAGAAGTTTTCATGAGGCACGTCAAACTATTACAAATTTACTGTAAATATATGAAAATTATCTATACTTTCAAGTTAGCCATTTTGTGGAAATTTTAACTAAAGTTGGACGCCTCTCAGCGTACATAAAGAAATTTAAATGTTTTCTTTTTAAATTGACTGTTAGGCAAAAATCTAAATAGTTTCTCCCAATACGATATTGACTTTTAAGGATTTTTAATTACAATTAACCCTTTTCATCTACCCTCTATTATGATCCATTCCCTGCCAGATTTCCATTTCAATACCGAAGCAATTTTCTTCTTAGCATTGTTCCTGCAGAGCACTAAAGGATTTTAACAGAAAAGGGTTGTCTTACGTGTGTACAAATATTTGACAATATAATTAGCCAATAAATGGGATTATTTATGTTGTTGCATCGGTTAAGCCGGTTAATTGAAATAAGTTCGAACGTGTACAAACGCAAAGAGATGTGCTTTTCAAAGATCGCAGTTCTACGATAAGCTTTTCGAAATTTAATGTCCTTTAATTAAAAAACCATTATCTGCGGATGCGAGCAATTGTTATTGCATTTTGTTTGTGGTGGAATTGAATTTTTGTTTTATTCGGAGAACGTCTGCTGATAATAAAACTCTCTGTGAAAGCTTTTGTAGGATAATAATTCCAAATTTTCGCAATTTTAAAAAATTTTTTGCAGCAGAACTTTGCAACAAGTCTAGTACTACAGAGCAGATTAAAACACATTGCCATCGAGCTTTTAAGTGAAATTTTTTGTTTAAATGAAATGTACTAGCTGGCACAGGAATCTATTCTGAAAACTGTATGAAGTAGATCAGAATAGTTACTAGATTCAGTTTGTGTGTCTTGCCTTCTTATTAGCTGGCAAGAGCCACTTGATGTCGTTGATGAATATTTCTATAATTTTATATCATGGATTTTTTTTTAACCTCCATCTTAATTTATATGATTTGCTAATTTTGGCAGGAAACTATTTCGGCAGAGCACGATGTATAAGTGGAATTTAAGTTGCAACGTGTGTAGCAACATTGCCAGTGTTTGCTGCACCAAAAAAACGAAATAAATTTTTGGCATGTTTTGGCTTTGACAAGTCATTGTTACATCGAGTAACTTTCTGTGTCACAAACTATGGAGAGAAACAATAGAAACGAATAAAAATTTCGTTTAAAAAACATTGAGAATAGAAAAACTTTTTAAAATGTTTGTTTTAACTGCTTAAATGATATTCAGGCTGAATATCATTTGCCTTTTCTTACACGTAATTCTTCCTTAAATGGTTTCGGAAGTAGTTTCATCATGCTTTTAAAAATGAGACGCACGCAAAAGGACATGTATCCTTTAAGGTATATCCTATTAGCCAGTATGGCAATTCCTAAGAGAGAAATACCTTAGTAAGATATTCTCATTCCAATCATAGTAATTTGTGCAGAAATCTCAAACATAATGCAGAATAATCTGATACTTGTAATGCATACAGGAAATGTCAGTGATTGCATGTTGCGTTGCACTTTTGAAGGAAAATCTAAACACAATCCTGAATAATTAACCAAAAACATTTAAGTGGTTCCATTTGATATCCTTGTATCTCTCCCCAGAAGCTGCTAATTTAAATTTAGAGCTATAATTCCTTGGCACCATTTCCTTCAAACTCAAAATCCGCTTATTTGGCTTTCTCCTCACCCAAACAAATTTTTAGTTTGAATATCTCCCATGTTTTCATGATGTATCCTGTTTCTCATAATCAAACAGTTTTGTTTTTCCAAAGACTAGTTGTTTTTGGAATATTTTTATTTCAATTGTTTATTTATTATATAATTTAATTAGTATTGCTATTTATTAAAAACAATAGAATATGCGAAGGATATTCGACAAGATGGGATATCCTTATACAGTACATTGATTGCATTGTGGGCATGATCTAAATGAAAATCTAAGCTAAAACTTGAAATGAATGCTCATGTGAGGATACCGTTGGCTAGCAATTTTGAAAGTTCACGGCGATTTGAAAAGCTTTCAAAGTGTTGAGCTTTGGGTCCTTTCAAATTTGCTTGATTTTTGATTATATTATTTGTAATTTTTTGGAAAATGTTTGATGAAACCAAATAGAAAACTAAATGAAAACAGAAAGTATTCGCTTACCTGGCAACTATTCATCTAACCGAGAAAAAAAACTGCTTACTGTTATCCGATTTTTCTGTTACAGGCTACGCTTGAGCTTTTAAAAAGGACTTAGTAAAGGGCGAGTAGTAACGTATTTTTCAAAAGGTTCCATCCTCTTTTTATAACATGTTATTTTAATTTTAATCACATTACAACCGTTTTACACACTCCAAACGTTTGTAATTGGCTTTTAAAAATCATGTTGGCAAGAAACCAGAATATTCTATATTATTATGCGCATGATGAAAAAGGAGCAAAACAAGCCAACAAGATTTTTTGTTTTACATATTTTTTTCCAACAAATTTTACAAAGAAAAAAAATGAAAGAAACGAATGTGAACTGGACTAAAAACGTGTGAAGTTGGAAGCAGGTTTTAAAGGGAAGTTTCAAGTGTAGTACACCAACAACATTTCAAAGCATATGTTGTTGCTGCTGCTGCTGTTTGCTTCTATAAAATGTAATAAAATAAATTAAAATTTATAATAGAGAGCAGAAAAACATGCTTGACCAGAGATAAGCATATCATATAGATGAAAAAGTTGAAAAATTTATTTGGCAAAATAAAAGGATGTTAAAAAGGATATTGCTAACATTGTCTTTGTAATCTGAGATTTGGAAATTGGCTTAGAATATTGAAAGAATTTTCAAATAAATTATATTGCTTAGTGGAAGTGCAAGCTTACAAGTCCTTATATGTTCAACGTCCTTTAAGAAGTTTAAAATAATTTGAACTAAATGATTGTCTGATTGACTTTGCTGTTCTCCAAAATAATATTTTACACCATCGTGACAGTTTTATAATTTAGTTTTGATTACTTTTCTGATTTGTCGATAATCAACGTTTTACAACTGGCACTCTCCTCGCCTTTATAAATTTATTACATCATACTTGTAATGTAAGCAGTTTTTGCTCCTTCTTTGCATACACTTGAAATGACTGAAGTATAATTTAGGCGTTCTGACATTCAAGTCTTTGCTGTTGTTTAGTTACTTTGTTGTTTTTGAAAAACTGTTTGTCAGTTGAAGTATTCCACAAACCACTGACAACTTGTAATAAACAGCGCCAAAAATTAGCCTTGAAAGTTTCACAAGCATTTGTGCTTGAATTGGATTTATTTCATTATAAGTTTCCTTTTAGTGTCCCATGCAAAGAGAAATAAATGGCATGCAGATTGCAAACTAAATAACAATTTTCATTGCTATGAAAACAAATTTTGAAAAAAAGAAACTGCTTTCGTTTTAAAAAAATTTTTTCCAAATTATTTTATTATACTTAAAAACTTTTTAAAAATTGTTCAGGAAACACCCTCAACAAAAAGGGAATACTTTTGACTTTGTTTGAATTGAAAATATTGTGATAGAAAATAATTACATAAATGATTGACTTGCATAGCGATTCGTGTAAATTTCAAAAGTCCTTTTATTCCAGGATCAGCATAACGCTGCATACAGCATAGACACTTGTGTGAATTGAATTGGCATACCGGCGTTTACGCTACTGCCACCAGGATCAGTACCACGCACAGCACCATGCAGGCATACGCCACACACTTCTATGCTCACCAGTGTACCCTCCTACTCAGTAAAATTTTAAGGTTTATAAGCCAACCGAAATTTAATGTAAACCCTTTATCTTAGCGGTTATTTATATATGTAGCTATACAAATTAGCCGCCATGTCCTTTGCTTTCCAGAAGGACATGATCTCGTGATCACTTTTAAATTTTATTCTCTCATTTACTGGCGACGATGTCTTGCAAAAGTTGACTCTTTTGCATTTTATAAGTATTTAAGCAGATTCACTTTGAAATAATTCTTTAATGTTGTTGCAGAGTTAAAAAATCCTGCCCCAAGGACGAAAACAATTTAAGCAAAATAATACAAACAAAATATTCATTTCATCAGTTGATGGAAAAATAGCAGAATATAAAAGAAAAATCTCTAAAGAAAAATGATGTTGCAACGTTGTTCGCTACGTTTATGTTTTCATATGATGGTTGTGCGTATTCTGAGGGTTGTGTAGATGTCAGGGCATCAGAGCGTCAGGGTGTCAGAGCTTGAAACAGTTTTTGTTTTGAAGTTTGTTGTGTGTTGCAAAACACATGCATTTCGATTAAACAGCCTTCAGGCCAAACATCATTATAAGCGAAAATCGGTTTAGAGGAAAATAAAAATGGCAGAGAATGGAAAAGAATACTTCAGTAAATTGCGCATTATAAACATGTGAACTGATAAGTGTGTTGGCAGTTCGTCAAAGAATGCATTCTACTTTCACTAAAACAGAAATTGATAAAATAAAAAATAAACAAGGCAAACTAACTAGAATTTAATTGCGGCAATAATTAATTTTTGTTTTCGTAAAAAGTTATTAAATAAGAAATTACATTTTCTTTAAATTCGTTTAACAAAAAGTTGCAAAACCTTTTTTTATGACACCATACTCGTATTCAAATAATGACTATTTTTGGAAAAGGGAGAATGTGATTTGTGAAGCATAAAACGTTAATGCAATGGAATCGGGTTTGACTTTTTCAATTTTTTTTTCGAAATGCATTCTTTTAAGGTCCTGCATTCCATTACTGTTTGCATTAAACTTAGTCGCTGTTTCAGTGTTTTTGCTGTGTTTGTGGATATGAGTGAATAAATACTTTTTAACGAGCAAACCATGTTCATAAAGGGAAAAGGATTTTTTTTTTCATATTCCATTTTTTTTTATTTAACTCTTAAATAGAAAATCAGATTTCTAAATTTTTACATTTGTTTTATTGAGATGCTTTTAGGTTTGCTTTAACAAGCATGTGAATGGTCCAACTAGCCCACGGCTATTAATGATTTTGCTAATTTTTTATGTTGTGCTTAACGAAAAGAATATACTGCAGAGTGTAGTTCTTGTTTCGATATTGTTGTGAAACACATCCCCAAATGAAGAACCCTTAATGTTAAGGGATTTCTGTGAAAATAATGCTTAAGTAACAACAGAGAAAAGCTGTGCGTTGAATATCCTTTTTCAGTGGAATTACACGATTTTTTAAGGATTTCAAACTTTGGCTTCAATTTTGCTTTTTCCTTTTTTTTTGTGTTGAAGCTCTCGGAAGTTTATGCGGTATGCCCTTGAGAAAGTCACTACGAAAAGTTTAGTACAAAATGCAATGAATACTCCTTAATATATAAAAATGTACATACAAATTTGAAGAGTAAAGATTGGGCCGGTACTTAAAATTAATTTTTTGTATCATTGAAGTTTTGTTATGAGGTTTATCCTTTTACTCAGTGAAACACTTACTCACTGCCACTATGTGCACACTGCATACACATATGCTGCCGAGCACAAAGTAAATAAAAAACGCTAATTTGAACACATGTCGCCGACGCCACTTCATCATCACCTACGATGCAACAGAAGAAAAAATACTTTGTTTTTTCTTTAAAGAGAGAATATGAATTTTCATATTAAAATTAAAGTTCCCGCGTGTATGTGTGAGCGTTTGCGTGTGTATGGGCTTGTTGGTTTAATTGTTGTAATGTGCCATTGACACCCTCAAGCAGTGTGTTGCGTCATTATTTATATTAAGAATAATAAATCAAACACTGCAGCATATTTTAACGCGAAACTTAAGCGCCGTAATACACCGTACAAAAAGTCCAGTTAAGAAAATATGGAAAAAGTAATTGTTTTGCCGCAAGTTGAATCTGAGATATTCTCATTGAAAATGTAAAACTATTTTGATTGGAAAATAAATAAAATAATAACTTAACAAATCAATTAATTTTTTGTTTTCTTATTGTATTTATAAATATCTTTTACAAGTCAGTAAATTGTGGATCACTGCTTGAAAAACTAATATTTCTTCTAAGAATTTTTTATACACCTTTCGCCACTTCAAGGACCCCACCTTCACTAGCCAGTTTTCTCACTCCTACATTTTTCTCAGTATGTGACAAATATTTACAAAACACTTAGAGCTTTCATAAGGACACACGACTGTATTCATTAAAACACTTTTTACATTCACTTTTTCCCACAATTCTGGCTCTCGCAATTACAATCACAACACACACACACACACACACATTGTTTTAGCAACAACAACATAAAACACGGAATTGTTTATTAAACTTTTAGGCTTAAATTAGCAAGACAAGAGAAACATTAACAGAAATGGAACTCGACTTGAGGAGTTGTTAAAGCAGCAGTAAAAAAATGTTCCAACCGGAAGTTCAAATCAGATGGTGAGACTGGTTGATGGTGTGAGTGGAAAAAAACACTCACACTGGGAGTGTTTACACACGTAAATACCTTCTTGCAAGGCACTAACAATGTTATGGATGTCTACAATAAGATGTATGCATGTGGTTGTGTGCCTGTAGAAATGGAGGCATGCCAACGTTTAATTTTCCACATCGCTTCTTGGTTTTAATGAGCCACAAAAATATACCTGGTGCTCATTGTTGTTGTTGTTATAATCACAATTTCCTACAGTAGCGTAATTTGTAATGTATAATTAAAAATATTAAAATTAAACAAATTACTTATAAAAATAAAGGCAATAAAAAATATGTTTAATATCAGAAACTGTTATGGATGCGTTTATGGAAAAGCTAACCGGAAACACTTTTAGTTTGCAAGCTTTAACGTTTCTGTGAATACTGTTGAGTTAAGAAGAAAACCGTACTAAAATAATTACAAAGTCGTATTTTGTACTCGCGGATCCTTTTCTTATTTGTCATTGAAAAATTAGGAAACAGCCAACAGTATTTTCAGCTTGTAAAATAAATTGATTTCAATTCACTAAATCTTACAGTTATAACGAAAAAAAATTATTTCGAACAGCTTTATAAAATTAAAAATTTTATGCCCAAAAAGGATATCGCTTAAATAACTCCTGCGAACCTAAAACCATTTATTGAGCTGAGATTTCGGAGAATTAGAAATATTAAAACGAGGCACTGTAGAAAAATTATTAAAAATAAAGTATAAACAATTTTCTTCAAGAATGTTCAAAATGCTTTGGAACAGCTCCAAAATGAGTTAAATATCCTGTCAAGCAAAAAATATTATTCACTGAAATTTTATTGCTGAAGTGGAAAAATTATCTGTATCCATATTAATTACTAAAATCCCAAAAAAAAAAATATATATATATATTTAAAAAAATGGCTAATATGAAAAAAACTGTCAAGATCTCCATAAAAGTTTAAAACAGCCGGTAAAAATAGACAGGATAACGCGAAAAAATTGTTGAGCTAAAAAATTCTCACTGAAACCATTTTATTTTAACCACAAACTTTAAATTTAAAAGCAAATTTTTTTAAACAAAACAAAAAAATAATTGAACAATTTTTTTTTTTTTTTTTTTTTTTTTGTGATCTTTTGCGATGGACTAACAACAGTTGTATCTTAAATATCACGATATAAATGCTATACGCCGACCTCTTCTGCTTCTTCGGCCCAAATTTAACGCGGTACGGGTTCAAATGTTTTATTGGTAGGGGCAAAAACTTCCTCTTCAGCTATTTAAGCTTCAGTAGTTAACATAAATGTTTAAGTGTGGCATCTATAATGACTAATACGGAATTAGGGCAATATCGCCTTATCGACTCCTTACTAGCCATATCATTTTGAAGCAATTTAGGTCCAGTATGGTACCAGCCAACAACGCTTTCTCGGACATTGAGTTTCTGAAACATGTCATACATATTTTTCAAATAGTCATTATTGGAAAAATTAGAAAAAGGAAAGTAGAAAAATAAAAAATAATCAACTTTTAAAAAATTGTTTGTCAAAATAAAAAATTCAGAATTTCTTCAAATATTAAAACATTTTTAAAGTGTGAAAATAATTTCTTTTAAAAATTTTTTATTATAAATTATTGTTATCTGGTTGTTGTTTTTGTTTTGAAAAGAAAAATATTACGGCTTAGCAAAAAGTTGCCGGCACCCAGACGGTTAATTATCATAAAAACGCAAGACGAAGGTATACTCTTATTGCAAATTTACACTGCAATTATCATTGCACTTGACAAAAACCATTTTAATAAGTTCGCCCTTTTTAAGTTGATTTACAGCGATATAAAAAATCGATTAAATTTATAGAGAAAAAACCGTGGTCGAGGTATGAATGCCACAACTCTTTTTAATTGCAAATAAAGGGTTTCGTTTGACCCCCCTTCACCCTTGTCGCCAAAAATTTAACTCTTTTCCATTCCTCCACATAGCCATTGTTGGTATATTAAATTTTTTAAACCGCAACGGAATATGCATAGAAAAACCGGCAAAAAGCTACAATAAAGCAAAAACAAAAACAACAACAAAAAAATTCAACCGAAGGAACAAGAATAACAATGGCAATAACCATCATTGTTTGTAGAGTCTACTTCCGTTTTGATGGATGACGTATACACACATACGAGTGCGCCCATTCACACACACACACATATGCAGCTCACATTACAAGCAGTTCGTGGGCAGAATGTTTGAGTGTTTGCCATTTGGTAGACGGCTGGCAAGCGTTGGCGGTGCGAGGAGGAGTAGAGAACTGATGGTCCGGCTTTCGTTTTACAAATATAATACCCGTCGAATCAAATAAAACTAAAGAGTTGCCATGAAAATAATCGCCTCTGATGACCAACAAGAACAAATGACGCTGTCTATATTTGCAGTGATATAAAAATGCGGCTCGAGAAAATATGTCGTTGTGGATGGATGTCTGGTCCATTTGGACGCACAAATTTTTCTTTGTATAGGGGGTGGGGTAGGGGTAGGGGAGGAGAAATGAGTGTATTAAAGTTCTATGATAAAGTGAACTCTGATGGATTCAAAGCGAAACAAGCCATTGAAAAAGACCTTCAGTGGCGTCCTCCTTCGCTTTGTAACGTTTTGTTTTTTTTTTTTTTTTGCTTTCTGATATGAAATGCAAAAAATTACAACTTTTTGTTGCATTTTAAGTGCAACTTTATTTCTGCATGTGCGCCTGTGTTTTCTATAAATAAAATATCTCCTTTTTCCTTGTTACCAACATTGCTCTCATATTTTTGATGGTTTCAATACGTGTGTGTGTGAAAGTGTGCATGTGTGTGTTTGTATAATTGTGAACAGATAAAATGTGTGTTTGCATTTGATGCATAAAAGTTTTGTAGTTTTGTTAACTCTGTGGTGGACTTTTTATCTTTTGCAAATGTGTGTGTCTGCAAGCGTTCAGTTGTATGTGTACGAGTACTTATTTATATAGTTTTCGGCACGAGTGCTTGCGTCTACGTGAGTGTTTGTGTGTGTGTGGGTATGTGATATGCTTTAACCAAATTTGCAACTTGTTAGAGTCGAACAAATGGACTTGCAATCAAAAATGGAAAGTAATGCACTGTTTTCTATTTTGTTGATTTTTAGGCATTTTTCTTATATTTTTTCTTTTCTTTTTTTTGTTTGTTTTTGTGTTTTTGTTTTTGTTTTTGGTTTTTTTTTTTTTTTTTTTTTTGGTATAATTGGATATTTGTAAAATGTGTGCAAATGAAAATGCTTGTAGGGGCTGTTGTTTTAACAAAGTAGTTTTTTTTTATAAACATTTTACAGTGGGCAGAATACTAATAATAAATTAACACAAGAAAAAAATGAAATAATGAAATATTTATTAATTTATTTTATATTTAATTTTTTAACTCAGAAAAAAGCGTTCTTGATTTCATTACAATTTCATAATTTCTTTCGCATATGAATCTCAAATAAGTGTGTTGACTGAATATTTAATGTATACGAGTATTCAATTGCTTTGCAAGAAACCTTTAAAATTGCAACTCGTTTATTGTATAGGGAAGTATGGTGGCTGGGGGCTGGTGTGCAAACGAAAAGAAAAGAAATTTAATTTGATGGTCATATGTAGTTTTAAAGGAGCTCAAAAGAAATTATAGATTCTTCTTACTATATTCGCTGTTTTATTCAGGTCACTGCACAGCAACTAGAAATTAACAAACAAAATTTGAACACCTATTTAGTAGTGAAAGTTCCTATAAAGTATTGAAGTGTTTAAGTTTAAAAGTGTGGCAAAAAGAAAGATCTTAAAGTCAACATTCATATTTAACATTTATTATTATTATAATATGGATTTGTAAAGAAATGAGACTTTAGTAAATAAAATAAGATATAAACTAAAGAAAAAAGGAAGAAAAATGGCATGGACCACCTTTGCAAGGAAAGTTAACAAAACAAATTTGTAACAAACTTTTCTCCAAAGTATAATTCCATCATAATTTAACAAAATGTGTTCCAGGAAACTGGCCATGAATAATACAAAAACATCACTCAAATACAGTAGGAGATGAGTAGGAGATGTAGTATACGAGTATGGGGGAATGGAAAGCGCTTAAATCCGAAAAAATTAGACAAAATAAGAATTGGACATAAAAATATTGAAGCTGGCACCGAACACAAGAAAATAGAATGACATAAGTTATATGCAGGTGCTTTTTCTCAGGAGGCGTGATGTATAGCCGTCAGGTCAACACTCTCCTACAATGTAATGAATATGGAATGTAAATTTGTAAACCTTTAAAGTTTGTTATTTATTTATTTATTTACTTAACCTTACAATTAAAATAATGAATATAATTGTAAGATGATGGAAGCACTGGCTGCTGAGGCCATCGGCTATAAAATTTATAAATATTTTATTATTTGTAATAAAGGACTTAAATGTTCTTTCTCTACATTTTACTTAAATAAATTTTTTCGATCTATAATAATAACAAACACTACATATTAATTAGTCATTATCTATTTTACTCATCATCTATTTTGTTGCTTCTAATGTTGTAAAATTATTAAAAAATTTTTGGATATTGCCAGTTATCCTTTTGCCTATTTAATTTCACCTGCCCACAGTACGTAATTTGTTAATAAAATGTCGCTTTTTTTCATAAAAAGTTCAAATCTTTTTTATGTGTTATTTGGACAAAGATTTTTTGCTTTTCGCATTGTTGTTTGCATGTGTCTGGAGTAGTTGCATTGAAAGGCTTTTTGCTGTTGCTTAAAACTCAATTGCATTTGGTATGTGTTTGAAACATGTCCTTTGTGCATACATTTTGGAACATCGCCATCATCATAAACATTATATTTTTGAGTGTGTGTTAATTTTATATTTTCACGTTAAAAGTTCATTTTGTATTTTTTCTCCCGCTATACATTCTGTTTTTCTTTTTTCTTTTTCTGCTGCACATGCAGAAAAAGTGCAGTAAAAAGTTAAACAAAAAGTGAGGAAGTGTTGTTAAGAGCATGCATAATGGACACGTTGTGCTGGTTTGTCCTAATAATTGCGGCTAGACCTAAAAAAAAAGCAAAACTGGAAATATTTGGCCAACGTCAATATAAAAGTATCAAAAATAAGAAGCAAAAACCCACATCTAGTCGATACATTTTTGCTCTATATGTGTATAATTTTAAAATTTTTTTTTTTTTTTTTTTGATGCAAATGCATTATTGCAAAGTAGTTGCAATTTTATTATTATTTGGAATTTAATTTTATTATATTCTTTACTCTAAATGCTGATGCCATTTAGGAAATTTTAAAAAAGATCATTTAAAAATGGCGATGGCTGGGGAAGAGATTGAAAAATCCTTGAAAACTTTTTATAATTAAAAAATTGCCACAAGAGAAAATTTAAAGCTATAAAAAATGTTTTTAATTGAAATTTAATTACATTCAAAACATCTATCAAAGTATTTTCGCCACACGTAAGATCATACTAATTAAGCTAGATTTTATTTGTTAAAGCTTAAATAATTTAAATTAACAACATTATGGGGATGAAACATAACTTGAGCCCATTTCTTTTATGCCACTTTCAGTTACCAAGTTACTTAACAACCCCACAAAATGTCTAACAGTCATTTACTACACCCACTTAGTAAATAAAAATCACAGCCATTGTGCTGGTAACTTATGACAACATGAAACCATCATTATTAATTGCTGGCATCCGCAAAACTATCCCCCGCCCAAAAAATGGGGAAAAATAGCAACAATTGTGGTGCAAGGGTCTGACATTGTCTGAAAAATAATGCTGGTAATACGAGTATGGCTGACCAAAATATTCAATAACAAATTTGGCTTTTTCAAACTTTACACGTTGGCAAATAAGGACTCGCTAGAACGCATGTGTTGAACACAATCAGATTGGCAAGCAACATGGTTGCAAGGAAGAATTTAATGGCGTTTCCGTCTAACACCAACTACTTAATAAAAAGATAAGACTGCATTCACTAAGAAACTTCCAAGTTAAAGTAGCTGAGCAGGAAATTCTTTGTACTTTTCACTAGGTTGCTTAAACAGTTCATGGAAAAACACCAACAACAAAATATGGAAAAATTATTTTAAAGAAAAATCTTTGCAACAACAAATAAAATTGAAAAACAAAAAAAAACGAAACAATCTGTAAAGCATTTAAATGTTGCTGCGAACAACAAGCGACATGTGCATTTTATGGTGGCATAAAACATGAATTTCCTCCTTTATGTCACACACTTCCCCCCCTATAATATTAAAAAGTGGAAACGTGGTAGCGGCTGAATTGCTCTTGCAATGCCAAGTGATTTCAGTTCACTTGACACTTTTGTGCAATATTGCATGAACGCTTCAAGCCCGTCAATAGCACAAGTTGGCCAATACTGGCAAGCAAGAGGCACAAACAAAAAATATTATTGCAGCACTCAAACTCATGCACGCTCAGTCATGTGTCATTTAGATTTTGGAATTGAGCGTCATTGCAATAATGGCCGCTGTTTTTTTTTTCTGTTTCCGCTGTTTTGGTCATGCAAAATAAAACAATTTAATTCTGTCCAAAAATGTTTGTTAGTTACGTGGTTAACTTTTTATTACAAGAAGTTTCTGTTTGCATTTTAGATGTGTCTGTTTAGATTTCTTTGGCAGAGTAAAAGTATTCGAACTGCAGTAAAAGGTTTTCACACTGAAAATGTGTCAACTTGAAATATTCATTAATATTGCTGCATCCATTCCAATCTATTCTTCAATTACAGTTCATAATATTTACTTTATCCCTCTTCCTTTTGTTCCAGCCACTAATTAAGCATTTAGCTTTTCTACAGTAAATCCTTATTATAAAGGACAAAAATTTTTTTCCTTCTTAATTGGACAGCAGTGTCAAACAAAATTATTAAAAATATTTATTTAAATATTCATTCCTCAAATTCAAAGATCTTTTTTATATTTTTCACAAGTACGTTAATATAAACGATTGAATATATAAAAATTTAAATTTGAAATATTTAAAAAAAAAAATCTCTGGATTAATATGGTAAAAGCTAGAGGGCTGCTCGATGCCACTTGTACAAACATGTGAAGTACACATTTAAGTGCACGATTTTACTTGGAGAATATTCCGTTGAGCACCAAACACATTGGCCAACCGTTTTATATCTTTTGTTCCATATGTAGTAAAAATCCGCTCGACAGGACCCTCTTTCTTTGCTTTAATATTTCTATATAAAATTTGTATTATTTTCAATGAGTACAAAAAAGAATTAAGAAAGATTTATTATGTCCGAGAGAAGCACTTTTGGGCAAATTCATTAGTTTACCCTCACAAGATGAAATATCGCTTCGCTACCGACACAATTTTACTTCGCATGCGACGGAGTAGATTGCTAGTTGGTCAGCATATGGTTCCGCAACTACGTCATCTTATATAGAAGGTTTGTAAGGTTATCTTCTAACTAATTCACTAGATAAAAAAATTTATATTGTTTAGTCGAGTATTACCAGAGTCGCAAAGCCATGAAATACTTTAAAAATGGTCTTTCTCTTGTCGTAGGATATACGAATCTTCTGCGGATCCTATTGAAAAGTGTATGGTTTGCATTTTATAACTTTCTATACGTAACGTTAAAATCCAGCAATTTACTTTAGTATGCTCGATTTTCAGTACTCCATAAACAAGAGAGACCATAAGCGCCACGCCCACTTGTAGTTTCATTGCATTACATTTCTATTAGATATTTAGCTGATGTCCTCTTACGTCTTGGGTCCGTTTTGTGGAGCGCAGACTGTTAGCTGCTGCTTCAATTTTGACAAACACAGACACACTTTTCTGTAACATTTTGGGTTTGAAATTTCGTTGGTGTGTGTATTGCATTTGTGTTTGTGAAAGTTATTTCCGTTTATATGTTTTCCATTCTCTTCTTTATCCTTTTTGTTTGGATTGTGGTTTATTATGCGATTCTTGTTGCACTCATCTCGTTGACAGTTGGTAAATTGCTGCAATTAGTAGAAAATTTCTAAAGTGTTGAAAAAAACAGTTCAAAAGTTCAAAAAAAAAAAGTTAGCCAAACGAATGAATAAAACTAGAAAAAGGAAAACTTTCTGCTGCGCTTTAAAATTAATTTTAATTGATGGGCAAAACACACTGGGAGTGATTGTTTTAATATATTTTATTTTATATGAAATATTAAGCAAAATTTGAAGAGTGTTTTAATTTTGAAAACGTTAAATAAACCAATTAATCTAAAAACATATCTGTTGACATAATTAACCGATGAAGATCCTGGATCTTCTTTATCCTTCAACAAACATTTTTTTGCCAAGTTTGAAATAGAAGGTTTCTTTGCTGTTTCTTGGCCTATTTGTGATTTTGCATTGTTTTATCTGTTCCTGCGAGCGGTGCTGTTAGCCATGTCGATGTGAAGACAACTCATTAATCATTTTCATAAATCCTTTATAATTCCCAACTTCATATCAATCCAGATGTTGACGTACGAGTATTTAAAAAATATGCACGAGCAGAAAACAAAAGCCATCATCTACGATTCAACCAGAAATAAAATGTTGTTGTCATAATGGTTGAACCATAAACCTGCAACACAATAAAGTAACAGCAACATCGACAGCACGGAATATAAAAACAGAAGCGAATGAAATCTGTGCCATAAAGAAAACATAAATACGAGTATTTGTACAAATATAATGCCAAAGGAAAAAAGAGAAAACTTGCATACTTTATCATAGTGATTATCATCAATAAATGGACAGGAGGCATTCACAACAGGCAGCATTGAGAAAGTCTTCCCACCCCAGTCAACAAAATGTATGTTGCATTACTTTTGTGTTCCCACGGAAACAAAATATGAAATCAGAAATAAAACAAATGCAATCCTTCCACAATAATCCTTCCACCAGTTAATACTGGACACACAATCAAACCCGAGCTGTAACCCAAGCAAGGAAAAAAGAGTTAAAAACGTAGAGAAAATTGTGTGTACTCACTAACCGAACAGATATAAAAACTGTATAAAATTCAGTTCTGGATTGCAACATGGCGAAAATATGGCCTGACCAAATAAACTGCATGCACACAGCAACCCGAAAAAAAGCACAAAAGATGAAATTGCAATATGGCGACCGCAATACATACGCACCAAAGTCCCAAAATGGTGAAAAAACAACAACTGAAGCGAAAATAAAAAAACCGCGAGACATTGTTCAAACACATCCATTGATTCGTTGGTTTAAAAATTAAAAGAAAACATTGAAGAGTTTTATAAATTGGACGGTTTGGTTAAGTTTGAAAAATATTGCAATTTAACAATATTTATTGAAGGTAGTAAAATATGGCGACAATACAAAAAGGAAAGCGGATGTGTGTAAAAAATTGACTACTATTCACTTTCGACAGCTGGAGGACTCGTAAACATTCGTAAACACGCTTCTACGAAGTTTTGCCGAAGTATGCCGCTGAAACTCTCATATATCCTTTTTCTTCGAAACCAAAAAATATTTTTCCTCAAATTGTAAATATAATTTTAAGACATGAAATGAAATACTTTTCGGCACTGTGAGAAAAAGTTTGGCACCAAAAATATTAAAAGTGGAGATAATACCCTCTAGCTTATATAAGTCACGAACACTTAACAAACTACCTTAACTTTACAAAAATTATTCGTCTAAGAAGTAGAAATCAGGACTTGACAAATTAAATTATTTTGCAAAACGCAGGGCACCGTATTTCGTCTGCAGTAATTTGATTCGTTTAATTTATTAAACAATGTCCCAACTCTTAAGTTTTTCTGAAATTATTTTACTATTCTTTAAAATTGTTATCAACATACAACCGTCATACTAATCCTTAATTAATTTGCTAAGTGATTTCACTCTGCATTTATAACTAGATTCGAAGAAAACTTTGCACAATATATTGCAAAGGCAATACGTCGATGTATCCTCTATTTTAAATTGTTGGAGAAGAACATTTTCGTGAAGAAAATTTCATTGATTCAGGACTTACATTCAGGACATTCATTCAGGAAATGCCCACAATATATCCTTTACTATAAAAATATCAAAGTTACTTAGGATATCGAAAAAATTACTTCACTGACTCAACACTTTAAGCTTTAAGCCATTTCCGTTGAAATCCATTTTTAAGTGACTACAATCACTTAACACGGCACGTGTTTTTATAAACTGGTATATCAGCCAAAATGACGTCATTATTTCTGACAACTCTCAGAAGATCTGTAAGAGCAATTATTATCACTTTGAACTTTTTGTACCTGCGAAGAGCTTTTATTACAAGCAAAACAAAACAAACTGAGAATTCTGGGTGGCTTTTCATGGTCCCTAAAATTCCTTATGAACAAATGCAGGGCTTAGACACATTTCAGTATAAAAAATTTAAAATTAGTACTATCAAACTTCCGTGGCTCTGTTGCCTGAAGAGTAACTCATCACTAAAACTGATGTCCTCAGCAAAAGTTAATTGCAATCTTCATTTGTTTCCCAGGACTCCTCTACAGGATAACTTTTATTAATTTAACCATTTTATGCAGGAAGTGCAATCTGTACGACATCATTCATACTTAAGCAGAATTAGCCACACCACTAGTATGTCCTTTTTAAATATTATAAATAAAAATAATCTTCGCTTTTAAATTTTAAATATAATAATTATTATAGATTTATAGAAGTTAAATGCTTTTGCTGGTGTTGCTCACGATGATGATGTACGGATCGTCATAATCATTTCGATGATGGTGAAAAATTAACTTAAAATAAAGAGTAAAACCGCATTGAGTGTGGTTATTGCGGTTAACAAAAAGGATTAAAAATGACAATACGAGCAGCGGCGAAAATAGCGGCTGCAATAAATCCAACAACAAAAACAACTTTAATAATACAAGAGAAAACTACAAATAGGTAAACAAAAAATAGCAAGTAAAGGATACAACAAACAACCTCATCAGCAACAAGAACTGCAGCAGCCGCAACAGACAGCAGCAGCAGCAGCAGCAGCAGACAGCAACAGCAGCAGTTATAATAATAAAAGGTTTGTGCATTGACAACTTTTTAATCACTTAATCAATATAATCAAATTGAATGTGGTCAAAAGGATTTATAAACCGTACAGTGTAAAGTGTCATTATATCAACATGGCATGTAGACGTTACATAATAAAATGCCTGTCGATTTTGTCTGCATTTGTGTGAGTGTTTTTGTGTGAATTGAAGGAATGACTCATTCACTGAAATCGAATAAAAGACCAAAATGCCATTCAACAAAAGAGTAGAGGGACAAAAACTTAACAAGGATTTATGTTAAATAAATTAAACAACACAACTACAATAATCAAAGTCTATTCATTTGTGAAAGTTATCAAATATTAATACTGAATTGCTGGAGAGAAAAAACTTAAATCTCGTTGTGGATGAGGGGAAGTAATTAAATCTAAAAGCGAATACCTGTCAATTTTCAAACAAATCAAATTTAGGAAAGCGATTTTAAAAGAGTTCAACGTCTAGAGAAGGGCTAAATGAAAATTGAATGGTTTGTAAGTGTGTGTATACAAACACTGCATGGTATGTGATCAGACAAGCTGGTTCCAACTAATATCGAAAAGAAATGAAAATATTTAGAAAATTTATATTTCAACAAAAAAAAAAAAAATAGAAATATTTTCTTTAATGCGGTTTATGGATTCTCATGTTCTATTTTATTCTGTATCGGGATACATCACGATCAAGGCTAAGCTTATGTATGAACAGGATTCTAATGCAAATTTGCCCTTGGAACACATGACATTTTTCTTCATTTGCATTTAATTTTGTCCCTTGTCGGTGCTGTTATCCTTCCTGTGATCTTATGCCCCCCTTACGCCTGGAAATCATTCTTACTTGTGCTAAGCCATCAGTAGAACTCGGATCCTATTCTTGATCAGTGTGAAGAATTAAATATTCATTTTCTTCATTTCAAGAAACAGCGATTTCTGAAAATCATCACTGAAATAATAATCATGCTTCCATGTTTCTCTCTTGTCGCAACACCGGAGTGGGGACTATACAAAGCTTTCCCATGAACTGGACTCTGAAATGGATGCTAACCTAAACCTAAATTATGCCTACTACCAAAGAATCATTGGTACCTGTTCAAAAGCTTCTACGCTTGTTTTGTTGTTGTATACCGGAAGAGGCATAAATGTGTATGTCCTGATTGCCAAGCACGTCTTGGGAGTCATGCTAATCACAGTTATTATATTAAAAAATGCAAATTAAATAAATCAAAAAAATGTTCACTTTCACTTGTAAGTTGCGGTTTATTTATAATAACAGTTCCTTGCCCCCTATTTTTATCGTCTACTGGCAATGTAAACCGGAGTCAATCTATTAAACACTTTTCACATCCACAAAAGAAAATATAAATATTTTAAAAGGTCCACTTAAAATTCCCAGTTGGATATCGCTTATGACATTAAACAGCTCCTGTACGTTCGCCTCTTGCAAAATGCGTTCTTTTTCCTTTTTCTCCCTTTAGAAGTTTAAGCTTTTGTTTGAAATTTTACACGATTCGTTTAATCCTGTTGATACTGTAAATTAAAAATTTTTAGCTTAAACATTTGCTTTTTCCTTCCAGTACATCCACACATAACCAACCAATCAGTACAATAGTTAACCAAATCAACCGACTTCAGCATCAGCCACACACACACCTTCAAATCATTTTATCCAGTCATTCCTTCCTTCACTCGTTCATGCTCTCATTTACCTTCAATATTTATTCATTTATCTCAACTGCAACAACAAGAAAAAGCTGTTAAAAAATTAACAAAAACAAAAAAAAAACCTTTGTGTTGACTTTCATTTAAGCAACAAGCCGAATTATTATGTGCATTGGAAATTTTGCATGATCACAGAAAGTTTCGAACAGTTTCTGATGCCAAAATGTTGCAGGCTGGTGTGACGTTTTACTTCATAATTGTTGGAATAGAAACTTCCTTGTAACTTTCGTGTTGATAACACAATAGACAGCCAAGCAACGTCTCTTGTTCGTAATGAATTCTCCAGTAATACTTGCAACACATTTGCAGTCGTCTATACAATATTATCGCATTGCCATGTTAACATATCACACGTCTCTAGTTGCGATTTGTAGTTCTATTTTCGAAGAAAGCAATTAAAGCGAGAGGAAATTATAGATTTTTTTCTTGCTTTTGGAAGGTTGTGCAGTCAGATTTTATATTTTGTTACTGGCAGACAATCACTGAGAAACTCTAGTCAATCAGTAACATTGAATTGTTAATTGTGTTTACAAAGATTTCAACTGGCAATAAAGTTTAAAGACTTGCATTGCTTGTAAGGATAAAAGGAAATAAGTGGGAGAATTTAAGAATTTATTTGTAAAGAATATTATTCATAAAAATGTCCTAATTTTTGGTAGTTATAAAACAAAAAAGATTTTAGCAAAGCTGCAATGTGGCTCTTTGTGCCACTTGCACAAAGAGCTTGGCAAAATTCTTCAATGTTACTTATGAGGCATGCAGTTTGCTGCAAAGCCATTAAAGCACTCCTAAAAGGATTAAAACAGTTTGAAATGGAGGGCCTTCCTAGGCAAATGAATAACACACAGCCTACTAAACCGGAGGTCGCGAGTTCGATTCCGGGCCAGACATGGTTGCTTTCTTTCGGAAAAGCCAAAAGCTTTGCACGTTAAGTTAGTTAAAAACAAACAAGCTTTGGTTCACTTCATTTGCAAACAATGCAGTTGCAACGTAAGCAAAGTAAAATTCACTTCAACGTAAGAAAAATGTTATGAAAACCTTCACATATTTTGCATACTTTGGAGAAAACTGATAGTCGTGTATGATGAGTGTAGAGTATTAAAATGTTTCGGACTACAATTGAATTAATTAGTCGTCAAATTTTTATTTCTACGTCTGCTAAGGAAAAGCTTTTAGTGCTTCAGTTATGCATTTGAATAAACCTTTTGAATATTTTTTATGTTTTGGGTCCAAAGTCTACTTTATAATTCAGAATAGTTTTATTTATGTGGGAGACCCTTCTTTTATATGATCCGAGCTATATAGTGGTGTGTGGGTGCAAGCAGCAATGGCTTCCAAGGATAATGGGCAGCAATATCCTTTAAATGTCCTTTTTTATTTATAGAGCTTTAGGGACCAGTTTTTACTCTTGAATTTTCCAGCTGACTGCAATGAGATTTAATTAATATATTTAATTGATTTGCAGCTGATTTCAGTATTTTCTTTATTCTAACTTTTAAGTTGGTGGTTTTGCAGCAGGACCCCACAAGGCTTCCAGCCACTCTTCAATAATACCTTAAAAACTATTTTCTTTTTGTTCACTTTAACCACTTTAACTGTGAGATAACAACAAATTAATGAAATCTTTTTGTTCTCATTGCAGCACAATGTCCTTGATGCACTTTTAAAGGCAATTTGGTAAGTTTTTCTTTTATCGTATAACTCACTCTAGATTCTGTTATTTAAAATTTATAGTCATGAAATGCAACAAGAAATTAATTCATTTTTTTTTTCGTACTACACGAAATTTCTCCAACCCATATTGGCAGTGGGGTTGCATAATGCTTTTACATTCTTAATCATTTAGTACCAAATACGTTATTTTACCATTCAAATATTATCCTTTTCAGTATCCTCTTTTTTTGCATAGCACTTCAATTACTTTTATTTTGGAGTTTGTGCGTTTTTTTTTTCTTTTTTTTGTGGTGCCACTCTGATGTTGTCTGTTCTCTTCTCACTCGTATTGTGCATGGCCTCTGTTTTCATTTCCATCATATAATTGCAAAGTGCATTCATTACGTGCATGCATTTTTCATTGCATTGAATTACATTTTATTAACAAACGTTCACTCTCCCGCATTTAGACGAGTACATTTGCAATCGATTTTGTTTCGCAAGTCATTTCTTATTGTCGCTGTTGTTTTGGCAACCAAACAAGCCGGTGATTTCGTTTCTTTTAGCTGAATTTAATTTTAATGCACTTTTTTCCTGCCATCCAGGAAGCTTTGCATGAACGCGGACGCGTGTAAAACTTCTCTCTGAAGGAACTTCTTAATTAGTAATTACAGAAAGTAGAAGGAAAAGATCTAAAATAATTTGTGGTCTAAAAGAACAGGCTCATGTACTTGGAAGTATTAAATTGCTATGAAAATTTGAACAATTTTTTAATTGCCATAATTAAATTTTTGTTTGTAATATTTAATTGTTTTTTTTTTGGTTTTTTTTTTTTGTTTTCTGTGAAAACTGGACTTTGTTGGCTTACCGGGATTTGAGACACTACATTTTTTAATGTGTAGCCTTTTTTCTACTTGTATTAAGCACGAGCACAGAAAAGCTTTTTCCAGGTTTGGCCGGACAGTGCTGGCTGAAATGTTAAGAAAGTCTGAGAAAAGGAGCCTGCCATTGCGACGTTCCTGTTGCATCGTTGAAAGCATCGACAATGCATAATGCAATCAAACTTTATTGAATTTTTTTTTTATAATTTCTATGTAATTTTAATGTACGATATAGTGGCCAGCGCACCATCATGAACCATTCCCTTAATTTATTATATTTTATTTCACTCGCATAAAGTGGAGTTGAACAGCACAGTGCTTGTATGGAACACGTTGCATTGCGTTCATTGTGGTCGCGGTTTTCATGTAACATCCAGTGACTACAAATATGACTATACGAAGACTTTGGCGCCTCTCTTGTTGATTAATAGAGGAAAAAGTAAAACAAAATTGTTGTTCAGTTTGTAGAACTTTAAAATGCATTTTGTTTGTGCCAATTGATGGATGGATTTATTTGAATTCACTCGTCTGCTCAGTGGTAGATGTGCTTATTTAGTTTTATGGAGAGTTTTCATATTCCTGCTTTCGGTTGTGTGATTTAAATGCTTTCGTTTTAAACTTTCTTATAAAGAAACAATTAAATGATTTTTGTGTGACGTTCGATGTTTCGTTATAAAATTCCCTCCAGACACGCAATGAAAATTAATTGTGTTTAAGAAGATAAAATGGTTTCCTCCATTATGACGATACATGGCAATTGCATGTTTATTAAAAAGTTCTCTTTAATGACTTTGTAAGTCCTTGTTGAGCTGACACCGCTCATGTTAGACTCGACATTTAACTTTGTATGGGTACGGCCACCCTTGGACTCTCATATGCTTGATTGTGTTTCTTTTACATTTCTTGGAGGGATTATTTCATTGTGCATTTTGCTCTAACCAGCATTTGCTGTGGTGGCCGCATGTGGTTACGTATTTTAATACGCTTAAGAATTAGCAATGAGATGTATGTGTGTGTGTTGGTAGCATTAAGCTTTTATATAGTCGTATTAGCCATTAGAAATGTCATAGATGTTACCAATAATCCCTATTAGTTGGGGTTTCGCATTAAATCTGTGTTGTAAACATTTAATTTTTAATTTAATTTCAACAATACCTCGTCTAGGAAATGTTGGTTGGATATGCTTTTCCAAAGCACTACGAGTACAATTCTTTTTGCTTATTTCATTTCTAAAACCTTTTTGTTTTTTCTTTCCAAGATTCACAAACAAGGCCAAATCAGAAACTGCCTTTGTTGTTAACAATTTATTGGCTTTATTGTTGCTTGGTAAGGGCACAACAGTGTGTGTGTGTGTGTGTGTGTGTTTGTGTTTGTTTTCTATTTTTTTTTCAGCAATTGCATAAATAAACGCCAAGTTAAGTTCAACTACTCTCGAAACTTCGCTCTAGAAATATCTCAATGGCCATAGAATTTTATCAACTGATGTGGAAATTAATGATGGTCATATTTATTGATGCATCATCAACAACTTGATACAAAATTGTAACGAAATGAAAAAGAAAAACTTATAAAATTGTTACGGGGAGGATATTTAACCCTTGAATGCATTTTGAATTTTATAAAACGCTGAAAAGTAAGCGCAGAATGAAATCATTGATTCAATGAATCATTGATTAGGATTCGGTCTCAAAGGAAGTAAAAATCTGATCCATACGGTTTTATTTGAAATATATATACCGCGTTCGTTATCTCTTTAATTTTTGGATTATGGCAAATAATTATTTTCTTTTTTTTATATTGAAAATTCAGGAGTTTGTTACGTTGAAATGTTACTCTTTAATAATATTCATTTGAAAAGCAACTTCGGCAATTTTCTAACATTAAATGAGATAAAAATAATTCACATTTGAGGGTTAATCGCCACATAGAAATGAGAGATAAAAAACATAACAAGGCAATCGACAAAAATTCAAAAATTCACTTGAAGCATTTATTTTTATTCTCTTCAACAAAAAAAGAAGGAAAAAAAGAATTAAATCAGAACACTTGCAAACTCGCAAAAATTATTTTGCAATAAACACTGACAATTTACATTCTGACTGTAAACGTTTCAAGTGGAACTGGAAACGTAAAATAAACTCTCGGCAATATTTGATGTTTGTTGTGCTGATGATGTTGCCGTTCTTTAAACATTATTCAGTAACAACAAAGCCAACAATCCGCAATAGCATTGATGCTGGACACCACCGCTGTTAGACTCCAAACTTCAACAACAAAAAAAAACAAAAAAAAATACATTGAAATTTTCAAATGGGAAATGAAACACAATAAAAATTTTATTGTTGAAAATGGAAAATTTCCCAAGTATGGACACTGGTTGAGTGCAAATGTTGCCTCTGTATCAGTAAGCTGGTTGAGCTTTTTGATGTTTTGCAACGGTCTTCAAATAAAAGAGTAGTGAAACAAAATTACCTCCACGGAGCTGAATATCAAATAATATGCGGTAATTCTGTTATCGCCTGCCAGAATCGGTTACTGGATTACTGGCTTTACACTTCCTTGCCTTGAATACAATGGTAAGACCTCCTGTAATCAACTACATACTATTCCCAAGTTTACTTCTTTTCCATAAGAACTTACCACCATTGCTACGCATAGCGGTCTGTGTAACTGTCTATTCTCTTTTGGAGATTGAGAGACCGTATTCTCTGTCAGGACATTGCTGTTGTACCAAAAAAAAAGACAGGATCTTTCACAGTTATGGCGTACAACATTTTTACTTTTTCAAACAATAAAAGCTCTTATAAGACACTCAAGCATGCCACACAAACTAGTGAGTGGAAACCTTCAAGAGTCATATAATGATGTCCATAGAAAGTATTTTCCTGGACATCAATTATAAAAAATTAATGCGTTTTTATTTATGTTATCTGACCACGAAATTTATCTGTAAGCTACAGATCGTGCGAGAGAGGTAGATACTTGGAAGCTGATAGCCAGTATATCCAACCAACTTGAACTCTGGGTTTTGGCCAAAAATCCGCTGATTGCATTGCCGGTTGTTGTATAGAAGAAAAAAACCATAAAAAAGGACTTCGTGTTGCTGAACTTGCGAAAGTGTATGATGGGTGCACTGTTTGGCACAATGTATTTGGAAATACTAAAATAAAGGAAAGGGGGGAGACAATGTAAAAATCATCCTTTACCAAAGATATGTAATGAATCAATCATTGGCTGATTTAAGCCCACCATCAATCGATTTAACGGTTGTTGGTTTACTGAGTTTTGATGTGAATTTTTGTTTTGGTTTTCCATCCATTCTTTTTCAACTCTTTTATTTTCCTTTTGTTTAACGATTTTCATCAACTGGAATGATGTGCTGCAATGAAGCTACTTTAACTAACATCACAAGGATCATAAACTTGAATAAAAATATTTGCTTGCAACAGCTTTTACATGCAACAATAACTGAATGTGATAGCGGTGATTTAAGCCAAGCAGAGCATGATTAAATTTATTGTGGAATTAAAAAAAGTAGTTTTATTTTACATTAAATATTTAGTCAGTGTCTTAACTCAACTTTTTCTCGACAATATTTAATTAAGATTGCAACGCTGCAAGGACTCCCACTTGAATAGATGTTGAGTGGAATTGAGTGGCGTATATTTAGGAAAAAATAAAATTTACCAAATGAAATTTAAGAAATAAAATGTTAAATAAGTAAAATGTGGAAACAGTTTTTTTTCTTTATAATCACATATTACAAAAAAAAGGGTATCCTGTAGCCTATCGAGAAACGTGCACATACTCTTAAGATATCCCTTAGTAAAAAAAACTTTCGCTAAATAGAAGACAAAACGCGTATCGAAATGGAAACGAGCTGAAAAAATATTATTAATTTTTCGGCTAAAAGTATGCAGTGAAATTCTGCGAAAATAAAGTACTACGGTCGCGCTATTAAAGCTACAGCGAGAATACACTATCAAGCTATCGCCTACGCCCGAAGTAAACTTGCGCTAATAAAACTCATTGTAGTTGGAATCTGCTTCTTATACTTCTAATGAAATTCTACTTTTAGCTAGAAACTCATAAGCTGTTGATAGTAGAGGCTTTATAAGTGGCTTTATAAGCATCGTCCTTGTGCTGAGGTGTCGGAAGAAGTACAAAAACATTCTTGTAGTATTTCAAATACAATGACTCTTTATAAAGTTTCTTCTCAGCAGCTTGAAGTGCAGTTTCTTCTCCCGCAATCAAAAAAAAATGTATTTAAAGCTTTTTCAAAAGGCCAATATTTAGATCTCTTTTAGCACCCTGCAGCTGATATTGTAAATAAAATCAGCTGCATCCAATTCTTTAATACAAAATCGTCCTTGAAGATATCGCTGCTTTTAATAGTGATCACTTCTAATGCAAATCAACGGCAGAAAGCTCTTCCAGGTCTCATTAACATTTAATAAAGTATCGCGTCACATATTGTTATATCGTTTTCAAAGCTATCGAAAGGATGCCACATCTCTGAGCAGTACTGCTTCAGTACATATAAAACGAATGAAGTATATATTTTTTTTTTATTTTTTTTGTATATTTATTTGCAATCTATTTTACAATAATAAGCAAATTTGATCAGTTAAAAAATTACATGTCCTATTGGTTCCCTTTGGAAGCAATAAATTAAATTATATATGCATTTGAATGAAGTATATTAAAACAAAAATTTCCTCGTTTTTTTTACCTTCATTGACCGGACTATTAATGGTGTTATTAGATTGCAGACCACCAAAGCATTACCACATTATAGCCAGTGTGACGAAAAATTTTGCAAGGTAATAAATTTAACACCATTAATATCGTTAATTAGCGAGGAAGAGAATATATATTTTTTTATATATGTATATGTTTAGCTGTTGTGTGGCAAAAATAATTTACAATCAAAGCCAAAATCACCAGCAGTGAGTGACGTTCTTCTGAAACCATACTCCCTTCCACATACCACATCATGCATTCTGCTCTCTTGCCGCTTTGCAAGAGACAACAGTTGGACATATAATGACACCTGAACTCTAACCAAAGAAGGAAAAGATAAATATGTATGTATATGGAAAGGAGATTCCAACAATCTGTTGATACCACTGATAGTCAGAGCCAATAATGAATGAATATGAAATGAAACATGTAACAATAGTTGGTAATTAGTTGCACAATGACAACTATTAATTACCTTAACGACCTCAATTAACGATAACAATAATCGATATGCGTGCAATAGTCAGAGGCACAGCAACATAGTGAATAATAGAAGGAATGGAAGTCGGAGAGAAATATGCAGATGTGGCAAGTGAGTCAAAATATTGGAGTGATTGAAAGTATGCGTTTTAAAAACGAGTTTTTGCATTAAACCGAAACACAACAAACCACCCAACTTGTCGTTTTACGGCACTAAAACCCGAAATACTTTCAATTGCCTGTTAAGGAAAAACCCCGAGCTGTGTTTATTTAAAGGAACCAGACATTTTTAAATTGCGTGTGGTTTTAGCATCCTTCTATAATGAGTGCTAAAAATATCTTTGAAATGGGAAATTATGTGTCTTGTGGTTCACCCCAAGTACAAATAAAAAAAAAAGAAAGTAAAAATGACCTTCAACGTTTTTCTACTTACTAGATGTCTGTCGTGTATCCTGTGTACGTCATGTGTCTTGCTTAGTTACAAAATGAATTTATTTACTTCTAGAGAACATGTACTTGTAATCAGATTATTTTCTGGGCAATAATTCGTACTTGCGAGCAGTACAGAGCGGTTTCTTTCTTTTCTAATTTTACAACTTTACAATCTGCTTCAATAGGCGCTTCTAGTAAATCGAAAAATTCTACAAAATTGAGCACGATAATTTTTTAGATGTACCGCATGGTGATAAGCTCTGTAAACTTTGTAAACTAAGAAAACATAATAAGACAGGCAGGCCTCTCTCTACCAAAGTCCGAAATCAGTAGAAAGCAACAATATTCAATGTGTCATCTCCTGTTATTAAATGTCCTTGGACTCAAGGTACACTCACTAAAAATTTAATTTATTTTTTGAAATATCTGTTTGTGGCAGAAAGGTATGTGTTTTTAAACATAATTAAAAATGCACCGGTTTAATACACAATGCGAACATGAAACCATAATGATGGCATTAAATGACTTCATTATTAAAGTGAGTTCAATTTTAAAGCGGTAGTTACGCATGCCAGATAGCACTCACTTTTATTTTTATATGGCAAAGTAATTACAATTTTGATACATTTTCGTGAAGTAGTTCGGATAGGAGTCTCCCTTACCAAGGCGAAAAATGTATTGAATCCAACAACTAAGAGAAAAATGTATTTTCGAAAGCTTCATCGAAGAGTGTAAGTTGGATTTCTGACAGAGACTTTAGATTGGTATGGGTTTTATATATAGTTCGGTGACTATAGTTCTTCCTGGGCTATAGGGTTTTGCATATAGCTCATGGAACAGTTCATTTACATCACTTTACATTATTTCCATTAAGCAACCCTCGATAAATGTTGATGTATTTGCACACCACGTACTCTTTAATGTACTTTTGCCGATTGTTATCTTTGTGCCTCTTGTTTTATTGTTGCTTTGCTGCTCTTTGTGTCACAGGGATGACATTCAAAGCCGTTCAAAATGACAGCAGTCGACGCACATGTTTGTTTATTGTTATTGCCTCGAGTTCTTCTTCTCTAATTTTTCTTCTTATTTGCATCAAAGAAACGGAGTGTAAATAACATTCAAAATGGCGTCATGCATCACTCATTATATCAGATTTCATTATCTAAGAGTTTTGCATGTTGAGCAATGCAAGATAAAACTATTATTAATAAACCCGGGGATGCAGTGAGTCCAAGGCATAACAGAGAATTTTATTACAAACAAAATTGCAAATTTCTTTCATAATTGCTTTCGCTAAGGACATTCGCTGACAGGAGATGACACGTTTAAATTGGATAGATAATCCGTAACATGCGGCCGCTCTACTATGAAATTTTTATATTATTTACTAATATTTAGTTTTAGAGGTAGTTGTATGGAAATTGGAAATAGCAATACGCTACACTAGAAAAAAAAATTTTTACTTAGCCAGGTGTTACTTGTTCAGGAAAAGGTTCCTTCATTCATTAAGTCAGCGATTTAAAAAATTTGGTTTAATGCTTTTCTCTAAATAGAAATACATATAAAAATGAAAAATGAAATTTAAATTCGCTTAAAAAGTGAAGCAGTTTGACTCTGATTTTGCTGCAGCAGAACACTTCCAGCGAATTTTGGAGTCTTGGTCCAGAATTTACTTCAGCTTATTTCATATTTTATTTCATAACTCCTTAATTTCTTTTTTACTGATAGTCACATTATAATTCTTTTTCTTGAGCAACATCCAACATCGGCTTTGCATATGCGATTAGTGTGCGATTAAAGTACCATCAAACTTTAAAAGTTGCCTTTCAAATTTTTTTTTGGCATTTCTCATGCGTGCAAATTATCCTTGTTAATTGTAAGATATAATTTATTTTCATTCTAACCTGGTTCTATGGGTACCGGCGTTAGAGGGTTTACCACTGACAAACCTTCGGCTTACATGAGATCGAGATTCCAATGCAGACACATTTCATCGTCCCTTTAAAAAAAATGGCATAAAAATTTCAATTTTATTATTTAAATGATCCTTAAAAGCTCTTAAGAACAACAACGAAAATATCCTTAGAGTAAAATCAAAAGTTTCGATTATCGAGCGAAGGCGTCTTACACGCACATCCCAGTGTTGCATTTTGTGGCGTTCATGTTATACTTGTTTGACACATTTCATTATCATTTTAATAAAAACACTTTAATTTTAATTTTGTTTTGTATTTTGTAAAAATATATTTTGTTTAATAAATTTTTTGTTTGCTCAATTCTCAACTAATTTGTTCATATTTTTTTTAAACTTAACTTCTATTATTATGCCAAAAAAAAAAATAATAATGATGAATTTAAGATAGAAAAATATTTACAAAATTAATTTGAAATCAGGAGGAGAACATTTTAAAGGAAATTAACTTATTTTAGACTTTATAACTAATCAACGATGAAGGAAGGAGTTCTCTGGATGATGAACCCATAAGATTATTGCGAACGTATTCAGACATGATTTTGGAAGTCGAAAGTGTTAAGAATTTCTATTTGGAGAAGACTTGAAGGAATAGCTGTATGCAATAATCTTTGGGTTCCGGATGTGGTGCAGTGTGGTAGATTTTTTAAACTTATCACTATATCACAAGCAGTTTTTATTTTATTTTTTTTTTTATTTGATTTGATTTTTTTATAATTTTTTTTTTTGTTTTTTTTTTTTTTTTTTTTTTTTTGGTTGACAGGGAAGTTTAATTGCTGCTACTCCACACATTTGGTTTTGTATTTTATCACATTTTCTTTCTAAGAAAAACTGTTTTAATTTTATCTCTGAGTGCAAATGGAAAATATTTTTGCGGTGTAGTTGTCGTGTCGTCGGCATTTTATATTTCATGAACCGCGGTAATGGACTCAAATAATATTTTTCATTTTCACTTTTCACACAATATACCCCATTAGCTGAACCAGTGGTATGGATAAAACTGCATCCATCAATCGTTTAAAGAGCATTAGCTGTGATGATTCCATCATTGGCCGTAATAATGTGTCTCCATGGTAATTCTTTCGTCAGGCGTAAGAGAAGAAAAGCAAAGGTGAGTTTTTGCGTCAAAGTAAGTTCTCAGTATGGACGCCAAACGGTTTTATGATTGCTGGTAGCGCTCTTTATTTTTGTAGCAGCTGGCAAAGGAGTTTCGGATGGGGAATGGCGGTTGTGCGGTAAAGAGGTTTCGTGATAAAGAGATTTGATGGAAGAGGGGGCCTTCAATTCACTTTTGGTTCGAGAATTTCTTCGGGTGGGTGAAGACCGTGCTGAATCTATACATTTGTCCTGATCTTCGTTAGAACAGTTGAGACCTGAATTTTGAGGACGGAGAATGGGTACAAATGCCGATTTAACCACATCGATTTGTTCATCATCTGACTCCGCATCTGAAGTGGATTGTTCGTGAATGGAGTGGGTCTCAGTAGAGTTATTAAACTTGGTATTTGTGGCAGTGGGTACAGGTGAGGAAGACGAAGGCCTTGAAGAAGCAGGGCTTGTGTGTGTCTGGCTGATTGGTTCGTTGGAGGTGGTGCATAGCAAGGGGGTATTGTGTAGATGATTAGGACGGTTTCTAAGGCCAGCCAAGTGATAGGGATGAAAAGCATGTGGATGAAGTGCCTTTGGATGGGAGTTTAATAAATCCGGATAAACTTGAACAGCGGCAGTCGCCACAGGATTAAAAGGGAATGGTGGCATACTGTACGAAGAACCAGAGGGAGATGGAATCATACTACTGCCAGGCAGTGCTGCGACACTATTTGGTGGTGGAGTTATTTGGCTGGGATGATGATACTCTTTCGGTGTAGCAGATGCTAGGGGTGGTGGCGCTAGGACTGGGCTATTTCGTAAACCGTATGCATAACCGTATGCCACGTAAGCTGCATCGAACCAGTTAGGGCTAAAGATTAATGGATTAAATGCGCCTGGATGAGGATATCCATAGCCTAAAGTGACAACAACCAAAAAAGTAGATTGAAAGCAAAAATTAAGTAAAAACTCATTCCAAGAATTTAATTAACCAAAAATATAAATGAAGGGAACCAAAAATTTTCGTTTTAAAAACTATTTTTGCAAATAGTTTTTAATACAGTTTTTTTTTCTTCTTAAAAACCAAAAAATTAAAACAAACTAAAAACTTACTTTGCTTACTTCTTGGCTCCCGAGGACCATCTACGGTCACTTTGATGGCTTTGGTGTATGACGCGGTTTGCACTGGGTAGGTGGCAATAGTAATTGTCAAATTAAAGGACTTGCCGCGACCCGACCGTCCTACAAAACGTAGATCATTGAATTTAGCCACTTGGTTCTTCATGAGGGCTGTGCAGTTACGCATTTCTCCACAGTGGTTTTCATCATTACCGCATTTGACAGTAACCAGAGTGTTGTCTGGCACATCATCTAAAGCAATAACTTTAAATGCTCCGGGTAAAGATTTGTTGGAACGCCAGTGATTTGGCAGAGCGCTGCACAAAATCGAAGGGGAACCAGTTTGAACCAATTCACCGTGATATTCTTGTAACATTTCGCGAAGGGTACCAACCATATCAGTCATGGAGCTGGGCATTTTGGCGGCATTTGCTATTGTGTCGGGTGTTGCTGAACCAGTCGAACTGGCGGAATTTGTATTATTTGTATTACTGTTCGCAGGCATGACTTGGACGGGAGCAGCAACCATGGTAGGACCAGCGGGAAGGTGCATGTTTAAAATCTCCGTAGTCTTTAATCAAAAATAATCCAATTTCTTTAAGATTGTTTAATATTATTCCAAATGTTTTTTTTTTTTTTTTATTTTTGTTGTTTGTTGCGATCTCTACACTTTATCTGTTTGGGAAAGAGTGATATAAAATTTTCAAACACCTTTTTCTTTTAATTTTCTTTTCCAATATTCTTTTTTTCGATTTCATTTACGGTCCGTATTAACTGTAAATTTGCTTTGATTTCGTTTGTTTGTTTGTTTCTTTTCGTTACGTTTTTATTCTTTGAAAATTGTTATTTTCTTTTTATTCTTTACACAAGTAAAAGGAAAACGTTTTCCTGTTCGCTCAGTCAACGTTCTTAACACGCTGAAGTCGCAAAGTGAACTGACTCTCTCTAACGATCATCACCAGTATTTGAAGCAAAAATGTGAATCGCTTTATGGGTCGCACGGTTTGTTGGTTGGTTAAGAGTAAAATATTTATTGTGCGACCCCTTACTTTACCATAAATACATACAAAAACACACGCACATAAATTAGGGGTGCAGTTAGCCTGACTCAATAACACACAACCGCACACACGCACACACACACACACACAAACACACGACACATACCCAACAAAACACACTCGCTGATACAATACAGGCCCGACCAAAAAACAAGCAGGTATCAAGCAACCACCATTGCCACAACAACAACCACACAAAAAAATTTCCCATTTTTCCATTGCGGTATATATACGACACCAACAACAACTAAAATAACAAAAATGCTGCACCACTCACACACACGCACTCTCCTTTGCACAGATTGACAAGAAGGGAAAATATAATTTTTCTTTCAACTCAAACTCGCCACAATCAACAGCAACATCACATTGTTCGGAGAGAAAAGACACACGATAAAAATAAAAATTGAATGTTTACAAAAAGGAAAAAAAATAAATGGCTGGAAATATTTTTTTCCTCAATAAAAAAATTCTCGCAGACATTAAGAGAGCGAAAACTTGCTACAAAATAAAAATATTTTTTTCTCTGATACACCAACAGCTCAACATGGGGTTGGGTTCATACAAGAATTTAAAGCGCGTAAAAAAATTGCAAGAAAAAATCTAAAGAGCAGGTCATAAACATAAAACTGCTCCCTCCCAAACACATTGAGCACATTTTGCCACAGCAGTAGGCCGAGAGTTGGAAAATGTAAGGTCATATGATTTACAAAAAAAAAAAAAAAAAAATATATAAACTGTAAAAAAAAGAAGGAAAACAAATTGGAAAACAGTGGCACCTTACTGTGGCTTATTGAGCCCAGAAGAAGGCACAACTGTGGAGCATTTCGTGTGTCTTGTCCGGAATCACGTTCCTACAAACAGGTATTATCTTTGGTGCACGTTGTTTCTTCTGCTAAATGCTTTCTCATAATTATGTTTAGTAATTACTGAAATGATGTGCTGCTGGCGAAATGGCATTGGAACTTAAAGATACACTGACATTATTACGCTCTAGCCGATAATAATGTCATATATTAAGTAAATAAATAAATACTAAGATTAATCTTAAATTCACACGAATCAACTCGTAAATTTTACTCCCAGGTTTTGAGTTTTGGTATCAGAATACTCAGCAATTGAAACACCATTCGAAAATTATTAAACATACATATATGTATGGGTTTTATCGTTTTACTTTCAGAGCGATAACTCATTTCATTTCTCTTAAATTGTCAGTGATGACTGTTTTAATGAAAAACTTATTTAATAAAAAGGTTCTTTGGGGCTTTATATAAATTTCGATATAATCGATAAATTTACTTCAATAATAATTTATGTCAGACGCATCTGTATTACCAAGTATTATATCCGGGAAAGGAATAATTCTTGATCCCCGTTGGGCATCTAAAGCAAAATAGTCTACTAGCCAGGTAGTTAGTTGTAGGTTCTATTTGCCAGGAGGCTAGGCATTTTGTGCAGCCAGTTGGCATCTGCTCAGTTTGTGTTTGGAAAATAGCAAATAGGGGAACCATTTCATATTTAATGGGATTAGTATGGCCGCCATCTAATTTATATATATATAGTCCATTTCCGATATAAGAATTCAATTCCTTATTTTTATTTATTTTATTATTTATGTAAGTCTTTTTAGAAATCATAAATTTTAGAAAATTGTTAATTGCTATATTTGAAAAATTGCTTTTTCCGGTTCCATCCTCCAAGTATAAAAATAAACATTTACGAATTTTTGACGGCGTTTCTTTGAAGAATTTTCACTTAAGTGTGTGGAGAATATGAAAAGTTTTTTCTGGAACCGAGTTTGATTATTTCGTAGTATTAACTGCTCTCTATGCGAGATCTTCCCAGAATCTTGACCCAAATACTTCTTGGAATATTTAGAGATTTGTGATACTTCTAATTAAAGATATACGGAAACAAAGTAAGGAATTTAAATGCACGCTGGCTGATATCAGTAAGCTATTTGCCCTCGACTACTTGTCGGCAAAAATAAAACACATTTTTACTTGTATGTCTGTTAATGATTAAATTGTTGTATAGTAAATTTTTAATATGGTCCTGCTCTCAGTAAACATGTTTATCATATTTTCATCGTTATATTAATTCGTCATGCCTTCCATGTGTTCCTTGCAAAAACCTGAGATATATTACTTAAATATATAAATACTTTCTTATTTGGAGCCTAAGTGCAATATAGGAATTTTTTCCAAGGATAAATAGAAAGGAAAACACCCATTGAATTTCGCAAGTCTTTGAATTGCGCGACAGCAGATGTATTTAAATTCGTTAAAAGAAATTATTAAGTCTTTAGTATCGCTGGGAAGTACATGCGCTCACATTAGAACTGCTTTCTGAACTACCGCGAGCAATGTCGCGTGTATTTCCAAACGCACAGTAGGGCATTTCAACATCAAACTGTGCGTAATCAAAAAAATTTTAGGCCAACAAAAGGAATAAAGAAAATATAAAATGAACTAGATAACCTTTAACGCTCAAGGAAAACTCTGCTAAATATCTCTATTAAAAACCTATCAAAAGCCATTTCATGTGCAAGACTGTGTCCTTTTTATTTCCTTAATGTGTATTTGATAAGCTAAAATTTTCCAAGAAAATGTTCCATTGTTTTAGAAAAAGAATTCCTTCATTCTGGACAATTTTAATTTAAGTTCTCTGTGTTTTCACTCTTCCATTGTTACCGGAAATTGCTGAAGAATTTTTTCATTTTGTTGTTGCTTTTTTCTATGCCATTTGCTATTTCGGGAGCAATTTTCACGCTTCATCTTCACACTCATTCATTGCCTGCTGATTATGTTTTGCAGAATCTTGCTATCAATTGATGGTCAAACGATTTTTTAGCTCTCAGTTACCGCTGAGAGATGGCAGTGTAGGGTTTACTTTCACATGTTCGATTTTGGCCATGCGACGCAGCTCATGGCCAGTCAGTATTACTGGGTGGTTTCAAGTGATTGGCCAAAGTGAAAATTTACGAAAATTATTTGAATCTCATGTTGGGCTACAGATCAGATTGATCTTCTAGCTGCATACTCGTAATTATTGACCAGTTAAATACTGAAGCGAGCGTGTAATAGATAATTCAGTTCCTTGTTAGTTAGTTTGTCTCCCTGTCTTTTTTTTTATTGTGAAAATTTAAAATGTAATAATTTTTTACTCTGTTGTCTGCTGACACATGCCCTCGGGCGGTCCTTTTTGACCACACAGAAAAAGCTGTTCATGGATGTCGTTTGTTCTTCAAGGCGTGCAGTTATGAATTTCTTTAATATTGAATTAATAAAATCTCGTCTTAAATATTTCTAAAACATATTTTTTCTTCTCCACTAGACTTTTTTTTTGAATTGTAGAAAATCTTAATTAGCTGTTGCGAATCTGCGCACTTTGATTTTATCGTATTAATTCCGAATTTCAGATTCAATTTAACTCTTCCTTTCCAAATTTCATCTCTCATCTCCGTCACATATTCAACTGCTACGCTGCTAATCACTTCAAGAAAAATTTTTTTTCTATTCTGAGTTTTTATAAAATTTATTTATTTTTGGGAAAATTTTTTTAAAAACAAAAATGCCTCAAAAGAAATTAAAGTCGATTAAATCTGAAAGCTAATGAACAATTTTCTATCTTTGTTTCATAAATGTTGTCTATAAATAAATTGTATGGGCACAAGGGCACAAGTATTAAATATTTATACCATTCCAATTTATTTAATGATTTGAGTTTTTAGCCTTTCCAATGCGATTGCCATGTTCCATGTGAGGAGGAGATGGAGCAGCAGACTCAAATAAAAGAAGGTTTATGTGAGTTCATAGCAAAATTTGAATTTTGGAAAGTTCTATCATACGAATTACTTCTTTGGAAGGTGTTAATAGAAATTTTCGGCCGAGTCCATCACCCGGGCAAATGCTTTGTTTCATTTATTTACATATATTATTCCATCGTATGATTATTTCCCCGAAAACTTCTTATAACCGACTGAAAATAATCAATTGCCAAAAATGAATTTTATAAAAACCACTTACTTTCCACAAACCCATAAACGAGAATTATCTCGTTTATTTTGAATTCTAATGTTGTTGTTATTGGATTTTAAACATGAGCATGTATTTGTTAAGCCTCTTTAAAATGAGAACATTAATTTCAGGAAAGAAATGATAAGCCTAGCACAGCTCTGTGCAGATAAAAGCATAAGATATGTGTATATATATATATCAGCTATAATTGCTTCGTTTCCCTTTATACACCATTCACAAATTACTTCAATAAAATTTAAATGTTATCAATATTTTATTTTAGCTAATGTGTTTAGTATGCTAAAATTTCCTCTTTAACACATTTAAAGACAAAGAAAACACGTTTTTAAAAGTTCCCAAAATTATTTTACCTGATCCTCATCACATGCCACAACAGAGGCGATGCTTGTCTACCATACCGAATGTTTAGACGGTTTTGGGTTGATTTTGCTGATAACTATATAAAAGAATTAAGGTAAATCGGATTAGTGTCATAAAATATTATAAATAACCTTCTATAGATTTGTTCTATTAAATCTGTGTTATTGTATTTGTCTGCTCCAGATTTCCGTATTTCCCAACGTCGTTCAAATGAGTTCCTAAGATGATTATAAACACAGCAGGCAAGTAATTGTGCAAAATTTCCCGGAAAAAAAATGTAGCACATGGCGGTTGCTTCATAGCAACAATTTTCTAGGGCAATATGTCTTTAACTTTCTCTCAAATTCTGCTCCTTTAAAAAAAAAAAAAAAAAAAAATCGCCTTTATAAGTCTTGAAAATTCCTTTTTGGCCAAAAATCCTCATTCTTTGAAAACATCCGTTTGAGGATTTTTAAATAGGAAACTCGCGTTTTTATTGCTCGTGTATGTTTATTTTATGTTTTCAAATGTTTCAAATATATTTTTGCCAAAATTAAAGAAAAAAAACATTTTTTCGATTTTTGGTAAAATTTGCGATTTTTGATAAGGGGTTACCCTTTGCATTTCTGGGCAAAAATCGTCATTTTTTTAAAACGTCCGTTTGTGTATTTTTGAATGGAAAACTTGCATTTTTATTGCTCTTGTATGTTTATTTTATGTTTTCAAATGTTTCAAATATATTTTTGCCAAAATTAAAGGAAAAAACATTTTTTCGATTTTTAGTAAAATTTGCGATTTTTGATAAGGGGATACTCTTTGCATTTTTGGTCAAAAATCGTAATTTTTTGAAAACGTCCGTTTGTGTATTTTTGAATGGAAAACTTGCATTTTTATTGCTCTTGTATGTTTATTTTATGTTTTCAAATGTTTCACACATATTTTTGCTAATAAAACAGGAGAAACAATTTTTCGATTTCTGACAAAATCTGCGATTTTTTGGGTAAAAATCGTCCGTTTTTGAAAACGTCTGTTTGTGTATTTTTGAACGGAAATCTTGCATTGTTTTCAAATTTTTAAAATATATATTTGCTAAAAATTAAGGCAAAAAAAAAAAGAAGTATAAAAACCATACTATCGCACTTGTCTGTCAGCTCTACTGATAGGCCTAATTGAATAGTTCCACCAATGATGTCGCTGAAGAAATTTTTTAATCAGATTTAATTAATAATTTTTAATAATAATTGGCATTAATAGATATCTTCATTTTATTTCTCGATCCTGTTATGAGAATTATTTAAAATTTTGTTTTGTACAATATTTCCCTAATAAGACCAGTAACCATCTCTAGGAAATTGTTAACAAAATATTTAATTATAATAATAATTTAAATCATTTTAATTAGAAAAAAAAGTTTATTTAAAAACATTTTCTGAATTAAATTTTTAATATTATTAATAAACGTATTGTTGTAATGTATCGACAGAAGTAGCGGTCGTTTTCATGCCTAAAAGCTAATAAAAATATTCCGTATCTCTTTTAACAATTTGTGGAGATTCTTGAGTGAACGGATAATTTAGTTGGGAAGTGGGAAGCCCATAGTGCGACAGATTCACTGTATTTATCGCGCAGGGCTTTCGATTGCTTTATGTCGCTGCTTACATAAAAATTCAATTAAATTGGCTGCACGAGTTTAAAGTGAAACGATCGTGCAATAAAAAAATGCAAAAATTGAAGATTTGCAATTCAAATGACATGGAATTTCTGCAGAATGCATATGCCGTCGCTACTTGTCAGTAAATTCTTTTTTTTTTCAGGAGAATACTTTTCTGTAAATCTCTCATGTTTAGAAATTGGGGTAGTTTTTTCTCTTCTCGCTGTTTGAGAGATCTTTTGCTTCTATCTCGTTCTTTCGATAGATTATTTTTAGTTGGGCACTCACAGGTAGAGAAATGTATGTATGATTAGACTCCGCCTCAATGCATTCCAATAAAGAAAATACATTAAGAAATTGTGTGCAAACGATCAGTATTAATAGCACGCTCTATTTTGGTATTGCGCCACATGTTTTTCGTGGCTTCTTTTTTATAACTTTCGTTTCATTTAATTCAATTTATTGCTGTTTGGCTAATTATTGAGATTATAATTTCTTAGTTAAGATAAATAAATATAAATAAATATACTGCTAATGCGATAATTTCTGCTGATTTGAAAACATTTATAACATAATCAAGCAAGACCATTTGATTCTCCCCTAAAGAATATTATTAAGTGGATTTACTCCATGACTATTGCCAGTTCAGTTTCTATTTTTCCTTAAAATTAAAGCAAAACTTTGATTAACCTTAACTTCCTTCCTTTATATCATAAAGTTCGTATTTTATTTGCTAGTACTTTTGGCAATATTCTGTGTTCTGATAATTCTTTGCTTCTATTCAAAACAAATTTTTAAATCCTTATTAAGATCATTTCCATCTTATTTTCTTCTACTACTTCCTTACAAATGGTATAAAGTTTAAAAAAAATGTTTAAAATATAAATATTTTTTTAAATATAATTTATTTATTTATTTATTAAGTTATGAAATGTACAAGTTCAGGATCCGGTTTAATTTTGTGAGCACACTGTTTGGTTATATCCCCACACTTTCTTGACATATCTTACAAAGCAAATTCGCAGCTTTGCTACAACTACTGGGTTACTGGACCTCAAAATAAAGGAAAAAGAAATGAAACTATTCTCGCCATTCACACACATTCGTATATTAATTGCTGCGTAGTAGTGTATTTGTATGTGTATGTATATGTGTGTATGCGAGTAGATTGTATAATATATAAAAATTCTCGCAAATGGCTTAAAAAGTTTTCAGCTTTTTTATTAATAAGTCTCACTCAATTAACACAGTCACAACAATCGCAGTGCCAACAATTGCCCAACTCCCACTACCACTTGCAGCACAATCTTCTTCACTGCAATTGAGAATAAAAATTCTCCCAGTGACATTACAAGAAAAAAAAAATATATAAACATCCTTTTCTCTTTTGGCAGGGGTAAAGCAAAAATTTTTATATCCTTTTGTCAAAGCCGAAATATGTTTTTTATGTTTGCTGTTTTCAATATTTGAGTGAATTGTGGTTTGTTGGTCTGGTTTTCTGGCTGCCATAGTAGCCAGCGCAACAACAACAATGCCAACGAAAGAAACCAACCACCATTTAAACAACCACAAATGAAAACAGTGTGATGAGGGGAAATTCATGGTTAGAAAAAAACGGGAAAAATGAAATTTTCATTTTTTAAATTTCCCTTTTTCCAGTGGAAAGACGTTAGTGAGGGGGTATTTACGAGCGTTTGTAATGATAAGAAAAAATTTACTCTTTTCTTGTTGCCTTTAAATTGGTCTACTGCTCTCCTAAGCGAGTCCGTACATACTCGTGTTGCTTTCAATGAATGAATTACTATTCCTGTTGCAGTGAATAATTTTTCCCATTTCTTAATTCTTGGCTGTCGAGTGACACCATTCTGGTCTTTAGATGGCTGAAAGTTAAAGAAGAGTACTGTTGTTGATGTTGCTCTTGCTGGATGAGACTATTGCTGTCTCTATTTTGCCTGAGCGTAAGATGTGTACATTTACGAATGAGCGTGAGTACGTCCGTTTGTGTATGTGACTCCTTAACAGTGGCCAAATGTCTTTTGAGGCTCCTTCCTTCCATATGTTGTTGTTGCATAAATTTTAGTTGTTTAGTATTTGTTGTATGCATGCATAAACATTTGATAAACCATGTTATAATTGCTCGGTTGTGGATACACACAACAACACAATTTTCCTTATTTTTCCCACTCATTTCGGTGTTTGTCAGTGTGGCCACTATGAGAAATTGACGTATAGCAGTGGTTTTGACAATGTTCTGAGTACTTTAAATAGAGTATGTGTGCGTGTATGGGTATGTGTGTAGTGGATGTATGGGGAAGTGTATTTCCTTTTTTCTTTGGTTTTGCCATCTTGTGTTCTAGGGGTATTATTTTTGAGTGTTTGAATGAGTATGTGACAGTTAGTGATTTAGTGTATGTGGATGCCTGTTTTGGTGACACCCCCGCCTTTTTTATGATTTTGATAAAAAGCCACAACTCGACAACTGTGTGGAGTTCCGCAAAAGACACAGAAATGTTCCATAAATTCACATCCATAAAAGACATGTGAGTGTGTGTATGTGTGCTTGTTTGTTGGTGTGCATGTTTTGATTAAGGTAATATATTTTATATATTCGTATACAACTATTAAATTTTACTTTGCCTATTTGGGAATCTGGTTATTGGGAATTGTTGGTAAGCTTATAAAATCAAGGATATTTGACACATAAATACATAGAGTGTAATTAGCTTTTGCAATAACCCAGCAACCAATTCAGGGTATTTTGGCATATAAATTAATGTTAAAATGGCAGGACTTTCTAATTGAGAAATAATTGCCAGTTAATTTTTGTTAATTTTCTCACTTCGTGAGAGTCCTTTTCAAGTCTTATTGAGTGCCACGTAGGAATACGTTTCTGTTGGTTTTAGGTGTTGGGGTATATTCTTAGTGTGTTAATGGGTTCAATATTATAAATATGACGGTGAAACCGCGTAAGAAAAACTTCGTTCCGTAATTCTTTTTTTTTTTTGGTCTTTTATCTTTTATTATTTCGATTCTTATTTTAAAACTAATTTTATTTTAACAAAATTTCATAAAATCCTTAAATGAAAAAATTAAAATATATAATAATTAATATTAAAGAGGTAAAGGAAAATCAAATCGGCAATAAGAATTCAAATAAAATATTAAATATAATAAAAAGTAAATAAATTGAAAGAAGTAAAAAAAATGTGGTAAAATCAAATTGATATAAAAAAGGATTTTCAACTATTTTTAAATTGAATAAAAAAAAATCAATATTAAAAATTTAATTAATTTAAAAAAACTTATGTTTTCTAAAGGCGACCAGCAGCAACTTGCAAGAGCCTAGTAGCAACTGTTTCTATTTTTAACACAAAATTTCTTTCACGTGCTAAAAATTGTTTTCTAACGACAATCGTCCAGAGCAAATGTTTATGCTGCAATAGAAATGCGTGCAAGTATTTGAAATGCAATAATCACCAGGACGAAGACTTCTTTCAGCCATCTGGTAATTTAATACAATAAATCTATAGAATTTTTTATAACTATTGTATTTGTTTTACCTTCCTCTTTTTATCGATTGTTACAATTTTTTCAATATCTGAGGCCTGATCATTGTTTTGTCACTTAAATATTTTATAAATATCTTTTTTATTTTATTATTTATAGTTAATTTTTTATCAAAAAAAAAAAAAAAAAACCTTCGGTTTGGTCCATTTAATGAGATTTTTAATTGTTTTCTACTATCAGGTATTAAAAGAAAATAAACATCTATAAAAACATGTCATCACTTGCTCAGTGCCTTTGATTCCAGTTCAAAATGAGGCTTGTTAACACACCTGGATTAATGTCATGCACACAAAGGAAAGTGTAGTTGAGTTTTCTTCTCTATTAAAAAGGAAACAATGCAATGAAATGCATATGGATGTGTGTTACATGTAGCTCACATGGTCGAGAGCTGCGAGCGAGTTTTGAATGTTTTAAAAAAGTTCCTTGGAAGCGTTCCAAAGGCTGCAATTATTTTAAATTTATTTTTAAGTTTTTTCCATTTTTAGATTCCCAAGAAACTTTTCTAAAATCGAGTAAATGGCTGCACTTTGAAATATTTCTGATTCACTTCAATAATTGCAGGCCAAATTAATGAACGTCGGCACTTACCGATATCTCTTGTGGCATCAGTTCCAACAACAAAGTATTGCTTTATTTTATCGACTTAAAAATACACAAAAAATTTAAAGTTGATAGCATGTTCGTTTCAAAAAATTAGAAATTAGATAATTTCAGAATATATATAACGGGGTATCGTGGGCCAACCCGCGGTCTGTGCATTTAATTTTTAGAAACAGAGAAGTTTTTATATAAATAGTATTCTGTGAATATGTCATAAAGCAAGAAGAGAATATGAACCTCTAGTTATTTGTCACGTTCGCCATAACGGTTTAGGTCAAAATAGGGAAGGCTTGTTAAATTTTTGCGAAATCTAAAATGTTACATTTAAAAAGTGTACATTCGTGGTCCTACAAACCAATAGAAACAGTATGAGTTTAAAATACTTTTAGATCAGCACTCAGGCTATGGCGCCACGGCAATGGCTCTTATGTAAAACATTGTGAGAAAGTGGGATGACGTTAAGATAGTGGCTGCAGAAAGAGACAGATGAACAGCGTGGTATGCCGTATGTGCTGGCATGTTCATCATCATCGAAGCAAATGTTTTTTTATGATTGCTAATTTTAGACATCGAAGCCACTTTCATAATAGATGAATTCAGTAATCCGGACAAAAATATCCTAAACAAATTTAATTTCAAGTTTTTCTTCATTACAAATTTTTTTGGTTTGACATTGTCGTGCATTCCCCGGTTTTATAAATATTAATTAATTTTACAAATCACTACTAGTGTTGCATTAAAAGGTATTCGAGACCTTTTTGCGGTTCGGGCTTACAGCTGCCAATGTAAAGTCCAGTCTAGGCCAGTCTGTACTACTGATGAGCGTTTTTTTAAATCAAGTTGTATTTTTGAAGGAAGCCTTTAGTAGAAGCAACTATAAGATTTATATACTTTCAATGATACTTTCCCTCTCGGATAGTATCGCTTCCATCATTGCCATAATACACTTCTTTTAAAACTTTTGTGTCTATTGAGAAATGGTTTAAAGATTTTATTATATCTCCTCCATATTCTGGATCCACATACGAATTGTTTTATTATTATTAATTAATTGATCTTTGCCGTCGGTAGTCCTGTGACTGAAAGTTGCATTGGCATTGACAGCCTTCGGAGTCAAACTCGCTGTTAAGTTTCAATAGGATAACCAAGAAGAGAGGAATAACATTTTAATTATTTATTTTTATTATTAACACTTTTAATATTTTTTAGTATTGAGAAATATATTGCAAAATTAAAGTTTACTTCAGTGCAGTATAATATTAGTGTACGAAAAAAAGCGTGGAACATATTCTTGAAGAAGCACGCCTACTTCTTATCTTTTACGCGTAGACTGCCTATAAGATCAACAATAATTTTTCATGTATAAAGCGTAAGATTTTGTTTTGTTTTTGTTTTTGTTCATCTGATACTACCCGCAGAAGAGTACGCTGTACTTGAATGTCTTGAAGGGATTTACCTGTCCATCTTTGGCCTGAGTACAAGTATATATCAGATGATTCGTAAATTTAAGTGCAACTGCAACGATCTATCTTTATGATCCTCTTTCTTCCAAAGACTTCTTCTGATTTTTACTATCTATTAATTTATTCTTATTCAGCATCTTCCAGCAGAGTCGGAGTTCGTAGTATGCGAAAGAAATTTTTAGTCCTTGTTGGAAAAAGGTTTCATGAAATGATAACGTTATATGATAACATTGACGATATTTTCAGTAGGCATCCGATTTTATGTAACACTTCGAAGCGAGTGGATGTGTGAAGTCTTGGACGATTTTAATAAACAACTCGCCATGAAATTCTTGAAGAAGGAAATAAAGATAAAATATATTTTATATATAAAACTATTCGTTGCACGAATTTCTCGCAGTGCATTATTAATGTTCGCTTGAGAAACCGCCATATTTGTTGGTTCGCCTTTCAATGCCCTTAAAATCCACCTCTTGTTTTTCAAAACGCAATACAACAAAATACAATCATTAAAATTCATAAATTAAAAATCAAGTTTATCAAAAAATCACACGGGACTAAATTACGCAAAATATACTTAAGCCCTCGCACTTCTAGCAACACAAAACACACACACGCGCGTGTAATGTTTGTATGTGCATTTCCATAGACATCCTAATGGTTGTGCGGACACATACGCAGTTGCCAATGTTACCGAAACAGAAACAGCAAAATAATTTTTAAGAAATAAATGTAACCCTTAATCAAAAAACCAAATGTATAAAATACGTTATTATGTGGCACAGACATTTGCAATCACGCAACGCTACCAACACGGACACACTCGCACCCATACGCACACCATAAACCCATGCGTGTATGCACATGATAATTGAACAAAAGTCTCTTACCAAACCATGGAACCAAATGAAATTTGTTACTGTGGCAAGTATGAGTGTGCATGTGCGTTTTATTTTTGGCGTCACCCTTCCTGTTGTCCTTGTTGTTGTCCTCGTTCTTTTTTGTTGTTGTTGTTGCTGGTGCATATTTTCTTTATTTTCTCTTTTTATATAAAAATATAATATGTACAATATGAAGTATTGCTGTCATAAGCACCCTTTGCAATTTTATTTCATTCAATAGCCGCGAAAGTGTTCGCAGTAAAAATATTCATCCAAAAAGGGGTGTAGATTTGTTGGTTGCATGTTTGGTTATGATGATGTTGATGGTGGTGGTGGTGGTGGTTGGTTGGTTGCGGCTGTGGTTCATATTCTTGTATACGAGCATACTCGTATTTGCTGTAGTTTGCATTGTTGCTGGCTTAGAGCTTTACTTCTTCCTTTAAACAAACGCCAAGAAGAAAAAACTCGTATAAAAAATGCATTGTGTTTGACGCGTGCACATGCCTTAATTCAAATTACAGATTTATGATGTACTTGTGTACATATATGTCATAAGATTTGCTCTTTCAAAAGCCCTACGGGAATCATAGTTGCGACGGGGAAATGCTAGAAACGTGCTCCCTTTCGCCGTATCTCTGCTAATTCCGGTTGCTTGTTATGATATTTGACTTCCATTGCTCTATTAACGGAAGCTGGAAAAAGGACATTCTACCAACTTGATGATGGAGTCTTACAAACTATTAAAAAAATGAATAAACATTAAGTCCAGAATCCTAAACTGTAGTCTTGGTCTTTTACTCTTGATTATTACTGAATTTCTACTGTTGTAAAGTTGTTACTGCCAATACACGGATATCCTCGTCTACGCAATGATGGCAACCAGTCAAAAATGTATATTTTTTAAAGTCGTACCACTAAATCGCGTTAGAAACATTTTATTTAGATTTAATTTCGGAAAAATATATGAGAAAGAGGCAACAGTAAAAATTAGCGCTGGAAACAAATCACTTGCCTAACGATACGGCGAGTTTGATGTATCTTTTCACTTGGACGTCATCCAGGGTGAACCGCTGCACATGCTGTGTTGGATCGCAAAGCACAGAAGTTGTGGTAACAAGAAATCTTGATTATTACTGAATTTCTACTGTTGTAAAGTTGTTACTGCCAATACTCGGTTGCTGTTACCGTACACTACAAAAAATACTTTCAATGTCACAATTATCTTAGGAGCGTCAGTCCGAGATGCGAAGAGCAGCACAAGCCAAAAACAACTTTATTTAAACTCAGAGTTGAGACATTGTGTTAAATCTTCTTTTGAGAAAAGGATTATTTTCCTAAGGATTTCTTAAGTTTTTGTTTTACAAAAGCTTTGTAAGCGTTGCAGCAAAAGCTCTTCTTCGCACCACTTTAATGATCCATGTACCTTTACGGAACTGACTCCACCATCTTCTTGTGTGAAAGAACTACATGTTCTGACTTCATTTAAAAAGCAGAATTTTTTCCGCCTTGGAAATAAAATGTCCGTTCCAGGACGTTTTATAGCTCTATCTATCTTATCTGTCTATCTATAAGTATGATATTCTTCATGCCTTCTTTACACGCCAGTAGCAAGTTTCACACCTCTCTGGTTAGCTTGAAGTGTATTAAATGAAACATAATAAGTTATAAGAAAATACGAAATCGCTTTATGTAATTTTTTATTTAAGCCATTTCAGCACAATTAAAGTTTCATTAGAACAACAACAACTTTTCATTAAACTATTCACAGAAAATGCTCGAAAAGCTAATGAAGCTCATTCTTTGATTTTTGCTGAAGAAATTGTTATATGAAGAAATTTCTTACTGTGTATACTGTGTTAATGAAATGGTGTTTGGGAAGAGTGTCCTTGCAACGTGGTTTACTTGGCTAATAACGGGGTTGGTTTCATACGTGCTTATTTTCACTGCTTGCTTTTCATCTGTTGCCAGAATTTCGATAAATAATTTTTCTTTTTCCAGTCTTGTTGTTTTTTGTTCGAAAATTTGAATTTGAAATAGTAAAACAAAAAAAAAAAAGAAATGAAATTATTTAAATGCTTTAGCAATGGGTTTTCAGAGAGTTTTCTCAAGGGATATTTAACAGGACATGATGTATTCCTCGCAATCCGCAGTTTAAAAACAAAAGCACTGCCACTGTCATGAAAGAGTGGTGCAATTTAAGAAGTGGAAAGGGGGAAAAATAAAAAAGAGTATTTTATATGTCAATACTACGCGGAAAAAGAGAGAGAGAGAGAGAGCGACAGAGAGAACGATTGTTTGGAAAAACATACACGTATTACAAAAATTAATAACCAGATGAGTGTTAAGAGAAAGTATTGAATTAATCCTCTGAGGGCACGGAATAAATGGAAAATAAAGTTAGAAGTTGCATCCATAATAAACCTTTATGTGCGGTATTGGTTTGTAGATTCAAAATATGTATAGTTTTTGTAGTGAGTATTTGTGCCCTTCTACGAAGGGGGTTGAAAATTGGGTTGGTTGTTGCGGATAAACCGTTGAGTGTGTATGTAAATTTTTTGTTATTGCTGATGAGCTCGGTTTCACTTACGGTTTGTTTTCGGGTTTTTTTATTTGGTTGTTGCTTTTGATTTGGTTAGCCGTTATTATCTCAAGGATAAAGGAACTTTACTCCTCCTACTCCTGCTGCTGACATTTCATTTATTTTATTTCAACTTTTTCTTCTGAAATACATATTTCTGCAATAAATAGATAAATTATATATGACCGCTAAAGCTTTTGCTTAGCTTATCATAGAAGCTTTTAGTGCATGATATCCTGCATCTAAAGAACAACTTTTATACGCTTCAGAAATGCCGTCGCTACAACTTATTGATTAATTTCTATTAATTGTTGCATTTTTTTTTATTTTTCGTTACATTTATTTTAGCAGCCGAAGCTTGTAGGCATCCTGTTGAGCAATTGTTTGTATTTGAAGTATATACGTGTATATTTGTTTTTTTTTTTGCTGTATGTGATTTTTAGTTTTGAACTTTCCGTGGCATTTTTGTGGCCTTTTCTCTGGTTAACCGTTGTTGGTCGCGAATCACACACATTCGTCAACGCACACACATACCAATACACATCGTATAATATCCTTTAAATATGAGAAGCCAAACACATATTGATAGTGCATTCGATATTGTTACAACAGAAGTATTAAAAATTACTTTGTCAGCAATAAAGCACTAAAAAACTTTGACTGGAAAAAAATCCATGATTAATTGTTGCGATACTTTTCGAAATGCAGCAGAGGAATAATAAATAATTCCACAATGCCATAACAACTATAGCTTACAAGTTCTTTCTATTAATTAAAAGGAAACTTTTTCATTTAGGCATTTCCCTCAAGAAAATAGAGATTTTTACAGCAAAGCGAGAGTAGTGCTTTTTTATTGAAGTGTGTATGGCAAGGACCCAATTTTTTTGGTATATGTTACTTTTCATTTCTTTTGTATGATATTTTTTAATTTGGTGTTGCCTTACTAAAGTTTTCGGCAAAATAGGTTTTAGGCTGCAAGTAGGTATCGCTGTATTAAACTCAATATCTTTCGTAAATTGGTGGTGATAAAATTGATTTTTTTTTTTAAAAAATAAATAAATTTATAAATTTATTACTCTGTTATTCATATTTAAGGTTTCCTTTAAATAAATTTTAATTTAATATGTTTGTATAGCACTCTAATGCATAGACCTCACGGCTATTTTACTATTTTACTAACAATGCATTTCCTAACAATAATTACTTGTGTGCTTAAAATCTTAAAGCTCATCCCGTATCCCATCGAATTTCGCATATAAACCAATTGGACCTTCTTGTTACTGATTTTGCTTTTTCCTGGTGGTTAAAAGGAGAGATATTTTTAAGTGATTATAAGGAAAAAAAACCTCCCATCGGCAGAAAAGGTGTAGCGAAAAGCTTTTCCCATTTGCAAGTCCTTTTTCACTTGCTCGCAAAATGAAAGTTCTTCTCATTTATTAATCCTTTTTCTATTTAATTATTTAATTATTTTCTTCAAATATAAATTGCAATAATAATAACAAAAATTATTTCTTTCATTTTTGCGCTAAACTATTCCTAAAAAAGTAAAAAATTCCTAAAAATATTTCGTAAGGAAAGTTTTCCATATCGGAGACCATAAAAGCTGAAAAATACCAAAGTCATTTTTTTTTGGCAGTTTTTAGAGCAGTTGTTTCTTTGCCGACCATGAATTCTGTAATTTTTTCTTTTCCTTTTTTTGTGAAAGAAGGTAAATTATCTCATATATAATAAAGATTGTCTTGGCTAGAATGTTTTTTTGCCTTAAAACTTCCTGCAGTGCTAACAGCTAATAGAGAATAATTTCATCGGCCTGCAAATTGTCCGTGACATTTTTATGAAATAAAAAACTCATAAAAATTTAAATAAAAACGCGCTCTAAAAATCCAAATACGCTGTCAGAAAAAAAAGCAATACATCAGCCTACCAAATTCGGGCAAAAAATATAGGACAATTTTTGCCATCATTAGAATCCTGAGCAAAATCCCAGCAGGACGACGGAGCGCATTAGAAATGAGGTAGAAGTCATTTTTTTGCACATATTTTTCGGAAAATTACATTTGCAATCTTATGGATGATTATGAAATATTGCGTAACAAAGTAAAACTTTTATGATGAAAAAAAACTGCTTATAAATTATGCCGTATATTATATTTTGCGGTATTAAAAATATTGCAAAACATTTAGTCCTTTTCGAAGGATCGGCAAAAGAGAAATGAAAAATTCAAAGGAATTGTTATATTTAAACAAAAAAAGGTACGTTTTTTTTGCCACTTTTTTATGTTTCTGTTACAGTTTTTTGTTCTACTTTTTGTTTCAATGATACTCTCCAAAATATTATGATATTCAATATATTATGATATACGATACATTTTTTAGCGTGAAAAATCTGCTGCTTTACATTCGCCACACGCTTCTTACGATCAGCATAATTTTTAATTCCAAATAAATGTTTAACAGTTTTTTCCTATTATTATTATTTTTTTGACTTTTGTGTCATAATTTTTGAATGCATTTCGAGATAATTTGCTGTTGTTTATTGGCCAAAAAATAAATGCAAGGCCAACGCCTAAAAAATAAAGAAAAAAAAAATGGGCAGTCTTGTGAGGTCTTTCTCATTTTTGATTGTCGATCCATTAGTACTTGAAATGTTTCTTTTTTATTCCTTAAAGAAATGCGCTTTTGAAAAAAATTTCTGGCTGTCGGGGAAAATAGTAAAATTTTTTTAGAATTTTCATGTGGGTTGATATGAAACGGCTGGCTTATGGAATTGGCATTTAAAAAAATTCCAGAGTTTTGAAATATTCTGTGAAAAGCAGGAAAGATGGCAGCTGCAGACTAGAGACAAGTCATACATCATATCCAGCACTTCATTTATATCATATATTATATCATTTATATTTGAAACTCTTTCGAAGAATAAATATTTTTTATATTTCTCCCCCTCTTCGACAAGAAGAAAAAGAAATGAAGAAGTGCTTCATAAAAAACCGGTTTCCTTACTTCACTATCAATAGATTGAAAGAAATCTAACCATTTTAGAATTTTAAAATGTGAAAAAAGGAAGATTTTTATTACTTTTTTGAATAAGTAATTTTTTAAAAAGGTCCAATGGTATGGCCTCCGACTTATATATTTTTTTTTTTGAAATAACACGGAAGCTCGCTTGGCATTTGTTTTGGAAATTACATCGATTTTCTTAAAGATAGCGCTGACGAAATTCATGTAAAGAAATAATTTGCTCTTTATACAATAGATATCTAGTTCAATTCTCCACCATATTTGCATGTTTTTTATTTCGTGCTTTTCAGAGAACCATTTACGAAGAATGAGCAATGAAAGTTCCCGAAGGTTTCCACATTTTGAAAGTGGTCCAAACTTAATGCCTTCAGGTTCTCCCCAGGATTAAAAAGGACAACACAATATTTTTTTATTTTAAAAGTTCTCTCTCATTTCATCTTAAATTCTTTATTTCATTGTCAAGGCAAAAAATATTTCATCATTCCACGAATCACGATTCCTTCTTATACTACAATGCAAGATTCCTTGAAAATTTCAACTCTTTCTTAATATGATTCCTTTTTTATTTCGAAAATAATTTTAAGTCATAACCCTTTTTCTTAGGAAAGCAATCGTTTATCAATCATAAAATCAAGCAGACACACTTTTCTGCGAAACTGAAAAATAATTCTTTTTTAAAACGGCTCTTTTCATATTTTATTATGTAAAATTTTTACGAATTTCCACCACGTTATACTTCGTTTTAATTTTGCTTAAAATCCTCACACAAAAAAGGAAGAGTCACCCACTGCCTGTGCAACATCAGCTAAAAAACATAATCGTATATAATGTTGCGTTTTGTTAAACAAACCATAAAATTTTTATAATTTTTCTTATTTATTTATATTTCGCAACTCGCTGTGAGCAAATTACTTAATTCTACACCTTTTAACAGAACGGCTTAAACAAAAGCAACACTTTGGCACCTTTATGGTTTCAGCTGGCTGCATGTCCTTGTTGCAAATACGAAATTGATGTTGCCAACGCTGCTCTATGCGTACACAAGTCAACTCTTTCTGCATGAGCAAATCCTTTTATTTACCACTTTCGCCCGGTTTTTTTCTACTCTTTTGGTGTGCAAAAGAACGAAACAGCTAAAAAATTTATATTTATTATGAGTTTTACTTTATCCTTTTGTCACATTATTGTTCTTTTTGCTGCTCGTTGCCATTTCACATTCTGAAAAACAGATACAGACAATAATAACTCCTTCATTAAACGTTGCATAAACGGACGGACATAAAATCCCTGTCATAATTTTTGTTTTGTGTTTTTTTTTTCACTTTCATTAAGCGTTAGCGGAATTCGCAATTACTTTATGTTACAACGTCAACAACAGCAGCAACAACAGCAGCAATAACAACGACAAGAAAAACAATAATCACAAGAACTCTTTTGCTGGAGTGAAAATTTGCACAACACAGTTTTAAAAGTTGCACGTTGGTGTAAACAAAATGACAAGAAAATGAGTGAAGATGGCCAGGGAATGGTGGGGAGGTAGATGATTTTGCATTAAGACAGTTGAATAATTAAAACAAAAAAGTCATTCCGTCTAGCTCTAATCCAGGCATCCACATTTCAAAGCCCACGAATCTTCTACTGCCATCCTACAATTAGGAAACGCTTCCCAATTGTTCTGCAATCATGAAAATCTCAAATGCCCCAATTACTCAAAGAACGTCGCAATGACGGAAACTATCTACTGGAACCGTAATGGAGGTTTTCAATTAAAGCTTTTTAATTAATCTTCCTACCTTGCACAAGATTGAGGACACTCTTATATCCAGAATTCCACATTTTGTGGGCTTGTGGCCAGTTGTTTCTGTAACAAGATCTACTGGTTGAAATAATTTCATATTCTCGACAGGGACCCTTTGCATTTTTGGACAAAAATCCTCCGTTTTTGAAAACGTCTGTTTGTGTATTTTTGAATGGAAAAGTTGCGTTTTTTTCGTTCTTGTATGTTTATTTTATGTTTTGAAATGTTTAAAATATATTTTTACTAATAAAAACGGAATATTTTTTTTTAGATTTTTGGCAAAATTTTCTATTTTTGATAAGGGGGTACCCTTAGCATTTTTGTGGCAAAATCGTCCATTTTTGAAAACGTCCGTTTGTGTATTTTTTAATGGAAAACTTGCATTTTTATTACTTTTGTATGTTTATTTTATGTTTTGAAATGTTTAAAATATATTTTTACTAATAAAAAAAAAAAAAAAATCCATTTTTGGGAAAATTTGCTATTTTTGATAAGGGGGTACCCTTAGCATTTTTGTGGCAAAATCGTCCATTTTTGAAAACGTCTGTTTGTGTATTTTTGAATGGAAAACTTGCATTTTTATTACTTTTGTATGTTTATTTTATGTTTTGAAATGTTTAAAATACATTTTTACTAATAAAAAAAAAAAAAAAAAATCCATTTTTGGGAAAATTTGCGATTTTTAGCCAAAAATCATCATTCTTTAAAAAACGTTCGTTTGTGGATTTTTGAATGGGAAACTCGCGTTTTTATTGCTCTTGTATGTTTATTTTATGTTTTCAAATGTTAAAAATATATTTTTACTAATAAAAACGGAATATTTTTTTTTTCGATTTTTGGGAAATTTTGCGATTTTTGATAAGGGCCAAAAATCGTCATTCTCTGAAAACTCAGCTCTTTAATAAATATTAAATTGGTAGCAAAAAAGCTTTTCAATATTTTTTATTTCTGATAGGAAATTATTTAAATTTTCTCCTTCCTAAGCAAATAAAATTCCAATATACATTTCTAAGAATAATCAACACTTTAACTTTAAGTGTCCTTGCTGCTGGCTGCGAGTACATGCATACTTGTATTAATCCTTTAAATAAATGTCTTCTACTTGGGCTAAATCTCATAAATAATTCCAAGCACAATTGCTCAACACTCCATAATAAATTAGTCGAGCGACACCTCATAATTAATTCACAACCAGGAATTTTAAATAATTTGTACGCGAACACACTTTTATTTCATTTCCTTTGAAAACTCCTCCAACAAAATGTGTGAAAGAAAACTTTTGCCATTTTATCAATTTGGGCTTGTTGCGGCTTATTTCAATAGAAGAGAAAACTTTCCCTTTGCCGCACCAAAAGCAACAAATTAAAAAGGGGTTAAGTTGCTTGACTTCAAGGTTGAATCCTTTCCCATATTAAATTTAACACGCCTCATAAACTAGTTAATCAGAAACGCTTTGCCAATATGAATTTTCTATTTCTTCCTTGTGTTCTTAATTCTATAATTTGGAATTAGAACGGCAACTAAGCGATCAATCCTGCTGAATTGTCAATAGATACTCTCTGCTGATTTTTTGCTTCAATTTAATTTTATGTATGGGAAGTAAAAGGATTAATATTTTTTTTCACATGTGCCTACACACTTAAACACACAGATTTTATTCATTTATCGTTTAAAGGCTATTAAGCGATTCTTTACGAAATGTGAATGGCAAGCTTGTATTTGTTTCCTTAATCAAGTTTATCTAAAGGATTTGCTGCATTTGCTCGTGCAACTAACTTGCTCAGCACGTGCTGCAGAACGGGTTAAGGCCTCATAAATAATGAATTTATTACGCAAATACTGAATACTGGATGTGAATAAGATTTTCAACTCAACTTTGTTTCACTAGTACTTTCCCGCTGACTTTAGACGAAAGTTTATATCAGAAAAACATTTAGTTTCAGAGGAAACTTAGTTTTCTTAATAGTTGCGAGTACTCTTCTGCTGACAGAGCATATGTTTGCTTCGTATGACTTCTCTCATTTCTGAGTTCATATATTATAGAAAATACATTTAAATGTAATTTTTTAAATAATATGGCAACTTTCAATGAGTTGCGTTCAATTAAAGTGTAGAAGATTGGCGGCCAACTTCGTGGATCATTTCCCAGAAGTAAAACATCAAACATTAAGCGACTGGTTATATAAGCGAGCGTATTGCAACCGTCTCCGAAATTAATTAAATTGTCAACGAAACATGTGGCTGCTTCAATATCCAACAAATTTTTATCTTCAAGCGTCATGATGTCAAGCACCAGCAGCTTAATAGCCGCTCAAATCTACCAGAAATTATTACAACCCCCAAAAAAAATTTACTCTCATAATTTTTCGCCCTCAACCTTTACCATCATCAGTCATGCCGTCCAGTTGCTGTTCCATAAATTGATACATCAGTGTGTTGCGTGGCTGCCGCCCTTCTTAAGAACGATTTTCTGATGAGAAAAAAGTCTACACCCACAAAATATTCTAACCATTTTTTATTTTTTTTATTTTAATACATTTTTATTTCAAATTTAATTGATGATTCTTTTTTATAAATACGAGTACAATGGTCAATAAGTATAATTACATTAGAAGCGTACTGGGTGTATATAGCGTGCATTAGGGGGGTCCATTGTTATAGGCGGGAAAGAAGGAATTAGAAATTACAAACGGCTTCGAGTGATAATGAGGAAATATAATTTTTTTTTTTTGTATTTATAAATTTTGCCACAAAAGTAAAAGGACCCATTAAGGACATTTTTAGCTTGGCTTCTTTTATTGAATTCAGGAATATTAAAATTGTTCACGAGTAACTTTAATAAATTTTTTATAAAAAATTTTTTTTATTAATACGTCCTAATCCGTTTTATACTCCCCCGATCTGATTGAAATTATTTCTCAAAAATATCAATGCCAATGGAAATTTTCTCGACATCAACCATAAATTTGTTGCATTTTAATGATAAAAACTTTCGTCCTTTAGTGTGCATACATAACATTTTTTTAATGCAACTGAAATTATCTGACCAAACATTACCAACTATTTGCACACAGAGAAAAAATATTCTTAAAAATCAAATCTTAAAACGTTTAGTTGATTTTTAGAAATCCTTCGTAAAACTTGATGTCTTAAAAATACCTTTTTATCTTTAAAAAAAAAATTTTGTTATGCAATTTTATGGTCAAAAAAATTATATTATTAAAAAAGAAGTCATAAAAGCATCAAGCCGAACTAAAAATCTGAAAACCTAGAAAACATTTTAAGGATTTAAAGCAACAAAATTTCCAGAAGAGCAAATTCTCAGGAAAGCCTTAAATGTTTTCCCAATTTAAAATAAATCATAAAAAATGAATTTGTGATGCAACTAGAGATTGCATTGGATAAATTATAACTTAGAACACACGCGCCTGCGTAATGTGGCATAGAAAGCCTGCATTTGTGTTTCGCACAGCCACGCGAGTCCTTAAAGTCATAAATTTGAGTAAATTGTAGAGAATTCTCTAGAAATTGCAATTTATAAAATGCAATATTACGCAAGACCAGCCAGTTAACCGCACCGTGGCGAAATAATGAAAAGGGTAAACCAAAGGATGCCATCAAACCGAGAAAAAGTATTAACAAGAAATTAAGGAGTCTCACTTTATGGCTAAAAAGAATATTACCTTCAAGATGATTACAGGAATGCATAAAAAACACATTTACGCATAACTTTTAGTCCATTTTTTGAAAATGTAACAATAAAGCACTTCTGGGAACTTTGAGCAAACCGTGACATGAAAAGAAGTCACTGTTACTTGAGACGTTTTTCTGCTTTATGTAATTTCAACATCTAAACGGAAGTAAAAGGCATACAATTCCTACTTTGTTTCCAGTAACTGTTCTTATTGCTTTCCAACAGTTTTGACAGTAAGTTGACCTTTTGCAGTTTTTATTTTCAAAAACTGTCATCATTTCGAGTCACCCTCATCACGCTACAAAATGTCCTCGTCGAACAGTGTTTAAATGTAATTTCTAGTGTTAAACGGCAGCTGATGGAAATGCGAAAAAAAAACCAAATTTTGTTATGTATAAATTGGTCAAAAAGTATCAATGATTTGTTGGCAAAAACCTTTAATCCCCTACTCCCTGCTTCAGCAGAAGGAGAGTCTGTATGCTATTCATGCATTTGTATAATTTGCTGTCGAGTCTTTGTACTGTCTATCCAATTTAAGTACTGATGATGTCAACAAGAGGCACTCGACTTTGCGTTTGATACTATTGGGTGGGTGAAACAGTTTATTCCTTTATGTTGATTTTAAAGAAAGCCGCTGCTGAATCAATATATCTTGAGATGAGTCGAAAAATAACTCTTTGGAATGCAAATCCGATTCTCAGACACATTTTAAAAAGCTTACGATGGGTTTGCATTGGTCTTGCAGGTGGAAAATCGCTTTTGAAATTTCTTTTAAAAAAGCATTTGATTTTATCATGAGAGTGAAAATCTTGTAAGAGTTAAAAGTTCGTTCTTGAGTAAAGTACGCGTTATTGGTCTTGATATATTATTTTAACAAATTTGTGTTTTGATATGAAGGACTCAATGAGGATTATTCTTAAGATAATTAAAAAGGACTCAATGAGGATTATTCTTAAGATAATTAAAATTTACAAAATGATTAAAAAAATGGACTGTTTTACCCTATAAGCAATTAAAATATAAAAGCAAAAATATATAAACATTTTGTTTACACCAGTGAAGTGGAAATATATTTGAGTTGTGTAAAAGTGAGAGCCACAGGAAGAGCTCTTGTGTGGTGAACCAAAAATATTGGTCCTTGCCAGGTCTCAATCCGTAATATAATGAACTTCCAAGTTTTGTTGAGAAAACATTCAGATAACATTCTCCCAAACCCGCCTAATGATCGTGTAAAAGAAATACCCTATAATGTCCTTATCCCTCATTATTATCCTGTCCTTAAAGGTGCAACAAAACTTCAATCTGTAATGTAATGAACTTCCAAGTTTTGTTGAGAAAAAGTTCGTTGAAACATTCACCCAAAACCCGCCTAATGACCGTGTAAAAGAAATACCCTAGAATGTCCTTATGCCTCATTATTATCCTGCCCTTAAGGTTACAAAAAAACTTCAAATATTGCTCCTTGCCAGGACTTAATTTGAAATATAGTGAGCTCCCAAGTTTTGTTGAGAAAAAGTTCGTTAAAATATTCACCCAAAACCCGCCTAATGATCGTGTAAAAGAAATACCCTAGAATGTCCTTATCCCTCACTATTATCCTGTCCTTAAGGTTATAATAAAGTTTTGCTTATAAATTTATTAAAAAATATTGAAATGAATGTTGGAAGTCAGGTGCGCTTTCTACCAGGAACACTAAAATTTAATTATTTTAAAATATTTTCTATTTTCGCTAAAATGTGATGAGGCAAAAAATATTCAGGCAATCCTGTTACAAATTTATTTTCCACCCCAAACGCGAACAAATTAACAGAAAATCAAAACAAGCGAGTACATTTGATAATGCATCCCACTGTGCATTGATTACAAAAACAAAATATACTTTTATTATTATTGAAATATTTTTCCTCAGAATTTATGTCGGCTAAAAAAAAAACTTGGCTTATCTAAAACTGCTGGAGTGGGTCATAAAATTCACCTACGTTTTGATACGTAGGACTCAACATGACTTAATTAATTATTCTTGAGATAATTAAAATTTAAAAAATGATTAAAAAAATCGATTGTTTTATATTATAAACAATTGGAGAAAACAAAAAAGTATAAAAATATCGTTAAAACAAGTGAACTGCAAGATATTTGAGTTGTATGAAAGTGAGCGCCACAGGAAGAGCTCTTGTCTCCTGAACCAACAAAAATTCAAATATTGACTCTGGGCAGGACTCAAAGTAGAATGCCATGCATTCGCAATATATGTGTGAGTGCGTCATTTAAAAAAAATAATAATAATAAGTGTGTAAATATTATTGGAAATAGGGTTACCGCTCGCTATTATTTCCGATCTAGCAACCACGTCCTTCGCTTATTGATGTACAAGCGATTGCTGCATGCAGGTAAGCAATGAAGTGTTGGCAACAAAAATGTCACAGCGTGACTGCTCTTCATAAATCAGTTATAAAAACTCACTTTTGCAAATAAAACATAATTAATATTCATATTAAAAAAGTCGTTTTTCGATTGTAAGGAACATTGAAGGGAAATTTTGTTTTATTTCGTACTTTATTTTTTGTCGTTTGCCAAATTCACAAATGCGAAAAATATTTTAGCACTCTTCAATTATATAACGAAAAGGCAAATATTTTATGAAAACAACGCAACAGGAAGCCAATTGAAAATTATTATGATTATATTTATATACAAACACGCTTTGCAGGATTAGTTTGAGTGTGTTCTTGGACTGGCACAACCACTCGCAAATCCCGCTTATTCAGTATTTGTAATGCAATGGATATATATAAAGCAGTTGTCATGGAAATCGCGCGCCAACCCTGGTGTGCCCTTAAGGATAAATATTACAATATAAATATAAATATTACAACAGATGCACATGCACATACATGCATGTGTTTGTTTGCAATTGTGCTTTTATTAGTAGTCTTTCCTGCATGCATGTGAGATGTGCAATTGTTTGAGTGAATTCGACTAGATTAGAGAGAAAGTGATTTCCTGGCTTTCTTACCGGATTTGACTACTTCGGAAAATGTTGCGAATCGCATGAGTCGAAAGTGAATTAAGTAATAATTTGTTAAAGAATGTTTTCTTCCTTCTTTAATGGATGTAAATGAAAAAAATGCTTTTAGTTAAATTTTGTAATAATTTTCATTTTTCTCTATAAATCGATTTATAATTTTTGTCTTTAAATAATCTTTTAAGGTTATAAATATAAGGTAGGTGAAAAAGTCTTTTCGTATTTTCTCATTAGCCGTAGTGGCAGTCGCATATGTCCAGTGCTACCAACCGCATTGTGTCATACGTTATTGTGATGGAAACATGAGATTTTAAGCTTAATTTAACCAAAAAAAAAAATTAAATTCGGAAAAGTGGACTGAAAGTTATAGCTGTTCAAAAATCAGTGAAAATAATGAAGAAATTCGCTATATTTTGAAATTTTTGTATAAAAAAGGGAAAAATGTCACGCAAGCCATTTAAGAAATTTATAAGAAACTAATATTCAATTATATTTATAAATATTTACATAATTATTTAAAAAATTAAAATTAAATATTTATAAATAATCAATTATTTAATTAGATTTATAAATTATTAAAGTTTATCATTAGATTAGTAAAGTTTAAGTTTAGTTTTCTTAGCAACTAAGAACCCTAATAGATAGTTTTGACTTGCCAAGCTAATTTGGCATTATAAAAAACACGGCTTCTGGTACAATCGTTCAACTGCTTGGACTATATATCCCTGCTGAAGTATCCTTTATAACATTTTTCTATTTTAGCTTCCTTGCTTTTTAAAAAAAAAATTAGGGAAAAAGGCTTCTGTCAAATATTTTATACAATTTTAGCTATCAGTTTTGTGATCATATAATAAATGCCATTAGCATCAATAATGGCATAAAGTGTAATTCCGTATTAACGTAGGGAATGTCAATTTGTTCAAACGGATCAAATTGAAATGAAAAAAATTTGTTTCCTCACGCATCAATAAATACCAGTCATGTCACGCCTTCATGAAAAACTTTTTATCCTTAAAATCAACATTTTAATTAGCGTAATTACATAAATATTTTGGGAGAGCAGAATTCATTACATCACTAAAGCAATTACTAACAATAAATCATAAAATAAAATACTACAAAATCACAACATTTATCCGTTGTCACACATCCTTTGCCTACCAAATCCATACCAGAACTCTTCAAAACACTCGTAATCTCTAATAACGGGGTGGATTGAAATATAAATTTTATTGCAATTTTCATATCCTTTACAAAACTCACGGTCGTGGAAAAATTTCAACAAATGAAATTTGAAATTCGACAAAGGACCCACAAATAGCAAACTCTGTGTTCTTCCTTTCAAATACATATTTCTTAATTTATTTATTAGGGAACACAACAGAAGGAATTTTAAATTTCATTTATAATTTCAATAGATGAAGGCAAATGAAACTGCAACTAATAAATTATCAATAATTGACAAAATGGGCGCATGAAATTGCAGTTTTGCAATAGATGCGCTACCAGCTCCTGTGACAATGTACGAACAAGACAATTAAATGGAAAATTTAATTGTCTCGTTAAACAAAAAGAAACAAACTAACGATATTAATGGCAACCCCCTTTAATGTTTGCATGAAAGTTTAAGGATACCCAAATGCAGGACCTCACAGAGCTGCTCGTTTTCAATACTTTATTCCTTTAGTTTGGCCCTCGTGATGATTAGCAGAAATGTGACAACTCATTTAGTTGTGATAAATATATTGGCCGAAAACAAAATACTTCAAGGCAGGAATGGAAAATGTTAATGACATCATTAGCACGTTAAATGCAAAAGGCAAAAGGGAAAAGGCAACGAGGAAATTTACAAAACTCTACGAACAACAGAAAAGAGTTGAAAAGTGACTTTTAAGATTTCACTCATTGTGTATTTGCGCGCAATCACTGCGGCAAATGGAAAAGGTAAAACGTTTGTTCCCCCGAAAACAAAAGAGACTTTTCTATAAATATTTTACCGCTTTTTGGTAAAAACATCATTATTTGCAGCTCTAAAAAGTATTTTTAAAAAACATAAATCTGACCGTGAACTGTTGGCCGGTACCTCTGAAGTTCCTTATAGAGAGAGAAGGAACTTTCTTAAAACTGAGCAAAAACAAAAAAAAGGAAAAGAATTAAATATCATTTGTAATGAGAACTGAAAACACTTGCAGTAAAGATGAATAAATTTGTAAAGCAATTTTTGCATTTTTGACATGAAAGGATCGCAGAAGTATCCTTTGAAGTTTCTATTATTAAACGGTGACATTAATTTTAATTGTTAAATCAACAGAATTGAGCGAAGTCGTGCTGACATGAATGCACTTCTCTACGACTATAAATGAAACGGCAAAGCGATAGTCTTCTGGCAATGGTTTTTCATGCCGAATTACCCCCTCCAAAAAGCCACCGACACAACTGGCAATATCAGTTGCCATTCCAGCCGGTGAATTATTTTAAGTAATCTGTTCTGGAACTTAAACGTTTCCCCACATCAGCGCTGGCAATTTAAAATGATTTTCCTAAAGACTTGTGATTGAAAATATCGAATGCAGTGACCGTTTCGTTATGCGAAATAATTATAAATTAAAAAAAAAAAAAATTAAAAAATATTTAAAAAAAATGAATGTAAATGAAATTAAGCAGCAAAGCATGCCATCAATGATGCTTACCTTCGTTAAAATTGTTCTAGTGTTGTGGAAATGTGTTTGAAAACATTGCAGATGGGGAATGATTTCGGAGAGTGCCCTTGGAATACAAATAAAGGCAGCGAGTTGAATACAATACCCAGTGAACATAGTGGTTTAATGTCAGATACTGTATGGCCAAGGAAGGAAAATTGCAGGTTTATACTCCAACAGTAGCAAATAGTTTGAGGAAAGGTCTCATGGAATTGGTAAGAAATATTTTTTCCAAAAGTTTTCCAACTTAATAACTTTAGATGTTATTTTTTTGGAATTGGCAGCACACTTAAGCAGCCCTCACATTTGGTTTCCTAACAAATGCCGGTTTTCAGCAATATGCCTTAAAGTTATCTCGTATATGTAGCAATTTATTTACTTGCTTCAACACTATCCTTACAATCAGCTGACTTATGCCATGAATTGCCTGTGAAACTCTCCAAGTCATTTTGCTTGTCAGCCACATCTTCTTCCACATAATCATTTTATCATATGTATGTATAGACCTCCTCATACTTAATGCAAATATTAAATAATAAAATAAGGATTACAACATCGCCTCCGTCGGCGAATGAATAATGCGCAGCCTACCAAACCGGAGGTCTCGGGTTCTATTCTCGCCCAGACTGTAGGTGTGAGCCGTGTACCCCTTCTCGTATTTAATGATATCAAATATTAACTAGTAAAATAACAATTAAAACATCGCCTCCCTCGGCGAATGAATACTGCTCAGCCCACTAAGCCGGAGGTGACGTGTTCTATTCTCGCCCAGACTGTGGGTGTGAGCCGTGTACCCCTTCTCGTATTTAATGATATAAAATATTAAATAATAAAATAACAATTGAAACATCGCCTCCGTCGGCGAATGAACAATGCGCAGCCTACCAAACCGGAGGTCGGGGGTTCGATTCTCGCCTAGTCTGGGAATGTGCGCCGTGTAGCTCTTCTCGTATTTAATGATATAAAATATTAAATAATAAAATAACAATTAAAACATCGCCTCCCTCGGCGAATGAATACTGCTCAGCCCACTAAGCCGGAGGTGACGTGTTCTATTCTCGCCCAGACTGTGGGTGTGAGCCGTGTACCCCTTCTCGTATTTAATGATATAAAATATTAACTAATAAAATAACAATTGAAACATCGCCTCCGTCGGCGAATGAACAATGCGCAGCCTACCAAACCGGAAGTCGCGTGTTCGATTCTCGCCTCGTCTGGGAATGTGCGCCGTGTAGCTCTTCTCGTACTTAATGATATAAAATATTAAATAATAAAATAACAATTAAAACATCGCCTCCTTCGGCGATTGCATAAAGAGTTTACAAAAAAAATAAATAAATTGTGACTACGTGTTTACTTGCACGTAATGTAAACGTATTTGTGTAATTGCCTCCATAACGTAGTTAAACGCTGTCACTAAAATGCTTTAGCCAGCCACTACTTGGAATTTCGATAAGCCTAAAATTTGCATGATTTAATTGAAGGAAATTCACTCTAAAAGTGATCGTGTTGCTTCGGCCTGCCGTTGTGTTTGTTGGGCAATTGTTGCACTAACACACACTCCACCTCCAATAATTTATTTAGAACAAAATAGAGAAGGAAAAAAAATCGTAACAATGTAATGTATTCATACATTCCAGCTGAATTCATTATATGCAGCATATGAATGAGGGGTAGAAAAATAATAAATATGTAAAAGGGGCACAACAACAACAACAATAATAGACAATTTTAAGCATCTACTTAATGCAAACTTTTTGGTAGACCAGGGTAAAAACCAACATTCGGTAACACAAATGACCCAAAACAAGCGGCATTCAATGCCACATTTCCAATTGAAAACATTGCACGTGCGATGTGTGTGTGTGTGTGTGTGTGTGTGTGTGTGTGCAGAGACAATAACAATTATTAGAAAATGTAATAAAATAAAATGGCGCAAAACTAACGAATAAAATTCAATCCATTTATTGCAGTGTTGCTGCAACTGTGACTAAAACTAAATGATCCTGATGAGCAAATTAACATTTTTGCGTTCCTCGATGAATCTGCAGGACCTCGTTGCTTTCATTTTAATTTCGACTATGAAATTGTAATTGAATATTTCCAATGCACGTATTGACAAGCGTGACGAAACGCTTTGTGATTTTGACAGCCAGTATTTCGATGAGGAGAGATAATTTGGCAAAATGCCATCGACAGGACAGGCCTGCAAAGTTTCACAGTTTTTTATTTTTTTGTTTTGCTTTTCCTGATTTTTTAATATTGAAAATTATAAATCTTGCAAGAAATAATTAAGAAACGCCCGAAGTGCAATTAACATGAAAATGATGATTTTGATGATTTTTAATTTAAATATTCATGATTGTTCGTAATCAGAAAATGATTATTGATTATTGATCAATTCAAATGCATTTATTTTCTTCCAGCTTTTGTGCAGTGGCTGGCTTTTGCTCTACTGCTTATTCCTGTTAAAACTAATATTTTTACTTTACATTCGGAAGTAATTGGATGCGAGATACCTTCGAAAACTGGCCTTTTTGGAGTGCATTTGCGATTTTTTAAAAATTGAATTTCTAACTTTTCGCACAATTTTAAACTTTTATTATTATTATTATTATTATTATCTTTTGTATTTTTTTTTTTTTTTTTTTTTTTTTTAATACATATGGAACGGACTTTAGCCTTATTGGAACAACGTTGCTGCAACATTAATCATTTGTAAAGGCGAATAAAATTAAATTGAATAAAATTCAATTTACTAAAATTCCTATAATCTGTACTTAAGAAATGTAGTTTTGTGGCTCTCAGCTCGGCAAACTGCATCCTTCAAATGAAATCTCCGCCATCACAACAAGTGGTTTTCTTAAAACATCCCCCTCAATTTGTTTATAAAAACGAAATTTTTACGATTGTTTGTCTTTGAACATGTAGATTTTAGTCGCAAGGAAAAACCCCAATCTTCTTTGATCTGGTTGTCTGTAAATTACTTGCACATGGATGAAAGGAATTTTAAAAGTGTAATAATAGTTTGCGTATGGAAGGCGCCTTCTTCTAACCATAAAAGCCATTGGAGAAAAACAAAGATGTAGGCCGCACTTTGGCAAATTATATGAGTGATGTTTTCATTTTCCTAAATTTTATTTCGTTTTTGCATTTAAATTTTATTATAAACGATGGGAACGAGAGTTTTGCGTACGAGTATTTGCAAAATGTACTTGTCTGTTTGATAAATTGCTACCGTCTTAGTGGCAGACATTCTACTTACAGTCGTGTAATAAACTTTGCATAAACATCATTAAAATAATGCAGCAAAATATAAATTTTATGAGTCCAATATATCTCACGGAAATTTATGATTTAATAAAAATTAAAAGACACATTCTGGGAAGGCATGTTGTTTGTTGTTTGTTTGTTCTGTTCTCTTCTTGTTTTCTAAATGCGCTACACATTTAACAAGAGTTGCAACATTTAGCTGTTCGTTTAACTGAATTGATTTTGGCCGGAGCGGTATTAACTTTTAGTTAAGGTAATTTCTAATAGAAAGAAGAGTAGAGCGTCTGCTGCCCCGCTAACCAAGTCGACTAGACTGCTCGCTTTGTTTCTCAGTGTGAATATTTTAGTTGTAGGAATTGAAGCGGTGAAGCCACCACCCCATACCGTTCCACAAACCATTTCAAAGTACATATTTTTAAATAACCCGAAATGTATCCTCTTTCGAATGTTAATTTTTGGAATTCAACGCGTTACAAATTAAAAAAAAGAAAAACCAATTTGCCGTTTCCTTATGTTGTGTTCAATAGTTCTTCCGGGCAGTGAAATTCGTTGTAGGCACTACATTTTAGAAATAAAACCGTCACTGAAATAAAAAATTAGACTCAAACGAATAAAAATATGCAGCTCTGACATGACTGAGCAAAAGCATCCTTTTTCGTCATTTAAAAAAAATTGTATTAAAAACCCACACACTCACGCATAAAGAACAAAAAAAAAAGCATTATCTAGATCTGTTTATAAAATAAACAATATTATTTCATGATCTACTTGTAATGCAAAAGGAAAACAGCTCAAATCCTTTAAAACCTCTTACGCTTCTCACTTCCATTGTCCTGGCAAATGATGTTTATTTTAATACTTTCTTTCTCCTTCTCTTTCTGCCCCAACTCTAGTCGGATGGAGGATGGTTTTGTGTCATTATAGAAAATAATAAAAGGACGAAGATCTCTGCTTACATTGTTTTACATTAAATGAAGGAAACTGTCGAGTATGAAAATTAACATTGAAAAATTGTTATTCAAGTAGCAATCAAATAGTTCGTCATAAATACGAATATTAAATCAGGAGCACCATTTCTGTCGTTTCAAAGCGAAATGAATACCTGTTTGAGGAAAATCAGTATTCTACTTCTTTAGCAAGATACTCTAGCGTCTTAAGGGAATTACATCATCATCATCATCATCAGCCTCTTCTAATATTTGCTTTATAATGCACGTCATCATCGTCAGCATCAGCATTCTAATGTCATTGATTGCCTAAATAGAGTCGATGTATGATGTCTTCATCTGCTTATTTCAGCACCATTAACCAAAACATTGTCTCTTGTACTTAATTCACCCTTCATTGTTCCCGAACCCATCATCTTCCGCCGTCATCCCCACTGTACGTTTTTTCATTTTTTAATTCTTTTTATTCACTTTTATGCATTAGAATTTAAATTTATGCTGTTGCAAGGAAGTACCAATTTGCCTCGTCAATGAACCATAAAGTGGCGGCATTTTTTGTATTATTTCGTTATGATTTTTATTTTGTTCTTTTAAGAGGCATCATCGACAACTACATGAAAATTAACAAAAAAAAAAAAAAAAAATTGAAATAGAAATAAAAAAAAGAGAATTGTAGGCTTATAAACATCAAGTCGTTAAAGTTCCTGTTACAGTTTTGATTTGAACATGTTTAGTTTCTGTTTCACTGTCTTGTTCAGGCAACACACATTCCCTTGTGATTTTTTATATGTACATGCTTTTATATTGTCAAAGGTAAAATGTTGCAATAATCATGTTTCCCATTTGTATCTGTTACATATTTGTTTCATCTTGGTAGGGCGTTTTCGTGCTTTACGAGGGGCAGTATGTAAATTTCGAGAAAATCAATGCCTACAAACCAGTATAACTTTTGGAGTTTCGATTTGTTTTCTTTATTCTTGCAAAAGGAATTTTTCCAAAGGCATGAGTTATGGCATTTAGAAATTACTAAAAATTTCTGCACTACGAGCCACCCTCGCATGTAAGCCAAAAACCTTTATCACGTATGTATGAATGATTACCTTTTTAAATGCATCTATTGAATCAAGGAAATAATTGTTCAACACATTACTTATTAATTAAAATCCCTGCGCAAAAAAATCTAAAGAAGCCGCTTCAATTTCCCCCCTTGTGAGTTGGTGTTGGGAAATTAGCTGTACTAGAAAAATTAAATTATATTTTTCCAATAATTAAATTTTGTATCCTTTTCAATACATTGCAAAATAAATTCGTTTCTACACAATTTGCAGTGTCCGCATTACTTCGAAGTAGGACTACAATTACTTACCCAAAAATAAAGAGAAGTCCTTTACTAATTATTTCCTCAGAGACTTGTTCGTAAATAAAAAATGGATGATGCCGTTTTTCTATATTATAACCGATTTAGTATCCTTCCTGTTACGAGGATTTACCAATTCAGAAATCCATGATAGTCTTACACTTTTATTTTATTTTACTTTATTGTATTTTCCAGATTTTTAATATTTAAATACAAGGACTTAGAAAAGGAAGGTGGCTTTTCAGTGCCATCCTTCAGCCGAAGGAAAAGAAAAATTTCTCTCCATGTTATGTCGTCTTGCATTTCCAACTTAATAATAAAAAAACAAATTTTCTGCTCTGAAAGGCGGCCCAAGCTGCCATGGTTTGGCAATGACAAATTTCTCTCCGAAGCCAGCAGTCTCTTAGTCTCAAAGTGGCCATAATGTTGATGAAACACAAGCAGAAATCGAATGCTGAACGTACATCTTCCCATTCATGAAACTTTCCCTAAAATTGTCATAGGGCTCTGAATACTTTTAGCATGAAGCCGAGTTCTGCTACCAGGTGACTTAGTAGAAAGTTTCACTTTATTAATAAAATACTTGTAGTTTTAGCATTAGTTCACTTGGACTCTTAATACGGACCAGTTCGAATAAGATTTTTAATATTTTACTTAGAAAGTATAATCAAATGCTTTAATTAATTTATTTATCAATAAAAAGAATCCTTAAAAATCCTTAAATCCTTAAACAAGAGTAGTATCTTGCAAGTCAGAAATATCATAATATTTTATATAAAAATATAAATTAAAAAGCCTTATCCGTTGCATGTCAACTCTTTGATATTAAAAGGGTTTCCCACCAAATTTTTAATGGTTTTGATAATCAAAAGGCACGATGTGATATGCTGGAGCAATTCACTACAGGAAATAAAAAAATAACTTGCCAACCGCTAAAGACAAACCAAACAGTTAGAAGGCTGCAGGATGAAAGGATAATAGCCGCAATTTGCAGACACTACCGTCATTAGCATCCTTGAACTATTAGGTAAATGTGAAAAGTAGCAGTATCGTAAAACCAAAGGCTTTATGATACTGAAATTATTGGAAATGAAAATATAAATTTGATCCTTCAAACATGACTGACGGGATTGTTTAAATAAATATATAACGAAATGAAATTATTATTATTCGCTTGGTAGCAAGCAAGTAAAGAGTTTTTTTTTACTTTTATAAATTCTAAGAATTCTCCAGACAATTCTTTTATTTATTTTAGTGCCACTCTTTCAGTTTCAGTTTCAGTTTCAGTTTCCAGAATTTCTACATACAAATTCCTCTCCTTTATGAAGACTTTTACTCGAACGTGAAAGACGAATAGAAAATGCAACAGACTCTTCTGTTTTAGTTTGTGTGTGTGGCTGCATTTTTTTCTGTTTAAATGTTAATTTAAAGTCACACATTTCATTTTTAATAGAATTGACAATTGAAGAGGCTTTACGAATATTTAATTGTTATGCCTTTTTTAAGCTGAAATTTGAATAATTTTTCTCTTGAAATTAAAGGACTTTTACTAAACAAGAGATGCATTTTTTAATTTTAAAGGCAATGCAGTTACCTAATCGAAGTATTATTTCTTCAATCCATGAAATTGCTTGGTATTGAAAATACACTTGAATAAATTTTTTAATTGATTTAATAAATATTTTTCAGTTGGGCAACACCACATATCCTTACCGTTATAAATTAAATGGCAATTTACCTCGGAGAAATTTTTTGTTCTGGAAAAGCAATTTAATTTTTGAAATGCAAAAAAGCCCCCAAAAAAAAAATTATTACGAAATGAAAAAATATTTCCGAATTGTAGTGTTCCCAACATATGATTTCTCACGGTGTAATTGCGAGAAAAAGCAAAAGGGTTTACTTATTTGAATTGGCAACTGACTATTAATTGGACATTGTACAATCGTCTGTCGTTCTGTAAATATCGTTTTGTGCCTTTAGTTGGCTGGACCACTGAACAAACAGCAGTTTCGTTGAATTTCCTCTCTGTAATGTCAGTTGAGAAGCGTGTATTTTGTACAAACATTTGCTCCCAAATGTCTTGTATTTTTTGCTTCTCAGAATCACTTGCTTGCTACCACAAATATTACAAATGCATGTAAAATTGTAATAAGGAAAGGAGACCATACTAGTATATGCGTGCAAGCAAACAATTAAATTTGAATAACTATCAAACCAAAATACATACTCGTTTACATACAAATATACCACGTGTATGCGTACGCACCTCGCATAGCCAACTCCTTCCTGTATTTAGTAGTAATTTGATTTGATTTTTCTTATAAATGTTGTGTGGCGAGTTCTGACTAAATAGAATTCCTGGTATTTTTACATTTGTTTAGGCATCTTGGCGTTGCAGTTACCTTCATAGGCGAAGGCGTTTCTTCAACTTTAACGCGTTTAGCAAGGCGCGTAATAATAAACAAATAACTTTTTCAAATTTCCTTTATAGAGGCATCAACAAATATTGCTCCTTCTCTATTTGTTGAAAAGCGAGTTAAACTTAATCCTTTTTGGATTTAAGAATATTGACTTGCTGAAGTGGCCGCTGCATTTTTATTTTTCTTTAAATATTGACAGAAAAGTTGCCACTAAATTACTCGCACTCAAAAATATTTCTGATTAAAAATAATAAATAAAAAATTAATAAATGTTATTACAATTTTCTAACAAGTCGCAGGATACACTGTATTTGATTTAGGGCTCATCCTTAAAAATTTATTAATTCCACTATGGCCTTAGAAGTACCTAAAACACTTTATCCTCTAGTATCCTTTTGAGGAATTTCAATACGATTATTCGAATAAGGAATACGTATTGGTTACTGAAACTGCATCCATTGATGTATGACTATTTGCCTGCTTAAGTCTCTGCTTGAACGTCGCAAAACTGTCATGGCGTAAGTGGAAACTTTACGATCTCTGCGAAGATTTTATTTGGACTAGAGGCCTGCACAGTTGTGTTTGTCTAATCGTGCTTGTATAACTTGCAGTACTAAATGTAGATATAGATTTCAATAGACGATAAATAAACTGGCATTAATTTGGATAATGAAATGATAAAAAAAATTTTTGGGCTTTCACATATAAGCAACTTTAAACGCATTTTATAGTCATTCTATTATTAAAAATGTATGATGCATTTCTGTCTGTTAATTTTAAGCTTTTTCTTTCTCAGACATTAACATCAGTCGACGTCATTGGCATTAATGAAAAGTATTCTAATGGCGTTATTAAAAAATTTTCGTTGAATGCTTCTGGAAGGTCGAAAAACTTGAAATTATTTGCAAAGCAAATCAGTAAGTTCAGCACTATCAGTACAGCAATCTGCTCTCTCCCCTGTGTGTATCAGAGAGGATGCTGGCTTACAAAAATACTTATGACACCGAAAAGCATTTAAAGCTGGGAATGAAAACAGCACACATTTAAAATTTTTTTTTTTTTTTGCAATATTCTAAAATAAAATTGCTTGCTGTGTCACTAACATCGCCTTGCTATTAGGGCGCCTCAAATCATGCCGTCTATATTTTATGAGCTTCACAAATATATTATTGTGAATAATATTGAAAAGAACTTTTCAATGCGTAACACAGTTTCTATCAAAAATTTTATTTTATTTTTTACATTTAAAAACAATATTTGAGGTCTATAATTCATATAAAACATTATGTTTTCATTATCCTAGACAATCGTACGAACATATGGCAGCTCTACTGAAAAGGTTGTATAGTGCGATATAAAAATTTCCGATCGTATACTGATTGGCTTTTATTTAAATAAGAAAATAAAAAATTGTTTTCATCATATTTTAAAAAAGAGGTGGTATCATTATCAGATTTTTATATGCACGAATCGTACGACTGGCTAAGATAGTAAAAAGAGGCTTTAGGAAACATAAGCTTTGTTACTTCGATTCCGAGCGAATCTGGCATCTCTTGACTAGTAGCCAAGGTTACTCCTCTATGGAGATCCCCTGCTGTAGTAATACTCTATAAAATTGTAAGTACTCAAAGAGAAACGGAAAAAGATAATTTCGTTAGAAGAAATCCCATAAAGTTTCCTAAATTTCAAATAAATAACGATTTTGATACGGAGTTCCCAAGTCTTTTGTAATACTTCATTGCCTCTACTGCTGAGGGACTTTTAGAGCAATAGTTTTGATATATTGAAACAACTTTCCGAAAGAGAGTGAAAAGGCTTGTGATTAGGGATTACGATATTGACTACTTCTCTGGTATACCCTTCTCAATTTGCTGGATGCGACTGAATAACTATCTCTCGCAGCTACTCCAGTTTGGAATATATCATGACCTTCCTTACATAAAAAGTTTAGAGGCTAGGAAAAGCATACAGATTTAGGCCTTCCATAGCCAGCCCGTTATTTTTGGACCAAGTGGTACGAATTTCTGGTGGCCCAACCTACAGCTAATGAGAAATATTGTGAGATATTTTTCTTAATTCCACATTTTATTCTATAGATTTGATCTATCGCAAATATTCGTGTTTCTCGCAGAATAGGAATTATAACTAATAATTTAGGTGAAAAACATGTGTAAAGCAGTAGCTCCCTAATTCTCAAGTGCTCGTACATTTTCAGTGTATTGATTACAAATGCCAATATTTATTTATTCAGCGATAAAACGATGCAGGTTCCAAGCAACAGCGTCCACATCACGTTACATTCATTACTGATCAAATGTGCACCAGCACTTTCATATACAATTTTATAGTTACTAGATTTTAGAAAACCTACAATTTTTTAAAAATTTCAACACACTCATACATACATACACTTAAAAAACACTTTTTAAAAGCGCTTAGTAAGCAGTGTAATTAATGACTAGTTACGGTAGAGACTTAATTTGTTGTTACTAGCAGAGATATCAGGCCGTACCCTTCTACTTACCAAACTGATAGCTTATCAGGCAATTATAAGCTCTCTGGCTAACATGCCCACCAAAAATAGCTAAAGCAAAACACAAACAAAAATGTAAAATATTTCAATATTTTCATTTCGTATAAAAAATTATTTTGTTTTTCGTTTGGTTTCTTAAGAATTTTTGTACATCTACAGAAAGAGTAAAATAATTAATTTTTACAAAAAGCATTAAGCAAACGAAAAAACAAACACACACACACACACACACATTGTGCTTACACACTAGGTTTTAACGAGTTTTAAGTAAATTCCACCCTCTTGGGTGAGGAGAGCATACCGTTTATCAAAGGTAATGCAATCGGCAGTCTTATCACAACATTCCACGCGATAACGATTCAAAATGTGTATCAGTCCTAGTTTCACCTGCAGCTGAGCCAATAACTGGGCAACACAATGATGAGGGCCTGCTCCAAAGGGCAGATATGACAGTGGGGTGTGGAATTGCTTTTGATCCAGTGAGAAACGCTCGGGATTGAATTGTTCAGGATTGGGCCAATACTAAGAAGAAGAGAGATAATAAAAGCGATTGTTGAGAAATTTTTTTTTTATAATCGTTTTTGCGGGAGGCAATACACTCTACATGATATGAGCAATAGTAGTTTTAATATAATAAATTTGAATTTGCTGCGTCGGGCACTCACCTGTGGGTCATAGTGTATGGCTAAATTAGATATATACACGGGCATTCCCCTTCTGGCCATGCACTCAGCATGAGGACGGAAAGATACAAAACGTTTCTTATTCAACGGTGTACATTCTCTCTCCAAAAATGGCACAACCGGATACATGCGCAGCGTCTCCTCCACCACCATACTTAAGTATTTCATTTCCTGTACTTTTTCAAAGTTTAACGCACTTGGTCCTTGATCTCCTCCTAAAGTGCTTCTTATCTCTGAGTGCAAGCGCTCTTGTATGTGAGGCTGATGCGCCAGCTCGTACAGAGCAAAAGACAATGTAGATGAGCAGGTTTGTATGCCGGCTAATTGAAAGGTGGCCGCTTGGGCGACTAGATATTCTTGTTGGTGGCCAAAATGCGATTTATCCTTATTAAGTTCCGCTTCCATTTTAAATGTCAATAACAATTCAATCAGATCGTTGCGCAGACCGCCGTAACTGCGGCGATCATCAAGCATACTTACAACAAGATTAGTCAAAAAATTTGTATGCTCTTTATTAAATAGTTTAGGACGCAAAAACTTGACCAGCTTTGGTAAAATAAAGATCAGACAAAGTTCAATAGCTCGACGAAAAGTTATATGAAAAATTTCATTACTATAATGACAAAGTTGGACGCGATATGTATTACGAAGGGAGTGAGTGCGCAAACCAAATGCTATACTGGCAATCATATCGGTATTGTAAAGATCACAGATATCTTTGATTTGTACAACAACGCCATCGTTACTTTGCTGCGTGTCTTTGGTAAGTCTATCTAAAAAAGTTTCCAAATCGTAACCAATCTAGAGCAAATAATATAATGAGATTTCATGATTATTGTCGAGAATAAAGTTCATAAAATATAGTTAAAAATTTTGATCACGTTTCCCCTGGACCGCATTTTATCACTACATACAAAATAACTTTCTCGCAAATAAATTGTCAAATATATTCTGGTTAATTAGAAACCAGTTTCTTCACTATCAGATACCTCTTTTCAATAGTAACTCGAGTTTCTAATTTTTTTAGATATGAACTACATTCTGTAAAACAATCCATCATCTTTCAACTCTCTATTTGTCTAGAAAATTATCATATATTCACATATATGTAAACAAATATATTTTTTGATACCTTTGAAATGATTTAAATTATTTGATAAACATTTAAGCTTTTTCTCTTCTCTGCTACATGTATTTATATGAAATCTAAAAATTATACGAGAATTACAGCGGTATTCTATTACATTCCGTTACGGTTTTCACATTCACAAGCTGGAATGAGTTGCTCAAATTTTTTTTAACATCCTTTTTTTGAAAAAAGGACGAAAATACATTAGAATAAAAAGGACTTTATTGCTCAAATTTAAAATTAAACACTTTTTTAACTTTGGATTACCGTTATAAAAATCGCCAATGTTTTCAAGCGAGTAATACATTGACACACATTGACACCACTAGAACAAAGAAGGCACGTTTAAAGAGAACAATAGAGAATATTCGCTGTTGAACTTCTACAAGAAACTATACTTTTTTGCTGTTGTTGGGAACAATTTCCATGAACGCTAAACTCAGCTGACACGACCCAAACAAAAACGAAACGTGTTTGTTTGAAAATACAAAATTTGAAATTCATATCGCATGCACATGTAATAAACGAAGAATTTGATAGAAACAAGCAGAGAAGAAAATATCTTCACATCTTTCAATGTAGATGAGAAATGAGAACCCTCGCACCCTCAGAACAGATTAATAAACGAGTAGAAAGAGAGACCAAAAAAAAAAAAAAAACGATACAAAACAAGAAATATTTAGCTATGTCAATGATGCCAGACTAATGAATTATTTCTGTTTTTTTGTTTTTTTTTTGTTTGTTTTCTTCGTTATTCGTCTCTTGCTTCTCATACCTCTTCCATTAAAGAAAACATCTGCTTCATTTTTGATGATGTAAATACCGGTGCCAATTTTGTACGAATGCCATTCCATTCTGGATTGCGAGCAAAAAATAAATTTAATGCTCCCATTTTATCTCGATGTCCATCACATTTTGAAAATCGATGCGAAAAATTAACAAAATCCTCAATCAACACTCGACGCACCAGCTGTAGATCGCGCAGCAACAAAGCCGGCTGATGAAACAAATAGATGCCCACTAACGGTTCGCCAGCAAAGCGCTCATTAAAGTAATAATCGCGCAACTGTAGGGCAAAAGAGTTGTGCATTTTAAGCACATCCTTTAGATTGCCCAGCAAATGGGTCGGTTTCACAAACTTGACACGTCTGCGTTGCCAGTACACGTAGGTACGACGCGACCAAATAAACACACCCGTCAATATGGTCACAGCGGACAACAAAATTGAAGTGGCATCCACCATATCACACAAAAACTCATCAACAAAAAGAACACTGAATTGTTAATTAAACAAATCGGAACGTTAAATACAGATTTTCTTCTATAATTTTCAATTTTTATTCCTTCTTCTTGTAGTAGAATTAAAAATAACACAAATTTTCTGCCAACAAAATAGTAAAAAAAAAAAAAAAAATTGTTTATGGAACCAAAATAACACAGAAACTACAGCACGTATGTCGAACCACAAACCCGCACACAGACTGTCAATTCTCTTCTGATATTCTGTTTTTCAGCAAACGTCTACACTCTCTTTGTATTGATTCACCAGTCGTTTAAAACGGCGATGTGCACAAACACAGCTAAATGAGTGGGCAAAAACAAAACCGATCAACACAACGAGCAACAACAACTGAGTTGAAACTGAAACTGAAACGCGACCGCAAGAACCACAAAATACAATAAATAAATGAAAACAAGAACGAAAATATATTTTCGCTCCTTCCCTTTATCAATTAATTGCAAGTAAACTGCGTAAAGTATAGGGGTTTCCATTAGGCCCCAACACACCTTAAATATAATTAAAAGGAAAAGTATTCAAGGAAAATGTTTTTTAGTTTAAAAAATATTTTGAAAGCAATTTCATTTAAATGATTGAGCAGTTCAAAGCAGATCCATTTTTTTTTAATCGAAAAATAGTGTTTTAGAGGGAAGCCCATATCCGGCTGAATGGTTCGATAAATAAGCAAAATATGCATCCATTAAAAGAGACTGTCTGGTGAGCTCTTCAAGCTGGTGCTGCCATCGGGCCGCACACAGACTCTTCGAAAAAATCCCTGGAAATCGTTTCAATGGCAATGCATCTTCCCATACAGCTGACTATACAATGGATATATTGCGCGGAGATTTCAACAGTTCATTAATTTCACATATTGTATCAATGAGTTGGCTGCCAAGCTTTAGCAGTCTAACACCATTGATTGCTTTTGATGGATTTATGTTGAGGGGGTTTTTCTTGCGAACACTCCACAAACGATTGAAAGTTTTCGGCGACTTTGTAAAAGGATACTATCGTAAGCAGTATCGTAAGCGTAGACGTGTCTTCAAATCATGAACTAGTAATTTCATGTTTTTTTTATATATATATTTAAAGTGTATAGCCGCCTAATGGAAACCCCTATAATTTGCAATGGGGAGAATAAATGAGAGCAAATGAGTATTTGCCACCATATTCTCTCTTGGGTTGCCGAACAGTAAAACAAAACATTAATAATAAAACTTGGCAAAATCATACATTAATTGCGGTACTGCGATGACGACATAATCGAATGTACTACTAATCCACTAAACGATTCCAAAAGGCAGTAATTAAAGCAAGCGGGTTAAAGCGATAAGTGAACATGTTTAGATAGTAATTTTAAAAATATTATTTGTGTTATGGATGCGGCATTTTAAAAGCGAAAGTGTGTGTATGCTCTTGGAAGTTCTAACGGGGAAAAACGTGTACCAGCCAGTCTGACTAACTGCTAAATATTGGTATTCATTCAGACGATAATCTGATGTGGTTCAAATGCAGTGTAAACAAATTTTTTATTAACGGATTGAATTAAATTCAATTCTGATCGCTTAAAATTATTATTTTTTGAATATTTTCAAATAGTTTTTCTAATCGTGCAACTTGTCAAAAAATCGAGCACACAGAAGGGTTTTAGTGCACAGTCATTTACGGATCGCGGCCTTAAGACCCTTTCAAATATATTACGGGACACTTTCGAATATATTAAAAACATTTCGTTTTCATCTTTTAATAAAGCAAGATAACGGGACTATTATTCACACACACACACACACACAGCTATTTAGCAAACGTGATCGAACATACATATTTATCATGCTCTTCGTTTAAGAAATAGAGACAATAATAATTAACAAGCAAAGCAAACCCTCTTTGCATATTTATGTATGTTTAAGGAAGTTACCATCATAAGCATGTCTAATCATGTCTCTGCGATAATATTTGCATATTCTTTTTTTCTAGAGGTGTAAAAAATATACAGTGGTGGTCATATCATATGCAACTAAAATTTAGCTTATAACAAAATCCTTAAAACTTTATCGCGCATAAAAATAAAATTTAAATTGACTAATTTGAAAAATAACATTTTGAAAATAACATACATATGTACATATGTAAGTATTATTATGAAAAAAGCCTTAAATATGCTAGTTCAAAACAAATGCAACTTACCTATAATAATAATTACAAAAAATAAAACCTGCCAACTGGAAAATGCTCAGATGCCCAACGACGTGGCTTAGATTCTATTAAATTGTTTATTATCGTTGCTGGAATTGAGCTTCCATGCCTTTTTGATTTCTATGAATAACTCGAACGTATTTCGAAAATAAATTCTCTGCTTTATAGTATCTGAAACGTTCTAAATAGCATTTAAATCAGCTGATTGAGGTGGCCATTCCATTGCAAGTATGTTGTCTTCAGTTAACAGTTCAGTTGTGAGACTTCACAACTCTTGATGTATGCTTTGTGACATTCTCATGTAAGTGGCATTTCCTATTCAGCATAAGGAAGCATAACATCTTTTAAAATATCTTTGTTCTCATGCTGATCCATTAAAACATCTATTCGATATATGGGGCCCACCCAAAACAAATATTTATGTGATTTGAAGAGAAATGTAACAAAGAAATTCTATCAGAAACAAGGAAATGTTCCGTAAATCTGAATTGTAAAGTAATATGTGTATAAATAAGGAAATTTTTAATGAACGGCCAGTCGTAAGACCCGATTAAAATCTACCAGTCACAAAAGTTTAGCATATGAACTAGTCAGCAGTGGGGAAGATAAATATTGGCTTTACAAAAAGGATTAATATTGGCCTTTTATAAATGTATACAAAAAGTTATTCCTACAGCGAAAAGTGTTCTAATATCGTCAACGGATGGTATCAAAATAACAGAAAGTCGCGAACAATATTTAGAAATATTATAAATATATAAAATGAAAAAAATTACTAAATAAAGCAAATCGTATAAAAATTCCGTAAATTAATAATAAATTTTAAAAATTAAAATTAATAAAAAAATTTTTGAAGCAGTGGAAACAAAGCGAGATCGGTAAGTAATAAACTGATAGCCAGTTATTATTATCAGATTAATGTCATTCGTTATAAAAGTAAATGATAATTCCGGCTTTTTCTCTCTGTGCAGGAAAAATTTTTATAAAGCAAAATACACGATAAAAATAATGTTTTAATAAAATTTCCTCACATTGCGACGTAAAGAAACTTTTTCATATCGCCAAATTTCCTAATTGGGATTTCTGATACGATTTCTACTACAATCCCTGATATTTGCCGGCAGTACACAAATTTCATATCGTACTTGACCTATACTTACATATGTATATATTTTCTTTCATTTGGTGATCAGATTACTTCATAGGACTTGTAATTCCGTTTTGATTAAGAAAAATATAATTAAATTGCTGATGAAAAGTGTTAGTGTGGATTTGGGAAAGTTCATCTAAAAATTTGAAATGGAATCGATTTATGTAATACGACCGACTTTGTTTGGATTCAGGAAATACCACTTGAGTGCAATATTAATAAAGGCCGAGAAGGTCGTGTTGGACTTAAGACTGCAAATCGTACAAATGTCGTTAATACATTAACGTTTGTGGATCAGCTCTGCTCCAGCATATTTTAAACTTTATTGAAAATGTCAAGAGCAGTTCGAATGCTAATCTTATCGCCCGAGTAGAGACACAAATAAGTGAATCCTTGTAATGATTTTTCATTAAATTGCCTTATTTGTTTTTAAATCAGTCCGTTAAATGCAAACAAAGTATTTATTGCATTGATTTTTTACTTGTGCATTATTATCTAGAACTTGCATCACGTATTGTTTTTATTTGTTTTAGAGTATTTGCACTCACATCAAGACGTGAGTGCACTACAAACAGCCATACTGGCAGTAGAAAAAATAACTGCGAGAAATTTATACGAGTATTGTGTTTCATTGGCATAAATAGGGGCCGCTGAACTGCCACAAGCAATATGGTTTCTCTAGTTTTTCCCCTTTTTAATTTACATATTAAATTTGGACTTTCTTCCAATTATTTCATCGTACAGTCAATAAAAGTGAACCCACTAAAAGGAATATACCATCCTCTTCCAAATTCACTTTCACTTTGGCCTCTGCTGCTTAGCGGTTTCATAAATGATTCATTAAGATTTCTCATATTGTTCTTGATGCAGTTTTTAGTTAAAACTCTTTTACTAAAATACGCCATACACATTGTGATTCTCGGGTTTAACTTTGAGGGCATTTTATGGTCAAACCAGGAAGCTCAAGGATTTCTTGAAGTTTTATTTAAGCATAAATAAATAGTTTTCCTGTTTATTTTAGTTTATGGTTTTATGATTTTGGTAGCCTAAAAAATAGTATAGAAATGTCTTTTAATCCTTTTTTTAATTGATGTACACTCATACATATCCTTTTTCAGGGGTAAGTAAAACAGATTTTTTACGACTCCTTAGTGACCTACAAATACAATTTGCAATTGTTTTTTAAATGAAACTAAGTGAACAAGAAATTTTAAAAACTAAATTAACGGGTTAAATATCCTGGAAGCAGATGATGTTTGAATAGCTAAAAGGATCATAAAAAACGGTTGGTTGCTTTTTGTGTAAAGGCGATAAACAGCAAAAGGGTTGGAATTTGTTTGAAACAGTTAGTTTACTTCGCTCTGGCATTTTTCATTTGTAATGTGAGTTTTTTAATTTTCTGAAGAACTTCAACTGGCATTTACATTATGAAGACATTCATCAATAAGACATGCACCAGTCATTAAAAAGATTGTTTTAAGCAGCGGAACAGCTCTCAGTAATCATATACGTGATTGCTATTAGAATGTGCGTATGTTGTACTAAAAAGGAGTTGTAATCTTCGTCCTTTTTGGTTTTTTTTTGCTTTCATTTAACTTGAAAAAATTTAGATTTTTAGTTCAGTTTTTTATGGGCCGCCCGGGTAGATGGTGTCATAAAATGGCTAAAGAGTTAAAAACGCTTCAGTTTTTTAATTTACTTTCGAGAAATTAGAACGTTTTTGCTGGCCAATGCTTGACAAATTGAAATATGATTTATGTTGGTCCTTTGTAGTGTCCTGCTTAAGTAGAAGGATTTTTAGTTTAATTTTTATCAAATAAAAAAATACCGCTTTTATAATAGAATAAATAAAGAAAATATTTCCAGAAATTGGTGACAACAGCATGCGAAATATAATAAATGCACACAAAAATTTCTTTGAAAAAAAATATTTGATTACGAGTATAGTTTTGTTTTATACGGTTTGAAAGTCAAGTCTGAAGCCATGAGTAAGCAGCCTTGTGACATTTTTCTTCTTAAAATCCAATAAACAATTACGTACAAGGCCACCAATAAATTAATAAAAATACAACCTCTTTTAACTTCTTTAAGAATGACGATTTTTATCCAAAAATGTAAAGGGTACTTTATCGAAAATTGAAATATACCCCAAATCCCGGAAAAAAATTTTTTCTTTAATATTAGCAAAAATATATTTTAAACATTAGGAAACATAAAATAAACATACAAGAGGGAAAAAAACGCAACTTTTCCATTCAAAAATATATAAATGGACGTTTTCTAAGAATGACGATTTTTATCCAAAAATGCAAAGCGTACTACCTTATCGAAAATTGAAATATACCCCAAATCCCGAAAAAAAATTTTTTTCTTTAATATTAGCAAAAATATATTTTAAACATTTGAAAACATAAAATAAACATACAAGAGCGAAAAAAACGCAACTTTTCCATTCAAAAATATATAAATGGACGTTTTCAAAGAATGACGATTTTTATCCAAAATTGCAAAGGGTACTACCTTATCGAAAATTGAAATATACCCCAAATCCCGAAAAAAAATTTTTTTCTTTAATATTAGCAAAAATATATTTTAAACATTTGAAAACATAAAATAAACATACAAGAGCGAAAAAAACGCAACTTTTCCATTAAAAAATATATAAATGGACGTTTTCAAAGAATGACGATTTTTATCCAAAATTGCAAAGGGTACTACCTTATCGAAAATTGAAATATACTCCAAATCCCGAAAAAAAATTTTTTTCTTTAATATTAGCAAAAATATATTTTAAACATTTGAAAACATAAAATAAACATACAAGAGCGAAAAAAACGCAACTTTTCCATTCAAAAATATATAAATGGACGTTTTCAAAGAATGACGATTTTTATCCAAAATTGCAAAGGGTACTACCTTATCGAAAATTGAAATATACCCCAAATCCCGAAAAAAAATTTTTTTCTTTAATATTAGCAAAAATATATTTTAAACATTTGAAAACATAAAATAAACATACAAGAGCGAAAAAAACGCAACTTTTCCATTCAAAAATATATAAATGGACGTTTTCTAAGAATGACGATTTTTATCCAAAAATGCAAAGCGTACTACCTTATCGAAAATTGAAATATACCCCAAATCCCGAAAAAAAATTTTTTTCTTTAATATTAGCAAAAATATATTTTAAACATTTGAAAACATAAAATAAACATACAAGAGCGAAAAAAACGCAACTTTTCCATTCAAAAATATATAAATGGACGTTTTCAAAGAATGACGATTTTTATCCAAAATTGCAAAGGGTACTACCTTATCGAAAATTGAAATATACCCCAAATCCCGAAAAAAAATTTTTTTCTTTAATATTAGCAAAAATATATTTTAAACATTTGAAAACATAAAATAAACATACAAGAGCGAAAAAAACGCAACTTTTCCATTAAAAAATATATAAATGGACGTTTTCAAAGAATGACGATTTTTATCCAAAATTGCAAAGGGTACTACCTTATCGAAAATTGAAATATACTCCAAATCCCGAAAAAAAATTTTTTTCTTTAATATTAGCAAAAATATATTTTAAACATTTGAAAACATAAAATAAACATACAAGAGCGAAAAAAACGCAACTTTTCCATTCAAAAATATATAAATGGACGTTTTCAAAGAATGACGATTTTTATCCAAAATTGCAAAGGGTACTACCTTATCGAAAATTGAAATATACCCCAAATCCCGAAAAAAAATTTTTTTCTTTAATATTAGCAAAAATATATTTTAAACATTTGAAAACATAAAATAAACATACAAGAGCGAAAAAAACGCAACTTTTCCATTCAAAAATATATAAATGGACGTTTTCAAAGAATGACGATTTTTATCCAAAATTGCAAAGGGTACTACCTTATCGAAAATTGAAATATACCCCAAATCCCGAAAAAAAATTTTTTTCTTTAATATTAGCAAAAATATATTTTAAACATTTGAAAACATAAAATAAACATACAAGAGCGAAAAAAACGCAACTTTTCCATTCAAAAATATATAAATGGACGTTTTCAAAGAATGACGATTTTTATCCAAAATTGCAAAGGGTACTACCTTATCGAAAATTGAAATATACTCCAAATCCCGAAAAAAAATTTTTTTCTTTAATATTAGCAAAAATATATTTTAAACATTTGAAAACATAAAATAAACATACAAGAGCGAAAAAAACGCAACTTTTCCATTCAAAAATATATAAATGGACGTTTTCAAAGAATGACGATTTTTATCCAAAATTGCAAAGGGTACTACCTTATCGAAAATTGAAATATATTTCAAATCCCGAAAAAAAATTTTTTTGTTTAATATTAGCAAACATATTTTAAACATTTGAAAACATAAAATAAATATACAAAAGCAATAAAAACGTGAGTTTCCCATTCAAAAATATATAAATGGACGTTTTCAAAGAATGACGATTTTTATCCAAAATTGCAAAGGGTACTACCTTATCGAAAATTGAAATATATCCCAAATCCCGAAAAAAAATTTTTTTGTTTAATATTAGCAAAAATATATTTTAAACATTTGAAAACATAAAATAAACATACAAGAGCGAAAAAAACGCAACTTTTCCATTCAAAAATATATAAATGGACGTTTTCAAAGAATGACGATTTTTATCCAAAATTGCAAAGGGTACTACCTTATCGAAAATTGAAATATACTCCAAATCCCGAAAAAAAATTGTTTTCTTTAATATTAGCAAAAATATATTTTAAACATTTGAAAACATAAAATAAACATACAAGAGCGAAAAAAACGCAACTTTTCCATTCAAAAATATATAAATGGACGTTTTCAAAGAATGACGATTTTTATCCAAAATTGCAAAGGGTACTACCTTATCGAAAATTGAAATATACCCCAAATCCCGAAAAAAAATTTTTTTCTTTAATATTAGCAAAAATATATTTTAAACATTTGAAAACATAAAATAAACATACAAGAGCGAAAAAAACGCAACTTTTCCATTCAAAAATATATAAATGGACGTTTTCAAAGAATGACGATTTTTATCCAAAATTGCAAAGGGTACTACCTTATCGAAAATTGAAATATATCCCAAATCCCGAAAAAAAATTTTTTTGTTTAATATTAGCAAAAATATATTTTAAACATTTGAAAACATAAAATAAACATACAAGAGCGAAAAAAACGCAACTTTTCCATTCAAAAATATATAAATGGACGTTTTCAAAGAATGACGATTTTTATCCAAAATTGCAAAGGGTACTACCTTATCGAAAATTGAAATATACTCCAAATCCCGAAAAAAAATTTTTTTCTTTAATATTAGCAAAAATATATTTTAAACATTTGAAAACATAAAATAAACATACAAGAGCGAAAAAAACGCAACTTTTCCATTCAAAAATATATAAATGGACGTTTTCAAAGAATGACGATTTTTATCCAAAATTGCAAAGGGTACTACCTTATCGAAAATTGAAATATACCCCAAATCCCGAAAAAAAATTTTTTTCTTTAATATTAGCAAAAATATATTTTAAACATTTGAAAACATAAAATAAACATACAAGAGCGAAAAAAACGCAACTTTTCCATTCAAAAATATATAAATGGACGTTTTCAAAGAATGACGATTTTTATCCAAAATTGCAAAGGGTACTACCTTATCGAAAATTGAAATATACTCCAAATCCCGAAAAAAAATTTTTTTCTTTAATATTAGCAAACATATTTTAAACATTTGAAAACATAAAATAAATATACAAAAGCAATAAAAACGTGAGTTTCCCATTCAAAAATATATAAATGGACGTTTTCAAAGAATGACGATTTTTATCCAAAATTGCAAAGGGTACTACCTTATCGAAAATTGAAATATATCCCAAATCCCGAAAAGAAATTTTTTTGTTTAATATTAGCAAACATATATTTTAAACATTTGAAAACATAAAATAAATATACAAAAGCAATAAAAACGTGAGTTTCCCATTCAAAAATATATAAATGGACGTTTTCAAAGAATGACGATTTTTATCCAAAATTGCAAAGGGTACTACCTTATCGAAAATTGAAATATACCCCAAATCCCGAAAAAAAATTTTTTTCTTTAATATTAGCAAAAATATATTTTAAACATTTGAAAACATAAAATAAACATACAAGAGCGAAAAAAACGCAACTTTTCCATTCAAAAATATATAAATGGACGTTTTCAAAGAATGACGATTTTTATCCAAAATTGCAAAGGGTACTACCTTATCGAAAATTGAAATATACTCCAAATCCCGAAAAAAAATTTTTTTGTTTAATATTAGCAAACATATATTTTAAACATTTGAAAACATAAAATAAATATACAAAAGCAATAAAAACGTGAGTTTCCCATTCAAAAATATATAAATGGACGTTTTCAAAGAATGACGATTTTTATCCAAAATTGCAAAGGGTACTACCTTATCGAAAATTGAAATATACCCCAAATCCCGAAAAAAAATTTTTTTCTTTAATATTAGCAAAAATATATTTTAAACATTTGAAAACATAAAATAAACATACAAGAGCGAAAAAAACGCAACTTTTCCATTCAAAAATATATAAATGGACGTTTTCAAAGAATGACGATTTTTATCCAAAATTGCAAAGGGTACTACCTTATCGAAAATTGAAATATACTCCAAATCCCGAAAAAAAATTTTTTTCTTTAATATTAGCAAAAATATATTTTAAACATTTGAAAACATAAAATAAACATACAAGAGCGAAAAAAACGCAACTTTTCCATTCAAAAATATATAAATGAACGTTTTCAAAGAATGACGATTTTTATCCAAAATTGCAAAGGGTACTACCTTATCGAAAATTGAAATATATCCCAAATCCCGAAAAAAAATTTTTTTGTTTAATATTAGCAAACATATATTTTAAACATTTGAAAACATAAAATAAATATACAAAAGCAATAAAAACGTGAGTTTCCCATTCAAAAATATATAAATGGACGTTTTCACAGAATGACGAGTTTTATCCGAAACTGCAAAGGGTACTATGTGTTTTGCTCTTCTTCTCTTTACGTTAAATTTTTTTTCGCTATATCAGTGAAACTTTTCATTAAAAAGGATGTTCAATTAAATATTTAATAGACAAAATTTTTATAAATTATTCGTATTTTCTTTTCTGTATTAAAGAAAATCGGCACACTGATTAAAGAATTTAATTTTTTACATATCAAACCTATTAGTACTTTTTAGACCCCGAGGAGCTGGAATCACAAAACTGTTAAATTGTATTTATTTTGGTAAAATTCATTACAGTGTTCTCCAAGATACTTTTGATTTAAAATATAATTGTTTTTATTAGTTCAGAGTGTTTGTTTTGAGAGAGGAAACGGTTCGTGCGGTCCTTGTAATGTATTTCGGATCTTTCCTTTATCCTATTCGTATTCAAAATTCTAAAAACGTTTCATTCAGAGATCTTATTAATGACTTCCAATCCGATATGAAATATTATTCTTCACAATTTCTAATTAATGTGAAAAGGTTTTCTTAAGCGAAAAGTATTGTTAATGTTTAATTGTTGGCATTTTTTTTTTTGTTTCGTGGCCACTGTAAACATAAAAATTATTCCATTTACTTTTCACTTACTTCCCCTTAAGCTTCTCTTTACCTTATTTAAATTTTTTTTTGGAAACCAAAACCCATTTACCTTCAAACTCTATTTAAATTTATTCTAAATTGAATATTAAAAACCAATTAATTCATTTCATGAACTAGAGGATCAGTTAAGCAGTTCCTTAATTGATGTCAAGCAGGTAAAATTGGCGAAGGTTAAGGCTGATATCAGTGCAAGTAATGGGTTAAAAATGTTTTTCTGTGGGAAACTTACAGGCCACAAACAAGTTTTTAATTATTTAAATATAATAATATTGCAATAACAGGCCCTGGGTGGCCTCATTAAGTATGAAGAGAAATATATTAATTTACGATCAAATAATTTGTTATGGTGATGATATTTTATATCAGCGGTCTAAAAACAAAAAAAAAAAAAAATCTTTAGACAACAATAAGCGGTTAAAACAAAGTGTTTGTCTAACATCATTCAAAGGTGTAGCAGAACGGCCATGCACAGAGCAGATTTTAAGCCACCACAACTAGTCCAAGTTGTGGTAAATTTTAAATAAAAGAGTAATTTAAGGTATAAATTGGAAAAAAGAAACTCTTTCTTTGAATGCGACAAATGGGAAGGTGTAACCAAAATTTTGACTTATTCTGACAGTTATTACTTAATGAAGACAGTGATGGAAGCAATGGAGAGACTGCTCTGATAGCAGCGAAACATTCGTAGACAGTAAAGATCTGATTGGGATTTCTGAAGTAAATGTGAACAATTTTGAATTGTTTGTTACAAGTTTCGTTCTCAACAAAAAATTAACCGGAAAAGAGTCTTAATCTTTTCGATTATAAAAAAAGAAAATTCCCTTTCCCCACCTGATCAAGTCATTCAGCCATATGGCACCTGGCACTACATTTACAATTACAATGTTTTGTAAATTGAAAAATTCAAGCAGCTATAAAAGGAATATTTATTGCTAATAATAATAATGATAATATAAATAATAATAATGTTTCCGAAAACTATAAAAAATCGAAATATATCAATAACTTGACATTAATATTTAAAATGCAGGCATTCAGTATTAATTAAACCGTCAGAAAGCTGAACTGCATCATGAAGGAGGAAATTGAAAAGGTTTGTTCACATGTTGCCCAACACACGAAAAAGAAAACAACAACAAACTACTAGACAAAGCATATAAAATTCAGAAAATTAAGAAAAAAAAATAACAATTTATTGTACAACAACACATGTTAGTTTAAGCCGAACTGCATCTTTTGTTTTAAACCAGAAACAGCGGTTGCCGTTTACGGCCGGGCCAGTTACAAGAAGTTGGCAAAACGATATAAAACCACTACGAAACGTCCGCAGTGCAGAGCTGATGTCTGTCAAATGTAAAATATTTAAAAAACTAATTTCAAACACTTACAACCAGCCTGACACCGACTGATCAGACACATGAAAATGAAAAGGGCAGGAAAGTGCTGGAAAAGGAACAAGTTCACGTTCAACTATCAATTAAATTAAATTGGCTTGTAATTTCACATATTTTTTTCCGTTTGGCCTAAACTGAACTACGAATATTTGGAGTTTTTGTTTTGTGTTTTTGCTGATAGCGGAACAGTTTTAATGATCTTTAATAGTTTTGAATTTGCTGCCTTTCAACTTGAATTGAAGTGAAGTGAAGTGACTTGTGAGCGCCGAATGTCACTGGTACCGGAAATTGTTTGTTCAAACTACTCAAATGGTTTTTTTATATTTTCTGTTTTATTTTTTTATTTTTATTTATTTTTTGAATAAGCAGAGTTTCTGTTACGCTCTTACCTTTCAAGCAGTATGCTTGGTCACAAGGGTAGTTACGCCTCCACTGTGGGCTTAATCAATTTGTCATTAAATACATGAATAGTGGTAATTATTAATTTAGTTTGAAGTCTTTATAGTGAACGTTGAATGACTTCGAATTTATTTATGTACTTCAAAGGCCTCGTACATATTTATTATTTAAATTTGCATTAAATTAATAGAAAATGGAAAATAAATTAAAAAATCGTGCGCCATCATTTAACAGGCAAATCGGATTGCTGGAATTTTCTAATTGCCATTTTTTAAAATTTGTTTTTTTTTATGTTTCTGGCATTGATTTTTTTTTTATTCGCTTCAACGTTTCGCGATTCTCATTTTAATTAGAACTCTTCCTTATATCGTCGGTTTGATCGTTCACTTCACTAAAACTAGAGGTCTGCATTTCGATCAGAAAATAAACGTTATCCTCGAATTTCGTGAGTTACGTATGTTCTTAACTCACACAGATGTCAGTTACTATTCCACATATCAGTTATATATGTTGGCAATATCAGCCATTTTGGATTGTCAGTTTTTAATTTTTGATCACACCTCGTACAAGTATTAAGAAACAAACAAGGACCAAGTAAACCATTAAATAGTTTTTACGTGTTTCATTAGTTGTTGCAATGAAGTTAAAATCAAATGCTTAAGTAATACTTTTTACATTTCCGAAATACGAGTAGTGCTTCGGAAATATTGTTTACTGCTTGGCTAGAAAGATGCTAACTTTTCCCTCCACGGCTACGTGGTTTTCTTGCACTTATTTTTTTTGTGTCTAAGGAAGCGAATGCAAAAAAAAATCGATTTGTTCACTCATACCCAGATATAACTAAAATTGATAAAAAAGAGAGGCTTTATTGAGTATTGAACTCATTATTTTTGAAACAAATACAAACAGTTGCAAACGCCGTTTTGTCTTAGAAATATTTCAAATGAATAATGTATCATCGGTGCCTCCGTAGGCCTACTAAAACGAAGATCGCGGGCTCGATTCCTGCCTAGATCCTGGGAGTTTTCCTGCGGACAAGCCGTAAGCTTTGAAGGTTAAGTTATTATCACACTGTGACTTGAGTGTTGCTGCGTCCAGATTTCAAAACCTTCGTCGCTGGCTGCCTAAAGCTCTTGATTATCAAAAAAAAGGATACAAGAATTGATTTTTTACTGCTTTTCGTTTCTTGCCAATTTTTTCTTGCTGCAATGCCGAACTGTTTTCCTCAAGTATGCCGGTGCAACAACTGTCGACATAAAGCCCTGCTAATAAATTAAAATCTAAATACTTCGGCTTGTTAGAACAATTTTTAATACTTTTTTCCAATAAGTAATTTTGGAGAGAATGAAAAATCCTTGAAACATTCTAGTTTAATTATAGCAAACATCCTGTCTATACAGTGTTAAACAACAAATCGTGTGTTAAACTTAAAACAATTCATTTACAATTTGTATGTGGTTTTTAAAGTAGCATGATGAGGAAAAGAAAACACTATTAAGTGCAGAAGAAGGAGTTTTTTCCTTTTTCCTAAAACCTACAAGTCATCAAACTACGATTCAGCAAGCCTTTGGCAAGCCTTAAATGCCAAATATTGGCCACAAAAACACATCCGCAAAATGCATACAAAAATATTACAAATACAGGAAGAACTTGCATGTTTGAGAGCCGGCAAGACAGATTGCAGCACTCTTTCATTTTGCGAACAAGTGCATCGGCAACATAATAAAAGCCTAAAATCAAGAAAGTCTTTGTGTCTGATTTTCCATATAGCTTTTTTTAAAACTCCTGCAGACTGCATAAAGAGCAGATGCATACGTGTGCGTAAGTGTATGCGTTTGTGTGTGGTTGTAAGCAAATTGCATTGGCCAAATAGTGCACACAAACTGAAAACTCAATTGATACCCCCTGGAAAACTTTAACTGACTTTCCTCATCAGCTACAATTGTACCACCACCAAGAAGGAAAATAAGCCAACAAATTAAACAGAAAAAGTTTTACTCGGCTAAAATCTCTGCTAAAGAACAAGATGAATTTAGTGCTTGTAAGAGGGAGGGTTCAAAAATTTTTTGGCTAATCGCAAAGTTTGCATTTAAAACTCTTTACGTATGAGATATCAAGTAGTGTCATTTTTTAAAGATTATTGGGGTAGTTTCTTGGGTAGTCAGTACCATACTGGTTATACATCAGCAGCTTTTGGGTTGCTGCTGAATTTTTATTATGAGAAGGTAAAACAAATTTTTAAAGAAATTTTCATTACTCTTACTCGGGCGGCCCTCGCATTGCACTCTGAGAAAGCTATTTTATGAGAGGCTATTGATAATGATGTTATTGTTTTAAGCCTTTACCTTGTTGCTGCTGTTGTTGTTGTTGTGCGTATGCATGTATGCTTTTACCGCAAACAAACTTGAGGCTGAGGGGAATTTATCTAGACTTTTTTCCCAAACTCCTATTTGGTCACATTAGTAACCAACTTCATTTGGTAGTATGTGAGTTTGTGTGTGTGTGTGTATGCGGTAGGAGAGTCACCACATATTGGTTGGCCTTAAGTTTATTTAGTCTTCTCTACGCTTTTGGTGGCCCCTGGAAAAACCCCCAAATTTTAAAGGAACACACAGAGTTTTGTGGAAAATGAATCATGTGAATTTTATGAAGCGTCTGTTGCAAAACAGTCTTTGGCCTAAAAAGGTCGGTCAAATTGCATCTGGCAAAAATGACTGGCCGATAATGGTTACCATGATGCCCCAATCTGCCATACTTAAGTTTCGGTTGCAGTCAAAGAGCATTCTTTTTATCTTTGGAAACATGCAATTTCCTCGGCATGAATAGAAATTCACTTGTGAACAACAACAACACTTAGAAAAGTCCTCTGGCGTATAAGAAATTTGCAGGCAGTCTAAAGAGCTTCAATTGTTTCGGAGAAGATAAATGTATTTTTGGTTTTGTGGCTGTTGTTACTTTCGTTAGACAAAAGTGCGTTTGAGTGCATTTTTTTTTTTTTTTTTTTTGGACTTTCGGCCAGGCATTCCTTGTAGGCTACTACTCGTATGCTGACTTGCAAACATGCGTTTTGCTTGCTGTTTTAGTGCTGCTGTTTAAGTGTTTGAACTTGTTTGGTTGCATGTTTTTTCTTGTCTGGTTTAAGTTTTTGCTCAAGAAGATTGTTTGCTGTTTGATTTAAGGCCCAAAAACCAAATGTAAGCCGACAATGACAACACTTTTGAGGCAAAAATTTGTGGCTGCAAAATGTTTGTATGTTGCATTGATTGCAACTAATTCATGTGGATGCCACAAAATAAAGGCATACAGTTAGGAGTCAATTACATTGATTTAATGAAGTTGTCACGCCTTGATGAAACATTCGAGGGAATTATTTTTTAACAGATTTATTACATTTAAAAGACAACTGAAGTTATACTGTACAGGAAAGTTCTTTTGTAAGAAAATTTTTTGTTCATAGAAAAAATGCTGGCTGCATTAATGGCGGCATAGTGGATGATTTTGCTAGCACTTAAAGTTAAAGAAAGTTAATTAACGAAGTTTAAAGTTGTTGTTCATTCCAGTTAATTCTTCACTAGTTTGATAATCAAAAATATTTTTCTTGAAAATTATTTAGAATTATCTTTTCAAAGCTTCCCTGCAGAAGCTCGCAGAAGGTTGGCGAAATATTGAAAATTTTAAATCGCTCAAATGAAAGAGGAGATGATTATAAAGCTAAAGATTAAATAATACAGAGAGTAACACTTCGCAAGACCAAATCATTTACTGGACTGTGCAAAGTATTACCTAAAATATAGATAAAAATATGGGAGTATTTTGGTCCGAACTTAGAACTTTCTTTCTAGTACCGTTTCTTGGGAAAAGTTTTTCCAAAAAAATTTTATATTTTTATATATTTACTGGTTTAATTTACATGCAATTTTAATATTTAGGCAACCAACGACACCAGCAGCTAATTGCGCTTTTCGTTTCAGTAAATATTTGTTTTTTTGATTTACTACTTGGATTTTGGTTCTGCAACCATGACCGAACTTCGGATTGACGTCTTGAAACCAATATTGTTATTTAGATTGTTAATAGTTTGGAAAGCAATAGCCTTTGTGGCCAAAGGTGCAAAAATGAGTAAATGAGAGAAAATAATCCTAAATATTGGCGAATGAACCTGCCTAGGCGAATGAATAATGAGTAGCCTACTAAACCGGAGGTAGCAGGTTCGATTCCTGTCTAGACTAGGCGTGCTTTTCTGCGGTCAAGTTAAAGCCAAGCTTTGCATGTTAAATTAGTTTAAAGTAAATTAATCCAAAAATCGTTACCCGAAGGGGAATCCCCATGGCTCTTTTATTATGTTCAAATGCAAACATTGATCAGGCATTTCCGTTAAACACGCCACATAAAGCCAACTAATGATTACTTACATTACGTTATATTTGTTGCAACTCCTGCTTTTGGAATGGTTTCAGAACATATTTTGCTGCCACATATATTTTATAATTTTTATTTTTTATATTTTTCAATGAATTTTCAATTATTATTTCCTCACAAAGAAATATGCCAAATATTTTGGACAGAAAAATATTCATATTGATCAATGACCAAATAAAATAGAATATAGTAAAATAAATAGTACTCGAATTAAAATACTTGATTGGCAACACAGTTTTTACGTGCATTTCCGCCTCTCTTCCCACAACTACAATTTTTGAGGTGGAAAAAGTTAAGCAAAGCTGCGATGCAATTCCATTGCGTACTGAGTGCATGTCATAACTTTGTTGGTCCTTCAGCTGCCTATTTTTTTAAATGGGGGTTTCTTTTGGTCCTATGAAAAATTTGGCCCAAGCTTTCCTACCAATAGGAGTCTTGCTGGTTTCTTGGTTTTACGCCAAGGACTCTGTTCAGCTGGTGTGACAATTGCGAACTTTTATGTTCGTGGCCACGCGTTGTTATAAAGTTGTTGGTAAGGGGGTATGTGTGAAAAATGTGACGCATGTAATATTTATAATTGTTGAAATTAAACTATTAATGTTAACTTTACAGCGGTGCCTTCGCCACAACATTAATTCAACACACCCATTTGCTACCCATTTATCAAGGACGTAACTGGCGGCAAATGTGTAGACATGTTGAAATAATTATAAAAACAAAATTCCTCCACACATGAGTGCAAGTGCATACAAACGCATTGAAGTACATAAAGTTGTACGTGGAGCAAAACATCTACAACAACATTTGTGATTACAAACAACAACGCAATCTACAAATTTTAAATAAACAAACAAAATAGCAGGCAACTATTCGTGGCATGTTGGCGAAATATTCTGTTCAAGTGTTCCCACAAGCAGACGTGTGAGACGTGGGGAGAAAGTTTTGTACGAATATAGGGAGAGGATTTTGGTATGTTTATCGGCCGTCCTTTCTGATGCATGTGTTCATTAAATATTTCTTTTGTTGGAGAAAGTGTAAATATGGTATTAAAATGTTGCACCATTTATGAAACATGAATGCAACAAGAAATGTTTGTAAATATTTTTATAAATATTTCATTTAAATATGAAATTGCTTTGGGTGTTTATTCAGTTGCATTCAAGTGCATCTTTTCCTTTTAGCAAAGGAATGCACTTTTCAAAGATGTTGAAATTATTATTTAAAGTGAAATTAAATAATAATTATTTTAAATTTATTAAATAAATCGGTTGGAAATGAGATTGGAAAAGTAAAGTTACACATGTGGTCCACAGATATGGCAAACGTGATTACTCCCTGAAATTTAGTTACTCAAGATGAGTGTTGTCAACTGGAGAGAATTTGATATAAATGTTACTTGCAAAAATAGTCACACAGATAAGATTTTCTTAACTATTCAGCTCATTGTCGCTCCTTAGGATATGCTCACTAGAAGGTCCTGATCTCTCCAGGAATACAATGCAATACTTTATGCTTCCTGTCGCTTTTGTTTCTGGGCAGCTGCGCCAGAAATGGTATATCGCTAGCCTGCCTACGTATGAGATATTCTTCGATATTGATATTGAAATTTTAATATTAATTATTATTCAGATCAGGGTACACCACCAGTCCTTGAAGAATTCTTAAAGAAGGAATAAATTTTGTTAAATATTTCAATATGTTTTGAGCGAATCTAAAAGTGAACAGAAATGAGCAGTCGTTTCACTTCGACCATTGGAGGACAGACGGACAAACGTACCATTTAAGTGTTTTGTTTGAATTGTTATTTGCTGTTTGCTCTCTTCTTTGTTTTGTTAATGTGTGTTTTCCTTTCGTTATTGTTGACAAATAAACACGATTTTGGCATTACCGCATTGCGTGCTTTTAATTCCTTATAGCGATTTAAAATCGTATACAGGCGAGTATTGAAATTGCGTATTTATGCAGCTGGGTGGAGATGTGATGTGCCCGTTTGTCTGTGTGTGTGTGTGTGAGTGAATGGAGTTGTTTATTTGTTTGTTCGAAAACATCATGGAACATGTTTACACTATTTGTGTGTTGACTCACTTGTCGAATATCGTATGCGAGTCCTTGCGGTTCTGTAGTCACTGAAACGAGCCAAACTTGCTGATGCACAGTGGTGTGCGCTGACGTATTTGTATCAAAATAGTGTGCAAAAAAATTAAGTTTTATCATCGTTTCCCTTTTTCTCGAATGTAATTTCTTTTTTTTTAAATTAGGTCACATTGGTCCTGCTTAATGCTTTAGGTACTTAATTAAACATTTTTTTAATTTAGAACTAATTCTTCGTCGAGAAGTACAAATGAAAATATATTAAAAATGGATTCTTTGATATCGAAGTAAATAATCAGGATTAAAAAAAAGTGATATATGTCGGCATGTATTGCATTAAGCAAATACGTTTGGGCCACAGTTCGTAGCGTATTTTGGAAATGGATGGCTTTTGCAAAGCGAATTCAAGAATTATAAAATTTCGGCTATCAAACCAGAGTATTTCAACTTTTATTTTTAAAAGTTTTAAATATTTTAATTTTAAAATATTTGCATTGTTGTTGTTTTTGTTTCTTTTTCATGAATATGAGGCGTTGAGCGGGAAATGAAAATTTAAAATGATTAGCGATATGATGCAATTCGGCTTCAAATGTTACTCCTGAGTCAAAAGGATGTCTTCAAAGTTCTGATTAATTTGTGTTTTCAAGATTTTTGTGGCCGGTGGGCACAATTTACTTTTTTGTTTGCCAATACCACTGTTCTACCCTGCCAAAGGACAAAGTTAAAGAAGTTGGCTGGAAGAGGTTAGAGAACAGCTTTTGGAATGGCATAAAGTATTCGATTTATTGAATGTTTTGATTTAATTTGCACCGGCAAACACGCCATCGTCGTGTTTTCCCTCTTGAATAAGTGTGTCTCTAAGAGCGTTACTTTGGCTTAATACACTTTTAATTGTTAGTAAATAATCTTATTTTCCTGTTTATTTTTGTCGCTTTTATTTATTTATTTTTTTTTTTTTTATGTACTTGTCAGCTTTTTACAACGCAGGCTTATCGCAGATAATGATGAAACATGCTTCGTGCTTATAAGAACGTTAATTGTGGGCGCAATTTGTGCTTTCGTGTGGGAGCTAAAGCAGGTGCTTTTGCGGTGTGTGGTTGTGGGGGACATTTTATGTGATGAAGCCAGGCAAAGTGAAATTCAACTTTTTTAAGAACTAAAAGTGTTTAGGAAAGTGTAGGTGTCGTAGACCGTCTGAGAAAAAAAAATTCTTCAAATAGGAAAATTTTATAAACGCTCGCCATGGCAAGACGGGTCTCTACAACGGCTAATGTTGAGGGCTTCAATTAGAGCCATCAATGGATCTTGATTATTTTCAATAATTTCCAAACGAAGTTACTACATGAATATTTGTTGGTTTCGATTTCTAACAATGAACTCGATTAGGGGCGGTTTTGAACTCAATGCCCCTTCAGCTTTACAACACTCTTGACCCGTAAGAAATAAGTAATGAATTTGGGTAAGAATTTCTGCTGAAATGTTAAAGGGTTCTGATCGGAATCGGAGAAGAAATTCAAAGAATAATTAAATTTTTTTCGATTATTTTCAACTTACATTTTTAGAAGCTTTAAATTTATGCAAACTCCTGCAAACTTAATTTTATTGCAACTTTACTTTGTTGCCTTAAGAGTGGAGTTCGCGGCAACCTTAAGTTTTCATACAAAACTTTCTGCTACAAGAATCACATATTTGATTTTGTATAAAATTCCTTAAAGAAGTGCCATTGCAAAAAGCTTGCCAAGCACTTGCAGTGTCCTTAAAGCGATCCTGTCTTTATATCGTTTTTTCTAAAATACAGTCTTAAATTGAGGCTCTAATGAAAGTGGTACTCGGCATATGCTCTTGCCTCAAGCCAAGCAGAAATTGTATAGAAATTTTGATCCAAATCAAAAGTGATTTACTTGTTCTTTGTTGTAACAAAAACAACTGCGAGTATTTATGTTGCAATTCTACGACGGCACTTTTGACTTTCATCTTCAGTGAAGTGAACTAATGACCATTAAATTGAATTACTTTTTAATAATTAATGCGTTTTTTTAGGAAAAGAAAAGATTCTAGAAATATATATAAACAAAATAAAATAATCTTGTGAGTAAAACCCAAGAAATGGCCAACCAACAAGACAAAATCATTTTGATTTTCATGTATCGAACAATAGCAATTACGGGGATTTATTTAAAATACATTTTACATCTCTTTACATTTCTGCACATGTTTAGACATGTTTTTTATTCGGCTTTATCAGAAAATTTGGATCAACACATGTGTACTTAAGTCTTGCCTAAGTCCAACTCAAAACAAAAGATTTCAACAACAAACAAAGTGGGTTCCTTCTTGTTCTCTTCAGGACGAAATGAGTGCACTGAACACCATGTGAAATTCATTTTGCCTGCGTGTGATTGCTAAGCAACCCTCTTGCGTTTATTAAATTACCTCATCTCTCGTAGATTAACATGCATGTGTGTTTAATTTCTACATTTTTTTCAAATTCTCTACAGATTCCGGATAATTATTAAGCAGAATATCAAGATTGGATTGCAAGCCAAATTGTTAAAATTGCATTTCTACGAGTATTTGCACATGATTATTATGCGCGTTACATTAATGACAAATTAAGCATGTTTTCCTTGCACCTTGTTGAGCCACATCATGTGTGATCTTGATAACAAGTACTTGTGTTCCAAGCCGCCCTTGAAGGATCCCAACAGAGAAGGATTAGAATTATTCTGTAATGAAATTAGTTTTGCTAAGAGAATAATTGCTTCTCAGGCAAAGCGATCTTCTTTAAACATTTTTTTGTATTTTCTTGAAATAATTGGCAGAATAGGTTTCTTCGAAATCAGCACTGCATTGGATCCCTTAAAACTAATTCTAGTTTCTCGGAGTAGTAGACAATTCCCCTAATAAAACATTAACTAAAAATATTTTGGTTTTGGGAATCACATGAAGAACACGTAAGAAGTTGTTTTCGTCTTGAATTTCTCTAAATTTCTCTGCGAAGTCTGCTTGTTATCCTGCAAACATACGTATGCAGTTGGCTCTGGCATTCTCTTTTCCACACATTTACCAGATACTGATGAATATAATTCAAATAAGAGGAGCAGTCAGAATATTGTGTAGAACATCAAGAAAGTGTGATTCCAGGAACCTACAGAGTTTAAGCAGAGAAAAGTATAACACTTAGAGGGACGTGAGATAACAGACAAGGAGGAAGAAAGCATGTGTCACCGTTAGTACCTCCAGTACCTCACGTACCTCCTCACTTTAGATACCCTGACCGGAAAACTTTGACAAGCTGCACTCGTAGAATGAATTCCTAGACAAATAAGCTTATCCATTTCGAGTGCTGTATTGCACCCTTCTCTCCTCTGCAGCCAACCCACTACGCTTTACAGTTTTCAATAATTTCTTTCAATTCAATTATCGACAGGAAATCGCGTATCATGGCTGCAAACAAGCAGACTTCAAAAAGTATATGAACTCTCCTCATAGAAAACGAAAACTAATCAAATGGATCATCAGGGGTTTTTTCCTTTTCAAAGTGAATGTGCCACACGCCATTCCACACGCGTTTCTCTAATATGCATCAGATATAATTTTGCAAATACTCGTACGTGATCCCAAATTATGTTCAATGTCAATGTAACTGCAGCAAAAGCAATCGAGAAGCAAATGATGTAGAATGTCACAGATAAAGCCAATAAGCTAAATTTAACCGCTCTTCGCTGGTATTATAGAAAACCCAAGCAGTCCTGTAAGATTTCAAGGACTCCCTTTCTTATTGGCACACAGAACAACTCCTTTTGTGGCCTGTTTTCTTTGCAAAATTCTAAATAATTTCTCAGTAAGTTTAAAGCTCAATGTGCGTAGTGATTTTATGTTTTATGTTTTTTTCGCATCTTCTCATTTTATAATTCCTTGTTTTTTTCATCAGCTTTTGGGGTAACACACAAGGGTTTGTGAGGCATTTTTTCTTTCATGTCACGTCACGAATTTCTATTCTATTGTTCAATTCTATCGCCTGTTTCTTAATGACATGAAAGTCAATTGTTTGGAAAATAAGAAAACATAAACTTGCGATATTAATTTTAAACAGGACTCTATTTGCCAATTTAAGCATTATTGTGAGCGCGAAGGAGCCCTTTCTTAGAGAGCAGTATGACATGTAAATGTGTTTGAGCGAATAAGATTCAGAAAGTTTTTTAGATCATAGAAAATCACTCGGTAGGTGCAACCGTAAAAAAGAGTCCTTTTTCTGATGGTCGAAAAACTGCGCTTCCTAGAAATCAAAATTACACAATTAATGCAGTTTGTAAATTGTGTGTTACGTTTTTAATATTCGAAATTTGCAATTTTAAGATATTTTATAAAATGCGTTGAATGTTCGTAGTTTCGGTAAAATTGTTTTTGCTTCTTACACGTCCGTTCACCTGGTCCAATCCATTGCTTCAACTGTTGTTTACTTTCAGGAGTGTAGTGTTGGCGGAGAAATTCCCTATAGTTTCGCCAAACTTTCGACTGAAAGCGGTTTTCGGCTTAATTTTTGATCGAGCGTTCCACAGAGCTTTTCCATGCTTAAACATTCATGTCAAATATTGCGAACACATTCTTCAATCTGCGGTCCTGAATCGTTTCAGCAGTTGTGATCTCAATGGCTGCCCTCGTTCGACTTATCTTATATTGGGAAACCCCCTGACTATTTTATGCAATCAAAAAATCATTAAATAATCCAATTCTTCTTCTTGTTTATTAAATTATTTCGTTTTAGAATTTCCAGTTCATTTAGTTCAAAATTGTTTATTTTTTATTTTGTTGAAAATTATTACAGAATTTTTATTTATTTATGGCGCCAAACCGATTTGTAAATATTTTCAATTCACTTTCGTGTTACGTATTTTTATACGAAATTTCAAATTCATTCAAAGGAAAATAAGAACTTCATTTCAGTTTTATGATTTAGAAACTCATGTATTTGAGACTGAGAATAATACAACACTCGTAAAATCTTAAAAAGTATTTAATTTGTTTTTCTTTTCTTATTTTCTTATTTAAGAGTATTTAACGATCATTTTGAAAACTTTTTTTTTATTGCAACATGTGTGAGTGTTTCTTCTGAAATCCATTTTGGAAGATCGTTTCAAAATGTTTATGTTCATGACTTGTTTACAATTAATGTTGTAGTCTTCCTTTTAATGGTGTTGGCTTAACCTCATGCTGAAAATTTTGGTTTAACACCAGTAAACACAAACACAAACACACACTCACACGAACCGAGTTTTATCATAAAATTCATCAGGTTGCAGTTCACCTCGTTGCAGTTATACTCGCAGCATATTTTAGGTGAATATCGATCAACAATAAGGGGGTTTCCCTTTCAGTAATGGACAGTTTGCTTCTGTTTGCATTTTACGATAATATATTAGTAATTTGGAAGGACGAAGAAATATAAGTTTCTGTCGTAAAATTCCTTTGGAGCAAACAGGCACTGAAAAATTTTAAATCTCTGGAAGAGCAGAGAGCGGCGGAAGTTTACTTCAATGTATACACGATACATGTAATGGGAGATTATTGGGACTTCTCTGGTATACGAGAAACAAAAAAAAGGAATTGTGCAAGGCCAGACAGATTCAATTACTTCACTTACAATGATTAAATTGTTATTTGATTTTTTAAAATAATTTGATAAAAATCACAATTAACTGAAAAAAAATAATTTTTGTACCTATTTGATTTTCATTTTATACAAAATGTTATGGAAGTAAAAGCATATCTTTTATAAATAATTTTAATACTTTTAAGTCAAACTTTAACTATTCCTTCATGTAGACCATTCAGCAAATAAAATCATTAATTTTCAAAATTATGGCATTAGAAAAAATTAAATAAATATTTTGAAGAAAAACTTTGGATAAAGAAATATTAAAACACAATTTTTTAAAATGAATATTTCCTGTGAGGGGTTGACAATATCCTTTGGCCTTATTACGTAGCAGCCAAAAAAAATTCAATACACAGCGATCTTTGTGTAGGACCAGGTCTCATATTAAATGTGGCAGAATCTGCACCTTGAGCCATTCCATAAGACTGCTAATAAGTTTTCCGAACATCGACAGTACTCTATGGGACTTTGCTAGGCCGTATTGAAAAGCACTATGATAGCCAGTGGAAACTTTATTTTTCCCAATATTACGATATTGAGATTTATTTGTTCACTTCTCAAGTGATCCATTCTATTATCTTTCAGAATGCAAATAGCTTTGGTCCATTTTTCTTACTTAAAATTTTCATATACATAAACTTCTTGTGATGGAATTTGTAATAAAAATATTTGTGTGAAAATCCTTATAAAGGATATTTTAGTAACACTTTTGATATTAAAATCAAGTGAAGAGTTATTAGGCGAGAAATGGCGTGAATAGAATTTTATTGGAAACCAATATTAAAATACACGAGCATAAATTGTTATTTATTGACACAGGACATAAACAATGAAAGATTTCAAAGCAGTATCTCAATTGAAAATCAAATTTCACTACGCACAACAATAAAGGATCGTTGCAATGCATGTGCGGATAAAGATAAACAGCTGCCAATTATCATTGTAATCTGTGTCGCAATGGAAGGGTTAACTGAAGTCCTACATGTAATTGAACATTCCAATTCGTTCTGGTTGCTCAATAAAGGAGCAAGTAAATATTCTACTGCAGTTTTCTTCGGGCGGGTTACATACGAGTATGTATGCACAGAGGCTTTTTCATGAAGGAAATAAAATTAGCAATTTAACTAAATAAAGCGTAGCCAAAACCATTACAGTCGATTTTATTTTCTTCACAAATAGAAATTTGCTTTTATCACAATGCAACAAAGCCATTGAGCAAATATAAAAAATTATTTTCTTCAGCAATAAATTTGTTATGCTTTCTTTTGGGAAATCGTGGTTAAATAAAAGGAAATTTATTGTGCGTAATTCGAACTGCAAATAAAATATACGTGGGAAATTGAATGGTTAATAGAGGAGTTATTGAAGTTTAAAAACAAATAAATTTTGCGAATAAAAGCAAAATAATAAATAAGTTTAATTTAATGAAAGTAAATTTATTTTTTAATTCCAGTAAAAATCATTTAATATTTCACAGTTTCATCAATGCAAATAAGGAAACTGTTTCAACTATTAGCTGTTTTATTCAGAAATTATTGAATTTCTTAAACACTGAAAGCTCTATCCTTTCGATGATCATTCTATTTTATTACAAAGTAAATAAATTAAAATGTTGAGTGCGTTGTGTCTTTCTTAAATCTGCTTATTTTCTTAAGGAAAAATAAACCAAACAAATCCACTAGTGGAACGATTTATGGCCCAGTTTAAAAAGATATTCCAATCAATTTGTTTTCAAATACTTGCACACACATACACATGCAACTTAAAGTATAAAAATAACTCTTTCATTCCCCCCTCAAACGACAACGTCTGAAACTTGTAATTGCATGCCGTTTTAAATTTGTGATATTAAGAAGCAGACAGTCTTTGATTGCCATCAATTTTCTTAAATGGCATAGAAGTGTAGATGTGTGTGTGTGTGTGTGTGTGTGTATGGAATGCGTGGCTGCTATAAATCTTGCGTCTTACTTCCATATACAATATTTGGGAAGGTGCTTATTTTATACCGAGAGATATAGAAACAATTGCCAGTTGTGTTGCCTACCGCTTACTGGAGCGATCATAGCCATGGAAGCCTCCTGTAAATATCAAATACATTTTCTGAAAATAAACAAAATGAAAAAGCTGTGCAGAAAATTTTCAAATTCAGACTGGCATGCTACAATAATTTAACTGATAATTCTTAAATTCTTCGCAGCGTAGAATTTTCCAAGCAAGGAAATTTTGAATTAAGAATTATTGAGCCGTTTGCGAGCATTTTTCTCTTTAAAAGAAAGTTTTTAATTTAATTTTATTTGTTAGAGAAATTGATACTAAAATTTATAAGGAAAGTGATTTGCAAAATTTATAACAACGGCAACATTGTTTTCACGCCGTTTACAAACTGCAATATCTGGTCAAGCTGACATTAAACAACAACGATTTATTAAAAATTAATTTGAATTCAGTCTAAAAACATATTCCAATCAATTTGTTTTCAAATACTTTCACACACACACATATGCAACTTGTCCCCTCTCTAACGACAAAATCTGGACAGTCTTTGATGGCCATCATTTTAGATCAATTCAAGGATTGTTACGTACAATAAACTGTCTTGGAAATGCAGAAATATATTCAGCAGAAATGCATTCACTGTGTTCCACGTTAAGCAACGCGAGTTTTCTTGCCTCCACGCCTTGTGAGGTTTTTCCAAACTTAAATAAAAGCCGGCTTTTCAGTTGAATTAATTTTAAACTGCGGTATTGCAATATTTGCGCTTTGCCGCGACAAACTTTGCACTAATTCCTGACAGCAGGTGGACACTTTGATTTCCAACTTTGCAATGATTTTAGAAAAAAAGCAAATGCTTTCCTATCGTTTTATATTTAAATTTATTCAGATTAAATTCCGAAATAATTTAACATGCACCCAACCGTCCTCCCCCTAAATAATAATTTTGGATATGAAAAATATAAAATGATTTAATATTCTGTTTGTTGCATGATTTTGTATTTTATCTTGTTTTAGTCCTTCAATTTTTTTTTTTTTTTTTTGGACCACTTAAGAGTTGTGTTTGATTATGGTATTTTGGGCATGTATTTTTTCATTTGCTTTCTAAATACGAGAGTGGTATTGGAAAAATCAGCACAATTACATTTGTACATTAAATTCAATCCTTTTGAAAAAAACATGCTAATTTAATTTAGTGATGTCCTGGAATACTTTTATAATCTGATGTATCCCACCAAGTCTGAAGTATCCCAACTGGATTTATATTCAGCTATTATATATTAAAAAAATTGTTTTGAAAAAACTTATTGAAAAACAAAATTTTAAAACAATTGCATAAGAAACCAAAGGAAAGAGGAGAACCCCACTACATATTTTAAATACATTTCGACTTTGTCGAAATTAAAAATTAGTTTTAGGAATCAATTTAATCGGTTAAGTTGCCTCAAAGGCCGTTCCCTTTCGATGTTTCGATACTCCTTTCAGATTTGATTTGAGGAGAGTATGAATTATTATAATGAGTTGATAAGGATACACAGAGAACTATCGTCAATGGAAAAAAGAAAAAAAACATTTTATATATTTTATTTTTACTTTATTGAAAATCAGCAAAAAACTGCAGCCCATTTATTTTTTATTAATTTTTGGCAAATGAAAAGTCTCAATTAACTGGCGACAATTACAAATCGTCCATTTTTATTTCCAACTTCAAAAAAAAATCAGGATGAAATATTCTTTTTTCAAACCGCCAGGATGAAATCCTGTCTTATAATTTTGCATAGTGTACCGATAGCTTCAGCCCTACCCGATTCGTATTTATCAATAGCTAAAGTTGATGGTAAGCCGGCAGGATCATTTAGGGAATTAGGTTGGGATAGAGAAATGCTGCCTTTACGGTTTTCCATGATCATAGACGATGGACGTTTACTGGCCTCTGAAGCTTGTTTTTTAGTATTTATTAACCAAGTATCGCCACCAATATGTGCTGCTTCAAATAACCATTCACCAAATAAATGTAAAATGCTATTACATTTTGGTCCAGCCGCTGCTAAAGGCAGTCTTGCTTCTATTCCCAAAGAAGGTAAAGAGCCCAAACTACTACTGGAAGGCGGTCCCTTGCCTGCAGACAAGGATGTTGATAAGTTTCCGCACCTTTATCATGGGCCATAGCCCATTGAACGAAGTGGGACGATTTGCTTATAATATGTGGCGAACATAACGCTGTGGGATTGCCAATTGTTCGCAGGAATCGATACCAATCCCCAGTTTTTATTTCCAACTTCAAAAAAGTAAGGCAGGACGAAAAATCCTTTTTCCAAATTGCCAGTTTTATTTCGAACTTCAAAAAAATAAGCCAGGATGAAATATCCTTTTTCCAAATTGCCAGTTTTTATTTCCAACTTCGAAAAAGGACGAAAAATCCTTTTTTCCAAATCGCCAATTTTTATTTCCAACTTCAAAGAAATAAAGTAGAAAGAAATATCCTTTTTCCAAATTTTCTTTTTTAGCATAATCTTTTCAGGAGCTTCCGGTAGAGAGAAATATGACCAGCTAAACCGCATTTCATTTAGAACTTTACAGACAACCCACTTGCGCAATAACCATTTGCTGTTTTTTTATTGCACTACTTCGGCTTTAGCAAATGTGATTTAATTCAGTTCATCGTTATCTTATTTTCTTTGTATGTATGAGTGTGTAATACGAGAACGATTTTATAGCCGTATCGTATCTGTGCATAAAAATCTCCATATATTTTGCAATTTATTTTTTATCGTTTTCATTCTGAGCCACGGGACTGATTGAAATTCGCGGATAACCTGAAATGGATTTTTCTTTTCCACAATTGCTTTGGTGGCAGTTCAAAGATTCACAAACGGAATACATTTACTCAAACCAATACAGAAGCGGAGGCAAAACATAAAAGGAGATGATAGCATTTCAGCATTTATTTAAATAAGAAAGAACGCCCGTTTCCTCTGCCTTGCCACACACTGGGGCACACCAACGTCTTACAAACATTTTTGCAATTTGAAAGAATGGCATTGAACGAACTCAAGTTGTGAAATGTCATTGTGGCCCAAATAAAAATGTTTATGGTGCTCTGCAAACGGTTGGAGCTGTAAATGTAAAGGGAGGCCGCGTCAGTGGTGGCAGCCGGGTAGTTGTGGAGCAGCAATCGGTTGTCTTTTATAGCTCAATGCTTATTGTTTTCTAAGATTTTAATATAAGAAATCAAACCGTTTTAATACACCGCCTATCCAGGAAAAAGTTCATGCGGATGGGTATATGTGTGTGTGTGTGAGTGTATGGTTGTGCCGGCATGTGTGAGTGCATGATGTTAAATAGACATAAATCTTAAGAAATTGAAGCTATAACAAGGATTTGAAAAAGATATTTGCTTTGGATTTTATACATGTGGGAGTTGAATTTGTTGGCATATAAATTTCTGTTGAAATAATACATCATCAAGTGTGGATTTAATTGAAAATTTATATTCATGTGGGGTAAATGTTGTTAAGCCACGTATCCTTTAAGATGGAAACTAACGCAAATATATCACGTACTTTAATTAAGAGAAAATCTTTGCCCCATAAAATTATCTTTCAGTTTTTTATCAGCGAAATGCCTTTCTTAAAATCCTTATTAATTTATTAAAAACATTAATTGATTTTAAGTTTTTGAAAGGTTCTTTTAAGGCGAAGAATGTTTCTGAAAGATACGTTAAAAGGGAACTGGCTAGCTTTGAATTTACTTGCTTAAAAGCAAAACTTTAAAGTTCTCTTAGAACATAAAGTCCTTTCCAAAGTAAAATTTTGCAAAAAGAACTCTTATCTTTGGAAAAGCTCACTGGATTACAATATAAAACAAGGCTTGCTAAAAGTCCTTGCGCTGGCAATGATCCTGATCCAACATGAGCAACATTTTAAATTACCTGAATACAAATTGCGTTGATTAAATAAAGAATAGAAGTTGACGCATTTGTCAAATGTCTGGGAGTAGTTATTGGAATCTATATACAAAAGCACTTGCTGAAAAGGATACAAATTTTTTTCCAGGATCTTTTATATGAAAACAATTCAAATAAAATATTGTATTTTACTCTCTGCCACAAAAGGCGCGTTTACAAATATTTTCTCAATACGCTATACAATTTGCAAGGAATAAAACACCTTAACATTTGTGCGTTACAAAGGAATAGAATCCTTTGTCCTAACTAGACGTTTAGTCTAGCAGAGTAAATGTTTTTTTTTTCTTCTTATTAAAACATTAATTTCATGAACGTTGTGTTCAACATTCAATTGTCTATTTGAAAGCAGGCGAGAGAGCGAGAATGTGTACGGAGAGCGAGATAGGCAGAGGGTAATAGTCTTATAAAAAATGATCTATAAATTTTGGTAAACAATGATTAATAAACGTTGACATTTTTCTTACTATCTTTTGCTTAAATTCTTGTGCTTGGCTTCCTTTATCTTGTTCTAAATGAGCTTGTCTTTGCTTTTGCGCCAGACAAAACCGAGTCAGCTTGTAACTCAATTCAGTGCTGCCGTTCCAGCTTATTGTGTTAATATCCTTTTATACATTTTTGTGTGTTGTTGGTTTTCCCATTCTCTTATCCGAAGTCGTGAAATGAGTTTCTATTACAAAAACCAAATGACACTTTTCATTTGTGTCCTTCTTCTCGATTAATTTTTTTAAGGGTTTGTGCCCATTCTTTGTTTTCCTCGCATGTTTTTTTGGAATTATTTTTGTTTTTTCGCCGTTGATTTATAGTGTTTTATCAAAATATTTGAGTCGTTGGGTTTTACGATCAATTCTTTTGTCAAGTTTTTAATAAATGCAATTATTACAATGTTGTCTGATGTTGTTGCCTTAAACAACAAGTTATGGGTTTCAGCGAATACGGAATTGAGGTTTTAACAGATGTTCGACACGAGTTTTTTTATATGCGTTTCAACAATTCTTAGACAAGTTGTGATTTATATTGATCGTCTTTATCTGGTATAAGAAGGTGATGCGATATGAAAGAGATGTGACATTAATATTTGTGTTTAAGTACGACCTCTTTAATATTATTTAATATCTGAATTATAAAAAAAGAAACAAAAGTTCAATTCGCAGAATGCCAATAAGTGAATCGCCGTAAAAGTATATTTCAATTACATTTTTAATATTATTTTTTTATTAATATTTTATTACTTTGGAATTCAGGACTTTTGATATATTTTTCTAAACCACGACAGGATCTGTGATCATAAAAATTTCTATGTGGTAAAAGTGTGATATATGGTTTTTGGAGAGAATTTGTGTAGAGAGTGTTGCCTTTATGAGGTCATGCATTTTATAGTTTATTTTCTTAAAAGTGATAAGAAGGGGGCGGGTGGGAAAAGGTGTAGTTTGCTCTTTACATCAGGGCAGTGATTCTCCAACTTGGTTTTCTTCTTTCGGGGAATATTTTCTCAAAACTTTTTGAAGGCATTTGCAAGCAAATCTTGTATTTCCTTTCGTTATAATTTTCAAAAGGACCTCTTGTTAGGACTCTCTCGCATCAGAGTGTAAATTCATTTACGTAAGTTGAAAATGTTTAAACGTTTTCTGGCCATTTTTCTTTTTTGTTTCGAGTATTGAAAGCCTTTTTCAGGATAATTTTAAAGACGGTTACATTGTTATTATCATTATGGTAGTTGTTGTGTCTGTTATTTGAGTTTGTTGTTGCTGTTGCTGTTGCAGTTGTTTTTGTTATTATTAAGGATGACACCACCACTATCATTATCGTTAGCGGCCGACTATAAAAGTACTCATCCGTAACACTATCACCACCATTATTTATTAATGGTGCTGCCGCTGTTGTTGTTCCACTAACTGCGTGCATGTATAGTTAACCATCGTACGGCGAAACAAATGTCCTCGCATCCTTAGATTTGTGTGATTTTTGGAGGGTTTGTTGGTTTTAAACTATCAAATACCAAAATACACACACTCTTGTTGTGAACACAAAAAGGGGCTTGAAGTTTTTTCTTTCCTATTCTTCATTTTTTTCCACAGTTCAAATACTTAACTTCCGTGCATTGCATAACTTTTTCGAATTGCAATGGCTGCCGAAATAATATATTTCGTTGCCGCTTTAATAATGACATCGATGTCATTGTTGTTACAGTTGTTATTACTGTTGTTGTATTTGTTGTTGTTGCTTTTATAATAATAAAAGTATCTTTTTTCAACACAACATCAGATTTAGGCATTAAATATTTAATCTTGATAACAATAACAGCACGGCAGATGATTGGCGTGAGACAAGGCTCCTTTGCTTTTGCTCTGGCCGTACGTTTCATTTACGAATGAATGACGTGAAAGTTGCATGAATAAAAAAAATTTCACAAAAAAAATGGAGATTTTCTGTTTTATGAGAAATGATTTCCTTTCGGATGGGAAAAATTTTAAAAATTAAAAAGAAATTTAATTATGCACTTGAAAATTGGTATGGAAAACGAAATGCTCTTAAGAACTTTTCGTCTAAATATTTTGCCCAGAGACTCTTTTTAAGAAAGGAAATATATTACAAAAAAAAAAAAAATTAATTATTCCTTTAATTTCTAAACACTAAAACTTGTAATGGCTTCCTTGAGAGCAAAGGCAACGGGCAGTGAGCTAAACTTGAAGGAAAGTGCAGGACCAAAATCCAACGGATACAGTTGAAAGAGAGAAACGACTTCAAGTTCCGACGCTCGGTGCTAAGCCGAGAATTAATTTAAACTGAAACAGAGAAACGACTTCATGTTCCTACTCTCGGTGCTAAGCCGAGAATTTATTTGAACTGTTTTAAAAGAAAATGACGTGGTTAAACCTCAAACCAGGACGGTCAAGGCAACCTGTCGTCGATAGTCGTATTAACTAATTTTGGGTCAATATCAGTTGCTAATGGTTTTCTGAAAGTAAGGTGGGCCAACCCGAAATCACATTTTAATGGCAGTGGCAATGAATTCTACTGCTTCATCTGACAAAGGATATTTTCAATAAGGAGTTGGCTCAGTGTCCAAATTTATCAGTTCAAAGTGGTGCTGCACAAATGACAATCTACAACGAGGATGGTTGACAAATTGCTAGGCAAAACTGGCTGCAATGCAACTTGAATTGAAACTGTGAGGCGATCTTTGCTCGCGCCGACATCAAGTTTAAAATTCAAATATTACAATTTGCTAAAACAGGACAATTATAAATTTAAAGTAGAGAAAGAAACAGATCCCTGCCCTCACTGTACAAAGTCCACTTTAAACCTCAAGGTCTGCATTTTTTCTATGATTTTTAATTTTTTTTTGTATAAAAATAATTTTTGCTTAAAAAAAAAGTTGATTTCACATCTTCTCATAGACCATCAATGATCATTCCAGGCGTAGGAAATCAATTTCTTAATTATATAATTAATTTTTGTATTATTTAAGGATTTTTTTACTAGTTTCGGTCTTAAGACGTCAACAAGTCTAAGAATTTGGCTGGAAAAATGTGCTCCCTTCAAAGAAGACCACGAAACCGCCCAACATCTAAATCCTGTCGTGAGTTTCTCTTTTTCAGCCAAGGATATTTTATTCAATATTTTGTAAACAAGGCCAACATAATCACTGGAATTCTGCTCCCAGTATCCACATAAAAGAAAAAGTGACAAGAGAACACAAAAACCATACAATTAATTGTTTAAACTTTTTTGAAAATAAAAAACTAAGAAAATTCCAACTAAAATTGAAACTGAAAGCAGATCGAAATAAGAAAAACAAAAGTCATTGATATTTTTTCATTTCAATTGTTACACTTACATTGATTAAGATGTCAACTGTTTTTTTTTTTATTACACGGCAATTTCAACTTTCTATAGAATCACACCCCGACTTCAGAGAAGAATAATAAAAGGAAATAAATAGAAAAATCACGAGAAATTTAAAAAGACATCAAGGCTTTTGTTTGATTAGCAAACAATCGGTATCGAAGGAAATATTTGTACAAAAATGGTTTTTTATTCAGTTAGTTAGTTAAAAGAGTTTGGTTAAAATATCCTTGTTTAGTCCTTCCAATTGTGCTTAAAACAAAGCATTCACATTTGACTTTTTGCTTAAATCATGTCAGCTATTCATGTCTTGTTCAGAAATATTTCGGAAAAAGAATACAGTCGTTAGTAATCTGGGCAGCAAATAAAGAGTAGGCGGTAACAATTGATCCTGTTCTAATAGAAGAAGTTGACACTATTGATTAAATAATATTAATATTTACTAAACTGCACTACCTAAAAATATATCCTTTAATGAAAAGGTTTCCACTTTGATCAATTTATAATTTCTGTAGGCGTTCTGTGTTTCTATTCAATTTCTTTACTTGATATGATCTTAAAGGGCGGTGCCGGTTTTTGATTCAAAAAGTGTAATTTGTTATATGATTTTTTGAAATATGTTGACAAAATAAAATTGTATTGTTTATAAACTGTTTTTAAATTAGCAGGCTCGTAAATGAACCAGATGTTTTATAATTGTTTTTAAAATTTCTGTACCTGAGAAAAAATGTTACCATAAAAGAAATTCTTTTGTAAATTCTAGTTTTCCACTGAATGCTGAAGTTAAGAATTTATTTAATAATTCTTTTTATGTGTAGTTTGTTCTGCCATCAGCAATACAAGCCGTGTTTTCGAACTCTTAAAAACGTACAGGTTTCACAGGAAATCATTTACAAGACGAATGCCAGCTTAGGAAATTATAGCTGGACTCTGCTGTTGAACGCGTAATGAAATGCAATGATAATTTAAGTATTTCATATCTTTTATATCACTTTCCTACACTTTTCGTTGAGGAGAGGCGGAAGAGCAAACCTAGAAGTACGGCCGCACGGGTGCGAGAATGTAGGAATTTCCTGCCTTCAGTAGTATTTAAAAACTATATTTCCAGTAGAAAATATAGCCGTAAAAAACCGAAAAAAGTATCCCTCTCAAATAAAATAATAATAATAATAACTTTTACCCCTAAAATTAAAAATAAAGTAAAATATATAATATAAAAATAATAAAAAAAATATTTTTTACCCTAAAAATTTAAAAAAGTACTCCCAAAAAGTACTTTTGGAAAGAACATGCTAGAGTGCAGTAATTCAATAAAACTATTCAAATTTAAATTTAATAAACTCAAGAGTCGCTCATGAGGGGAGCTGAAGCACATTTTATTAATACAGATTTTTAAAGTTCCGACGGCTTGTAAAAGTTTTGAGGAAGGGAGAAAAATCGTCCAATTTCAAATACTTCCAGTATCAGCAACACAGAAAAAGCTTGCATGGTCACTCAAAGCAGTGCAGGTAACACACCATTCCAACCTCTTCCGATTATTTCTAAAAACTAAATTAAATATTTGAAAGGCCTTCCCCGTTTTGTTAGACTTATTTTCCGATGAATCGTTCACAGAATATTCCCCTCAAGTTGTTGCCCCTAATTTTTTTTCCTCATATTTTTTTATGACATTTTTTTATCGTTTAGTTAATAAAAGATTAGCACCTCGTTTCACTTTTCATCTTGAAAGTAATAAATTTTTCTTTGCCCCCCTAATAGTCTACTAATGCTCGTAAATGTTAAATTGTTAAATTGTTCTGAAATCATAAAACAGCGAAATCTTGTTGAAGCGTTTTGCTTCTGAACAAAAAAGAAACATGTTGTTGTTTGCTTTTAATTCTTTGCGCGTTAAACACTCGAACGTGACTTTTAGTTTTAAAAATTTATGGTGGTCCTCAATAATTTACATCTGCTGCCAATAATTGTCACATGAGGAGTGTACGCGCACATCGATGTTGCTTTTCCCCACCGGTGTGAAACTTGTAATAAAGAAGATCCTCTAAGCAGGAACGGCACGTGGCCCTCCTTGTTAGAAACATCATTATGGAATTATTTTCCTATAAATCAATGGGTTGGCGTAGAGGGTGCGTGTGTATTTATTTTGGAATGTGTTTAAATGTGCTTTAATGACGCGCGGCTCGCTAAATTACTTTCAAGTGGGCCACAATGCACTTTTCTCTCAATGAGTTGTTCTTTGGTCGTTCAGGAGCAGTGCAGCGCGTGTGCTTCACTTTATTTTCCATATATTTTCTTCTGTTTTCATTTTTGAAAAATCCAAGCAATTAATTTTTCCTCCGAAAACGCCTTTTAGATGGAACTTGTTTATTTTGATTAAAAGTTTTTAAACACTTTTTGTGAGGAAGGGGGCTCTGCAATAAATGTCACATTGTTTTTATTTTAAACACTTTCAAAAGCATTCTGAAAATATTTGTAGCAGAAACTTGAAATTTTTAGAAATGGAAGCATTTAATTACTCTAGTGGCTCTGAATCATTTCTTAGGCAGAGAAATTGATTTAGAAAAGTTCTATGTGTTCAGCTGCGGAAGTACGGTGAGGGTGCGTTGATTATTGGCTAGTAAACTAATGTAAGAATCAGTAGTTCGCAACTGCACCTCTGGCAGGCAAGCTGAAATATTCGGAGTCTCGGTTTCTTTTTTTAAAAGTACATAAATGGTATTTCAAATGAATTTTTTCCATGATAGTCCAAATGTTTTCTTTCAGTTCTTCCAGTTCTTCTAGAGTTCGTTCAAAAATGTCCTTAGACAGGAATCAGTTGACTAAATTCCCTTATGTGTAAAGAGCTACAAATTTTTTTGGTGATATTTCAGGATTGAAAAGCAATCGAGAAGTAGATGCAAAGGAGAGAATTCTAGCTTGGCTAGATAGTTTGCAGTGAGTAGAGTTGTAGGGGCGGCTGTAAGGGACGTGTGGCCTTTAATGCTGTTGATAACTGAATGAAGACCGAGAGGCGTATTCGCCTCTCATTAATGTCAAGAAGTTCCTTCATAAAATATGCTGGTTGACTTTGCAAGGTAGAAATTTACAATTGCATCGACCACAATTGCACCATTTAAGATTATTGAACGAAACTGTCCCAACAACTGTCCTATAAATCCGCCAACAGGGGCATAGATGTAGTCGCCTGATATGATCAGAAGATTTTTCCAAGTGCACGACTTTTAAGGAAATGTAACTTCTTGCTTAATTTCAAATTTCCATAATTCACTCTAAACTTTTAGTAAAATATGTTCCCTTTTTAAAAAAAACGATTATCTAAAGTTTATTAAATTAAATTCATTATATTTAAATTGCAAAAACAATACACCAAAGCCTCTGGTTTGAAATTTAGCAAAAAATTTTCTTCACTTTTCCTTTCCAAGAACAAATATTCATAAAGAAAAAGTGATTCATCGAATGAAAGGACAAGTCGCAGGATATGAAAGAGTGAACTATGTATGTTTGCTTATGAAGACTCAAAAGCGGTTCTGAACTCAGCTGTTTCCCTTTCCTTCTTGTTGACTTTTGCTGTGTGTCAGTGCATACGAGTATTTGCCGCTTTATTAAGTCAACTGAAAATATTCCCACCACACTTTTTTCTAAACCATGGAAAAAACCATAAAACCACTGACTTTTATTAAGCCAAAGAAGGAGAAAAACTACAATCCACTGCAAACGATTCATCATTAATTGAATGAACTTCATTCATGAAAATAGGACGGATTACATAAACACTACATAATCAAAGACATTCATTCGTTTATACAGATACTCTCCTCTGACATCCATGAAAACCAATAACAAAATGTGAGTGGCGAAATCTACATGATTTTAAAAAACTGAAATGGGAAGAAAGAATGGTTTTCAATAAGAAATATGAAAGCATGCACATAAACTGGAGACAAATTTTAAATGCAAAAATAAATTCATAAAGTATTCTTTGCGCGAACACACACACAATATGAACATGTGCGAGTGCATCTCTCCACACATGGACGTGTATGCCCATGTGGCTGCTGTAAATTGAGATGAAAGACATACATAAATAGCAAACGGTAGCAATTAAGTTTTTGTTTGCAAAGAATAGATTTGAAATGGTTTTAGAAAAAAGGAAACATTTTAAGCAGATTTTATTTGATTTCTTTAGTGAACTCGAACAAAGTGAAGCATCAATCATGCGATTAAAATGCTTAAAGAATCAACCAGGTTGACAAAGTTGATATGATTTGTAATATTTTTATTTTCCTTCCATCTCTCTTTGTGCGAAAGTAGGACATTTTAAAAGGCTCCTATGGGATTCACAATTTTCAGCTCTGAATTAAGAATCCGAAATTTTTTTTACACTTTTTTTACCTTTAGTTTTCATTTGCCTTCTGTCAAGAGTATCTCATAGTTTACACAAATATGTGGATTTCTTCCAACTGTCCGAAAAGGAATTTTTATCTACATGCAAATCCATTGATCCATCGATCCTGAAATAATCTGTATACTCAAATCAAAAACTGGCTATTGGCGAAAGGCCTTACTATACGAAATGACCGAACATTTAATTAATCCTGGAAAAATTTTCAAATTGAATCATAAATATTTATATTAACGCATTTGAGTAACGCAGTTAATTTGACTTAAGCAGGATGAACTTCTTACTTTGTGCGAAATAAGAGGATTTTGCTTTTCGCCTTCAAGCAAACATTATTGAAAACTTATACATTCGCTAAAACCAATTGAGAATTATAAATGTACAATCAAAGCACTTTTTGAAAGTATGACCATAAAATATTTTATTTCTCTCTGTCTATTTAGATATCTATTTATCTATCTGTTTATTTATAATTTATTAAATAAATGAATGGATACAGTGGAACCTTGATTATGCATAATGCAAATGATAACAGGACCCAGTTTGAATAGGACTCAGTGAGAAAAAAAATTATGTTCACTACATGGATAAATCATATAAAATTGTGGAAGGATAAGAGATGTAGCACCAAAGGACTAATTAACGCACTTGTCATGCAGTTTGATAAAGCCATAAATAATAGAAGTCCAACTGTATATTTATTATATTATATAATATTTGCATTTAAAGAGAAATCGTTCGCGTGATTATGTTGACGGATCGAAAACATCAACACTTAACTACTGCTCTTTTGCTTAATTATAAATTGCCCCACCTTTTTCTATTATTAATTATTTTTCCTCAAAAATGTTACTAAAATTATCAAAACGAACCAAAAATAGAAACCGTCTCACAAGTGGCCACATCAAGCGTATTGCAAAGAGTTGCGCTGCCGATCCTTCACAAACTAAACCGTGCGCAAATAACTTATCCGCTTAAGGCATTTTAGATAATGGCAGGAAAAAGGACACATTAAGAAAACTAATAAAGATGCGAGTAAAAAGCCAAAAAAAAAATTTATATGTAGACGGACAAAAAAATTGTCATTCAGTCATGCTCAGGATTGTCATCATCAGTATGAATGACAGACGTGAAATAAACGATGAGAAAAATTGCGTAGTTTCTCCTGTTTATTTTCGTTTTCTTTGTCATCTAAAGTGTATTTAAGATTATTTGCTGGCAATTTTAAGTGCAATTTTGATCATGAGAAAATCAAAAAGAAAAACGAACCTGCTGGAATCACTTCCAATGTCGGTGTCAACAGAAAAGACAAGTTGAGATTGATTACGGATTAGAGAGCTGAAGATCTTTGCTAATGCTATTTTCGTTCCTCTAAATGGCTTAAGGCGATTGTACTTAAGTAAACAAATAGTGCATTTTCCTACGATAATTCTTTATTCCCTTAGCGTTTTGTCCTTAATACCGCAAGGTGCATGTCATGACATCAAAGTCTTTGTTGCGCTCCCACATTCTGCTACAGATTTTATTGTGAAGAAGGCAAGAGAAAGTTTATTTAACTTTAAATCGCATTAATTCCGCCACATATCAAAACTTTTCTCAGATGTTTTCCTCAAAAATTTCATGCTGTTCAGAGGAAAACAAGACTAGACTGTTACTGTGCGACCAGGCAGTTTAGAATGACAGAGTGGCGGCATCGACACAATTCAAATTATTTAAGTAACGCAGTTTTAGAGAAAAGGGTTTTCTGCCGAAGAAATACTTTCGATGGCTGCAATTTTTTTTGTAGATTTAAAAATGCCGCCGGATAAATTTGTAATCATGAGCGTATTTAGCATTTTATTCAAGTCCTTAAGATTATTTCGCTCGCATATTTTTACGTTTCCAATACACAATCTTTTGTTAATCTGTTAGATGTTGTGTTAATTCCTCTCTGCTTTTTGGCGGCAAAGTTTTAATGATATTTATCACCAACTGCCTTTTTGTTTTCCTTAAACAGAAAAATAATGTTCCTTTGTAGACACCGGGATAATAACGAAAAGGATTTCAGTACATAAGCGAATGATATGTTGGTTAAAAGCTCCCCATCTGTTTTTCTAGCCGTAATTATTTTTATTGCTTTTCTCCTGTGAGTTTAAATAAAATGATTGCAGTTCTCTTAATGGGGCCTTTAACATGAAGCCCTCTTATTATTTATAATAAGTGGCGAAGGATTCTTGTTAAAAAGTTAAGACGTATAAATAAGTCTAGTGTGAACTACTGGGCTATACATCATTCATGATGGCATATCAGCCAACGAAGTTGGTAAAGCTTTTTAAAAATAATATGGTGAGGCCCTCAACGAAGCAAACAACCGCAATGCTGCTGCAGGTCGTTTTATTGTTGTGCTCGATGTGATGACAATCGTAAAATGGCTAACCGATCAAGAAGTACATTTTTCACATCCACATCCAATTTATGATCTTCTGTTTATTGTCCGCAGGTTTTTCAGGTCCAGATCCAACTAATCGTCCTCTTCTTTTTATGTATTTCGTCCGTAAATTCTTTCTTCGATTCCAAGTCATTTGTATCACTTTTGCTACTCGCTGAAGGCTTAGGTTGTCCAGGTCCAGATCCAACTAATCGTTCTCTTCTTTTTATGTTAATTGTCCGAAAATTCTTTGCTCGGCTCCAAATCGTTTATATCAGTTTTGCTACTCGCTGAAGGCGTAGGTTGTCCAGGTCCAGATCCAACTAATCGTCCTCTTCTTTTTATGTTTTTCGTCCCAAAAATTCTTTCATCGGTTCCGAGTCATTTGTATCACTTTTGCTACTCACTGAAGGCGTAGGATGTTCAGGTCCAGATCCAACTTATCGTCTTCTTCTAATTCTGTTTATTGCCCGTAAATTCTTTGTTCGGTTACAAATCGTTGGTATCAGTAAAATATGAAGTGCTTTTAGGGAAAAGTTTTCTGTTTCGTTATATTTTTGGAATAATTTTTAGTTCAACACAGAGGACAATTTTTAGGACTATTTTATTTGCCTCCTTCTTGAAGTATTCCTTGTTGAAGTACTGGGACCCCCCTTAATCCTTTCCGCAATGAACTGTTCCAAAACTGCTGCTTTCTTTTGGCTTCTCCCGAATGAATACGAATAAGAAAGTGCCCATAAAGAATAAATACTTTTTGCGGGGGCAAGTAAAGGTTTATTAAATATCTTTTTTTCCTCTTCTTGTAAGTCCAAAATATTTTATGGAGAGGTTTTTAAAACTTACAAAATCCAAATCTTCCAACATCTTAAGCGGTGACTGAACTGTTGATCTAAAGTAAGATTTATCTGTCGTCAGACAATTCATGGATGTTGAGAGGATACATGGAGCTCTGCTGCTGCAATTAGTCCAAGATGACTAAATAGGAAATTAAAAGGACTCTTAATAGTATTTCCAATAAATAATCGAAAACATTTATATTCCATCGTATTCGTAGTATTTGAGCATGAATTAGTAGTGCCATTTTCTAACAAGCAAACAGCCAACATCGAGCGCAGAGCAGGCGGCGCCTAATTAAATTCAAATCCAAATTTAGAAATGCGGGGGGTCAAATGCCAACTGTCTGCTTTATAATTAAAAAAAAAGTCTAGAAAATGAAAACACCAAACCAGTAATAAAAAAAAAGAAACTGTTTAAGGCAATTCCTGTTAGCACCCGAGTGATAACGATAATTTTCACACTTTTATTACAAATGAAATAATTGAAAAAGAAAATGTAAAAAGAATTTATTGGGGAGGAAATGGGTCTGCGTTTTAATGCCAGAAATACTAACAAGCAAAAGTTTTTTCCGTTCTGTTTGGAAACATTCGTTCGGCCGTTGGGTGCAGTTTATTAAACTGAATGTATACTCAGCATTTTTACTTACCATTGTTTTTAATAGGTTTCGTGGTGAATGTGGCTTTCCAACACCGTCATTACCTTCTGGATAACTTGGAATGACATTTTCATTTAAATTTATTTGCTTTGTCTTGAACGGTTGGAGCCCAAGGACTTTTAATTGCTTAATTATGTTAAACAGTAAGAAAACAATTGTCTTTAGCAGAAGAAACAAATGCAAAACTTTATTTCTAAAATAAGCGAGGCGGGGTGTGCCGTCGGTTGTATTCGAGATAATTCTTCTTCCTCTTTTTTTTTTTGGCTGCTACGAGGCAAACCATTTTGAAAAGTCAAGTAATTATTACTTTGAATGTTAAGTGTCCTCTCCCTCCCCTCCAGATGATTTCAATTAAAACAATTGCCAGTAAGGCGGAATTGTTAAAAAGAAGAATTTAAACTAGAAATGGCTGTGCTTTTGGGGGACAATAACTTGAAGCAAATGTTGTTAATACACTTAATGGGGAGTTCTCATAAGTAAAACAAAGAAGGAAAGCGATTTAATTATTCTCTTGCAAAGAAGTATGTTTCCTAAAAGATTTTTGCTTTACTAAAATTCAGCTGCTCGTGGTATGAAATGAAATTTGCAGGTTATGTTTTACGTAATACACTTCTCGTATAGAATTTCCTGAGAATTACATTGAACCGATCCTTCTAAGAAAAGGCATCTCTGATGTTGGGCACTCTGATTTTTGGTCGCAAATCTAAGAGTGTTTTGATTACGCAAAACTGTCGGCAGCAAACCTTACTCTTCGCCGCATTAGGATTAAGTGGCTTATTGCAATTTGCTCAGAGATTTCCAAGTAGGAAGCAAACTTCCTTCTTGACTTTTGCATACTGGTGTTGAACAAAGCCAAAAGTTATCCAAAGATTTTATTTTCATGGTGGCTCCTCTTTATATGCAACAAGTGGCATTTGTATTGCTCATTTGCTAATTGCATTCTTTCTCCGCAGGAGAAAGCTGCAGGATATCTCTGCAGTCAATTTTTTTAGTCAAATTTCCAATATTTTCATTTTACTAACTGAGATAAGCTGTTCCGCAATGCAACTGGTTGCTTTTAGGGGAAAAAAAGACTTCTCGCAAGGTGACAACAACTATAGGAAACGGAATGCGGACTCCTTCTGATGCAAGATTGGACAGCAATTGCAAATCGTTAGTAAAGCTGAAGGCTGCAAAATGAAAAAATCAAAAACTCAGCAAAAAAAAAAAAAAATCAAAGCAGTGCTCCGCCCTGAAAATTATTTCGCCACCGCCACTGAGCTGACTTTGGCTTCTCTTAATTTAAATTTATGTTTCGGTTATCCTCAAGAATGCAAATGAACAGATATTTTATATTTAAATTGTTTGCCGTTTATTTTCGCTATTTTACTGAAACAAAATAATTTTTTTTTTTTTTTATATAATTTTTTCTTTTTAAGATGAGTTTGTTTGCTTTCGTTGACGTGCCTGCCCAGCACACGAAAAATCGATGTCTTCTTTGTTCTTAATGTTATTTTCAGAATTATTGGCCTTTTAGTCGTTTCACGTAATTTGTTGTTGTTGTTTTTTTGTATTTTAAATAATTTTTAAGATTTATTTTTTGGCAAGCAGATTTTTAACGATTTGTTAAATGTTTTAAATAAAAAAAAAATGTTCTCTTTTTTTTCAATAAATAAATTTTCAAGCAACCGGGTTTTGGTAGGCCACAAAAACCTATGAAATGGCTTTAAAATATTAATATGGATCTTAAAATTGCAATTTAGTAAAATGTGTTTGTTTTTGTTGTGCATATTTGGTAAAGTAAACCGCTAAACTTTAAAGTATAATAAATTCTCCCACGATTTGATTTGGACACTCTCTTGTATTTTTACAAGATTTGTTTCTGATTAATCGCAGGACTTTTGCAAAGCAAAGACACGTTTAAGGATGGCATTTATTTTGTACACTTATTTTTATTAAATTTTTAGCCATCATCTGCCATGGTGCTCCTTCCAAAAATCCTCACATTGAAGGCAGCACTTGCATTTTAAAGCGAGATCTTTTCAAAAACAAACCATTTCTGTCAAGGATTACAATGAAACTCCCTGAATTGCAAGTCAATTGCAATTTCAATGATTTTCTTAGAGACTATAAAGTGTCCTTAATAAACGTTTTATGTCATGATTATTCTTTATACGAGAAATGACTTTTACTTTCCGAATCAACTGTCATCTCGAAGAATACACAATTGTTTTCAAAGATTTTTGGAAATCTCTAATCGTGCAATGACTTAATAAGTTCTCTTTGCAAAAAAAAAAAAAAAAAAAGAAAAAGAAAAGTGAATTTTCAAAATCTCCATTTCGACCACACATTAAGCCATTGTGCATTAACTGAGCTGGTTTTTGGGAACAATATCAAATCTTCTGATATTAACATGACCCAGTGATGACATAATTAGGTAAAGAAATTTGGCTGATCTTGCAAAGCGTTGTGTTATTACGTGCAGCAAATGTTTTTACTGCAAATTGACCAAGAAATCTGTATTGTGATGGCAAAACAAAACAAACAAGCTGTTCAATTGTGAGAAGACAGAATGAATTGAATACACAAATGACTGGCTGAGCTGACTACTCGTACTTGAATGTCCTGCCAACTGGTTAGAAACAAAAGCGGACCACCTTGATTTAAAGTAACCACTGGTTAGTTTTTTTTCCTTTTGTTTTTGCAAACATTAGAAATTTTATTTTGATGCGTTATAAATAATGTTTCATTTCACAGGAAAATTTTTAAAATATTTTTGGCAGAAATTTGTAAATATTCGCTAAACAATTAAAAGTGTCTAAAAGTCAGAAAGTATTGACAAGATCTTTGAATAGAATACGTGCTCCACATACTGAAAATTATATTCAGAAGGCACGAGGCTGATACGAAAAATATTTTTTTAAAGTAAATCAACCTGGGAAGGTTTCTGCCCGGCTTGCCCGCAGTAAAACACAGAGTGTTTGAGCAGGAATCGAACCTGCGACCAGCTATCGTTCAATGGTTGGACATTATTTCAGAATGAGGCTTTGAGTGTTTAATTGGGGAAAAAAATTATATTTCTTTTAAAGATTGGAAATAAAAGAGGGCGTTTCTCCCTTCAGCTCCCTTTCAATCTTTAAAAAATCATTTTGCTCATCTAATAGATTTCAAGGTTTTCTTCCTTTTAATAAATAAAAATTTCAATTTAATTTTTCTTATTATGTCTCCATATTATTTCCGTCATCGGTAGGTAACAATTAGCCTGGTTAAAATATTATAAAGTCTTTTGCGACTGACCTCCTTTGCAAGCCGAAGTATTAGTCAGTTGTTGTTCGCAATGCTACTGCTGCTTGTGTTGCATTTTTCCTTGCCAACAGGCTCATGCCCAAACCACGTCCATAATGTATTTGAAAAGTAGTTTATTAAAAGGATTGAACCCAAAATTTACACAATGCACTTAAGTTTGTGTCTGTCTATTGGCTTGTATGTTTACAATGAAAATTGCACATGAAGCATGCAAGTGCAGACCCCGGCAGTGGCAGCCAAGTGGATATCTGTGTGTTGGCTTGCACATTGGAGAGAGTGGGTAGTGTGTGTGTGTGTGTGTGTGTGTTACCCGGAAAATGGCTAAAACGTCAAGCGTTAAAATAGCGTTAATTTTTGACACAGAATGTAGCAAGTTGTTATTTTTTGTTTGCAAATAAACCCCACTGGCAGAGGTGAAACCTTCAACGAGGTCTAATTTTTAAGAAATACAGTGCAAATGCAGAAATACTTGTCTTTAAAGAATTAAATGTTCATTTAAAAAAATTGCCAAGTTGAAATTTTAAAATTTTGTTTACTTTACAATTGTTCTACTGTTGCAATATGCAGTTTAAACTTTGGCAACTTCAATGCAAACTAAATACGTGAAAGTCAGTGTAAGTGTGTATGACGTTTGGTCGGAATGTTCGGTTTGTATTTTACAATTTGACTTCATTTGCTGTTCACTGGCAACCCGCTCAACCGGAAATTGGAGGTGTGCGGCAAAACACGACGTGACGTGACATTTCCTCTTCGTCAAAATGTCAAAAAAGTCTGCAAAAATTTGCACAGAAACAATAAAAAAAAAAAAATGTAAAAAACAAGCAAAAAAACTAAAACTTAAAATCGCGTAAATTGCAACACCATTAAACTCAATGAACTCAAACAACAACAAAAGCAACAACTTCGGCCGTGTAATGCGTATCATGTGCAAAAGCTTTAAAATAACTTCCAAACAAGATAGTCTACGCGAACAGTGGCAGTTGAAAATGTAGGACGTCTTTAGATTATTCGCCTAAAGCAATAAAATTAAAAAATGTTACAGTCACTCGCTACAGTTTGTTAGGGAGCAACAAGGCGGCACAACGCTGGAAACTAACAGTTCCCCACAATCAGTTGCTATTTTATAACACAGCCAAATATCTTACCAAAATCCATCTTCAGTGCAGTTCAAAACTAAGTCTTCGCTTCATCTAGTTCAGATAATGCAATTGAATCCCAATAATATTGTCATCCACTGTATTTCGAGTTCGCTAAAGCCATTTTATTCCCTTTCAAAGAGCAAACAGTCAAACGACTTTTACCAGCGCTTGAAAAAAGGAGGGTGTCTAAATTTACAAATTGCTGTATTGGTTTTCGAGACAAGTCTGGCGTTGTACATATTTCTTAAATTCGTTTATCTCAAGACTATTAACTAATTAAACAATTATGTTGTCACCATATTTAAAAACATTTATGAACACAATTTTTACGGTCACTCCCTGTCCTCTTCCGAATTTTCTTGTTCATTTTTATAGGCATTTTTTACATTCTCGTGTATTTATTTGTCGGATCTTTCAATTACAACACCAGTTGTTTGTCGAAGAGTTTTGTCTTTAAAACGGTTGCGGTTGACCAGTTCTGGTGTGTGGAACGGAGAAGGGATTTTATTAGCCGTAACAATGGATTGCTTGCAATGTGTTGCAACCATTTTCAATTAAAATATATTAGACGATGTTAATTATGACATGATAACAGTGTTTTTATTTTTGTTGTAATAAGAAAGAAAAGAATATAAATGTACGAAAAACAATAAAAATTGATGTGTGAAGGTTTTATTCCAGTGAAGAGGAAACATTTCCAACAAATGTTGGGCTTCCTGTTAAAATGTTTCATTTTTTTAATTTGTTTTCTAATATTTTTTTTTTAGTCAACAGTATTCAGCATTTTTATATAATATTTTTCCTGAATTCTGATGGCATTTCAGCTAATTAAATTTTGATTAATTAATGAAATTTTTATAGTTTTACTGACTTTTCCATATAAAAGTTTTTTATTAAATGTTTTTTTAAATGCACTATTGGTCAAATTTTTTATGATAATAATTAAATTAATTAAATTTAAAAAAATTTAATATTTTATCTCTGAATAGATTTTGAGGTTATATTTATTGCATATGTTAAATGAAATGAAATTTCAGCCAGTTTTTCAGAAACAGTTCTTTTAAAGTCAAAAATAAAAGAGGATTTCATCCCTTTCCGTTGCTGCAATTAACTTAACTGCGTTATATAAATATTGGAAGGAAAGAATAGTATAAAATGAAAAAAAACTGCAATAGGGGTATGTTGTTTAACAATGTCCACCATATAAATTGTATTATTATTTACATATATAAACATACTTCTCGAGAGTTTCGCCGATAGATAATTTTACATTCAGTCTTCCTTTATTTCTATTTTCTTCTAAACAATTGTAACATTTAAAAAATTACATCTTGTCTGAAGGATCGCTGAAGTAAAATCAAAATAATAATCATAAATAATAATTTAATAATTATTTATTATTATTAAACTTTAAATCGTCTCCACCCCTTCAAATGCCTTTGTGAGCTGCTTACTATTAAATCTGATCGTATTTTCAAACAAAAAGTCATAATTGACTTGCAAAGTGTCTCAATTTTTATAAAAATATTATTAAAATTGTTTATAGAGTGAAACTAATGGTTGCTCGTTTGAAAATTTGTAGTAAGACGGTCACTCGTGTGACTGACAATAACACTGACATTTTGTCAGAAACATTAAAACTAATAGTGTTGACAAACTGATAGCAATAGTTGATAGTAGTTGATATCAAAACTGTTTTGCTCACAAATATTTTCTTACTAAAAACTCCTTCATATTAAATGAATATTGAATATAAATATTTTTCTAAATTGAGCTTTAATTAGGTGATCATATCCATCTTTAATAGTTTTAATTATTTTTTAATTGCCAAAGAAAATTGCTTTAAAAATTTAATTTTAGGTTCCATCAGCGCCCATTCGCTAAATACAAATGGTCCTAATATTGTGCTAATTACTTAAAACGCATAATCTCACTCAGTCAAACACTTTAAAATATGAAAATATTCATGTTAACGCTTCTGTTCTAAAATTTCCGTACTCCAGACACTACCAGCCTAGACACTGCCAGCCGCAGAATATTACAAGTTGTCAATAGAAATATGTGTAATTGAATGTAAAGTGGCCAAACAAAAGGCAAACTATGGAAAACACACAAACGTTATGTGGAAGAGAGCCGTTTTTAAATTTGATTAAATTCATACACAAAGAGCTTTAAAAGATTTTGTTAAAAAATGCCATTTTGCGCTTTGAATTCCATACACATTTGCTTTGTGTTGTTTAAAAATCTACTCAAGCCAATGGCCAGCCCACATGATAATGAAAAGTGCCACTACACACATTTAGATTGTTAAAATGGGAAACAAGTGGGAGTTAAAAAAAATGAAATCTCTTTTTAATAAATTCTCTCATAAACGAAATCATGTAATTTATGACACACGCACGCAAAAGAGGTGCCAACAATAACGCACACATATGTCACGAGTAGCAAATGCACACCAATAAAAAGTCTCATTTCTCAACTCTTTCACTTAAAAAATCAAGAGATTAAAAATTTTTAAATTCTCCCAAACATGTGTGTGCATACAAATGAGTGGCCATGTGTGAGAGCAACTGTTTCTTTATTTGTTTACTTTTTTTTCATACACACGTGTATGTGTAGGTGTTGTTTACATTTTCCCCTCGTACGAGGGCTTTTAATTTTTATTCTTTTATTTTTAACGTTTCAGAAAAAAATGAAAAAATTAAAAATACTTTTTTATGAAAAAGGAAAAATCGCAATGCAATATATGCTGGCGCCATCTCTTGTATAACTTTTGAATAAAAATAACTTTTTAGCTTAAATTAAATAAACAAGAGCCATCTGGCAGTTGCTTCACAGAAAGCTTCTTAAATTAGATCCACAACGTAAAGGGTTGTTTATTTCCAACGTTAAAGAGTTGTGTTGGCTGACTCAAGATGTTTTAGCCATGCATATACATATACATATAGAAACACACTTACTCGCCAACAAAGCAGGAAAAATTAAAACTTATGAAAATAATTTGATGCATATTTTTGGGGTGTTAATTTTGCCATTGTGTGTACAATTGTACACAATACCTGAGAATATTTTACATGTTTTTTTTACGCAAACATGGCTGTGGTTGCGTTTGTTAAAACAGTTAATGTGCGCCTTAGAAGGCTGTTTGCTTGCTATGCTTTTTAAATACTTAAGTATATGTATGTGTGTTTGTTTATGTATTTATTTCTGCTTTTACTTTGAATGGTATTGTGTGGCTTTTCATATTTTGTATTCTTATTTGGATTTCTGTCATTTTTATTTAATATATGCTTTTTATGGGGGAAATTTACTTACTGTGTCGTCACTTTTGATTTCTTTTCTTGTCAATGACGTTACGGTGCTGTGCCGATGTTGTTTTTACCTTTTCCTTTAAGTTGAGTATTGCTTTAAGTGAAAAGGAATACTGATGCTAATTACTAGGATTGTTTTTGACACGAGGGAGTTGCTCGTCTTTCTAATTGAAGCAATTTTATTTTTATTATTAATTTCTGTTTGAAAACAGTGGAGTTGCATAAGTTGTTTTTCTAATAGATGTCTACCGAAGCAAAACCAACAAAAAAAAGTATATTGAAATAATTAATTAAATAGTTAATTTAGATATTTTTAAAGAAAATTATAAAAAATATAGATAAATTGAAAATTATAGATAAATTGCAACATCATTAAACAAAATGAATTGTTTAATTCTCTTATTCCTTTTAAATTTTCTCTCTCTGCTTTGCTGGTTAAGCCGTCACGTATTTATTTTATTTATTTGAGCCTGCAAATAAGTTAGAGCTCCATCCATAATTCCGTACTTTATTCTAAAACAATCTTAGAGAATTTAAAAAAAAAATTAAATTTTAAAAATTTTATTCTGAGCAACCGTATTGGACTGCTTGGTTTTTTTTTTTGTTGATTTCTTGTGTGTACTATTTTGAGAGATGAAAGTTAGTTAAACTGAGAATATTTCGTTCAAGAAAAATGTAATTACTTTATAGAACACTTCATTCACCGTATCCAATTTTTATTCTTGTAGAGCAAACAAGAAATTGAATTGTTATTAGTATAATAATATACTTTTTCTATATCGAAACCATTTTATTGGCATATCATTACAAACATACATTCAAATAATGGTAGAACGCAAAGAAATATTAAAAAGGATACTTATGGGGATTAAAAAATACACATGTTTTCTCAATTATTGATACAGATATGTATGCATTAGCAAATACAACGTGTGTGGTGTCTTGGAGAGCAATTAACTAATTATTTACCAAGGCGGCTTAAACAGCTCACTACAAAGTAAAAGTAACAATACAGGTAAAGTATTGCAATACTTAAATGCATTATTGCAATTAGCAGCAGGCGTTTAAGGATAATATAATATCAAAACAATATAAATGATCAATAATATTGAAAACTCAAAACAATTTATAAAAACATAAAGCAACAGAAACGTTGGAAAAGGATAAAAAGGGGATACCGAAATTGTTAATTAATTGAGCCAATAAATAAACACAGACTTGGTTAAAACTTTCTTTGTTGCCATACAACTCTTTTTGAAAATAAGCACGTGTTTGAAAACACAATTTTGAATTATTGCGTTTATAAAGAATATTTCTATTTAATTCATACACAAAAAAAGGATTAAACATTTAAGAAGAAAAACATAAATATTTATGCCAAATACATAAAAATACCTTAAAGTAAATACACCCGCGCCAAATCGAAAAGAAAAAAACGAGAAACATGTTTCTTATATTACACTTTGTAAAGAAATTTCCAAGTTAAAGTTGCATTTTATTTCTCTATTTCTACATGGCGCGTCATGTTATGTCGAACTGACAAATGTTTTCTAATCATGATTTAGACAGGAGCCGCCAGGATCTTTAACACGGATCATTTTGCTGCACAATCAACCGGAACTATAAACAATAAATTGTTTCATATTTTATTGTGGATCCCTTTTTTTTATTTTCTTTTGCTTACTTTTCTATTTATAACGATGCTTCGATAATTGATTTATTATCCCTTAAAAATTAAAAAAGACTTTCTGGTAATTATTTCCTACGACCAGAGTTTGGGCCCTAGAACGTGCTACTGAAATTTGCTAAGGAGACGATTATTGTATTTAGTTTTGCAGGAATAATAAAGAAATATTTAATTAATTGCAACTGGAATGTGACTCAAAATAATTCCTTTCAATATTTGATTTTATTGATTTTATTTTCGTTATTATTTTACAGGCTTATAAAACCAAACATTTTTATAAAAACGGTTTTTCTGTGGGAGATTTCGTTTTGATACCGCGAAATCATTAGCGGTTTATTTATTTGTACAGAGTAGAGAATGCAAGATCACATTATTGGTATTGAATTTGGGGTGACTGCTTTATATATCCTCTTTTCTTTTCGATACTTACTTTGATGATATATAACAATATCTTACTGATCAGTTGTGATCATCTCGGTACGAAATTACACACCCTGAGTTATAACAAAGTTTGTCGTTATCAACACCTTCCAATTCCAAGCAAACATTAAGCATTATGTTACAGTGGAAGGCATGGCAGTTAATATATTCACACTATCCAAAAAGTCTATCAAGCAATCGTTCGTTGAGTAAAGGGAGGCTTAGAATTAGAGAGCACGAAATGCAGTCGAGCCTAAAATCATCATCGTCAGTCAATGCATTTCAAGCAATCAGGCAAGATATTTTATTTTTTGGTAATTTAATTTAAGCTGCAAAGTTTTCGGCTTGTCTGCAGGAAAACAGGCAGGGTCTAGGCGGGAATCGAATCGCGATCACATCCGGTTTAGTAGCCTGAGCATTCTTCATTCGCTTACGAAGACATCCAAAAAGGAAAGACATCATAAAAATACCTTAAAGTAAATACAACCGTCGCAGTAGCGAGTTATTCTGTTAAATGAAATGTAAATGTCTTGAAAGTTAAAGCTTAATGCAAAGTGCAATCTAATGCTCTCTGTGTATGGAACGCCCAGTGTGGAAGATGGCGAAGAACTGAGGAGATTTGGCCATCTTTGTCCAAATTGAATTGTCTTGTTCAATTGATTTTACGACTGCTGATCGAGAAGCTGCTATCTTACATTAGAAAAATCTTTTTGTCCTACAACATCTGCAACATCTCGCTCCGGAGCTTACAACTTGCCTGATGCCAATTATTAAACGGCAGGCTGTAGAAACACGTCTTGCTGGAATTTTCCGAAAAATTTGTTTGTCATATAAAGACTGACAAAAATAAAAGCAGTTTTGGTTCTTCTTCACATTCACATTCATAACACGGTAATTTTTTTCTACTTGCTTACGATTTTCATGTTTAATTAAAAATTTGTTTAAAAACAAGTTTTGCTACGTTTAGAAATTCATTATTTCTTGCATGGAAACATTAATCATCGTCTGGATATACGAAAGCAGATACAACAAACAACAATAAATAAATATATTTAATTAAACAAGTGGGAAAAGTTTTAGTTTTATCAGAGTGTATGAAACTGTGAAAAGTTGAAAGTTTAAAATCGAACTGCTTCGCTCACACGCATGCAGACGCACATGCTTTAGAGGATTTATGTGTGGCATTTATTTTTCCATCATTAGTTTTCAATGTCTAGAACGTCGCACATTCCAGCATCCACTTTTGCCTTAACCAACTTCAATGTCAAATTTGATGTCGTCTGTAATTTGTCAAACTATCACACATGTCGTTCTGCCCCACTGCTCAGTTGTTTCTTCATCCTTAAAGTGTGTGTGGCTGCCTCTCTGCCTGCGTGTGTGTGTGTTTGAAGTTTTACATTTTAACTGATTTCGCTTTTTGTTCATAGTTTTCTTTAGCTTTCACTTTGAGTGTATTTTGCTAAAAGCTGACGTAATTTATTGTAAGCTGAGAATTGTCTGGTATAGCGAACGTTATTAGTTGGCTTCATTTGAGACACTCCCTTGATGGTAAAATCGTTTTGATTTCTAATTGTTTCTCTATAATAATTTTTCGAAATGTTGGAAATTTTAAGGCGAAATGTTTCATTTTTCCGAATTATAAAAATTCTTATAAAAGTGATAATTGCGGGAGTTAAAGGTTACAGGACAATCAAATTTAGCACTCAGTAAATGTTCTACTGAATATTAATTTGTGTAATTGAGAGATTATCTTGAATGCCAAATTAATTGTGTTAACTTTTGGGGAAAAGCTTTCAAATTAAAACTATTATTTTGATAGTTTTTTAATTCTGTTCTGATTCCTTTTAATTTTTTTTTCTTTATTGTTTATGCAATTATGAATTTCAGCTAACGATATGCAAAATATATTTTTCATATAATATTGTAATTGCATTATTGCCAATTATTGTTTGAAGTCTTTATAATTTAATCTTACCGCCTATAATTTTCTTAGAAAGGCTTGGAAAAATTCTTTTTTCGTTTTACGAAATGGAAAAGGCCTTCTAATTTTTTTCAGGATGCACTTTTTGCTTGATTATTTTGCATTTTCTATTTTATTTTGCTCCATATCAAATTGAAATGTTTCAAATGTTCAAATATGTTTTATTAAAATAATAATTTTATTGCTTCACGTGTCTCTATACTATTTTCGAAAATTGTTAATATTTCTCTGTGGTTGCAAGAACTTTTCATTGGTTCCCCTACGACTGCTTTTTCTAAACATAACCAACCAACCATAGAATTTCCAATAAAAATATCTCTATTTTTCCTTAATAGACCACTAAAAATTACGAAACCCATTTTAAATTATTTTCAAAATATTGACAATCATTGTAGTCTGAAAGTAAAAACACTTCGTTCATTAATCATTCAACGACAAATTATAAATTATTTGTCAATGACAAAAATATCTAATCAATCAATTTTAAAATGTTTGTTTTTCCAAAAATTAATGGGTAATTTTTTGTGTGTTTATGGCTGCGTAAGAATAAATAATTTTTAAATATGCTGCAGCACATGACCCGCAGCTAAATAATGAATGTTGAACGAATTGCTTAGCCTTTCGATATGGGATATTATGAAGGAAATTATTTAGAAGAGTGTTTTTGTAACGAACGCTTCTGGCATATTCCATTCCCTGCCTGCGCGAATTACCTCTACGAATTCCATTTTTTTTTAAGTTTGCATATTTCTTTGATGTCGTCCTTAATTAATTTCCTTTGCATGTGTACTATTTATAAGATTTGCAAACTTCTATAAAAAAAAAAAAAAAAAATATCATTTAATCTCGCCTTTTAACTCCACAATTCAACTGGCCCACAAACAACAACTGCAGCTTTGATATCCACTTTTTCCACATGTCTCAGATTAACCGTCAGATAAAAATCAGCAGAATTATTTGCATACATTTTAAATCATGCACACGACATGCAAAGATTTCCTTATAAATATCATACCAAAATAATCCTTTACTGGAGTGAAATAGTTGCAATCGCATGTGGTAGTGAGAGGACAAGAGCTTTCATAATGAGTATTTGGCAGTTAGTTTGTGTGTGTGTGTGTGTGTGTGTGTGTGTGTGTGTGTGTGTGTGTTTGTGCACATGTCTCTGATGTGGTTACTTAGAATTGATTACGAACAATTTGTATTTGTTGTTGGGTAAAAAATTCAGGACATTTTAGTAAAATTAATACCGGTTGCCAGACCCTTCAAAAAGCTGCCATGTAAATTCCTGGCCAACGAACACAATCTCGCACAAGTTTATAAAAACACCTTACAATTTTCAATCGATTAATTTAAAACAAAGAAGTAAAAATGTGGGGGAGCTCGCATCTTTTTTGCCAGCTCTAAATCTCATTTAAGTTCACATAGTCAGTTTGTTCGTATAGTATACGAGGGTGGTTTTATTTTCCTTTTGCTAAACTACCAATTTTTGCAAGGTTCTTGTAAGGACTTGCGAACTTATTGCAACATTAACATGACACAAGAAGTACACCTTTAATTTTTAGTTCCTTTTAATGGTCTTTGATTTTTCAGATGATAAATAAAACTATTAAAAATATCCTTTCCAAAAATTTGTTTCCAATTCCATCCTCGTCTTTTTTTCTACTTTCCATTTAAAAATGCTTTCAATTATTGAATTACTGATTCAATTACTCTTTACAATAATTGAATATTAGTTTGGTCAGTCTGAGATTTATTTTCGTGTTTGTTCGAGGATAAGAAAGGATACACTCTCCCAAAAATGTATTATCTTAATATTTTGTCACTGCAACTGGAAATCAATTTTTTTAGTTAAGAAGATCAATATAATAATTTTATGCCAAAAGAAAAGATAATTTTTTATTTTATTTTATTTTTTATTTTAAGAAATATAAAATATCCTTCAAATATATAAAATAAAAAATATATTTAAGTAACACTAATTGCCTGGAATAAAAGGTTGTTATCCTTCGTGAACAATATAAATATTTTGAAAAAATGTTTAAGTTTTTTTTAAGTAACTTAAAATGCAAAGCTTTCCGCTTGTTGGCAGGAGAATACCCATGATCTAGGCAAGAATCGAAAGCGCGAACTCCGGTTTAGTAGGGAGGCGTAATTAATTTTCTATAATCGATAGTAGATTGAAAATAATTTTATACTGTAGCAGCTGTCGGCAATAGAAAGTGGGGAAATCCGAAAAAATAAAAGAAAAGCAGGACTGCCGTTCAAGTAATGAAAACAGAAGCGAAAATTTATTTCAGAAATTATTTTGCATCACGTGACTGCAACATGATTGTGTTTTATTTACATTGTCCTTTTTGGCGCTGACTTCGTATCTCTGTGCTTCAGCTAATGAGCTGAAGCAAATCATTGCAAATATCAACGAAAACATTGACAATTCATGCAGAGATTTTCTTAAGCTCTTCTCTCGTTATGTTGCCGGCAATTTGCAATTTTACTCCGTTTACTTCGTTTGTGTAGGGAGTAAAAAATTGCTTAAAATAATAATTTTAAGAAAGTTCTCGATCTGTATCTGCTTTAATTCAAATTTAATTTAATTTCAAATTTGTTTAGTGTGGTTGCTACGTAGAAGTTGTTGCTTCCGATTTAGTTTCAATTAAGGATGTGCTGTACATCTATTGTGACTTCTCTGCCATTCAAAGAAAAGGTCACTTATGTGGTCTCCTAACCAGTCGAAATTTAACACCTTTTGCAGCACCATGTTAACAAAGAGGATCTTAGTGTGACTTGACAGCCACGACCACTTAAAATATTTATTTCCTCAAATATCGTGTTGTATGCCTCATTTGTTGTGTGACACTTATGCCGGGTAAAGACAGCAAATAAATGATTGAAAATCGAAACTGCTATCAAATCACATTTCCCCAATTTTATTTATGTGAGTGCGTCCATTGTCTTCTAGACAGCTTGTCGTCTTCAAGTGTCTGATCCGTTGGCACTCCAAGAATAGTTTTAATTTTACTCTTTTTGCGTTTTTATTTCAAGTGCTTTCGAAGCCAGCTCTTCAGTCACATACATACCACTTGAGGCCGCCATTGTGTCTGGCTGGTGTTTGCCGTCTCTGACAGTCTGCTTGCTTCCCTAAGATTTGATCAAGGACCTCACACACATTTCTCATTTAGGATGTCCTTGTTTTATCACTATATTTATTTATTTTCGAACTTGTCTTGTTATTTTAATATGACACATTTCCATGCCACCGTCTTATGTTGCAATATCCTCTCAACCTTTTCATCTTTCTAAAATGTCCGGCTTTCGGCGGTCAACCGTATTGTTTTTATTTATTCAGAGGAGGCGGCAGCGATTGATATGGGTAAATTCCTTTTATTATTTGTGTGACGCATTTTCCGAAGCAGAGTATTTCAACTTGAAGATTGAAATACTATGTGGTATTTTTAAAAATATTTTTTAATTAAAATTGTGATTACATTAAATGTTAGAAAGTTAAAAACGCTTTTGCCATGTGCTTCATTGCATCGTTAATAGCACAAAAAATTAAATGAAAACTTCAGTGCACTGTGCTGGTGCTTTTAAAGCAAAAGCAAAAATACAAAGTTATTCCTTCATTTAAAAAGGATAAAAATATTTATTTCGATTTAAGCTGCAAGCAAGCATATCCTAATTATAAATAGTCTCAATATTTTTAAAATCACACGCAACTCTTACACTAAAGTTAATAATTATGCATTTCTGCTCATTTATAAATGCAATTTGTGTGTGCATTCAGACATTTTTGTGCAATTCCCGAAAAAAACGTACGAGAACTACAAAGTTGAAAAATATAAAATATTTCAATATCTTTATTTGATTTATTTTGATTTATTTTAAAGTACTTTCTTGGACTGTTTCTAAAGCTGTAATACCGACACAACCTCTCACGTGTGTCCTTCATAATGCGCTGTATAGCGAATTGTTTATGTGTGAATTGTATTGTATCAAATGCGGGAGGGTTTCGGAATTTAATAAATATTGCTTTCCCCTACTAGAGCAATAGACACAGCATCATTCACAATCGCTTGAAAGGATCAAAATAAACTCCTGCGAATGCATTAAATACAAAATATCTTTACATACTTTCAGGCAGGTTCATGGCTCTACTTTATAACCGTGATCCTTTATCGGAAGCCAACAGGAGATAATGTGTATTCACAAGATCACTTTTATGATTCGCAAAAATTCCGGTTAAAAAATTATTTTCGATTAGTTTGCCAATAACCTCATTTAAATTTTCTTATTATTTTTTCATTGAATTGTTTCATTGCAATCTTTTTTCAAGCCTAAGGACATTCGTTATAAGCCTTCAAGCCGCAGAATCCTTTACTAATTTGAAACTCATTAACTTTGGCTAAATATTTACTATTTAATGCAATTTATGTTTGGAAGGAGGGTAAAGTCCTTAGTCCTTTTAAGGATTCTACACGATAATCTTGTAATTGGTGTTTTCTAAATTTTTCCATAATATCCTTAATAGAAAAAACGAGTTTAGTCCTTTTTGCTTATATTGTTATCAGACTGCAGTTACGGATTTTAAATCTTTTCCAAGTTCTGGAAGCGAACTCACAAAAATATGTTTGCTGGCTAATTTTTAATTTAAAATCAAATTCTGTTGCATATAAAATAAATCCAATTTCAAAAATATCGCAAACACTTTTGGTTTGACCATCACCAAGTGGTAAACAAACTAGAAAATCTGCAAAACAATACAAAAAGCGAAAAGTAATTCCTTTTTGGACTTGAATTTGACCACACTAAACAACCGCCGATGAGACCAGAAACAATAATAACATGCGGCTAAATAAAAACAAAACAAAAAAAAAAAACAGAAACACTAACAAATTTAATGAATTCCAATTAAATATGAAAAAGTGCTAATGAAAACTTTATGTGATTTAAATTCATTAGAATTTCATTAGTGACCAGAGGCCTGCAAGTATGGATGCTTTCCAGCCAGCAGCTGAATTAGTTTCTCTTGAATTTTCCTTGCAGCTCGCCTGCCTTTGCATTTTATGTTTGCATGTCCTTTTGATGAGGCTGAAAGAAATTATCTGTTGCCTACAAGTGTCCTCAATTGTTGTTCTCGTAGTTCTGAGATCTTGTATTGGTTTGTAAAGGATATATGCTCTTCACATATGCAAATTGATTTTATTTCAAAGTTGCGGCTGGAGTTCTGCATGTACTCGTAGTCGACGCATGAACAAATTAGAGTCTATATGTATTCTCCTAAAAAGGTGTAAAAAAAAAAAATTTTATCAAAAGGATATGTATTATTGAGTAAAGAAATTTATGTTTTTCAATTAAATTTTATTTTTAATTATTAAAAAAAAATTTGTTTAATAATATTTAGAAATTTTAAAGCAGAGTTAGAATTTAGCGAAGAAAGTGGTGTTGCAACTGGTTTGGCTGTCAAGAATTATCAAAATGGTTTTCTTTTAATATTGAAAATGGGCCACACAACCGGGAACTGGTGTTTGTTAGAATATACATAAATGTAGTTGTTGGTTTCTGGAATACCAATGAATTTGATTTATCTTGATGGCTAAAAGAAAACGCCAACGAAAAACTTAACAAATTTTTTTATCGCATGCAATAAGAAATTTTATCTCAAGAGATTATCTGATACAATCAATTAAAGCTTTAATTGAAAATTACTTTTCGAAGATTCCTGCTTATTGTAATGAAAAGACGTTTCAAATTAAAAAATTTGAAAAACGATTCGAAGAGTTCACTGCTGCTGCACTGAAGGCTGCCACACTGAAATGTGTTGTGATCTAATTAGAATAACAAAGTGTTATTGACCAGCCAGTTGGAATAATTTAGCAGTACTTGCAACCAATAAATTGCTTATTTTCTGTTATATAAATATTTATGGCATTTTCCCAAATAGTTTATGCTAAGCAAACGGACATTAAAAGGATTTTCAGTTGCAAACAAAATGCCCTAAATTCCATAAGCCGCCTCTTTTTCAAGTTACGTGTGCCTTAATGTTATTTTGGATGTGGAATTAAAATTTAAATATGCTTCAGATGAGTAAAAGTTAACAAATTGAAAAAGTTGAAGAAAATGGTAAACTCAGATGTTGATGTGAGCATGTGCTCGTTTGGCAAGGACCTCTGGGTAGTGCCGGCATAAAGGGTTGCATTCTAAACGGCTTTAATGAATACTTTACTTTTAATATCACAAATTACTGGACTTTGTGTAAGCTTTTACTTCAGCTATTTCATTAAAAAAGTACCCTTCAATGGCCAGTAGTCGAAATTGTGGACTTAAGACTTTTTAATTGCTCGTTTCTTGTTAAATAGAAAACTAAATAAATAAAGTTTAGATAAAATTTTATGAATTTATGGCATTCAATATAAATAAATTGTATGTCTAGTTTAGTGAAAAATTTATTTGCAGAATGGAAAGGGTTCAAGATAACTATTATTTCGTGAGGCGGGCTAAATGTTGAATACAGTGGTCCGATGACAACAAAATATTGTATTGAGTAATTCAACTTATTTTGTTTAGAAATTACAATTCAAAAAAAAGCAACGTGAAAAGTGAAAGAGTTATTGTTAAATCAACTCAAACTGTAAGAAATAGTTTTCTTTATATCTATCAAATAAATAAAAATGAAAAAAGAGTGCAATGCTGATTAGAGCACTTTTAATTTTCCTCCTAATAAACCCATTGTGTCTTAAAGGATTTTTCTGCAAATAAGCTCATTGCAAAGCCGAAGTACCATCTTGTTTCTCAAACTGAGAAGGGTCTTGATTTTTCCACAATGCAGATTTTTCTCATAATGAGCCCACTGTGTGTAAAAGGTTTTTCCTGCAAAGAACATCATTGCAAAGGATAAGTCCCATCTTGTTTCTCAAACTGAAAAGGGCCTTGATTTTTCCACAATGCTGATTTTTCTCATAATGAGCCCACTGTGTCTAAAAGGTTTTTCCTGCAAAAATGCTCAATACAAAGGAGAACTCCCATCGTGTTTTTCAAACTGAGGAGGCCCTGAATTTTTCCACATAAATAACGAAAATCTAAACACCCTGCTTTCTTTCACCATGTACTTTCCAAGCCTTCAACCCCTTTTATTCAGATATCCTCAACTATCTTTCAAATACGTAAATATTTCTCGAAAAAAATTCTTAATGTTGAAATAAATTTTTAACCGTTTGTTTAAACAAATTTGTTGCTGTTTTGCTGTGGCGGAGCTAATTGAAAGTCACTCAACTGTGCCGCCAGCTATACAAACTGAAGCAAACACGAATGCATGCAGTGCATGTGTTTGTAGTTACAAGTTGATTTTTAAAAGGATTTTAATTAGGAAAAGTCTCTTTTTCTATTCTTTCTTTATTTTTCCTCAACTATTTACCATTTAGTGAAAAACTAAAATTAACTTAAATTAGAAATTGAAGCTGAAAGCAAGAATTTTTCCAAGAAAAAATTTGCAACCCGCAATTAAAACTGAAAGCTTTTTTTTACTAGAATTAAAAAATCACGTGAAGTAAAACAAAATTAAATATAAAAAACCATTATTTTATTTTTTTCATCTCATATAAGCGCTTTTTATTGATAAGGCCTATTTATATATTTCTTATGGCTGGACTGGCGTTTATATTTTATTTTTCTAGTTGATTTTTTGTCGAAGAATACGAGTATATTTCTTTTATATTTGCTGGCCTTTGAGGAAAACAAAAATTTGCGATTTTCGATTTAGCGATTTTAGCGCTTTTTTTCATATGAGCGCTTTTTATTGATAGGGCCTATTTATATATTTCTTATGGCTGGACTGGCGTTTATATTTTATTTTTCTAGTTGATTTTTCGTCGAAGAATACGAGTTTATTTCTTTTATATTTGCTGGCCTTTAAGGAAAACAAAAATTAGCGATTTTCAATTTAGTGATTTTAGCGCTTTTTTTCATATGAGCGCTTTTTATTGATAAGGCCTATTTATATATTTCTTATGGCTGCACAGGCGTTTATATTTTATTTTTCTATTTTATTTTGTGTCAAAGAATACGACTATATTTCCTTTATATTTGCTGGACTTTAAGGAAAACAAAAATTTGCGATTTTCATAAGGTATGAGCGCTTGTTATTGATAAGGCCTATTTATATATTTCTTATGTCTGGACAGGCGTTTATATATTATTTTTCTAGTTGATTTTTTGGCGAAGAATACGAGTATATTTCTTTTATATTTGCTGGCCTTTAAGGAAAACATAAATTTGCGATTTTCATAAGGTAGCTACCTTTGTGATTTTAGCGCTTTTTATTGAGAAAGTCTATTTATATATTTTTTATTGCAGTGGCCTTAAATGCAAAGTTATTCTCAAATGGGTTTTACATGTGTTACATACTAGTAAAGTCTTAATATCAAAATCTACTATTTGAATTCACTCACCTGCGTATTTTTGGCTGAACACCCGTGTCGAACCCTTCATTCCTGAGGGTGGTTTTAGAAAATAATTTTATGCATAATTTGAAGCTGCGGCAAACGCAATAACAAACTTAATAGCTTGCTGTAGCACTTAATGCAGATGACAAAAATAAAAAAATTAATTTTAAAAACTTTAATGAACAGTAAACACTAAAAAGCTTTCATCGCTGCTCCTGTAATATTGCTTGCCCTTTACATCAGAAAATTCTACAGCTTTATCATCGTCCTCGTCATCATCACGGTCGTCATCATCAAACAACATCGAGCTCCAAGAAAACCACAAAATCGTCTGCCATAACTAATTAATGCAACACCCGGAGCTTTGCTTCTGTGTGTACTTTTTAACTTTTTTTTTGTATCTTTTTTTGCTGTTTTCAGCTTACTTACTAATGCATACACCTTGTGCCCCTAATGCAATTCCCCCCTTTACCCAATCAACATGTTGCCGCGTCCTACTACAATTCTACGTAACTCTCAACCTTCAATTCTTTTTCTGCTCGCTTATCCACGAGTTTGCATCTCCGTGCATCGTTTTATCACTTTATAGTTTCTTTTATATTCAAATAAAATCTATTCTGGTGTTGCTTTTGAACATTTTTGCAAAAGAGGAAAAAATTGCCCCTTTTGTAGGGAGTTCTCATTTTTGTTTAGTTCCCTGTATAATTTTGTTGTTGCTTTTCTTTTGGCTGAAGTTCGTTTCAAATCAGCAAATGAAAATGCTTGAATTTTTGTCTTTTTATAAATGTTTTTGTTATTTTTTTTTTGTTGTTTACTTTGCATTTGTTTTTGTTTTATTTTATTTTTTTTTCCTTTTCCTTTTTTTTTTTGCTATAATTTATTTCCTTATTTTTTAAAGCTTTTGAATATATTTGTTTCTTATTCATTTTATTATTTTATTTTTTTTTTGTGTTTTGTTTTTTTGATTCTTGTTTTTTGTTTTGATTAAAAATGTGCGCATGTTCTTAAAAATGAATTGTTGTGTTAAAGTGAAATGAAAAAAATTGGTCGGTGTTCAAGTGCATTTATTTTTCTATTCCTGCTAAATTGTTTCGCCCACTCATGGTGTTGCTTGCATTTTTCTGAATGTTTTGTAAACAAATCCTTAAAAAGTCTCTGTGAAATCTTTAGTTCGTTTTTCCAGATTGTAACAAATAGACAAGTGGAGCTCCGCCTGCCATACATGCTGGTTGTGGTCCTTTTTGAATCCTTATTTTTAATTTTTATGCTGGCTATTAAATTTTTTTCTCGCTGAGAGTTCTGCACTTCTGCAATTCGTCCTTTGCAAATGCAGTGTGCCGCACATGGAATGCCGTAATTGTGCTAAGAGAACTTTTTGCGACTGCTGGTAAAAAAAATTTGTGCAGAAGCTAGAAAAGTGCATTGTGAAAGAGCAGAGGAGAAATTGTTGCATTAGAAAATGTAATGAATCAAAACGAATTTGTAGATTCTTAAAAATTAAAATGGTTTAACTAGTGTTATTAAATTTCAGCTTACAAATACGTGAAGTGTTTCAGCTCAACCATTTCAGCCATTTAGCATTATGCATGTGTAGAACATCTCCTTTAAGGTATTGATTTGAATGCACTAAATAGATATTCTGCCGATATGTTTATTCCTCCAAATGTTCTAGAAAGTAGTCAAGAGAGCATCCGTTGAAAATATTGCAGTATTGAGCTATCGAATTACAGTAGATTTTGGATTTGAGGAAATTATTGAAATAATGAATAGAAAAGTTGCTTACAATTAGATAAGATTACGATCTAATAGAGAGTATATAATTTTTGTGGCTCGATGCCGTCTGTTGCAATGGCAGTTTAATAGGAATAGGATCCACTTGCAGTGGCATGCCCATCCAATTGTATTGAAAAGCGTTTTCTTTAAATTTTCGAGCAGAAAAAAAAATTAATTACTTTTGCAATATGTCGTGGTAAGCTCTGCAGGACTAAGCAAGTTTGCAATTCAGAAAATCTAGTTCAGATTTACAGAAAGGCTGCTTCAACAGATTTCATAATGTTTTTATGAATAAATCCTCGCTTCTAAAAATGAACAAGTCCTTAAACAAGGATTTTTTAATTAATTTAGGGTTTTATAAATGAAATATTCCATGAATACAAATACAACAATCAAAACGTATCTGTGGTGGCTAAAGCTTACTAAAGGGGGCGGAGGGGAAAAATCACACATTTTCACTTAAACTGTGTCCAGCTCTTTAAAATTGAAACATTGGTTTCAAAAAACAATTTGTATGAAAAGAAGTCAGTCTTTTGAGGGCTTATAGAAGGCAATAAGGAATTTTCAAAATATTTACTTACAGGAATTAAAAAGAAACGAAAGCAGTTAAATTCAATTAAGCACAAAGGCTTGGCGCAATGAACCTATTTCCCTTCTAACTCCGCCCCCTTTTTATTTATTTTCATTAGAGGTCTTTCTTGCAATATTATCTAAAAATATTATAAATCTTTTCAGGTTGGCTTGACCAGGTTGCAAATACCAGAATGGATTACCCTGAATTAAGAATACATATCTTTGTTAAGCTTGGCATTGGTTGGTAAGTAAAATTTTTTTAATGAAAAATTTGCGCTTTAGATTTGATTTTGTCTGAGTCAGATTTAATTTTTGATATAAATTTATTAAAAAAAAAAAAAATAAATATTAAAAAGTGCAATGGAAATCGTTTGAAAAGGATTCGTTATGAATTCATTAATGCACTTGGCAAAAAAGTGTTTGAACTGAAAATTTTAAATTTTTTCTGAAGAAACAAAAAACTAAATAAAAATAATTTATTTTTAAATCATCAGTTTTATTACTAAAAAATGAAGAAAACTAGAAATAGAAGGAATTGCGTGTGAATTTTATTCCAAGAATATTAAAAATGCCTTAGAACGGACTGCGTGTACTATTCAACTCTTCTACTAGAGAAGGCAATTAGCCGTGATTTTGCACTTTGGTAACACTGCTGGCCCTAAGAAAACCAAATACAAACGATGATATTCTGATTGGAAGAAATAAATTCTTACCTGATGAATGCTGAACCCAAGCAAAGGAAAGGTGGAAAATATCTCGAGTGTATAAAAAATTTCTCTAATCCATCAATTGTATTTGATGTCATTTAGGCCGGCAAATATGTGAGAAGAAGGGGGAAAACCGTTCACCAAAAAGGCTGTAGAATTTTGCAAAAATAGTAAATGAGTTTTGTTTTTGTTGTATAGGAGTAACAGAAAATGTTAATTTGCTACACTGGCAATGCTCATGTGGTCACCCTGTATTTCTGTTGTAAGGCTGTAAAATCTCCCGAAATGAAAGAGAAATCTGAAATGGAAGAGAATCAGGCAGGCTGTCTGCAAGACATTAAAATTCAAGTAAACAACAAACACGTGGCGCTCCAACATCAAACGAAAAAATAACTCTAAACATTTAGACACACGATTACAAGTGCAGGCAGCAAGTAAAGTGTGAGTAACGTAAACAAGTCATAAAATCAGCGGCAGTAAAGAAACCAGATGGTGAAACTTAAACCAGAAATCGTAGTGTGTATATAAAAAAGGGCTTGGAAGGTATTGATGATGACTGCAACATGTACTCGTATGTACTTTACAACAGAAATGAGGAATAAAATAAATGAAAACCATTTCGATTTTAAAATTTTAGCTCAATTAATGCTGAGAAAGTAAATTCACTCAAGAATTAATTTATGCACACACGTACATACTTTTGTATCGTTATGCGTTTACTGCTGCTTCGTTTACCCACACAAACCCATCATTAACAGGACATGTAGCAAGCACAGTGGCTCCTTATGAAATTAATGCAAACTCGTGTGCCGTTTACTTTTGTAGTCTGATTCAGAGGTTTCCTCTATTTCTGGTGTTGATAATGGTTTCACTCGCCTTAACTCTGCCTCTCGTGCTCACTCTTTCTAACATTCCACTGGCATGCGAATGAATGCATGCATGTGTGTAGACATTTAGAAGGATGTGTGTATTGTTTGTTCTGTTTCTAAATTGTTAAGCAACAATAAAAGGCATTATTAAAATTGCTGTTGCTTCCTTATTTTTTTTTTCTTTGTATGTTGTTACATGAATGAAACCTTAATTCGTGCCATAAAAATAATGTTGAACTTCTTTTGTTTCTAATTAGAATTCTGTATTTTCCTTTATGTTTTTCTTGTTGTTGTTACATTATAAATGCTCCACTTTCAAAACATAATGTGCGTACGTGAAAAGTTAAATTGATGTGTGCATGTGTGTGACTGGTTGACAAACCTGTCAATCCTTTTCTATCCGTTTAAAAAGGGAACGCTTTGAAAACTATAAAAGTGAAATAAGTGCGAGAGGTATAAAAAGTTTTATTAAGAAAATTGTTTAGAGGAGTATTAACCCCTTAAAGGGCTGTGCACTGCAAAGCAAACTAAATTTTTAGAAATACATTTTTATATGCAAGTATGGTTAAATTGATGCTTTTACATTAGTTTTACTTATAAATTAGCTTTGCTAATTTCGAACAAGTTCACACATCACTTTTTCACTGAAAACTCAATATTATTATGTTGTCAAATATTAGAAATTTTATATAGTAAATAAAAATGTTTATAAGAAAAATTATTTGAAGTAATAAATCGCTGCCCTCTTTGAAATATAAAAAATTTTATTGAATTTGGCAAATGTTAATAAGTTGAATTATTTTTTTAATTTTTACTACACTGAAAATAGGCAGCAAATTATCGCAACGATAAACCGATTCTAAATTGAATATTCTCGCTCTAATCCATAAAATGTCTTGAATTAGTACTTCAAAAGCCAAATTCTGTAGTTGTGGAAAATGGTTGTTTCTATGAGATATTCTTAAAACTCGAAAACCATTTTCTTTGCAGTGATAGTTTGACGATTGGTGATCATTTAAAAGAATAAAATGGAACATTTTTCTCTTTACTGGTGGAATATTCGTTGGCAATGTGGTCCAGTACTTCTGTTCACTGTTCGTAAAGCATAACCTTTTGTAGAATCGACCAGGGAGTGTATTTTGTTTGTGTCCACATTCCACTATGCTTGTTACCATTTAGAATGAGATTAATTGTTACAAAGCATATTATTTTTAAAAATATTGATCTACACGAGATGTATTGGGCAATATTTGCTATTGCCAGCAATTCCAGTAACCTCATTTCGTTAAGGGAAGTGCGAGGATTACAATAATTTGATAATTTGTAAAATTAGTTATAAATAATATATAATGAATTGCACAAAAAATTCGATTAACTTCTGATACTCGTATTTAATTACTTAGTAACAGTAATGAGCCAATTGGTAACGATGTTTTGATTATTCCGCAACTCATATTATACTGTATACAAGTAAGCCATGAAACACTCTACGCAAATTACACCACCGGGATATCAAACAGGTTTCTGGAATACATACACTTCTGCCCTGTTTAACCGTCAATAACTTTTTTTTCTTTTTTCCTTTTTTCCAATTAAATGCTCTTGAACCCTCTTTCTTCGCTGGGGAGAACTACAAGAAAGTACAAAAAGTAATGCATTGTCTTGTAAAGGCAAACTTATAAATTATAGAAAAATCTGTTACATATCAATATTCAGCTGGTGAGGAAGGGTAAGCAAAGTTCACAACGGAAAAATACTTTATTTTATGAACCACCACATGGACTAAAATCCCAACATTAACATGCTCCCTCCCATTCCCGTTCATATCAAAATCATCATCAACATCATTATAGTCATTGTATCGTATGTAGTTTTGGTTCCGTATCAACCGCTTCACCTTCCCTGCTGCCTTCTAACTCATCTTTAATTATTAGTCCTTTTCAATTGTAAAGTTTAAAAGGATAATTTGCCGAGTGAGGGGTGCATGTCTGTTTACGTCTGTTTTCTGCATTTCCATTGTAAGCATACGAGCTTTAAAATAGAGTGTAATTTAGTAAAGCAGACTGCGTGTATGCACACATACATACGAGGGTTGCCTAACGCTTTATGCAAACGAAATAACTCGCAACTATCGCGACTTTCATTCATTTCCAAATGCTTTTTATTCTTTTATATTTTTTTTTTTTTGAAAAATTTTATAAAATTTTTTGTAGAAATTTACCGCCACTGTCGCAGTTTTCATTAAAATAATAATGATTTTTTTAGAGAATTTTATTTTACGTAGAAGCCAAATAATATGAAACAAGAAAAGAATTCCCTCTCATTTATCAATTTTATCTGTGAATTTTATAATTTTTTTATACAGTGTAATTTTTACATTATTAGCCCCACTGTGATTATCGCATTAATATCTAAATACAATAATGAAAATACTGGCTAAAAATTAAATGCAGAGTAAGAACCTTACTGGTCAAAACTGTGGGATCTGGTATCCTTAAAAGCCCCTCCAAAAATGTGTTCCTCAGCTATGAAGTTCAAAATTTTCTAACAGAAATTTTGCAACCACATTTCGCTGATGGAGGACTTTTTTTTAAGTTTCCATTCTAGTTGAGAAGCGAATCTAGAAATAAATAAATTAAAATCACTTAAAAACTAAAATTCACTCAAAAGCACTAAAAGGGGATTAAACACTCCTCCGAACACAAAACATTTCAATCGCACTCGCAGCAATCATTGTTACACACACACACACACACACACACACCTTCCCACACTGCGAGTGCTTCCATTTAATGTAAACAAGAATGCTTTAGTGCTCTCTTATACAAAAGCATTTGTGCAATTTATTGCATTTGCAAATGTTATACGCTGTTGTACGCAAAACTTAGGACTGATGGGGTTATAGACCCGACCGCCGCTGCTGCCAACTACTCGTATGGGAAACTGCTGAGAATAGTTTCTGCTTCTGCAAAATGAACAGTGGCAAATACGAGCAGTGAAAATGGAAAATAGTTATAAAATATTGAAACTGTTTATTATAATGAGTAAAAGTGTTTGTGTATCCTTTCGCTGTCCTTTGTATTGCCATCTCTTTTTCTTACCTTAGAGTGAAGTTATTAATGGGATGGTCCTACAATTCTACTACTAAATAAAACTTACACTATTTTAATGAAGTTTTTCATTAGTGTTTGTGTGTGTAGCTGTGTGAGCTTCTCACTATTGCACAAGACCACAATTTCAATGAGCCAGAAATAAAAGTATGGCTGTTAAAAATTTTAACTCAAATTATTCATTCCTCTTGTTTTGTTTAAATAAATTAATGAGTGAATTTTATATGTTTCCTACAAGCGAATGTGTGCCAGTATCAGTTTACATTTGCTTAAATTATCTATTATAACAGAATGCAAAGGAGTGTTTTCTTCCGCCAAGTATATGTACAGTCGAAGCAAATTTTTATAGTAACTGATATTAGTTAGCTCAAATACACAAATAGAAGTTGGATAAATCTGTAGAAATATTTGGTTAAACGTGTCGTGGGGTGCCTATACATATACTATATAAAGCCGGTGATACCCGAAAAAAAAATAATAACTTCCAATGCATTTTCCATATTCTGCTGAATATCAGTATTGCAAATTCAGTGTAATTGAAATGACAATTAACTATTACTTGTAAGTGATCATAGTAATATAAAACATTTAACAGTACAATCATGCCTCCCTAGATCAAATTTTCTATTTTATCACATATGGAATATAAAAAAAGTGGCTGAATTGTAAAGGCATTAGCAATACTCATTTATGGTGTTGTTTGCTGAGCAATAACTCAATATAATTGTGCAATCTAATACATGGCCAGCCGCTCGCAGCAACTGAAATAGTCTGGCATGCCGTTAAAAGCATACGAGTTCGGGCAACTACAATAAGGGGCATCGTGCACAGCCTGCTAGTCCTCATTTTGTTAAGAATTAACGATTAATTATTAACGATTATTGCAGAAACTGAAATAGTCTGGCATGCCGTTAAAAAGCATACGAGTTCGGGCAACTACAATAAGGGACATCGTGCACAGCCTCTAGTCCTCATTTTGTTAAGAATTAACGATTAATTATTAACGATTATTGTGAAATGAAAATATTTTAAGAATATGTATATTCTACTTGGAAGATTTTGAGTCGGCTGTTTAATGTGACTATAATATGAGTACAGGATTTTATGTATGTAAAGGATGGCCCCACTAAAAACCGACACAAAAAGTTTTCAGAGAGTTATTTTAATAATTTTTATTGTGAAACAAAATATCGGTAAACTGCTCGGTGGCATATGTTCATCCAATATGAGTCAAAAAGGTTCATTGCTTATTTGGCTATAAGGCAATTGTATGATCACCATTTACGGTAAATGCTTGACAAACCTCATTGATGACGCCGCCATAATTCTGTTTTTATAGAAACCACTGAGCTGAAAGTGACTCACAATTGACACCGTGCATTATGGCTGGACCAGCCTTTATACTATATATTGTATTTTCTTCGACCTGAACAACAAAATGATATTTTCCAATGCTTTAATTCGTTACAAACTCTGCACAGATTATGAATTTACATGAATACGCTTCCTTGCGTACACATACAAGCATACATATATTTATTTGTCTACATATAATTTTATTTTACATAGAGAAATGGATGGCCGGATTCGTATCCTTATAACGAGGTTGAAATTTATGTATTTTGTATAGAAAATAAAACCAGATTTTTGATGCCCAAATGAGTAAAATTAATGATTGTTAGTGGGATGGTTTCACCGCACACACGCTCATACACACACATTGCATATGCGTACATGGATACGAGCATGTACGTGGATGCATACGAATGTACGTGCCGTAGTTGTGCGTGTGCCATATATGACTTACATATACGGGTATCTGTTAGTATTTAGTGGAGCTCGTACCATTAATATTTTCTTAAATCCTTTATATGTGAGCAGATTTTATTAATCTGGGAATTGGATACAGGTTTTCTTTATCATGTTGCTGCTTCTATTGCTGCGAGCACTTTATTTATTTTTCTATTTTAGTGGCCAACTGAATATCTGGCGTACATTTTAAAATTCACCCTTTTTTTCTTGTTCATTTCCATAAACACTTCTCTGTTGTTTTTGTTCAGTGAGAGAAAACAGAAGCAAGAATCCTTTTGTTGTAAATTTTTAACATTTTATTCATTTATTTTAAAATTTATTTGCTCTTAACAAAGTCGATTTTAATTTGCATGAATGAACCGGTGCATGGTTGTTTGTTCCTCTGCTTGAGTGTATGGATCTACGGCTGGTCACTTTTGTGCTTATGCACTGACCATCATTACAGCTCTGATTTTGTGTGTATCGTTTGTGTGTTATTACTTTTCACGCGTTATGTGCGTTCTACGCACCCCTGAATCCTGCCTTCTGCCTCCTGTCTCCAGCTACCTTTGCCTGACAACGCATTATATGGCACGCATTGAATAAATGACTTTTAAATGTTCATGTCCGTTTATGTTGCTTATTTTTTGTCCACGATAAATTTTTAAATCACTGTATGCTTCTCTGTGTTATGGAACAGTGGGCTCATTTCATATTAAATATTTTATACGTGTAAAAAATTAAAATGTGACTTTTAGTTGCATTCAATTCGACCAGAAATAAAATTGAAGCAGGAAGAACAAACGTGATACTCAAAAACAAACTCTCTGCAACAGATTAATTATAGTTCTGATGTTTTCCAAAGAAACAAATTTAGAAAGCATGTCAAGATATTTAGAAAAAAAAAAATTCTAATGCGAGACTGAATGTGTTAGTACTGAGTTTTTCGAGAATTTGATGACCTGTGCGTTTCGTGTTTGCTTGACTGTGCCTCAAAATGACACCAGCACATGGTTAGCAAAATTCCAGTCTATTTTCCTTTTTTACTTGTTAATACCTCCTCATATACTTTTCCCGTGTAACCTGGTGCTCAATGCAACCTCATTTCCGTCATAGTACGTATGTTTAACATTGCAAGGCGACATGATGGCAAATGATGTTGGCGATGCTGGTGGTGTTGCTGTTGGTTGATGGAAGCATTGTTCGCGTTTGCTTGCGTTGGAGGAAAGGAGGAGAAAGGGCAAGTTTAAATGGTTAGTACGGAAGTGTTGATGGAGTAAACAAACACCAGTAACATACCAACATATCCATAGCCACATCCACTGGCGATTTTCTTTATTTTTTTCTACTTTTCGCAACCGAACAATAACAATAATAGCAGCCGTAACAGCACTTTTAATGTTGCAACTTTAAACACAAGCAAATGTTCCAATAATAAATGAATGTTTCAATATCTCAATACAAACATTGAACAGAATGCAAAGAGGGTGTTCGAATCAGCTCACTGTGTATCCGCTTCCGTTGAGTTTGAGCAAGAGATTGAAATTATTCGTATGCGAAGAGAAACACAGGCAATAATTAAGAGAGTAAGTCTGCGAAAGTGATAATTTGAAGGATTAACAGACAGCCTGCAAAGTTTAATAAATTTAGTTGTTCTGCTTAAGTTTATTATGAGGGCAAAGTTGTTTTGCTGCCGATTCGACATTCTCCTCCCACCCATTGTTCTTATATTGCTTTTGTATGTGAGTAGTTGTGTGCAAGCCTGCCAGCTTAGTGTTGATGGTTGTGTTTATGGGTCGGTGTGTATGTGTGTGTGTGTGTGTGTTGCAAGCCCAGTTATAACTCTTTCACTTTACTGAGCTTGATGCTTATTCTCGTTCTTTTGGGGCGAAAACTAACTCAAAAACTCATGCATAAAACTCACACTGAAATCCATTTACATATTAACGTTTGTGCTTAACATATGCACGCATACAAGCACACATACATCTATTCGTGTGTAATTAAACTTGTTTTCGGAAGTTTCCGCATGTGAATTTGTATTGTTTTTGCAACGGAAGGCGGCAGGTTGTTTCTCTTTCACATGGATGTGTGTATGTTTTTCATATGTTAAATGTTGAATGGAATTTTGTTGTGTGAGTAAGAGAGTGTGTGCTTGGGTGTGTGTGTGCGTGTGTGTGGGTGGATGGGTGTGTGTTTGCGCTTTTTGAAAATTTGAAAAATTTTCCTATGAAAATTTCAAAATTTTCAACTCGTTTTCCATCTTTTTTTCTTTGCCCATCTGAACTCAATGTTTTGCTGTATTATAGTTCCAGTTGCTGCTTCTGTTGTGCTTGTTGTTGCTTTTCTTCTTGTTGTTGTTATTGTTGTTGTTGTTTTTGTTGGTAGAAAATAATTTTGTTATCACATTCGAATTTTGTAAAGCGCTGCTACATGATATCAAAAGGTTTTTCCGTCACACATTTAAAATCGTATCCAAACCGTACGCACGCATAAAATTCTTGTTGTTTAGAAACGAGCTTCGTGTCCATTTGAAAGTTAAAAGTGCATGAGTGTTGTATGTATGTACGTAAAATATAATTTCTAGTCGCGTTAAAGGTATTTTAGCCAACAACAGCCAGTCCGTATAGTGAAATCAAATCAAATCATATGACAACAGAAAGAGTTGGTGTGTTATTTACGGTCTTTGATACACGCACCCACACACGCGCATTTATGTTGCAATATTATTACGCTACACATATCAAGTGATTATTTTGCCACATAACGGTACACATACAAGAAAATGCAAAAATTGTTGTCAATAAAAAATGGTGGCCAAATTCAATGATTGCATGTCGTCGGTTTACCTTTCTGTTGCAAGTGTTCATTTTGCCACGTTACTGGGCTCATTTGTGCATTTACATTAACGCGGTCGTTTCTATGGTGGGCTTTTCCTGATTTTCGTGGCCAAATACTGTACTACAAAGTTATCTGTCAAGTGTTGCAATTTTAAAGTACGCATATACTAACGCGGCAGCCGTACATATTTCCGGTTCACAAATTTGTGCATAATTAACAGTAGACGGACAAGTATGCTCCGCGGCTTATTCGTCTAATAGAAAAGTGTTTAAAACAGCATTCAAGTGAAAAAAAAAAATTAAAATACTTTATAAAGTTTTTCCAATGAAAAAAATGTATTGCAAAAAATGAAATCATTACATTGAGAAATAAAAAAAACTTTTCAATACAAGAAAATAGAATTTAAAAAAAAAATTATAAAAGAAATTTGAAAATTCAGTAAAAAAAAGTTGTACAACATTGAAGTCTCCATTCAAGTGCTAAAACAGATTTACCGATCAACGAAAGTGTACGCACGCAACTCCATTAAAATTTATATGAGCGGTTTGCCTAAAAGTGAGTTTAAAGATCGTAAATTTTTCATATTAAATGTGGCTCAGTTTGAGCTGAAGGTACGATTTCTTTTTAAAATGTGTTATGATCGATTTAGTGTATCCGAGTTACGAGCCTGAAATAATTTTTCTTAAGCTGCACTTCACATACAACTTTGAAAAAGTATTTTATTATCATTTTATTTAAAAAGTAATGATTTTCTGATATGATGCAAGCCATTGTCTTGAACCCAGTAGGAGGATTTGCCTCTAACAGGCAACTGATAACATTTCCGGTTGGGCCGAATCAAACGGCTTTTATTTTTTCATATTATCAACACTGGCAAACCATAAAAAGAAACGGTCTAAGAGGAAGAGGCGTTTCAAGTTATGACACATAAAAACTTTTTAAAAATGCAAAATTCTTCCAAAGACTTTAAAAGCATCTTCGAAAGAGCAATTTGAAAATTGATTTTGAGTTGATATTCTAGAATGATAATTTTTTAGTCTTTGGCATTTTTCCAAAATTATTCGATTTTTTCAATTTTAATAAATTTGGATTAAAAAATTGGCTTCCTTAAATTATTGTTATCAGGAATAATGGGATCAGATACATTACTAAAAAAGGCTTATCCTTCGGCTAAGCGAAGGATTGAAAGTGCCAAAAAGTGTTTATAAGTTATTAAAAGAGGATCGATGAAAGAAAAGTTCTTCTAAAGCTTAAATTTTTTTTCGAAGACAACTTAAAATTTGTAATCTGATTTAAGAAATATATATTCAGAGTATTTGAAATAAATGTACGTATACAATTACAAAAATTAGCAGCAGTAAATCATGACATCGCTCTATAGAAATTATCCGATTATATCAGTTGAGGGAACAAATTTGTAAATTATTTGCTACCAACTTTCGGTACAAGACTGACACTTTGAGAATTTAAGCAAAATTCAATTATTCGGATTGTTCATTTAGCGAAACTTTTAATTGTGGTGAAGAAGCGTTCTTGATTTCCGATATAAGTACTTAAAAATATTTCCTGCTGTAAAAACTGGCTTTGAGCGGAACATCCGATATATCAAGCTGATTGATATGATGGGCAAACATCACTTTCCATAGAAATCGTAATATAAAGCAAATACCACATGGATACCGCTACCACATTCACAATTTTTAGTTGTTCCTTCTATCATTACCAATACTTTTATATCAGAAAATTTTTTTTCATTTACCTGCAATTTTTCTCTGTGTATTTACGGCAACTCTATTCAGCCTCGTAATAAAAAACATTTATTTTCTTACCAAATAAAAGTAAATTTTTACGAGAACAAAAAAGGATATTTAAAATATTTGGTTTCACACAGCTGGCAGTTTCGGAAACATCACGAGATCCAAAAAAAAAAAAAATATCTAATTGTGGTGCAAGTTTTAGCAGAAATAGAGAAGAATTAAGTAAATAAAAAGTAATTATTGTGGGAATGCAAAAAGAAAAACAGATAAATTTGAAGTGTGTAAAACCGATAAATTCTAAAACATTTCGCCATGTGAAATGGCGAGAGGTCATTGCTATCAATTATTATTCGATGGATCTGCAAGTTAAATGCAGCATGTGTTTTACTTGAATTTTGTTTTTGAAATACATATTTTGCACTTGAAGTCCTTTTATCATATGGAAAATAACGAAAGGATGCTAATCCTTAAGCTAAGCCGCTGAAAACGTCTCCCAACATGAAAGCAAGCAATTGTCTTAACACTTGCAAGCATACGTTGCTCAAACAGGGAAATAAAAATTTAATTGAGGGAGTCCCACGTATTAAAAACTGAAATAAAAAATTAATTTCTGCAGGCAAGACAAAAAACTTTAACGCAGCTTTTGTGTACAGTTTGCCGTATTTGTATTTATTTTATTTTCTCATTTCCTTATTATTTTCGAATCTGTTTCCCTCAGCTTTATGTGCATTTCTTGTTGTTCTTGTTCTTGTGCTTTTTTTTGTTTTGTTTTTGTTTTTGTTGCGTTTTATATAATTGCAGCACGATCTGTTGTTTTATTCAAATAAATGTTGTTGGCATTTTATCGATTTAATTTTAATGCCGTGTTACGCATGAAATACAACGCAATGCAATTTTTGCAAAAATTAAAATGAAATAAATGTATTTGTGTGTGTGTGTGTAGTGGTGTGTGCTCTTAGTCCTGTTAATTTGTATATGTAAACAGACATTTAATTTCAATACAGAAAAAAAAAATCTCATTTATTTTCCATACGCATTTTTCTAGAATTTTTTTCTTTTGTTAATTTTAATTTTGTTCTTTCATTTACCAGCTTTTTTAACGTCTCTCGCTTATTTGTGTTCACGCATTTAATTCATCATTTGTGCGGCAAAGTAACAAAAACAAAAAAAACCAAAAAAATATAAAAAATATGGAAAAATTTAAATTATTTTTCCACTTGTGAGCGGAGTTCTTGTTAAATATTTTTTAATTTTACAGCCTAAAGTGAGTTATGAAAAAAAAACTGAAAATTTTTTTTTAAAATTTTCCTACATCGTTTATAATTTTGTTTGGAAAATAGCGTAGGAGTACGTACTTCAACGTACGTTTTCAATTTTGTACCTTGGAAAAGCAGTTGTCGTTTCTTTTTAATACAAAAAAAAGTGAGAGCGGAATACTCTAGAGTAGCAAAAATGTATTTCATATTATCCTTTAGACGATTTATTAGTCACGCAACTCTCAAAAGGTTTAATCCCAAGTTTGATCGCTTTATGCGTGTAAAGATGTGTGAACCCTTTGGGGATTATTCTTTTATTGAAATGCAACTACAATGCAACAATTTATTTATTCACCAACAAAAAGCAAACAGTTTGAAACAAGTATCGTCAATAGATGAATTTATACCGGTCAATTGCTATTCAAATTTATGCTTCTAGAAAATTGTAGAACGAAGTAAATTCTTAGTAATATGTGCTTCTATGTTGCCAATACAATTTCAGTAAGGCAAATCTTTCAGTGTGCTTTTATATTCACCTCGACTGTTTCTGGGCGTGGTAAATGCATTTGTTTAATATAAATTGTTTCTATTTTAATTCCGCAAATCCTCAAATCTTGTAATGTCATTTAATTTTTTGAGCTGCTCCTATACAGTCGTACGATTTGTCAAATATGGCATTCCAGCGGGAACCGTATGCGAGTGTGACCTACAAAGAGTTCTGTGGGGCCAGCCATATCGAAAGTTCATGTGATCAGACTTGCATTTACCTCAAGCCATTTTTGTGCAATAGTGTAGCCCCGCAACCTTATTTTGATGCGAATCACATCAGATGTGATTGAGTTGCATGACTGTGAAGGATAGTGAATCAAAGCCTTTCGCAATTAATAAAAAAGTATTATTGAAATCTTCGTCAAAGGATAAGTGAAAATTCAATTCTAGTTATTGAAATAAATTAAATTTCAAAATTAGAAATCACAAATAGTTCCCCCTCCCACTCTCCCAGTATTGTAATATTTTATCATGCTCTCAATTCTTTCAATATCTATTAAAAATTTTATTTAATTAATATTTATGCAAAACAATAGCTTTTTTTTTGTATTTAATAAATCAAAGCCTACATTTAGGCTTAACACAATAATAATTGTGTAGTTTTCAAAGCTTTTAATTTGTTTTCAATTGATTTTGCCTGAAGCTCTTGGCCTCACTTTTGTTGTAACACTTTGTATGGCAAAATTTTTACTCGCAAATAAATATTATTTACAATTTTCTTTTTTTCCAACTTTTTCAATACAAACCATAATGTTTTTGTTGTATTTGTATGCGGTTGTTGAGTTGGTTGACCACTTGTTTAACTCTACCTCTAAATTAAAAATGAAAACAATAATAATTTTGCAATATAAAAAAAGAAATTAAGGTTGTAGTGTTTATAATAAAAATGTCTATTTTCTGTGTCGTGTTCGCTATGAAGGCCCAATTCACTTGTAATCCTTAATGGCGGCTTCACAAAATGTGAGTAAACAGTGGAACCCCAATCATAAATTGCATCCAGTCGATTGTGCTGTTCTAAAAATATTCTGTGCAAGTAAATTTCATATGCCTGGTATGTTTTTAAAGTATTTATATTTATATTACTGCAATAAAATACTTTCCACATCTATGTCTGTACATTTTGAAAATGGATTAATTTAGATATCAGTTGGACGCATAATTGCTTATTTTATGATCAGTGTTGACAAGAATTCGGTATAGAAAGAGACCTAAACAAGTCCTGAGAAACGCCAGAATGTGTCTTCGATAAGTTACTGATGAATGTAACACGGAAGATAAAGAAGATTTAGTTGATATAAAGCTTTTTATCGAATGGGGTGCAGTTCGACGAAAAGTGTTCTCAAATTTACCCTCTATTGGTTTATGTTAAGAACGTGTTGTTTCTGGTAGTGAAATTTTTTGTCTTTCTGAGAAAAATATCGTTAAAACTGGGTGAATATGGAAGACTGTGAAGAAGAGACAAGGACCATTCCAGGATAAATATTCTTTTACTGATGGTTCCTCACGTGCATACCCCGTACAAGATATTTTGGAAGTTTCTGTGAATATTTCACAGAAGAAATTTCTCTCACTGTTTTTCAACATGATTACTGTACAACATCTAGACTTACTATAAAAAGAGATATCGGAAAGTATGCTCCTATTGAAAATAGATTATTTTGGGCATGGTGAATGTAAGCAGCATGTTGCCGTAATCAACAATCAGCTGTTCCATTTGCCGCTTTGTATCTACGTATTTAGTCACTAAATGCGGCATGCATTAAAACTGCAAATTTCAAAATAAATTGATTTGTTTTGTTTAATATTAAATTGAATAATAAAAATTTTCTTAATTTTTTTTGATATTCTGATTTAAATAATTTCAAAATGTTTTATTAAATTATCGTATTAACTTAAAAGCTCTTACTTCGCTCCTTTGTGTACTTTGTAAATTGAATGCAAACTATTTTTCATTAACATTGAGAAAAACATGTTTTGAAAAAATCTTAAAAAAAAGAAATAAATTTCATTAAAAAATTATTAAAAAATTGGATTATGTTTTATAATCATATAATTGTATACTACGGTTTCAAACAGCAAAAAGAAAGTGAAATACAATCTCGTTTTCCTGCTTTGTTGCGCTGGTAAATTTATTTAAAATAACCTTTTGACTGAATAATGCAAAAAAGCATTTTACTTATGAGATTTTTTTTTTTTGCTCTTCTCGGCTTTTCATTTCATTTTCGTTAAGAGTCAAAAAGGATATAAAAGCAAATGAAATAATGCTAAACTGGCAACGCTTTTGTTAACACTGCCGAAAATTTGAATAAGTGCTACCACTAATTTACTATTAAGTGGTTATTTAAAGAATATTGTATGAACGTGAATATTATTTTATAACGCCTTGTGGAATGGAAAAGTGAAAATTTGAAATGTTTCTTTTATTATATAATTTCTGTCTTAAATGAATAAACATAAATCCCGTTTGTGTAGCATATTTTTAGGCAGCATATTTGAATGTTGAGATTCGTTATAATAATAAAAAATATAAAATGCTCGTGAATGCTCAAATGCCTTCATGTGGGATGCCTTTTTTTGTTTCCCGGTAGAAACAAAAATAATTAAATTCTTCTTAATAGTTATTCGTATTGCCTTAGTATTTTGCTGCTCGCTTTATATACGCGAACAGTTTGCATTACACTTTTATTTTTACCATTCAACTTGTTATTTAAATAATAATGAATTGGGCTTCGTTTTTTTAGTCAGTCGGTTGTTTATTTGCAAATATTTTATTTATATTTTACATTTATTTTTTAAATGTTTTACATACATTTATTCAGCATTGTGTTTATTTTTATAGGCCGCTGTTGTTTTCACTGTTGTTTTTTAGTTGGTCAACCGTTGAATTATCAATTTCGTGGTATAACTTGTGGTAAATAAGTGCGGTGAACTTCAATGATTTTTCAAGGTTTGGCGATTGTTGTTCTTTTTTTTTACAATACGGTGTACTTTTGTTTATAAATTTTTAAAATTAATTCGAAGTACGTGCTGTAAAATTGCTGAGAAAGTTAAATGCTTGCCAACATGTCAAAAAGTGGATAATAAATTCTTAATAGACTACATAAACTTTAACAAGAAATTGTGCAAGAGAGATTCTCTCTGTAGGATTTAGAATTTTTTTTTTTTTTTTGAGGGTGAGGTCAAAGTTTGTTAATAATTGTTTCGTGTGGTGATTCCACTGAAAAAACAATGCCTCCTCTTTCTTAGCCAAACTTCTTCATGGAACTGCTTTCTATACTACTACAGGAAGAAGATGACTGATAGTCCCATACAGGAAACTAATTGGCATCCATCTGGTGGGCCCATCATATTAGTAGGGCATCGTCGTTGGCTAAATTTAGTATTCTACAGATTTACTTGTGAAAATTAAATGGAATCTAATTCAATTAATTAATCAATAAAGAGAACCATGGAAGTTCTAAAGAGGGGGAGGAAGTAATTTTTTATCTTTTTAATTTATTTTGTATTCCTTGATATTTTTAAGTTTATTGTACAATATTGCTCTTTACTCGTTGTATTTATACGAAAAAATGTTGTTGACTTTTATTGGCAAAAAATACGTGTTTGCCTGCCTTAGAAGTCTCACATTGGCAATAAATAATTGACTTAAAAATAATGTGGCCGCGATTTTAAAATAATTCAAAATAATTTTATTCAATATTAACTCTACTTGTAAGTGAGGAAAGGCAATAAATTGTCATTGAAACAAACTGGGAGTGTTTTGATTGAATTCTAATCAATTATTTTCATTACAAACTAAATGCGTTTTGCTTTCGATTTGATATCAAGCAATGCCTGGCCTGAAACCAAAACATATACGAGTAGTTAATTTAACAAATCAAGATTAAAATTACAGAATTGTGGAAAAAAATTATGTATGTATGTATTATTTTCATAAAACAAACTGGCAATTTGGACAAACTGTTTATGCTTTTCATACGAATTTTTTACTAAAATCGACTCTTTAGCTCATTAATGCGTGCTGCGCAGGCGTTTTTTTTTAATTCTTTTTATAGCTGAATCAGGTATCCAGATGATCTGAAATATTTTATGATTCTGCGGGTTTTACATGGCAGCTGAGAAATTTAATTTATGATTTTTGAATTCTGTTGCTTCTCGTCAAATACGAGTACACTAGAAGAACTTTATTCAACTGCATCTGATAAGATTGTATTCATAATAATTAAGAGAGCGGCAGGGGAAGGAACGGCGGTGCATTTATATCTATTAAATGTCAATCGTGTTGTTTTTCTTTTAGCTTCAAATTACGATTTTTGACATCCTTTGCAAAAGTATTCCGTATCGTGTTTATATCCTTCATGCGCCAAAAGTGTCGACAACAAAGCGATATTATCTTTTGCCATTTTCAAGCCAATCATCTTGCTCCTGCCATGGCTCTTGCTCTTCAATTACATAATTTTTATTTTTATTTATTTTTTATTATTTGTTTTTTGCATTAAAATAAATCCCTGCAATAAACTGTTCATAATTAATAAGTATTAACTGACATTTTCTATCCAGCACTTGCCAGCCATACGTAAATTTTAAACAACGATTCGCAAAAAAATAATGGAAATCCCTTAAATCAATACAAATAGGTAAACGCATACTTACAAGTACATAAATCTGCTGGCTTTAATTAATAAATTTTAAATCTTTGAACAACAACAAAAAAAATAAAATAAAATCGAATACCAGCAGTATCCTGGTATTAAATAAAACAAATGACAAATAAACTGCAGGCAACCGAAATATTCGTCCGCAACACGAGAACGAGAGTTAATTAGTTGCATTAATGCTTTAAAATCATATTGATAAAGCGGGCAGCTGCAACTGCAGGAAAAACAACTGCAAACAGAAAATAAAAATGAAAATGGAAGAGATGCTTGCGGTTCGAAGGTGGGCTGTTTTTATTTTTTTTTTTTTAATTACTTAAGCTGGAAAGCTTTTGGCTTGTAAGCAGGAAACACATAGGATCTGGACAGGAATCGAACCGACGACGTCCGGTTTAGTAGGCTGAGCGTTACTCATTCGCCTACGGAGGCATCCAATAATAATTTTGTAGTGAGATTTGATGCATACGAGTTCTTTTAAATACTGAATCATGTAATTTATTGCCTTTCAAGTAAAATCTCAACGAAGTAAATTTCCGACTCTGAAAAATAAAATATTTATTTTTTCAAATTCATATTTTTGGTTGTAGAAGTAAAAGAAATTTCTTTTTGATAAAAATAAATGCAAGTTTTTGCTTTACCTGAAAAAAAAACTATTAGCTGATCATGGAGTTATAAACTTCTTTTGTCACCTCCGATGTTTGAAGGAATATCATTTTCCTACATGTTGCTCAAGACAAGATTTTGTTAAAAGTCGATCGAAATATTCAAAATAATTTTGCGTTGGCTGCTTAGCCAAATTAAATCAGGGCAAGGACCGTAACGGTGTAGTAGCACTGCTCAAGTCGCAGAATGACTAGCGTGAGATAAATAATTGGCCACACTTTTACCAGCAAATACTTTATAAATCCGCTACTCATTAATAAAACTACTGGATGAAAATATTTTCTATTTGAAATATTTTATCAAAAAGGAAAAGGGAAAATATTTTCATTTATATTCAACAAAGAGTCCTTGCCGTTCTTTTTGTGAATGTGGAATTGGTGGTTTTGTTTAATATTTCCATCTTAATTTCCATAAAAAGGATATTAAATATAAATAAAGGATATGAAAAAGTAACTTTTGTTGCATGCAAAACATTACAAAGAGCCGACCGCTGGGCAAATAAACAAGAAATTCTGTTTAAAATATGTTTCCATTTTTTCCGGATTATGAATCTGAATAAAATGAAAAACAATAAGAAAAAAAAAACAACGGAATGAAGAGATTTAAAACTTTAATCCTGCCATAAAAGTTTATTATCAAGTATGAAATTATATATTTCACAGTAGTTTGCCGGCAATGTTGGTTATTGGTTGCTGGTAAACAACAACAAATTTACAATAAATAACTGGAAGTGTGTTTAACACAGACACAGAAACTATAATGGAAACAGCAACAACAACATACCACTCCAATAATCATCAATAAGAATTACACGTTGTTCAACTGCTGCATTAACAACGGCCCAACCAAACCCTGTGGTCGAGCAGTGCAAACGCCCACTATCAGTAGACATCATTATGACAGTGATGATGATAATGGTGATGATGATGCTGGAGATGACAATGATGATTGTGATGGAAGCGGTTGTTTGTTGTCGTTAAAATATAAAAAATATAACAAGATTTTCTGTTATTATTGTTACTTTTGTTGTCAAGTGCTGCTGATGATGATGACGGCTGGTAAAACTTTTTGTTGGTTTTATTATTATTTCGGCTCTTGTGCTCGGCTGCTAATGACTTAATAAATCATCGTTCTCACCAATTGTGCCAATTGAATGAGTTAAACAGATGTGTTGCTGTGGCAACCAATAACGTAAAAACCATCATCATCGCCAACAACATTTTACCACCACTGGCCACCAGAACCATCAAAAGCAGAGCCCTAAAAGTAGTTTCGCTACAAATGCAGTATCAAAATGACCAAAAATAAAACTTTGCTTTCGTTGTTGTATTTACGCTGAACACCAGTGAAATCTGCAACATGCTTGATCTCATGCCTATAAGAGATGGCAGTTGACGATGCTGGTGCTTTTGATGCAGTTTGCAAAAACTACAAGTGGACCTCTATAAAATCGGCGCTGAAAACATAATTCAATAAAAATCCACAAATTCCTTTAATCCTTAATATTCATTAAATAGGTGAGCGAATAAAAAGCTGGTGAACAGTGCGAGTGGTGAAGGTGCTTCATGTGTTACAACAAAGTAAAATGAACAGAGGTAAAGTTCGAAACCGAAACCATCTCAAAGGCTTTTCAAAAGCTTTCCCTCTTAATTTATTAGCAATCAATTTCTTTTACATTTGAAAAAATCATCATTATTAAAAATTTGCGTTGCTGTCAAACTGTTTTAATCCGACAGATGTAGATTCTCTTCCTATCCTAGCAAGAAATCTGGAAAAAATTATTTATTAGTTTGGTACCTCAAGTAAGAAAGCTTTTCAGCAAATCTTGACAAATCTCTTTCATACTAGCACATTTCACTTGAAAGGAGTTTGTACATTTAAATTTTCTATATCATTTTTTTTGCTTTCACTCATTATAGTTTTATTTAGTTGCAAAGGAGAAAGACAAGAGATGAAAAGACAAGAAGCATTTAACAATTTATGAAAAAGGTATGTGTAACCCGCTCTCAGTTTGTGGAAGGAACATTATTCCTAAATATAATGTTCCTCTCTGCTGAATTCCTTTTTGTTTTTATAAAAATTTATATTTTCTCGATTGTTTGTCTTGCGATATTAAAATGGTTACTGATATTCTACCAATTGCGATATTTTCTTAATCCCGTATCAAACCACATTCATTATATGATGTGAATAAGTAGTTGATTAGCTTTGCTGCAAATATTTTTTTAACAAAATTTGCTTAGCAATGCATACTGTAGGCGCACTTGTTGTGACTCTCACAGCCATGTTGGCTGTGATTGCATTACACGGCTTTGCTACTGCAGCCACCAATTAAAACTACTCATTTAGTGGGCAGCACACACAAGCACAAACTCTTGATAAAGCATTTAAATAATAAATGCAACATGGATGCGTGAGCACTATTTTTCACTGCCTGTATGCGTACACGAATGGTTGCAGGGATTAAAATAATACTGTTTATTAGCCTGTAACCGGTAACTCGTTTGTCGAGGAAAACGAAGTCGGAACTTTAAGGAAAAAATTTTAGTTTTTATCACAATTTTATTAGTATTAAATTTAACAATAAGGATATATTTTTATTTCGCATAAATTCATTCCACTTCCGTTCGTCACTCTAATGTCCTTAAGTGTAAGCCTGCAAGTCTATTCGAAAGAGATTTTTCTAGTTTAAATATCTGGTGCTGCAAAGTTGTAGGACACTGGCACAAGATTTCCTATCATTGATGTGCTTGTTTCTCTTTAAATAGATGGCAGTCTGCATTATTCGGAGAAGGATAACTTTCATGCTTTTTGCCTTGAGCCAATAAAATGCCAGTCGGGTATTATCCCTATGTCCTGATATTGGACACAGAAGAGTCCTGATATTCGCCAATATATATATACACAATTTATGCAATAAATGAATTTTTGAAAAAATATAATAAATAAAATAAAAAGCAAACAATCACTTTAAGCGGTATAGCTCTTGGCTCATGGCGAGATGAAAAACGCAGCAAATTGTGCGTCATCGTGTCAACTGCATGAGACATGAACACCAGTCCTCGCTGTTAAGGTACTTGAATTTTCAATTAATGTGCTGTTTTGGACTAGATATGATTGAGGCTTGTAAGAGTATGCAAATCCAATTGTTTTTTACTTTTCTTACGGCAATAAAAAAAAGCTTGCAAATTGTGAGCTTTCAAAGTACGACTGAGAGCCGTCCGATTATGGCAAACAAGAAGTCCGCGCTTAAAACTAAAAGTTTGAAATTTTATATGAAAGTTCAGCTCAAAACTCAAAATGTTTTTTCCCCACTGAATGAAGAGGATTGGAGAGTCGTGATGAAACTTAAAAAAATTTTCAGGAAATATCTTACATTTTGTGAGATATATTTGACTTGCCATATGTCGTGGCTTGACTGCTTGAAAGTTGAATTGTGTATAGTCTAGACGAAAACTGATTTATAGATTCAAAGTCTAAAGCATGTTTACAAAGCATGGCTTTTAAAACTTCACCGACTTACTAGACGTAAGTGAGAAGCGGCGCAACTTTACGATTTCTAATCATAAGATATTTATTAAAGTAGAAACCTTCGAGCATTCAAAAGTCAATTAAATTATTAGCCAATAATGTGCTTGCAAAGATAAATGGTTTTTCTTTTCTAAAAATCTAAATCGTTTTAAAATTTAGACTCGTCATTCAACTCAATATGAAAGCAAATTTCATATATTCAGTTTTTATATTAAATTTATCGTTTGCCTGGCGAGTACGAGAATGTCTCATATTGAAACATATCCGCTCTATTATTGAATTTTAATCAATATTGTTATTATTAAAGCTCTGCTTTGGTTGTTATCTGTTTTATTCACTTTGTTTTCTTTTTGTATGACGATAATTTATGTATTTCGGGGTGATAAATTTGTGCGTTACAAAAATTAATTCAATTTGTTGTGGTTGCGTTAGTGGCAGTGTCAGTGGCTCTGGCAATTGCCTGGGTAGTGGCTACTGTAAGCCGTTCGTTTATGTTTAATAAGTATTATAAATATGAAGAAATAAAATAAATATTTATTTAATTTTTGAGTAATTGCGAGTGCCTGGTGAGAACACATGTGGGGGCGTATGAGTGTTGTATCAATTAAAGGAACTGGAATATAAAGTATACGTAACATCTGATAGAGAGCTTTTACTGTGGGAGAGAGTTTAAAGTTGCGAAACAGTTTATTATATAGTTTAAGTTGTTGTTTTACTGCAAGTGATTTCTATAACACAAAATTAAACCACTTTTGTCCTTCTGAGAGGTCGAACAAGACAAATTATTTCTATTGCAATTGATCATCTATTGCTCCATAAAATTCATGAAGGCGGGCTTTTCTTACTTTTTTAGCATGGAGTTCTTTCTTTCTTCATGATACAAAAAAAAAAAATAATAACCGGCTGAAGTTGCAATTATTTTTCTTGTCTTCTCGAATGTATTTGTAATTCTGAATACGAGTATTCTATAAAATTTCGAAAATAAATTCAATCAAATTATGATTTTATGTACAGTAGAATAAAATTAATCCATTTCTGGAAAATATATAATTCGCTATATAATATAATATATAGTTCTACTAGTGGTTTGTATATTTCATTTATAATTTATAACAACAAAAAACCTTTTGTAAAAAATAATTTCAACCAATTAGATTTTTAATTGGATTTCCTTACATCTGTGTTTTTGGATTTTTGTTTTTTTGTATTATTTTTATATATTTTTAGTTAAAATTTTCTTAGCAATTAGCATCAATATTTACACAGTGCTTTCAAAATAGATCCATTTTGTATAAGGAAATGTTTGAAGGTAATTTCTTTTCAAAAAAAAGAGACTTTCATAGGCAAGAGATTTATTTCTTTTCTAAAACACACCCTCTACTAAAGTCCCACTCTGCATATAGAAGACATTCAAGTAAACCTCGTCAAGCATCTTTTTGTTTCGCTTTTTATTCGTTGCATTTTCATAATTTCTCAGTAACGTTTTTATCTTTTTGCAATTGTGGCCACAAAATTTTCACAGCAAAAATCATTTTGTATACAATTCAGGTACCTCTGCTTTTTGCATTTTAAATTGAATGCGTAGCAGTGGAATTCGTATATAAAACCACAAGAACCAAAGTGACAAACAAGGACCTCTTTATGAACGATACAGCCCCATGAAGTACGCGAGTGTACTGCTCAATTGCATTGTTTTCACATTTCAAATAAACTTTTTTCCCTCAACTTATTGCATGCATGAAGCGGCCACGATATTAATGGGGGAGAAAAACCGAAAAAATGTCCTCAAAAAACCGAAAACTTAAAAAAAACAATACTCGGGGCTAGAAGGATATAAATCCGAAAATGTACACGGCAATGTGTGAAACACCAAAACAATGCACCGGAGTCGCATAATCAACCAACCAGTCAGCCAGTCCACGAATCAACCAGACGACCAAACAATTTGTGTGCAACAACTATGATTCCGATGATGCTACTACAGAAAGGAAAAAAAAACTAACTGACACAAAAGGCCAACGAAAATAAAAGAAATGAGAATAAAACAAATAAGAAAAACTGCACACAGAATAAACGACAAGTGCATATTAAGATGACCATCGAAAACAGGCCACAGTTACATGGAGGATAACAACAGCTTGTTTCACCACCAGCGCCAGCACCAGCACAACGGCAACTGCAGTAGCAACAGTGGCTTCATCACTTTCTGCAACCTCCTCATCATCAGCACAATTGCCGAGCATTTTTATTTACTTTTGCTCACTGTTTATTGTAGTTTATTTTGCCACGAAAAATAACCGAAAAATCAAATAAAACATACGCACTGGACTTAAAGCGAATAACTGGAAAAAGGACAACGAACGTTTTATACATACAAGAACATTTGCGGCATGCAAAAAAAAAGAGGAGGGGAAAACAATAAAGTGCATAAAACAGAATGCAAAGCGAGGCAGGATAAATGAAATCTGTTTTTAATAAAATGGAAGCTGTAAACATGGAAGGTTTATCTGAAAACCTCTGGAATAATCATAACTTTATAAGTGATAAGTCTCATTAAGTTCTCAGCAAGGAGTTCAGTTTTTCCCCACACTACTACAGCAGCAGTGGAACTTAAATTTCTCGGTACTGTTAAGGGGGGAAAAAAGTTGTTCTCGTCTTCACATCTCATCTCATTCTGCATAGAATAAGTTTTGAATATTTTTCTTTCATTTTCTTCTCTTCATATTCATCTGAAATATTCGGTGACTTAAATATTTTTTTTAATTTCTTTAATTAATAAATAACTTTAATTTCTTTTTGAAAATGTTATATTTGCTTTGTTATATTTACTATGCATGCCTTTGCATGCTGTTGCATGCATGATTTCATTGCTCTTTCAATTTACGTTATTTATTTATTAATGGCGAGCACAGTGGAGTCGATTTTGTGAATTTATAATCCGTGCAAGAGTTACAACAATTCCAACTTTTTTAAATCTCACCAATAAAAATTTTTCCCATCAAATTTATTTTCCTTACAATCTCGCACCTGCCTTGCCAAAACAACATGTGAACTCCAAATATTGGAATCCTTCAATGCACTGTACTCTTCTTTCCTTAATTTCTTATTTTAATTTCCTACAGCAAATATTTATGCCTCCACATTTGTAATCATATCGAAACCAAAATAAAAAATAAATACAAAATGCTGTAAATACAAGAAGGATGACGTGTTAATGCATTTTTCACTACCTTGTTGTGGGCTTTAATACAAACTACATGAGAAATACGTTAACAAAGAAAGCAAACGCTAACAGAATGAATAAAAATAAATAAGACAAAATGTGGAATTTAAAAACGGCCAGGAAGAAGCGGAAACCGTTCAACTGGCCAAATGCATTACCTCACGTAACTTTCACAAACTTTTTTGTTTATTTTTATAGACCTGAACGCAGGCTTTTTTAATGTGCCATTGCGGCTTCGGCGATGGCGATGATGCGGAAGGTGTTTGGAGAGGAAAGTGTAAAAATAAGAACACATTGTCCGGGTTTGTTGCATGCTGCATATGAAAGCTCGATGACGATGACATTGATGATGACGATGATGATGACTATGCAACAATGTAATTGTTATTGTTGTTGCATTGCGTTGCTGACCTGATCAGCATGATGAAGCAACAACTTCTGTGGTTCAAGCCAACCCCAGAATTGTGTTGTTGTTGCATTACTTTTATTTTTGCCATTTTCATTATTTTTTTATGTTTGTCCTCAGCATATGTTTGTTTTCATTTCGAACTCCCCTCCTGCTGATGTTGTGTTATTGTTTGTTAATTTTTTCCATGTTTTTGTAGTTAAATTTTTTATATTGTTTTTACATGTTTGATACCCATACAAACGTATTTATTATTCGTATCGTTTTTATTGCTGCTGTTGTTGTTGTTCTTGTTGTTGTCGTTGTATTTGTTGTTTTCGTATGTACTTTTCGCTTACTTGACCACATACGGTTGCTGATTTTTGGTTTTGCCATAATTTCCATTGTTATTTCTTTTTCCACCGTTTCTGAACATGTATGTGTTTTCTTTGGATGTTTGGATGTGTGTGTGTGTGCGAGTATGCCTGCGGATGCGAGTGTATGTAATTTTAAATGGTTTGTCATATTTTGCTTTTTGTTTTATTTTGTTTTTAAATCGTTTGCACGTTGTTGACATTTTCAAATGGGCCTTGTTGTGCATCTACACTGACTGGCTTTATGGTGGCTTCTGGTTAGAGGCGTAAAACGAATTTAACTTGTTTTCTCACTACTGTGGCTTTTCTTTCAATAACAATGTTAATAAATTATGTTGTTAAGTTCACGTTGCAGTTTTTATTTCAATATTTTTTTGTGCCGTTGGCAGGTTCTACTGGTTTCAAGGAGTCAATTGCAAACCTCGTAAAAAATAGTTTAATTACAGTTTCCACGAGGGCAAAATGCGTTTGAAGCTGTCTTGGCAACTGGTGCGAGTGACGAAAAATCATTTTACTTATTCTTCTTGTTGTTTCGTCTCTTCATCGAATTTATTTAAATAATAAAAAAACATTTATTTTTATTAAATAATTTAACAAGTTGTTCAGAAATAGTTGGTATTCAATTGGCGGCAAAAAATTCAAAGATTGTATAAGAAATGCATATATATAAAATGGGAATATATTTGTAAAGAATTATTTTAATTTATTAAAATATTATAAAGCATTTAATTTTCTTTCTCATTCCTATAGACGATATTAATCATTGAATTTTCAAAATACTTAGAATAAGTTTTCATCATCTGAAAATTTTCAAATGCTTTTTGAAGAGTCTGCTTGAAACTTTGTTGTGAAATAAATTCTAATATAGTATATATTATAGTGAATATTCGATTATATGAAATATAAAATACATAATAATTGTTTCTTTCATAAAGAACTATTGCTTAGTTTAATGTATCAAAGAAGGACCTGCACACCAGTTAAACAGATTTTTCAGTCCTTGGTTATTCGAAAGTAAAAATATCCTTTCCAGTTTATCTGTGCTTACAGAGATAAGTCTCCACTTTTAGGCATTTATCTCCCCGATGGTAAAAGAACAACCCCGAAGGCAAAAGCCTTCAAAATAAACAACCGCAAAATTGTCTGAAATTTTCGAGACACCAGAAAGTATTACAAGACTTTGAATACGAATGAAATTAATGCAATCCATCTCTACTTTATATAAATATTTTACTAAATTAATAGAAGCAAAAATGTTTTTTTCATGACAATCATTATGTACGTAACTTCTGAGTGGATATTCCAAAAATTATATTGATTCGGAACTATTAAGGAGTTGTTCATTAAATTACAATTTTCAGTAAAAAAGCCTCAAAATACCTCAAACCAGGAATTTAATTTTTCAAAATGTTTTAAAATTTAACATAATCGGCTCTTGAAAAATATTATTAATAGTAAATATATGTGATTAGTATCCTCCAACACGTAAATTTGACGCACATATTATTTCCTGTATACCCTTCTGCTGGCGGTTTCTATTGGAATCGTAATAAAATAGAATTATTGTTACCGCATTAGCATTTTAGTGCGCACGGTAGTACACTTTTCCATTTTGTAATTTTACTTGCCTTTATTACGCCAAAGCAAAAGAGTATAATATCAGTTCTTGGTTACAAATTTAATATATTTTACGTTTTTATGTTTAAGAAAATATTTATGTTTTTGCATAATTTTTAACTTTTTAAGAAAATCTAAAATTGAAATAAAAAATATTACTTTGAATGTTGTAAAATAAGAATTGTTATTATAAATAGAGAAGAAAATACATCGCACGAAAAGTATGCAATTTCTAAATGGTTTGCACGTGTCCTTTGCCAGCAATATGGTGCCACTACAATAGATATTAGTCTATATTGCAAGATTAAAATGAATATAATTTTTTACACTAATCTTACAGTATTCTTTGGCAATTAAAAGTGGTTTCCGATAATAATCAAGTCTCTAAAAGATCTCTAAATCAATTACCAATATTGGTGGTAAATCAATAATTTAGAGAAATATTTTTTTTAAAAATAATAAAAAATTGGCTCTTCGAAAAATGAATTTATTTACAATGCCCAAGAAAAGCTGTGGCACACTTCCATACATGTGAGCACATATAAATACAAACATACTGACACATTTAAATTATTTTCTATTTGTAAAAACAAAGAGACATAAAACGATTTGGGGCCTTTCTATATAGATATGTGTGTATATATGTCTGTATACATGTATACATCTTTTAATTGATTTTGGTTTCACTTTAGCTGAAGAGTTGCCTTTCAAATTTTAATTTCTAATTTCATTAATTTTTAGCAATCTGACTTGCTTTATTTGATAAAAAAGCCAACAAAAACAAACAGATGCAACTAATAAAAACTAATTTCTCACAATGTGTGCCCATAAACAAATCTTGCTATTGTCAATAAAAACAAATACTTGTCAATTAAAATGCTTCAATGGATTGAAGTGAAATAAATCAATAAAATAAGTTTCTAAATTGCTTGTACAGGTAAGCACACGATCATTTGTATTCCTCGTATTTGTAAATCTGTGTGCATATGTATGTATGTGTGAATGCATTTGCCGAGTTATATTCCATAAATACTTCGATTTGAATGTAAAAAGTCAGGAAAACAAATAAACATAAAAAGAAAAACACAAAATTTGTTAAAAATCATTTTTAATTGCATGTAAAATACATACTCGTACATTGTAATTCACAGACAAAGTAAATACTTTTCCTGTTTCGAGAGCAGAAAATTTCCTTAAATAGAAGCCAGCAAACAAAAAATAAAGATTGAGTATTATTTGTGGAAAATCAAAGTAAACATAACAACACAACTTATGGCCTACCAATATTATTCCACACAACTTCAATACCACAAAACGTGGTTAGTTTTTGGTAATAACCGAAAATCTGCATTTGCCACAAAAGGCAATAAAGAATAAAATAAACCAAAAAAAAATAAGAAAAATAAAATGGAAATAAAAAATTAAATGCTGTATAAGTGCATTCACTTGTGCGAGTACATATTTACGCCAAAAATATTTTCTTGTGTATTTTTGTGTGCTCATATAAGCAGAATATAAAATAACAAAAAAAAATTATATTTAAGACCGCATATTGCATGAATGTTCGGTGCTGAAAATAATAGGCAGTTTATTCCTCTTTAGCCTTTTCTTAAAGGGTTTTAAACTCCAGTCTGTAGTCACCATTTGTCGAGTATGTCGAGTATGTGAGTTTGTAAGGTTTTCCTTTCTTATTTAAGTTTCTGACCACCACTGAGTTGAAATAATTTTACACAATTTTCTGGTAGGCCACAGACAACTACTGCACTTGCACTTACTTGCAACAGGAATTTTGTGCAGTTGGCTAAATGCATTGCAACTCAAATGCATTTGTGGGTATATTTAATCTCTGTAAAAGTAAAGAATTATTTATTGCTCATTTGCAGAGCCTGTTACTTGCAAGCAGAGAAATAAAATAACAGGAGAAATGCATGAGAAGAGAATGTTTTTGCTCTGCAAATTTTTTATGTTAAAAAAATTATTTCAGAAAGCAGAAAGCAGTAGTTTTAAAACCACTTTCTGGATATAATTTTCAACTTTTAATAGATGCGTGTATATATTTGTATACTATAAAAAATATTAGATTTCAAAAATAACTAAAAATTTAAACGAAACGAAAGTTTCACTATAAAAGTGCGGTTTTTCTTAATAGACAAAAAGTTATATAGACACTTTAGCAAAAAAAAAAAAAATTCAGGTGTAAAATTCCAATTTTTATTAGAAAAAAAAATATTACAAACATACATACATATATGGAAATGAATTTTTTCTAGCGAAAGTAAATACTTGTTGCCCTGATGAAGTAAATCCTTGCATAGTCACCTTTTAGTAGGAATTGATATTGCAAATGTTTACAAAGACGAAGTCTCTACATCAAATTATTTGCACAACAATCTATTCAAGGATTAAAAAAAAAATCTTGTTTATTTATTTTTATAATTTTTTATATAAAGTTGGCAATAAATACATTATTTCATTATTATCATTTAATATGAATTCTTATAAGAAAAAGCGAGGAAGAAATTTAATACTGTAAAATAATGTGCTGTGCCACGCTACAAAACTGCGATATGTGCTTTTATTTTGTATATAGGTTGTGAACTGATCGATATCGTAAGTAATTTTACAAAAAAAAAAAAAAATAATAATTAATAAAACTAATTTAATTATTTCGCAAAATTTAAAATATTTGGTTTAGAATACGTCATACGTCTTTACCAAGCAAAAGAAACAAATTAAAAACACTTCATTTTATATGAAACAAAATTATGAAAGAAAAGCTCTAAAATGTAAATTTTCATGTTCTATAATTTAAATTTGAAAAAATGAAAACATTGTTTCATTTGTCATAGAACTTCCCATGGGAATCACTTATTAATTTAAATATTCACATAAGTGAATACGAGAACATTTAATTGCAAGCATATGCAGGAATTTCCTATTTAAATGTAAGCAATTCATCAGGAGAGCGTTGAGACAGTAGTAATTTTAACACACATGGAGTAACTTGCTAATTAACGCAAATATTCATTTACATCCTCAACACTTTCATTCCTGCAAAGTGAGTGTATGGAGATCACATACATAAATAATACTCGTAATAGTACTCTTAAGCCAACGTAATAGAGCAATGAAATCAACTCAAAATGAAAGCAACAAAAAACAGCATGCAGGCAGACCACCTATTCAACCAACCATTAGCAGCTAAACTGTGCAGATAATATTTGCTCATGTACGCTTCCACATGCTTGTTCAAACATTTAATGCCAGCGACAACAACATTCACCAACTAATACAACAACTGCAAACTCATCTCCGTTTAAAATGAATGTGCCGTTTGTTTTTGTGTTTGTTTTTGTTTCTGTTTTTACTTTAATATGGCAAAACAACACTTGCGCTCTCATGTACTGAACAGCAACAACAACAAGTCCTCTTCGTCTTGATTGCAGCGCCAGTAGAGCAAAAACAACATAAACTGAGTACTCGTAAATGGTGTTGTTTTTGTTTTACTCTGAACTTTTGTTTTCTTCTTCTTTTTCTATTGTGGATACACGTACAAATGATTACTACCACTACCAGAGACTAATACTACTACTGGTTGGCTAACTTTGGCGCTTGAAAATTAAGCAACAAAATAAAAAACAACACATGAATCAAATGAAATGGATTTGAGAAAATAATAAAAAAATCGGATGTACAGACACACATGCATCACGATAATAACCAAACCAGAAAACGCAACCCAAATAAAATCAACACAAATTTTCCACACATCATCACTGACGCAACAACTAAACGCATTCTCGTCCTTCGTGTCACGTAAAAATAAATTAAAAAATTTTAAAAAAAGTAGAAAACAGTACGCGGGTTTAGTGCAATAATTAAAAATAAAAATTCATAAATAATAATAAACATTAAAATTGTGCAAACGAAAGTCAAAGTGTAGAAATTTCTTTGCCGGTTGATTGTGTGTGCACTTTTGGAAACCACCTCCAAAATTTAAAACCCACCCATCCATCACATGTGGCCACAGTTTAGTGGTTTTTTGGGTTCTAAAACAATCAGCGTCTTCGGAAAAAGTGAAAATATTTAGAGGTATAAATTGAATGGAAATATTTGTATTTAATTAAGGAAAAACTAATAGTGGAATATAAATTTTTTTAATTTTTTTACGAAACTCATACGAGCATTTAAATGTTGGAGCAAATGAACAATATTAAGTGAATTAAATTACAACTTTAAACAAATGAGAAACTATTTTTCAATACAATTTTTTGTTTATATTAAAAACTATTCGGCTTAGATTCCCAAGTGGCGTCTACTGTGGTATCGAAGAAGTGCAACATGTTCAGATTTGATGCAATTCACTCGCATATTAAAATCAATTAAAACAATTAAACAGAAACTTATAATAAAAATGAATGTTTTCGTTAAACCAACTTTACGTCGTCCAGCATTCCAATAGCTGAAATTATAAAATCAATATAAGTGACTTTTGATAAAATTGCGTTATCAGGGGGTTTTCTAAAAGTTACTTATTTTAATTCGTTCAATCTAGTTTGTGCAAGATTAGATTCTACATCAGTTTCTACCTGCATAAAAGTGCGATGGTGGCCCAAACTTTGTCAATAGTTTTTGTGAACTCTGAGAAATTTTGCAGCCTTTTTGCAAAATTAATGCATTTTATTGCTATAATTAAAAATTTTATTTTTTAATTGGCACTTGCAACCGGGTTTAATTAATTCTTTTATTACTGAATTTTGTTTGTTACTCATATAAAATTTAAAAACTCTTATCCGGTTTTAAAAAGCTTTAGAAGTAACGAATGCATATAAAAACGAAAAGAAATAAATGAGAATTATTTCGAAATTTAAAAAATTTATAAGAGGGCATGGAAATGTTTTATGAAAACTACACATTTCCTTAAAAATAAAAAACAATAAGTTAAGTGCTTTCTTAAATTTAAAATATGTTAACTGGTCCTACTATTTTCATATCAGCCGGACTACATTTAAAAACCCTTTCAAATTTGCTCAACAAAATATTAAAGTTGTCTTTTACCAACAGAATTTATTAACATTTTATTAACAAAAACAATTCATTTAAACGCCTTTATGGAATATAAATTAAAATTTTTTTTAAATAAATATTTTGTTTTTTCTTCTTTTTTTTGTATTTTATTTATTTTTAAGTCATTTTCTAAAAATATTTTCATCGAAATCTGTTTATGGCATTATTTGAAAATTAAAAGTTTCTATAACACAATTTAACGCAGTCGTTGTTGTGGTTGGCATTTTGCAACACTATTTCTGTAATCTATTTCACATAATAATCAAATAAAATATATTTATTTGTTATGGTATTCCTCAGAGAACTTCTGGAAATACAAAATCACGCAAATTGTTCGTAACATTCGTATTCAAAAAATTATATGACATCATGAGAGATAATCACGAAATCCTATATCGAAAATAACAATACGATATGAGGTCTCATGATGCTGGTAATGGCAACATATTTTATTTCATTCTTCAGGCTGTAAAAATCTCTTTTCTTTTTTCGTAAAATGCGAAAATTAAATTATTAAATAACAAAAAAAAAAAAATAATAGTAATAAGCATAAAATATAAATTCTGTTTATTACCTTCCGGATGCATTTGCAGTAATTAAAGGGAACTTGTTTTCAGATATTTTATAGTCTTCTTTTATTAGGAATGGCAATGCTGACACATCCTTCGATTTAATTATTGCTGGATATTATCGCACGCCCACGAAATAATCGCAATGTCTTTAGCAATAAAAACGACCATCTAAAACATTTTCATATAGAATTTTCTTATATTCTCTACCAATTAATGACGCATGAATAAGAGCAAGATTTCCAGGATGATGTCTAACCTACCACGTAAGCAAGTCCTTGAGAGATCAACATCTTTTATCCTGTTGGCAAAACAGTACAAAGTGCAAATCAAACCAAAATTTACAATATTAAATAATAAATGTCGGTACAGGGGCGGAGTAAAGCGCTTAGAAGTCGTCTGTATTTGAAAGCTTAAGTTGAAATGTTATGCACATATAACGAGAAAACAAGACAGTATTATTTACGCTAATGCGTGGAAAAATATTGGCAAATATTCCTATTAATAGTTTCTGAGCTTAATTAAGCCAACTTTACTTAAAGTCCTCAAGAATTCGAGTATTAAACGGCAATCAGCAATGAGCTGTCAAATACATTCTCACACTTGCAAGCAACTAAGAGACTTGCCGTGCCTCTAAACTACTGCTTGCAAGTAAATTCTGTTGGGTTAGAGAACAAACATTGACATTGCAAATGACAACGTGTCAAAATAATTTTTTTCTTCTGTCCAGAATAACAAACACAATGTCACAGAACGTCACAAGAAGGTGTTGCTGCCAAAGACTCAAATGAAGTCTCGGATATAAAAGCAACACAAAATTAAAATCCTGCACTTTGCAAAAGGTATGAGATCGACTGTAAATTAATTATTGTATTGGAAGGACATTAAAGCAGACTGCATGTGTGCACTTATTTTCAACTAGATGCGAGTGCATACCAGCTGAAGTAAGAAATTTGTGCAACAAACTTGATAATTACTTTGATTTGGTGGTATGGGCTGGCTGGGTTTGGAGTAGTAGAAAATAATAACAAGCTTGATTACAACTGCATTTAAATATTTAAGGGTGTTGTGCAATAAGCAGTTCGATACATGCATGTGTGCGGCAGATACTGTTTGCTTGTATGAGTATAATTTCAAATGAAGTAGACTTTGAGGCCTTATCGGGGGCCCCGAAAGTTTTTTTGTTTTTCCAATAAATCTCGAGTGAGAAATTATCAAACAAGGCCAAAGAAGAATTCCAAAGTACTTCATCCAGCTTGCATTATTTTAATTTAAAAAATAAATATTTGAGTTTATTTCTTTAAAACGTGCAGTTGAACCAATCAACGGGGGGAATATAAAACAGGCTTTGCATGTGAAAAATTGCGAATGCCGTATAAAAGTAAAACCTTTCAGGTCCAAAAGTGGGACCTGGGAGGACCGTGTGTATTCAATAAAAGTCCTTTTTCTCAAGTGGTATTCCCGACTTTGCAGTATTTCAGAGGTTACTTGAAGGATCTAAAATTGAATTGCCGATAGATTACATGGCATTTCCTCTACTTTATTATATTTTCCGATGGCCTCGGCAGCCAGTGCTTCTACTCGTATTATAATTATATTCATATAATTGTAATATTAAGTAAATAAGTAAATAAAATAAAAATAACTGACAAGCCTATAAATTTTTGAATTTGTTTATTGAGAGTGCAGGACCGCTAGAAGGAAGAGAATACTTTTTGCAGTTCCAAAAATTTTCTTAAAATTCTTCCCAGTCATAAAAAGTTAAAAAATTTTCAGCCAATAAATTCCCATATTTCCAATTTAAACATGTTAATATTTATAATTTAATTTAATTAATTACAATTTAATTAGTTAAATATAATTAGTTAGTTAAGAGATCGATAAGCATTTGGTTGGCATAATCAGTTAGTCAAGTGCAGTGCTTTCAAATACGGGCATCTTGCAAGGAGGGCCCCGGTTACCAACAACACTTCCTAAATTATTTCATGAATTTTAACCAGCCTGCTTACACACTTGAAACTTTAGAAATGGAAAGTCGTTTCATTTACTAAATTTCCAAAGAGTAGCAAATTTATGGGGGATTTGTATTGATCTTTCGGATGTGGAGGAAGCAGTGCACGCACCAGTGCTCGTATTAGAAAAGCAAAAGTGTAAAGAACTCATTTGTTATTTAAACTACGTAAAGTTTGCTTGAAGATACCAAAATCTTGCTGCATCACAAAATTTTGCTTTATCGCAACTACAGAGATACAGATGCAGATACAAATACAGATACTGATGATAATAATAAAGAAAATGCTTGCATTTGCATGCACTCTGTATGGTAAAATTTGAGCAATTTCCGTATGGCTGGAATTATGCAAGTAAAAGTGTATGTTTGTTTTGTGTTTGTATGTGTTAGAGCATCATTGTTGCATATGTCTGCGGTTTTTTGTAGGTTTGCTATTGTTGTTGCATAAGATTTTGGGTTTTTATTAGTATTTATAAAATTGTAACTTTGCTTTTGGCATACTTGTTGTAACTTGTTACTGATGTTGTTGCTGTGAAACTTATGTATGTTGACATTAGATGTCATCACACACACACTCTTGCAGTTGCACATGCAGTCAACGATTTGGAAATATTTTGATTTGCCTACGTGTGTATCCCTCCTGCTCCCCATTACTCACTGCATCTTTCTCATTCAATCTCTAGCTTGATAAGCAAATATCCATCACGCACACGAAACTGCACTAACCTGCAGTTTCCCTCCATTCTTCCCTCAATCTACATCTCTCGCAAACAATATTTCTTGTAATTTGTGTCGAACAAACTGTGCCCGAGTATGATTTTAGCACTAATTTTGTCATGTTAGTCATTGATTGGAGCTGTGTTATGGTTTGCCAATACTCCTGGCTATTTTTGACTGAATGCAAAAGGGTTTGTGCGCAAGTTTGTGTATGTGCGTATGTGTATGGTAACGGATACGCAAATTATGTAATGTGTCAAGTAACCGGAAAATTCATTTTAATTGCTTGAGATCTGTACATTTCTCATCACCAGAAAGAAGCTCCTGCTTTACTGTCTCGTCTAGGTGCGAGTACTGCCAGGACTAGTAAATGCATTTGAGATGCAAAAGTATGCTTGCAAGGACACACTGTTTTAATTTAATAAATGTGTTCATCAGAGTGTTAAGTTGCTTTAATTTACACCGAATAATGGTTTTGAGGTGTTGCATTATGAAAACGTATATCCTGTAAAATTTCTATCTCAAAGGCATTAAACATTTCTCGAAAGGCATTCCATTTGTTTTTAAAATATTAAACACGAGAGAAAAAACTGCAATTAAAAATTAAACCAAAATCAAGTCATTACAATCGAAATCATTAGGAGAATCATTGAAAGAAGAATTTTTCGAAATAAATATATTAAGCCAGGCAATCTACTTCATTTAGAATAAATAATCTAATAAAATAAATTAATAAAATATTTGTTTTGATTTACTGTAAAGCCGTTTCATTTGATTTCAAACCACGTTTGTTTGAGAGGAAAATATTAACCAGCATTTTCTGGATGTATGAATTAATTAATCTTAAGCAGCACACCAGAAAAAACCAGGACTAACCAGGAAACCAAAAATTTAATTAAAGATGCGCAACATATTAAGTGGTTTCCCTGAACATTAATTTTTTCTTTTTTGGAAATTGGACTCTGTGAAAACAGACTGATATTGCAATACTTTTAAAAATAAATCTTTAAGATTGCATATTCTTTGTGCCCAATTGCAAATTTGCAGCGTGTTCCAAAGATGTTTAAATTAAATAATAAAAAAAATGAATTTTTTTTCTTTAATATAAACAGAAAGTTGTTCAGAGGACACACACATACCGAGAAGGGTTATGAAAATATTGAAATTTACAGCGGCAGTGAAACCCATAAAGTGCATAATAAACTCATTAAATGCAACAAATACAATATATATAATCAGCCACATGTTGCAATCGCAAACAAAAGGATTCTGGCGCAAGCGCGTGCGATTTATAGAAGTATTAAAATGATCATGCGGATCATGACATTCTTGTTTTTGTTGTTTGTTTGCTTGTTTGCTTGTATAAAAATGAATTTAATTTTATTTCGTTTTCTTTGTCTCGCCTATTGAAAATTCTTGTTGTTTTTAAAATTACAGCCCCATTAAATTTCAATGCACAATGTTTAGTTTTATAGACAACTTTAATAGGGCTTGTAGGGTGGTCCATTTGGAACTTATTTATGCGTAGGAAACATTTATTATTATGCGTATACAAACATATTTTTAATAGATGTTTGTTGTTTCATGTTCTTGAACTATCAGATGATTATAGTGTACGTTCTTGCTTTAATTACCGCCTTGGCGGTATTTTTTATATTTATTTAAGTTCTTTTAGACTGATATAATGAGGCATGAATGCCGTTTCATAAGACTTAAGAAAAACCATTCTAGAGCGGAATTATTTGTAAATTAAAAAGAATTTATTTTCTTGAGGTGGGGTGGTCCAAACATTTTTCTCTGTAAGTTAAAAATCCAGTTATTTCGCAGTAAAAACCAGAGATTTATTTCACAATATAAATTATAAAAATTGTGCTCATTTAATATTTTACACGCAGCCACAAGCGATTTTTTAATAAAAAATTTCAATGGAAATGTATAGCCTCGAAATTATAATAATTGAAATGAAAAACAGTCAATATTGAAGAAAAAAGCATATCAAATTTATCAAAAATACCTTCGGATCTCTCATATGCAAATTGAACAAAATTAAAAGTTTGTTTTTGAAGAATTGAAAAGGTGATAAAAAAATATTTCAGAATTATCACATTCCGAAACAAAATAATAAAACTCAAATGATCTTGTGTGCCTCCGTAGGCAAATGAATAACCCCCAGCCTACAAAACAGGAGATCTTGGATGTCTCTGTAGGCAAATGAATAATCCGCAGCCTACAAAACAGGAGATCTTGGATGCCTTCGTAGGAAAATGAATAATCCGCAGCCTACAAAACAGGAGATCTTGTATGCCTTCGTAGGAAAATGAATAATCCGCAGCCTACAAAACAGGAGATCTTGTATGCCTTCGTAGGAAAATGAATAATCCGCAGCCTACAAAACAGAAGATCTTGGACGCCTTCGTAGGAAAATGAATAATCCGCAGCCTACAAAACAGAAGATCTTGGACGCCTCCGTAGGGGGATAAGTAATCCGCAGCCTACTAAGCAGGAGATCTTGGATGCCTTCGTAGGAAAATGAATAATCCGCAGCCTACAAAACAGGAGATCTTGTATGCCTTCGTAGGAAAATGAATAATCCGCAGCCTACAAAACAGAAGATCTTGGACGCCTCCGTAGGGGGATAAGTAATCCGCAGCCTACTAAGCAGGATGTCGCGGATTCGATTCCTGCCTAGACCCTGGCAGTTTTCCTGTGGTCAAGCCGAAAGCTTTGCAGGTTTAATTTTATTAAATCTGAAATTTAAGATAGTCCAGCCAACACCACTGCAGATGAAATTCCAGTTCCTTACTAAATTATTGGATGCGAACATGCGTTCGCGGAAAGGAAATACCACTGCAAAGCAACGAAAGTTTACCGACATTAATGTGCTTAACATTTCTAATATTTCTTACTGATTTATAGCAAATAATTTGTTTTCTCTGGTATGCAATTGCTTATTCGAGTTAAACTAGAAACCAAATTTAAGAAATTATAAATTCAATTCAACATTTTGCTACAAACAGATTTCCAGCAACTCTATTAAAGGAAAACTGGCCTGCAGAAACAGCAAACATCAGAAGCCTGAAAATGTAAACACTTTTAAATAGTAATTTTTCAACAGAGCAGATGCTCTTTAAATAAACTACTCACATGCAATCGGCTTCACTTCTAAACAAAAACCTAATCAACACTTAAAATTTTGCCAAAACAATTTTAATCATTTGATCCACAAAAACAACCACAAATAAACTCTTTCTTGTGGAGAGCCTACTAAGAACTACACAAACACGCAGTTACGCACACAGACACGCACACCCACGTACATATAATCTAACTAAACAAAAATGTGTTTTTCGCAGGAGTCTGTGAAAAATGCATTTGAAAAAATAAGGCCCTGCTTGCAGTAGTTGCACTTGTTTGAAAGTGATTTATCTTTTCTTTTGCACAAGCAACAGCAACTGAAATTTAACAAAAAGTAAAAAAATATCTTTTGGGAGACTTTCAACACACACACACACACAAAGTTATTAAGCCACTTAAGGCTGCCAAAATGAGCCCACACCGACATTAGTTGCATGTTTTACAAGCCTTAAAAGTGCATTGAAAACAGCATGATGTTGTGCGATAGGACCACTATCCACATGTCCTGCTTTGAGACCAAAGTAATCAGACTTGAAGAGCATAAATTACATTTCCTGAATTTTCCTACTCATGCCACCCCATGTGTTCGGAGATGAAAAATAGACAAGAGGAAATTCTATTTTCCTGATACTGCTCTGCATTTAAATTTACACTGTTTGCGTAGATGCAAGTGCAGTGTGTGATAAAGAAAACTAAATGCGTACCAACAAAAAAAAAAAAAAAAAAAAAAAACAATTAAGTTCAGAAATTCTTAATTGTAGCACTCATTCAGATTTTTGGTCAGCAAGAGTTGTTGGACAATGAGAGACAGACAAAACAAAAACGAAAACAAAAACAAATACATCAACTGACTGCAACATGCAACAGCGATGGATATTTAAAAGTTGTATGAAATCTAAACATTATAGCGACTAACATGCCATGCATCACGGTAAAGCTACTGGCTTTATTTTGATATATGTGACGTTTGCGTTGGCGTGGCTGTTGTGGGTGCCTAAAAATGTCATCCTTCTGGCCAGAGCAAAAGCCTTCAAGTGGATGTCGCAGTTCGATGCGACCAACAGCTGCATACGCTTGCAAATCCACAATTGTACTGATGACAACGACGATAATGGTGTCAGGCAACACAAGTGACATTTGCAAAAACTCGAAATTGACCAAAAGTATAGTTGATTTTGGCAGCGTATTTCCCACTCCTTATTTCCCTGTTTGATGTGTTAAAGGATCTAGAAAACTATTGAGTTATTAAAGCCGTATACAAGTCGTAAACAATATGCAAGCACTTGCATGTTCTTGTTCTTGTTGTTGTTGTTGTTTAAAAAACGCAATTTTCAGACAAAAGAATAACGATGCACACTTTGAGGCTGGATCATTAAGGCACAGAGCTTGGCATGGCTTATCGTGAAGCTACTCGCCCCATAACCCATAACCCAGCGATACGTAATGAAAAAATTACAAAATTTTAAATTGGCAAACAGATGTCTTAAGGAATGTGTTCTTTAAACTTGAAAGATTTGGGATGGAAAAAGCACACACAAAGTGAATTATAAGGACATCCTTGAAAAAGACTTCCTTTATAAAAATTATAATTTTGCATTTAGTTTTTTACTCAAAAAAAAAAAAAAAAAAATCTGCGGAATACAAGGAATAGTCAGAATATTCTGCTTCTTTAGAAGAGAGTTCTGCTTTATTTGCTATTTATCAAATGGCAAGATCTAGTCTGAGAAAATTCTGTATACAACTGCATTGCATTTTCGTTCCCAAAAAAGTTACTACCTGCCTCACAGGAATCCCTTTAGTAGACCTTTTAGAGCAACACAGATATGTTGAAAGAAGAAAGGACTCGTATATCTGTCTGCCTTACACAGAATTGCATTTAAATGTAAGAAATACTACAATCACCATGATTTAATATGGCAATTTTAAACTGTTGCAACAGCAACTGCTGCTCACACACACTATCACATCTCTTAGTCTTAAATTGCCACACAAGCTGCAGTTTAAAATGCATTCACTCTGCATGTTGCAAAGTCGTTGCAGTAGAGAAAACGTAGTCAACACAATTGTTGTTTGATATGAAATTTTTGATTTGCCGTTTCTGAGAACAAAATGCATCTCATGACTTTTAATCCTGCAGATATTCATTGTGTTTCTGGAAAAGCAAACAATTTTGGTTTCTTCCAAAGTGAATATTCTGGTCACCCATAATTATGTTGGGAGATCTTGATTTTTTTCATTTGCAGAATTTTTAAATTGTCTTTAGCATTTCGAAGGATTTTAAATTTATTTACTGAATGCAGTTGCACAGGAGACTTTAATTTGTAGCTTTACTGAAAAATAAATTTAAGATGAAGTTATTAAATTAAAACGAATGTAAATACTTTAGTATTGCTTTGAAGTCTTTTGTTTTTTGATTGATCACAACTAAAGGAAATGTAAAAAATTAAATCAGGAAACCACATATCCTCGACAGGATTTTTGAACAGGTTTTTGAACAAAAAAACAAGTTGGTGCAGAATGGCAAAATTATTGCTAAACTTTGTTGAATTCTGTTGCCATACATGAAAAATCCTGTAGAAAATCTTGCACACACGGTTGATATCCAATGCAAGTAGCATTGCCGAAGTCTATGTTGTAGACCTGCAGGGAAGTCAAACCTTCGTGTCTTTGCATCATTTTTTTGCTGTACTAGAAAAGACGTACCGAAAAGTGGCGAATCGCCGTTATCAGATTTAAACAAATAATATTGCTTTAGTTAGCCGAGTTAGGCGCTCCAGGAGTGTTATGATCACCTCGAAATTTCCACTATACCCTTTGCTTGATCCCGCATGGGAGCTTGTTAGGTATGCCCCCTGAAAATGGTGTGCCAAGTGATTATTTTTTAATTATTTTTATTTCTGTCTAAAGACATTTTGTATGTGCACAGCAGCTAAGCAGGGGGCCGCTCTACAGTACTTTGTGTCAGCTGCTGACATTGCCTTGGGTCAGTGTCCTTGCCATAAGATTCTTTACGAATTTCTATGAAACTCGTGTTTGTTATTGATTAACTTACTAGAATCAGTAGATTTAACTTCTCCAGCCCACTACTGAGAAGAAGAACCGATTTAGTCACCCTCTACCGCTACAACCCCGTCAAACATTTAGAAAAAAAAACATATATTGAAATAAAGGTCAAACATTTTAATAACATTCGAAATTCCTTTATGCCAGACTCTGATAAATAACCAAATATTAAACTGTTTCTTTTAATTTTATTTTACCAATTTGCTCTAGAAGCTTCACACATACAAGCACACTCGTGAAAGTATTTTAAAAATTAACAACACATGTGGTATGTTTTCCTACACACTGATGTCTAAAAAAGGACTAAAAATTTGCAAAAAAAAAAAAAAAAATAATAGAAAAAATAAGGAAAAAGTAAAACTTTAGACGGGGGAAAATGGGAATTAAAAAAAACTGCCAACCAAAGTCCAATTAAAACTTAACTACATCACAAAAAATTGCTTTTAAGAAAAAAATAGAAAACAATGCATGTCCGTGAACTCTTTTGAATGGAAACAGCTCCAAATAATAAAATAAAAAAACTAATGGCAGTTTGAAAATATTGAAAAAAAGTAAAATTCTACTAAAGGGTTTATAAACTCTGCCAAAAAATGCCAACATTGTGAATTGAAACCACTTCCGTTAAAAATAGCAAGATAAAAATAAAACAAAAGAAAAGCGATTTTGGGGTGGGGGTATCAGGACATGTTCCAACGACAGAAGTCACAAAACCATGAATTTTGATTTTCACAAAATACTCATTTTGTTAACTGTTGGCCAAAGTCAACACGATAGTAAGGAAAAACAAGCTTAAGCCGTGAAATCAAGGTGACAAACCGCGTTTTTCGTCTAATACCCCTGCCGCAGCAACGCTTTATGGGCATTAAACAACGTATTTTAATACCTTTACCGAAAGAGATTGTGTCATAGACAAGCTGTCGAATAAATAAAGTATTACAAGCACCTTTTGAACGTATTGGCATTGTAAAGGAAAAGAAGAAAAAAATTGAATTAAATGTATACGAAGGGGGGAAAAATATGAATTGGGTGGGCGATAGATTGAATCCGTTTTTCCCATAAATAATATTTAAAGGGCTTTCCAATTTAGAAGCCACTAAAAAGAGACCAAATGTCATCAAAGGGAGATCATACACCACAGTTTGTTATGGCAAAGTACAAATTGGCTCGAAGGATGCACATAAATTAGCTGCACAGCCCTACAGTAAGGCAAAATTCCTATTTTACACTGCATGGAGTACCAGTAATCGAATCAAATTAGCACCGCTTTCTTTAACCCGAGGAAAGCCATATCTAATTTTTTAATTTGAAAATAATTTTTAATTTACGCTTCCATCAAATAGGAGTAATTAATATTTGCCATTATTGGTAAAACATGAATAAAATAATTGATTTATGAGAATAGAATAAATATTTCTACAAACTATATTTTTGGTGAATTCTACTACTACTTGTACCGTACCAGATATCATTTTCCACATTGCAACAGCTTCAAAGCTCCATTGGCAAGCAAGCCAAGTCCATATTTACTCTGTGAAAAATTGAAATTTTCCGTTGGCTTTAGAATTTATTTGCTTTAAGAAAAGTAGTCAGAGATAATAATATAAGTTTTTTTTTTCCCAGGGGAAATCCATTGAAAGCTCTCGACATCAGGACATGGTTTGCAGAACACATTCAACTTTCAAGCTTCTACAATATACAATTCATTAATTTCAATTTTCATTATTGTCTTTTATTAATTAAATTTTTATTATAAAAAAGCTGATTAATTTTTTTTTTTTGCTGAGAGCAAAAAATTTACGAGTATTTTCCTTATTAAGCAGAAAAAGAAAATATTTTTTCTTTACACTGTTGGCCAAAAGTCAAACCAACGACTGTGGCCAAAAGTGAAATTTGGTTTTAATAAATAGAAGAATTTCAGCAAACAAACATAAAAACAATAAATTGTTGTAAACAAAATATATTTTGCTCTTTTTTTTACAGATGTATTTGTTGATTGCGCGAAAAATATTAAAGAAAATATTTAATTAAAGTTCTGAAAGAAATTAAGAAATAAATTTTTTCATACACAATTTGGTTGTTGAAGAACTCTACAAAAATTGTGCGCTTTAAACAAGTTGTTGTAGCCAACTACGGCCACACCCATCACTTTACAACGCCCACAAAGTTATCGGGGCCAGCAACAGCAGTTGGAACATCAGCAGTTTACTCCAAAAACGGCCACAAAATGCATCTCACCACTACAACAACAAATGGCACAGCCAATGCCAACAATACGTCCACAGCCAATAATAATGGCCAGAATAACAACAACAGTTCATCGAACACGAACTCCAACAACAATTCTTCGAGTGGCAACAACAACAATAACAACAGCACAGAACAAAACACTCCACCCACAGCCGCACAACTGCTCAATGAGGCCTACACAAAAATGACTTCAGACATTCTGGCCGAACGCACACTCGGAGACTTCCTTACCGAACATCCGGGCGAACTTATACGCACCAGCAGTCCATTATTTGTCTGCACAGTCTTACCGCCACATTGGCGTTCGAACAAAACATTGCCGGTGGCATTCAAAGTCGTTTCATTGGGCGACATCATGGACGGTACGATGGTAACGGTGCGAGCGGGCAACGATGAAAACTATTGCGCTGAATTGCGGAATTCGACGGCGGTAATGAAGAATCAAGTGGCCAAATTTAATGATCTCCGCTTTGTGGGACGCAGCGGTAGAGGTAAGTGTATGTAAATAGATTTTCCATTTTCTTGTATCTCTCCAAATTTCTCATTTTATTTCGCGCGTGAAAGACAAATGAAAGGCTGCTTATTTAAAAGCTGCACACGCCTACAGATGTTTATGTTTACAGTGGCGAAAAGAAATTCTTTTCAATGAAAGCCAAGGCAGGCAAATTGACCAAAAACTTGAAAGTTCTATTTCCGTTAAAAAAGGAAATTCTTCGCCAGACAAATAATTTTTAAAAGTAAAAAAATCAAGCCGACGCAACGTGTCCCCTGCCTCCAAACGCAAAAGATTACTTGAACAAGGCTGACAGTCTAGTTACATATCGTGCGCTGAAATGCAAAAACACCAACTTTAAGTCTCTTTTTTGTTTGGCAAAGCGAGCTTTTCAATTTCAACCAACGATATATGAAAGGTGTGCGAGCATAAAGTGTTGGAAAAATTTTATTTCTCATTTTGTAATTTTAATTTTTCTTTTCTTCCCATCCAACTAAGCGGGCTTTAAATTCCTTCAGTTGGCGTTTGTAAAATAATTTAATATTTTTTTCAGAACTTCTTATTTACAATTGAGGTGTTCGACGGCAGCCTTAAAACGTGCAAAAATATAAAATTTCGTTTCTTGAATAATTAAATTTTTGTTAAATTAAAAATCCAATTTTTGCTTTGTGTTTTCTCAAACTTTTTCTACGATTCTCGAAAAAGGAGAGAAACTAAAAAAGTTAAAACTTCTGCAACACTTAATGAACTTTCGTGATAAACAGAATGTAATTTTTTATTGTGGGCAACAGAAAAGCCCGACGCAGAATTTTCAACTGAGTTTTGAACAAGAAGAATTAAAAAAAATAAAATTTATTTGCGAAGATGTCATGAGGGCGCAGTTTCACATTGCAATTTCCACTTAAACAGTATCACAGGCCGTAACTGTGATTAGAAAATAGAAAATTAATTTACTGAAATTATATTTAAATTATTCGCAAGTGCCGCATAACATAATTTAAATTTAAATTTTCTGTTTTGCTTACATGCCTCTGGCGAATATTTTTGGCGCAGTTAAATAATTTTCCTGCCTCTACTTAAACTGCTACTTTAGCACCGATCCTTTGCAGTGTTTTTTATCATACAAATGCGTGTGAAATTAAACCTCCTGTTAACCGAGAAACGGCGTTGTGTACGGCGAGTATACATATTTTATTGTAACAGTGGGGGTGGGGGCGTTCCTGGTCAAGAAAACACAAATAAAAAACCAAAGAATACAAAAAGGTTACAATGAAAGAGGCTGTGAGAATTGTTTGTCAGATTGAAACAGTATTTGAAGTATTAAGAAAACGTAAATGTAAAACCAGCAAAAAGCGGCGGCAACTTTAGTCTTATGGAAGGAGAAGTGAACTTTAATGCCACTTACTCATTGCTAAAAGTCCTGCCTTGGTCTTCTGAATGGCTGTTCAAAATTTGTCGTCCCGCCTTGATCTTGAAGGAAGCGCTTTTCATCCTTTTTGCAACTACTTGAATTTACCTTGAAGTGGCCGCTTTAATGATCCTTTTCAGTGACAGAGTGCTAATACTGTAACTTAAAATTCTGTAAATGCCTTTTGAAATGTCGGCAACAAATATTAGTTTGATGCGCCGCCCTCTGACTGTTATTGTTGCTGCGGACTGATTCTTAGCGGGATAACTTTTTTAGTTGCTGCCATTTAAGTGTTCACAGATACACAAACATGTTTCAAAACGAAATAAAGTTTTAAGTGTTTTGTGCAAATAAAAGCCATTTACTGCAATTACAAGGACATTTTAGTAAATTGAAATTATAAAAAACAAAAGCGAATTCTAGTTGGTATTTCAGCAGCTAAAGAATTTTAGCAAAAGTAAGAGTTTGGATGGAGAAAAAATGTGTTTTAACTCTGCTTAAATATTTATTTCTGGAAATGTAAAGTGGTCGTATTAGCAATTGTCGTGTCAGAGTAAATTAAACACAGTTGGAAAACTATTTTGGTTTAAGGATAACAAATTTTTATTACTGCCAATGGATGAGTGGGCAAATAAAGAAGCGAAAATGCTTGTAGGCAGTCAATTATCATCCAGCAAATACATGATCTTGTGGCCAAGACTATATCGAAAATCTAAATTGTACTTTAAAATTTCAATAAAAAGCTTCTTTGTGAGGAAGTGATCCTCAGCAGTACGACTGGTGCCATTTAAGCAAGCTTCAGATCATGAGCTTGTGCGACGCCAGGGAAGGTATCTGAATTTATTTTTGTTTTGCTTACGTTGACGCCAATCATTCAATTTCTACCATCTTCAATAAGTTATGGAAATCAAAGTGCGAGCCCCGCTGCAGATTCAACATTCTGCTGCTTCTAGTGAAAGGAACCATATTTTTCGTTTGAGAATTTTTTTTTGAAATTTTTCAAAAGACAAAAATGCTGCACCAACAATTGTTTTACTTTAAAAAAAAAATAGTTCAACGTTTTTTATAGATTTTGGCGTGCATAAAGCAGTTTGTATGGAAATGAAAGGTGGCCAAAAATTAACGCTCAGATTGTTGCCAAATTAATTGAATTCTTTAAGCACAGTATACACTGTGGAGGTTTCTCGAGGTTCATGGTTTGTCCCTGACATTCTCAAATGCTGCTTCGATATTTACATTTGAACGTATTGCTTTGGGATAACGAGTGTGTTTGGCGTTTCCAACGGATACATTTTCTCGAAAATTTTCAGTTAAGCTCTGCCCAGTTGATGAAGTAAAACTGGGCATTCGCCAAGTTTTTATTACTTTTTTAAATGTTCTTAAACTGTGTAAACGCCCATTTTTACGAATCCTTAACTATTACCTGTCAATTTGTTTCCTTTGTCTTGCCATAGTGGGATACCTTGATTTCTATTGCAATAAGAACACAAGTTGTCTAAATTATTTCACATCCGATGTCACAAAGCTTTTGACACATTCCACAATCTGCAGGTTTGATTGCGTAAGAATTTAGCCGTATTTGATTTATGGCTTGACATGTAATCACTTCGTATTTGATTTGGTTGATGCGAAACGTCTGGCAACCAAACACACGAACAGAGTGAAACGCATGAGATTTCTAGTAAAGCTTTTAACTGAAAGGCTAAAAAGACGCCATCGAAATTTAATCTAATGTTGCTTTGTGGGATTTTATTTTGATGTGTTTAATTAAACGTTTATTTGTATTTGATTTAGACTTCTTCTTACGAATTATGTTTGCTTAAGTACGCAGGGGGATAATAGAGACATATCATTGAATAAATACAGTGGGCCCACACGTAGTTACTCATCAAACTTCCTCAAGTAAGCAGCTCAAAAAAAAGAAGGACTCTTCAGGTCCTATTGAGATAATTTTAAAACAAAGTCAACTCGATTTCCTTAAGAATTGCTGAAATGTCATTATTTGCTTACGTGATTAAAATGTGTTTCTATAATTTTTTTTAAAACGATTTTGAAAAGGATCCGTGTTTTTTGAAAGGGAAAGCGATTAAGCTGCTTATAACATGATCCCAAAGCCAAATGAAGGTGAAAAATATTGATAATGAAACTAGTTGCCGTGCTGGGCGTATGATTAATTTTATATAATTTCCTATACGCCTAAATATATGCAATACGCAATTGAGTGGAAAACTCTTTTACGTGAGTGAGAAACAAAACACGACTAAGTTCAACACAAAGATCGGGATCAGTTTTAATTTTTAATGTTTTGAATTTAAAACAATTTCAAAAGATTAAAAAAATTCAGAATTTAGAAAATTTCCCACAAATTTTAGATTTTTAAAATGAATTACTTTCACTCTGCAGGGGAGGCCTACATTCAATATAAATGAGAAATTCAATACTGACCAGAAGGTAGTATTCACTGCAAACTATACAGCAGGATTTGGTAGTCGATTTTAATTCCTTGCCACGGATATACTCGAACGAACCTACAAATTAAAGACTGCTAAGGATATTATTACGATTTGGTAGACTTGTAAAGCTTAAGATGACTGATTTATTCCTTCTAGGGGCTTTGCAATTTTGTGAATTGCACAAAACAGAAATTTCTTATTGGCAAATAAAATCTTTCGTAAATCAAGGATTTCTTTCAAGCCATTAAAGTGTTTGAAAATTATTCCAACACGGCTGGCATAAAGTAGTTAATATGGGGAGAAATAAATAAGCACCGCCCTCTTTGAAGGTGTTGCAGCAGAGAAAGAGAACATGAAATTTTTTCCTCATAATTCCGTGTCAGAAAAATGTTTGCACAAACACGAGAAGAAACTTTTTATTAAACAAAATATTTGACGTAAATATTTATTTGGCGGTTGTTTATGACGCAACAGCGAGAAAAATATCTCCACTGACGAGTTTATTTTTAACCGTTTGAGCTGTCATGTGACAACAAGAAACTTAAAATTGTTTCCAACTTTTTTTTTTTTGTAAATATTCACGTCTTTTGTATTTAAAATTTAATTAACTTGTTTTCTTAGTAGTGTATTTTTCCTTCTCCCCTTGAACTTCTTGTCGCAGACTCGAACGCAAGTGTTTTAATTAGAATTGAAAAAGAAATTAGAAATTGCCTTGGAAATTTAGCTGGCTTTGTTTCTCGATTTAACTAAAAACAAAAAAGCGTTAATCATTTACATACGTTGCATGCCATAGAATTACATGTGTCGTTAGACATTGTCATGTGTGTGTGTGTGTGTCTTTTGTCAGTTTTTAAGGACACAATAAATCTTTATTTATTGTTTCTCCTTATTTCGTTTTATAAACTTTTCCTAATTGTAACAATTGTCTAGGAATTCTCATTATTTTCAATTATTTTTTTCACATACATATAAAAAAATGGTGATTAAAACAAAGAAAGGGTTTAATGCTTTTAAGCAAAAGATTTAATTTGTTTAAAATTACGAAAAAGAAAATACTCTGGTTTTAACTCGAAGCGAAGTATTCAATATTTTATTTGAGATGAATTAAAACTTAAGGATTCAAGTGATACGTAAGAAAATTTAAATATAGAGATTTGTAATAAACAATTGAAAATTGTTAAGATGGGAATTGTGGCGTTGAGCCAGCGATATGGTTTTGATTTCACATTCTGATATAATACTTTATGAAGTTCTAAACGAAATTTGTAGGAAATTTCAAGCATCTGGAAGGCGAAAATTGAATGAAATTAACACAAAATGTTCTTGAGAGCTTTTCGCTTATTTTTAATTTTAAATTTAATTCAGAATACTATTGAATATTGAAACTGCCACAATATTTTTCAGAATGAAAAACGAGCATAAACCTTTTAAGACACTCTGAATGAATATTCGTTATTTAATTTTTTTCTTAAAGAGCTCGAAAGGAAAACCCACTTTTTTGGGTAAGTAGTCACAAACGTATTTTGTTGCTTCCATTTTGTGTGTGGCGAGACCACAAAACCAAAGACTCAATACTGGCCACACAGTGTCGTCAACACAATTTCAATCATTGTATAATTGCAAACACCCGCTTCATTAAAAAAAAAAAAAAATGTGAAAATTAAAAAGACAAACTAAAATGATTCTAAAATATATTGTTGAAACGAATACAGTTTTCGCTACAGGCAGGCATTTGAAAGAATGAAATATACTGCCTGGAATATCCTTGTACCCTTGTATGTGAGTGCAGGATGAGATTCTCCTGATAAAGATAGAAATTTGGACTATTGCTTTGTAATATTGGATGATGACTTTCTTTGGTTACCTCTGTAGGGGGATAAGTAATACGCAGGCTACTAAACCCGAGGTAGCGGGTTTGATTCCTGGCTAGAGGCTGGGTGTTTTCCTGCGGTCCCGCCGAAAGCTTTGCAGGTTAGGTTAGTACAAACAAAAAAAAAAAGTTACCTGGCAGAGGTCGCACAGAATTTTAACTTTTGAAGCCTTTTATTTGGCACCAATATTTATATAATCGAATTGTTTACTTATATGAGTAACCTGTAACTTTGGTATAAAGAAAAAAATATCGGGGGAAGCAAAATGCGATTTCAGCCTCTTGCTTTTACAAATTTTTCTCTCTGGCCAAGATCTGCAGAGGTGCTCCGCTCTACTTTCAGCACATGGGAGTTGTAGGTACTTTTAAATTTGTATCACTTCCTTAAGACAACTCCAGAACAAGCTCGCCAAATGGATCCAAAACTGAGTACCTAATCTAGTGATGTTGACTCTCTTTTTTGTTAGTGTGTGAGCACTCTCTTAAATACCTGCAGAAAAGCCTCCCGCAAAAGCACGCACAACATTTCAAAGGAAAATAAAAATTATTTGCAATAAATGTCAGCATGTAGAAATCACACAGAACGCGCCACGGCTGATGAGGCCACTACAGAACATGATGTCAAACGATGACCGTGGAGCATGAGGCCAGCAATCGGAATATACTCGTGCACAAAATGACGAAACGATATACAAATGCAAGTGGAAAAAATGTAAACAAAAGCAGATTATTTTGAATGGAATAGTTAGATTTCGTCTGCTGGATTCGCATTGTAAACGGAGGTATTTTTTGATTTTCTATTTGGACTATTGTTTATGTTTGAATAATCGGTAGCAGGACGACCGCAGCAACGCGTTTATTCAAATAAAGCAATTTTTTGAAAATGCACACATTCATGTACTCCTCAATGCCGGCACTGGCACTGGCACTGCCACTGCCACTATAAAGTGCTGATGTGTGGAGGGATATCCTTTGTAGTTTATTTGTGTTACAAGCATTTATTTTGTAGCTTGAAAGGGATTTATTTAAACGTGCTCATGTGGGGGATTGTGTGCGTGTGCGTGGCAGTACGCATGCATGCATACTCATGCGATGATCTACAATTCAAGCCCCTCATATATATGTGGCATAAAGAGAAGTGTATAGTTTTAGGCGTACAATCAATTCATTTGTTTAGCAGACGAAAATTCGTGATTTTTTTCCAGCTGCCTTTTTCTACTATACAGTTTCAAATAGCAGAGGGAGCATTTCGTTTGTTTAGAGTAAAAGAAATCAATTCTGGGTTTGTTTTTACGTAGCATTTCAAATTTAATGTATAAAACAAACAGCAGATTCAATGAACATTTTCCTGCTGGTTATCTATTACGTTCCTTTTCCTCAGGGCATTTCCATGTCGGCCAGTTAACTAGTCTCTATTTGAGCTGAACTATTTCGTGCTTCTGAAGCGTTATAGAAAAATAGGTATCCTTCAACAATTATCATCACAAAGACCACAAACATTTTTGTGCATCATTTAGTGCGGGTTGCAGACTTTTTTCCACAATACCTTTTTATTACTTTGTAGCTGCTTTCCAATACTCTATTTAATGCTTAACACTTCTTTTTTGAGCCGGAAAGTGTTGGTGTGCAAAAATATGCTTAAACTAAAGGAGAAGCAAAAGTAAAACACTACGAATAATTACAAAAAAAAAAAAAAAAAAAAAAAATTGGTTGTAAAAAATATAAGAAAAAATGGCTTTACATGCAAAATTTAATTTAGTAATGAGCCAAGACGGGTTATAAAGAAACACATAAGCCTGGAAGGATGTGGAAGTACGCAAATAACGAGCTGAACTTATTCGTGTACTTACTTGTTAAAAGAAAATCATCGAGAGATTTCAGCAGTGTTGAAATTTTAAATTTAGTTTTATATTCTTGAAATCGAAATTGTTTAACTTCGATTAACTGCCAGATCCTTGTTAAAGGATTTTCCTCCTTCTTTTTGCAACCAAATTTTTAGCAGTAAATTGAAATTATTTGTTGTAACAATATTTTTCAGGGAAGAGCTTTACATTGACAATCACAGTATCTACAAATCCGCCCCATATTGCCACCTACAACAAGGCCATTAAAGTAACCGTCGATGGACCCCGTGAACCACGTTCGAAAACCAGTAAGTAGTTCATGCCATTTAAATTAAAAAATATTTCAAAATAAATGCATAAAATTACACTTGAAAGTAACAATGAGAAAAACCAACCAAACAAACGATAAACAACAATTTCGTACACTCGTATTAACAATAAAACAAACAGTAAAGCTCATAAATCTTTAAAAATAAAAGAGCAAAATAAGATTTAATTTCAGTTAAACATTCTAAAATGCAAGACAATTCATTAGATTTTGTGATAAATTTGCACAATACAACTCGCATTTTAAAGCAACATTTTTAAGTTCACCAGGGGAAGTATGTGCAGTGAAAGTAGTGGAAATAAAATGGCAAAATTAATAAATAACTGAAACTCGTGTTACTGGCAGGATTTGCAAATCTCTTCAAAAGTAGTTTTCAGGAAATCCTGCGGAGCTACCACGTCCAGTTTACACTCTTCAGCATTTAATTTCTGTTGGTCGCACTTCCCCTGCTACGTCTGGCACTTACAACCAAAGATAGTTTATGACCTTTTACATACGAATGAAAATTGTTATTGCCATGTCCTTGTTTTAGTTTGGTTTTTATTACTCATCGTCCTGCCACACACACATTTGCACACATATAAAGAACAATTCATCTTTTACGAATATTCATTAATGCTAAATAACATTACAATAAAAAGGGTTTAAAAAAGCCAGCAAAAGCAAACAAATGAAACTTTGTAGTAGTGATGTAGGAAAGTAGTCAGAAGGAAGCCGGTTGCAGCTGGACTAGGACGGCAATAGAGAAATAGTTGGAAAGTAAAATCTTTCATTACATGGACTCAAAAGTTCATTTTGTTTTATAAAATATTTATAAGCATGCAAATATATTACGTTTTGCATATGTTAAGCCAGGATTTCTTTTGTGTAAAATGAAAGGAGTAAAAAGGAAAACAGGATACTTTTTCCTATGCTTCTGTCCACAACCAGACCGTTTTTATATTTCATATGCATTAACATTTATATTTACATAAAAATAAAACAATATAATCCTTTCATACTCATACCAATTGATGTCCTTGTCCTTAAGCTACAACAAAACTCAATTCTTTTAGTCCTTTTACTTATTCCACAAAATGATTTATCTCATTTAGGAGCGTATTTAACAAAACTGGCTTACATAGCTATACTTGTATACTTATGCAAAGACAAACATTTATAAGCAATTATTAAGCAACATCCTTTTTCCATTGGCTTCTCTTTTAATTTACGATATAAAAAGGAGTTTTTTCTCAAATAACAAAAGGCCAGAAAGAGTATTTTAATTTTAATATTTCACAACTCTGAAAGGCATTCAGTGAGGCAAGAGCAATAAGAGAATCTAATTTTTGGCAGTGGCTGGTTATGGGATCCATTATTTTAGTGATGAATTTGCGCAACTCAGCCCCACTTTTAGTCGGGGGTTTTAAATTGGCAAACTTACTGATCCTCAGAGTAGGCGGAGCCATATTGTTTTATAAGATTTAGAGGCTGTTAATGTTGACAAGAATTTTTACTTGCCACGAAGATTCAGTATTTACCACAACTGATTACGGTTAGATCGTCCTTCTAACCCTCAAGTTTAAGAGAACATTTTCACAATTTTATGAAGTGAAATAATATTAAGCCGTTTGAAACCAAAGTGAAAGCGGTTTCACTTTTAAAAAAATCATTATTTATATGAAATGGGAAATACAAAAAAAAAATCACAAAAAAAAATATTTTTTCAATGTAGAACCCATTTAGGATATGCTTGATCATAAAACAAAAATCCCGTGAATGCTGGCCGTATGCCTAAATGTATCCTGTGTTAATTATTGTTGGAATATTTAAGTGGCTATGGGGAAGTCAAAAGTTCTCCACTCAGAGGTGCTCCACAGCAGTCTTTCATCGACGAATGTAAAACCATGAATAAATTGGTTACGAGGGGCGTTGCTACACTGATCCATCTGTTTGCTTATAGCTCTATATGCTTCTACCACTATCCGTTGCTTCTAGTTCCGGGCCAGTGCACGATATTACTCGCATAACTGAGTGCTACTCCTTAAAGCAAATATGAAAAATTTCTTTGAAACTTAAACAAATATTTTCAGACTACGAGCTCTTAACTGTCCTCTGGTTTCCGATTATATAGTTTTCTCTTTATCTCTTTATTTTGTAAATGTCTATAATGATTTTCTTTTACAAAATAAACTATTTTATAGTTGTAGCACCCACTAAACCACACACGTATACAAAATCATGAAAAAAAAATTTATTAAGAGCAGATTATTAAAAGACATTGAAAACATTCAGTGTTATCCATTTTAGGACAACAGCAACAATTTCATTTCGCTTTCGGTCAAAGACCTTTTCATTTCTCCACGGATCCACTGTCCGGTTTTCGTATGCCACCAATTGGCAACTGCCAAAGTAAGTATAAAATTAATTCACTTTAGAAATAAAACAACTTACACAAATTAAATGTTGCATGAATGATTTGTTTTTTATATTAAACTGGCATTAAACGCTAATCCGTTTTCACGCACCTTTTTTTTAAAAAAAATAATAACAAGTTAATTTTAGTTAAATGCTTTTTGTAACAAAAAAAAAAAAAAATAAAAATAAAAATGTGTTGGTTTGTTGTTTGCACATACAAAAACTGAAAGAAAAAACAACATTTTAATAAAAATAAATCGTATGCATTTTGGTTTTTTTGTAAATAAAAAATAAATCTGGTAAAAAACCGCTGCGAAAAAATAATACCACTGTCAGACACCACAAAATCGAACCTCAAAAAGCCGCATAAAAATCCACACAAAAACGATTAGTTTGTCGGTTAGTTTTATTTCCTCTTTTTTTTATTTTTATTTTTTTTTTTTTTTTGTTTTTGTTTCTGTTTTTATTTTTATTTTAATTAATTTATTCACATTTCAGCTTAACACTCACACGCGCAAATAAAACAGTTCGTTATTATGTTGTTGTTGTAATTTCGAATGAGTTTTTATCTCTCCAAAGAACTGCAGGAAATGGTGTAACTGGCTTGCAAAGGTCATTTATGTCGAAATTGTCTTAAGTGGTTCTCAAATGAACAGCAGCCCTCTACAATTTCTTTTGTCAAATATTTTACTTTGCTTTTAGGAAATTAACTTGAGACTGTGTGGAATAAATTCTCTACATTATAATGAATTGCCTTTTCATATACATCGTTTCATTATATTCTCATTAGTAAGCAATTAAGTAATGAGTGGCGATTACACAAATTTCAGCAGCTTTCAATAGGGGCCTCCCTTAAATGTTGTGTGGCCAGAGAAACAAATTATTTCATCAAATTTTGTTTCATACATCAATTATTATTATAAAAATGAATATACTTTGCTTTAAAAATGAATAATTTATTCATAAATAAATGACCTGGCAGTTGCATTTGTCTATTTGCCTGCCCGCTTATGTGTAATTATTCCAATTTTTTTTTTTTTTTTTTTTTTGCAAAATCAATTCATATTTTTTTCTGTTGCTAACAAACACGAAAGCATAAATTGAATTATACTTTTTCTGGAAAAAGGCATTAAATTAATGTCATAAACAGCGGTGGCATAAAATTTAATAAATTAAATACTGCTGTTGCTGGCAATGCAGTTGATGCAGTTGCAGTTGATGCAGTTGCAGTTGATGCATTTTATTCGCGATGTTGCAGGTGGTCTCCGCTCGTGTCAGCTAAAGGAGTGTCTGTACAATAAACAGTGTTCTGTAACTATTTGAAACCGCAAGAAACTATAAGTAAATTGGCAAGTCAATATCGCCCCTTTTTCCCCCTGTAGGCCTTAGAAGCTTTTAGTACAAGTTAATTGTTGTGCAGCACGAATAACAAATCAGTGTTTGGCTCAACCATTAGCACGGCAATAGAGGGAATTATTTAGTTTTATTTAATTTAATTAAATGCTTTTTATTTACCGTCTCTTCATTTTACCGAAATCATTTTCATGTCTGACACCACCTCCCCTATTCCCACTGAATCCTTGATATTATCAGTTGTATTAGTTGCTGCTATGATTGAGCCCATTTAGCATTAAAAATAAAACTTGTTTATTATTATTATTTATTTAAATATTTTATTAAGCTAAACCCGCACGACTTAATTACTGGCTGCTTAAAAACACTATAAAAACAAACAAATATTTAATTTATTTCACAATTTTAAACGGCACTCCACCATTATCGATATTCATAATTTGATAACAAAAAAAAAAATTAACAACAATTCAAAATAAATATATTTTTGTAATTTAACACAGTCTAGATTGAAGGGCAAAGTGATCCAAATGCAAAATACTCCTACTTACACAATTGCAATGCGTGGCTATAAAAATGTAAAAGAGCGTCGAAGTTGTTTTTTCGTTTTTTCTCTTTTTGCTAGTTGTTGTTATTGTTGGTAATAAAGCCACATAATTAAAGGAAGTAGAAAATGTTTAAGCCAATAGCATTAATAAAGCCACCGCAAAATCAATATTCACCATTTAAACTGGTACCGCGCGCGCCTATAAAAACTAATTAATAATTTTCGAATGGTCTATTAATTAAGCCTAATTATTATATACAAACAGAACACACGCACGCACACACACGAGTAAGTAAGCTGGCGAATAGGAGTAAATTTATACACGCGCGTGTGCCTCTGTGTAGATGTATGTGTGCATGCAGATACTCCTGTGTGTTGATTGCAACATGCGTACACAGATATGACTCTTTTATGTGTAGGTATATTTACAAACAAGTGTGTATGAAAATTATGTGCGAGGGTGAATTGAAAATTAACTGAGTAATTTGTTTAAAATTGACTTTCAATAAAATTTAAGCTGTACTTTGTAAAATAGGACAGTTTTGCTACTTACATTGAAGAGGCAAAATAAAAACAGGCACAATAAAAAATTCATTAGATGTACTAATTAATTTTTTGCTTCTTAATTAAAAAAAAAATTAAATTTTCCCTCTGCTGTATAATCTGAAACTCATCAGTATTATTGAAAGTTTTTCCTCTTTATTGAAAGTTTTTTCTTATTTATAATTATTTCTGGCTTAGAAAACTAAACAAGAAACTACTAGATAATGTTTTATCTTTAAAAAATATCGAAATAAATATTTATTGATATATATTAATTATTTCCACGACGTTTCGAAAAATTATTACTGAGTCGGATAATAAAAGACTCACATACATTGATTATTGCGGCGTATCGACTGGCCTCTCTGACCATTTAGATGGAGTGATTTAATCAACAGGTCTTTGCAGATAAAGGGGGAATTTAACTTCGTTTCAATGGTTTCATAACATTTTTGCAATGTCCGTAATATAACATAAGAGCTGGTTTTTTGAAAAGTGGTACAAGTCCATTTTTCCTATATTGAGATATTTAAGGGTTTCCGTTAGAATCAATTAATAACAATTTTATTATGAAATAATAATTTCCAGAATTATTCGAAAAGGTAAACAATGGACTTTCACCACTTTGAAAAGTAACCTGTTGCAAAAACTAAAAGCTGGAGCATATTTAAGTCTAAAGGATTTTTTACTTATAACGGATTTTGGTTTTACTTTACAGTTGGCATACTGAACAGGTCCGTTAAATTTGTTTTTGTGTATTTTATGTTGGAATAGAATGGAGAGAAGGTGTATGTAATTTAACAAATTTTTTTTAAAAAGTGGACTTATACCACTTTTATACAAAACCAGCTCATAACTTATGAAGGTCAAGCACAATGGCTCACCTGCAATTGCAAGTTGATAATACGGAACGAGATGGATAAACTTGCATAATACTTATGTAATATTTTACGTATTATGTTGTTACTGACCAAGCCGCCCACGTATGGTTTTATACTACTAACATTTTAATAAAAACCAAAAAAAAACTTTTTACATGCACACAGAAACACATAAAATATTTGCTTCCGTTAAGCTCACTTTAGTAAAAACAGAATTTGTAATAAATTTTAAATAAAAATTATAAAAACACTTGAAATGTCCGCGCCGTATGGGAATCATTTTCAAAACAAATTCAAACACACACACTCACGTATGCGAATAGGCGGATACGCGGGCAGATGAGCGTTATCTAAAGGATGCAATAGAACATGTGTGTATTTTAGACGAACGCGGGAGCACAGCATTTCATGTCATGCTTGTTGCCAACAACCAGAGCCCCAAAGAAAGCAGTGCATGATTGCAAACTTTCCATTCAATTAGTTTGATAAAATAATATAATAAATGGAAATACGAGCACATGCAAGTGCACTTGCATTTCCCTGCGCCTGACTGCATTTATGTACGGAGGTGCGTTTTCGGACGCAAATATTTGACGTGTTTACATGAACTTGCATTTTAATACACATTCAATAGCCAGAGCCCGCATAATTGTTGTCATCCATTTGCACTAAAGCTAAATTTACGCGACGCACCATATTGGCTTAATTAGAGGCCCACATTTATTTTATTGACGGCCACTTAGTCTCTGCAGTTTTTTTTTCTGAAATTCTTGTAATTACGGCGCTGCATGTACAATAAAAAACTTTCCAAATTCTTTAAAAGTTGAATGAGAGATTCAGTTATGTGATAAGATGGTCCAGCTAGTGAATTTCTTGCGCTTCGATCCACATCACTCTAAAACACTCCAAAGTTCTTATTTAATTTTTTGCATGGTTTTCTGCTCTTCAACTTGATTTGATTTAAATCTTTTATGTTAAGCATGTGCATGATATGATTCCAGGACATTTTTTTAATTTAAGAGTTTTAAATGCGATGGTAATGTAATAAAAAAAAAATAAAAACTATTGTGTCGCCATTCGGCTTATTTAGGTGCCAGCAATACACATTGGGGTTATGGGTCAGCCACTGCCTACTCACCCTACTTGGCAAGCAGTGGCTTGTCATCGTGCACAACGCCGACATCAGCACAATTTAATAATCCGGCGCTGGGCTTTTCATGCTCATCGAATGAGCAGGCGAACAATCAAGATTTTACGGGGGCGTCCAACCGAGATTGTGTGCCAAGTAAGTTTTCCTAGCAGAGAGTATTTAAAAGTAAGAATTTAAGGGAATTTAATTTTTATGTAAACGCACCAAACCTTAGTGTTACCCGATTCAACGGCCTCAGATTTGGATCAGCATTTAAGTAATTTAGTAGGTTCAACTACCGGACAGATGACGCATCACAGTTTATTAGGATCGACAGGCCAAACCGCAATTTCATCGACGGTGAATGGTGGTGCTGTGGCGGGTACAAATTCAATATTGGTGCCACGGTACCACAACGCCAACAATGAATACAATGTGCACTCAAGTCAAAATGGTCCGCGAAGCTTAAGTGACTCCTCCCAGGCTGAGTCGCCGGTGCAAGAGGATTTGTTGTCGACGAACACACCCAATTTGGGTGGGGCAAATGGCAATACGACGGCCAATGGTGGCGCGAGTAGTAATTCAAACGGTTCAGCCAACAACTCCTTGATAGGAACGAATCAGAACTTTAGCGGTATTGTCAATCAAACACAAAACCCAGCAGCTTATGGTGCAGTGGCAGGATCAGGTGTGGGTGTGGGCGTGGGTGTGGGTGTGGGTGTGGGCGGTGGACATACTGGTGCACCTGGTGCTGGCTGCAATGGCTCTTTATATCCTGTACTACCGGCAAGTTTATTGTACTCTCAACTCTATACCGCCGCCAATCAAACGCATGGCTTCCATTCTCATGCATTACCCTCTCACACTTCACCTAATTCGACAGTTCACGGTGAACTGCAAAGTGTGATGGATCACATTAGCAATGTTGGTGTGCGACAGCAGCACAATATAATGTCAGGTGGCGGAGTAACACATCCTGGCGATCTCACCTTAATAGGGAATTGTGGTGCCTCAGTAAGGAATATAGAAGATGGTAATACCAACCGCCAACTGACTGCATTGGCTGCTCATCGCGGTCACCACAATCCAGCTGATAATGGGGGCAGTGTGTGGAGGCCATATTGAGGTCAGGTGCTTTGGTGCGGCTCGGCTGTCCTTTAGTGTTACGAGAACACGGCGGAAGAAAATACTGCTGTAGGCACAGAGAGCAAGCACTGGTAAGGTAAAGCAATCACCAACAACAAGAACCACAAATAGGCGTGTTTTTGTAAATATTTGTATAAACGTAAATCTATAAATAATTGAATAGAAAACTTCAACATTTTAGTTAATTTATTTAATTTTTAATTCAATAAATGCCTACGAAATCGTTTTAAAGAACTTATCAAAAAATATAATTGTTAAATTAAATGTTAAATTTTTCCATAAAAGAATCCCATGATATCCAATAACTAAAATCTTTACGAAATCACTTTAAACAGAGCGCATCTAAGTTCCTAATACGAAGAAATTATAATTTATCTTAAGTCCTTTAGGTCCTTGTTTTGAGGAAATTGTTTGACCCAACAGAAACTCAAAACTGTAATTTATTGTAAATAATTCAGAGTTTCATAAAGATCTTCCTTGTTTTGCTGTAATAAATGTGCAATTTATTTAAATCTTTTATTTCGTTAATTAAATTTCTTGTTAAATTATTTAGTATTATAAAAATAAATTAATTGTATACAATCTATAATAACTATCATTAGTTGGGCATAACACTTTGCTTTCGCCGATTTTATTGCAGACTTGCAAATTATTTGCGCAATAAAATAAAAAAAAACGATCAAAACTTTTTCCAAAAGCCGTGAAGGCTTTCGGGGAACCCTCGTCACTTTCGACTCGTTTTTAAACCAAAATTATTTTTGCTGAATAGCTACGCCAACATGTGAATTCAACTTCCTTGATTGCCTTTTTTCAATGAAATTTATTGAAATTTCCCACCTACAATTCGTCAACAGAATTTATCTTTATTGTGCTCCTTTTTTCCGTTGAAGGTCTTTAAGCTCAATCAGTGTTTAATCCTGTAAAGTAATCGAAGTAATCAAAGTATGTGAAAAAAGCAGAATATCATTTAAGGATATGCTCCACTATACTACACAGTCGTACGATTCGTTCATAATGAAAATCGCATGAAAATGGCAAATTATTTCTTAGTTGGTTGAAAAAATGCAACTCTGAAAATTCAAATCGTACGACTTGCCCCCTAAGATACCGTTTCAGGCCACACAAAACCTATTTTTCAGTACACATGCCGTATTTGACAAGTCCACCGATTGCGTGTGATAGTGAATAATGGCTTTTACTAGTCGCCGCAAAATCGCCGGTAGCAAAGTTATATACCCGATAAATATTTGAACATAAATGTCGTTTAAATGTAGTAAAAATTTATATTACAAATAAGTTGAAACATTTTTTGTAAATATCGTAATGGCAAAGGATAAATGCAAATATATAAATTGCAGCAGCCCCAAAACAAATCTAGTCAATATTGAAATAGTACGAGTAACTTTACTTTAGTATAACGATATAATAGAAATGAAACCTTTCAAAATTTTTAATAAACTCTTCAAATTTAAAAGGAAAAATTAACGTAAAAAAATTATAATTAAATAATTTATTTATCGTACAACAACAAAATAAAATAATTCAATGAGAATTGTATGAAAATCGCAATTGTAGTGTCTAAAAACCTAAACCAAACCAAACCAAAAGAAAAAAAAGAAGAAGAGAAACATGATTTTAATTATATGAAATTATAACTGAAATTTAGAACAGATAACGAGCAAGAAATCTTTATTATCAACTTGAATATGATGTGAAATAAATAAATGATGAAATACATTCAAACGCATTTCTGTATAATCTGTGCGATTTCATTTTCAAAATGGCTTTTTCTTGGTAAGTATAAGATTGAAAGGGTATTCCCCTGCAAGGACTCTCGGCGTGAGAAATTTCCTTTTCTCTGTAACTTCACACAAAATGCTCGATTGTATTTATGGGAGAAAAAAAAAACAAACCTGTTTGGAAGATTTTTTTTACGTGAATGTACAGGCAATTATTTACAAAAGGAGTCAAGGTCGCAGGTTCGCATTAATAATATCTTTTAACATTCTAATCCTGATCAGAACTTGATTATGATGGAAATCCATTAATTTCACGTGAAAATCAAAACTATCTTTAAGATTTTTGGCACCAGCAAATGGCTTAAATCGGTTTTTAGATCCCGGGAGATGCTGTGACGGCTATCATGCCGGTCGACGTTGATTATTTCGGTGGCTTTGGTCGACATTTAAGCACCATCCACCATTCACAACTCCAGCGAGCTGGCTTCACGAGCAAATGAGCAACAGCAAAATACATTGTCAGTCTGGAATGTCCCCTTGTCAAAAAGCATAGCCTGGAGATTGCCTGGCCGTTGGTTTACGAGATATCGATTATTACAGCCATCTGAGTTGTGGCCCGCTCTTGAAAAAAATTATAATTTTTTAATTAAAATACTCACATTGTTATTAGTATTCCACTGAGCACGAAACATTCTTCACTTTATAAAATTGAAAAGAAAGAGAATTTCGAATTTGAGAAATTGTAAATTAAGGCCATGATTCACTTTCCTACACAATCGTACGATCAGACAAATCTGTATGGCAGATTTTCTTTACAAGTCGTACAAATTGCATTTTCAGGGGTGCATTTATTTCAATCAATAAAGAAACAAATTTTTTTGCACCATATTAGTGTGATAGTGCGGCAGCAGCAACACAAGACTGCTGGTAAATCGTATAACTGTGTAGTATAGTGAAGCATGGCCTTTATGCATATAAGAAGCTTAGTGTAAATAGTAAATGTATTGTTTACTTTTGAAAATGTAAGAGAGCTGGATATAGAAGCGATTAATCTGCCTTCTCGCTTTTCTCCGGTGCCCTCTCTCTCTCTCTCGGTCAGACAGTCCTTATAACTTTTCGCATGAATACATAATAACATGCGTATTCACACGAGCATACTTGGTTTTTGAAAGGCTACTGATGAAATTTGTCTACAACGAAAATTGGTGTACTGAACCCAGGTCTGCTATACAGATGGGTTTCTTCATGAAAGTTTCCAGAAATTTTACAAAATATCTCCCCCTCCTTACAGGGCCCCTGGTGACAAAAAAAATTTGCTGCTAAGCTGCTCTTGGTAAACAGATTATTCATGGTCTTACTTCGCTGCACTGCTACGAGGATCGACGGTATCCAGTAGGAATTGGTAGACCATGTTTTCCTTTAAAAGCTTTATTCATTTAAATTTTGTTTTTTTAATTTTGCGCAATAAATTCACATAAAGAAATGATTACAACCCACCGTCAGTCACTCAGTCACTGCCGGAAAGTAATTTTCTACTCAATTAACGAGAACACGTTGCGGCAACTCGTTTCGTTAAAAATATTCGTACATAAAAATTCCAATAATTGTAACAGTTTCAAAACGCAAAAGTAAAAACTGATATCTGTGCACAATGGCGAATATGGTAAAATTAATGCGACTAGTTTGTTTGATCGAAATCAACGTGAAACATTTATTTGCTGAATAGTTTCTTAAATTCTTCACAAGAAAATTTACGATGGAATCCAGTTTTATTTTTGGCTGAGTATTTGCCAAAAATTTATATTTTTATTAATTGTGTATAAGTTGTATTAAAAGTTCCTTTCCTTCCCGCATTTATTACGATTAGTCCCATTGTGCGTGGCAATAGAAAAACTGCAAGTGGCACGTAGATATTGAAAGCTAAAATAAAAAACAAGAAAACTGCTAAACGAAACGTGTTGGAAGCAAATGGAAAACTGTAGAAGCATAAAAGGAAAACCACAAAAATTAAACTTATTGAACAAGAATAATTTGAAAAATAAAAGTTTTTTTTTTTTGTGCAAAAGTAATTTGAAAACTAAATAGTTTCTTTGTTTGAACTTTAATAAAAAAGGATTAATTTAAATCCTTAAGAAATATACAAAATAAATATAAATTCTTAGAACATATTTCGCATAATAAATGATTATAAACCTCCACCACCCCATAATTATTGAAGGAATAATTTTAAATAAAAGTTTATTTCATCATCGACAACTTCAGCAGATACAACTCTTCTCCTGTTTTTTTGGCTCTTGCCTGGAAAGGGTACTCGAGCAGAGAGCTACAGCAAGTTTATGTTTGGCGTTGTTTTCTCAACAATCTTTGAATAAAATGCCTAATTAAAAATTCTACACATTACTTTCGCCTTTTTGGAAATTTTTAATTTTTGTTTTTTTCTGCTTTTTTTTTTTTTGTCTTGCTACTCAAACTCGGCAATGAAAAGGACGAAAGTTTCTTAAGGATTCTTATGTGTGCCTGATTAGTGTATATGCGTGTTGCTGTATATGCGTGGGAGTGTGAGTGTGTTAAGAATAACATAAAAGCATTTAGTATTTGTGAATGTATTTGTGGTATCCTTTCACTTAACCCCATTCATCTTTCTTTGATATTTAACTGTTATATTGTGTGCGAGGATTCACACATGACACAGAGGCGTCGATATGATGCAAAATGGTTTCTGTTCAATTTCCTGAATTATAATTTAAAATGATCAGAATGAATTCAAATGGAATTCGAGTCATTTAAGTTTGGCGTGCTCGTATCATCCTGCCAGGACAATATGATATTGGTAACCATGCGAAGATAATAAATATTTTCAATTATGGGGATTTCCACCGGAGAATATATAACGTAGCAACGCAGCTGGAGTAAATTAAAAACGCAGCTTTACTATCACTATTAGTGGAGACACCTACATGCAAACTATAATGTGAAAACTTCTTGTAAAGAAATCCTAGAAATTTCCTATTTACCATAATCCCCTGCCGCACTGGCAAAGCTTCTACCGAATCCCAGCATCTTTTTCTTAACTTTTACACATCTAAACGAGACGCTGGTGTGATTATTTATATCCTTTACTTATTAACCACTCGAGACTGTCTTCTTGTTGCTTCACAAAGGATGTGTGTAAAAATGTGCGCAAAGGCAACGAATGCCGAGAAACTACTTAAAAATAATTTCTGTTCAAATGACTGCCGTCTCTTTATCTGGAATGTAAAATAAAATCTGCCAGTTCATGTTTACATCGTACATCTTGAAGAGTAAAAGATAAAATACTTTTTATTATGAAGAGGAGTATTTAAAGATTATTTATTCTTACGTATGTATGCGTGTGCTTGTAAAATGTGTGCGAGTGTGTTGAATCCCTTGGCGACCACATGTGTTAATGAAATCTACACTTGTCATTAGGCTGCTTGAAACCACTTTAATAAATTTTATGAAACATCATTAAAAGCATTAACACATCTCCGAAGCAGTCGTAGCAGGTATACGAGCAGTGCAACCTTGGCACGAGTACATACATAAGTGTGGGACGGATAATAATTATTCGAATATTCGAGTAAACAAACAAAGTTTTTCCTCTTGCTTTCTTTTTTTGGAATATTAATTAATTCCCAAAAATTATGATCCAGTAGAATATTTATATATTTATTTAATTAATATTACAATTATATGAATATAACTAAAATATGTGTAGAAGCACTGGCTGCTGGGGCCTTCGGCTACAGTTTGTGCAAATTTTTTTTTTTAATTTCAATTATTAGAGCGATCCACGGCAAGCTTTGGGGCCTTTTTAGATAAATATGTGTCGTGATATTGTTTTAAATTAAGGCATGTTGAAGGAATACGTTTCAAGCTCTTGGCTGAGCCACAAAATGGGCAAGTGTTGGTAAGGCTTTTGATTAAGATATGCACATGTGAGCTGATGGTGTGATCCATTCTCAGTCTAGAGTAGACTTTTATCTGGTGTTTGCTAGATTTAGTTGGCTACATGGCGGGGTATATGTGTGGGGTTGATATGTGTTTTTTTTTAAACTAACTTAACCTGCAAAGCTTTCGACTTGACTGCAGGAAAACACCCAAGGTCTGCACAGGAATCGAATCCACAAATTCCGGTTTAACAGCCAGCGCATTATTCATTCGCCTAATGGGAAGATCATTTTTCTCAATTTTTAGTTCACTGATTATCGGTGCAAAGCATTCGAATTTGGCAGCAGCGTCTACCTGCCCGAATTTTGCTTACGGTTTGCCATTTAGTATTGGAATCACTCATTGGAATATTTGCGATGTAGTTTGCTTGTGCTATTCCAGTAGATTCTGCTGGGAAAATAGATGAGATGTTTGGTAGCGAATTGCTGAGTAAGTTGTTGGCCTCTTGACCCACGGCAGCATATCCTTACAACTTCTCTATGTTTCGATGCTTCCATAAAGAGTTGGCGGTAATCAAGATTCTGTAAAATATAAATTTCTTTCTTGCTTATAAAAGCAATGAAATTTATGACTGGAGGCATCAGGGAAGTTTTCGGAGAGTTTCTTTCTCTCCTAACAATCTTTAAGGTCAAATTCGGAAAAATGTTCTTTACTTCTTGGGTAAGCAAACATCAACCACTTTAACACAGTTTTGGAGTTGTTCTTAGAAAAAATGGTGCACGACTTGAGCTCTCAGTTATACTGACTTAAAAAATATTAACAAAGATTTTCGATACTAAAAAAAGGATTTATATATAAAATTTAGCCTTTGAGCTCATGAGAGTGCTTCTCTTTATATTATAATTATATTCATATCATTGTAATATTATGTAAATAAATAAATAGATAATTAAAAAATATTTTTTATTAAAATCCTCGTCGGAAGAATTCACTTGCCGAGAACAAAAAATTTTTATAACTCAAAGTTTCTATTCAAACGAAAGCATTCAACATCGGAGTCCTTGAAATCTTGAATTTAATTTTATAAAATGTTTCATTATTAAATACCTCCTATTTACTATAAAAAATTATTCATCATGGAAAATTAATAGAAATACACACATTAGGAAAATATTTAAACCAATTAAAATGAAAATTGAAATTTCAATTAAATTTATTTCAAATTATCCTTTTTCCTTGTCATATTTCACTTGCTGCAATGCTATTAATGAATGTACTAATAAAAATATAATAATTGCATTACTAATTAGATGCACAAAATTAGATAAAAATTCATATTTGTCATTTCATTTATTTTATTTTGTTAATTAGTTTGTTTTTTCTCTACTCGTATCTCTTGCACACACACACACACACACACACACACACACATTTTTTATAACATTTAAATTATTTCATTTCCAACTCCAGCGAGTAAGCAAATTTATTAAAATATCAAAAACTAATTACCAATTTAACAGTTGAATTGACATTAGATTTTCAATAAATTAAAAAACAAATTTGATTATGAATAATTGCTAAAAAAAAAAGCTTGAATTCATAAAAAGAGAATTTAAATGAAATAAAATTTTTTAAAATATAATAAATTATAAAAATGATGGCAAGAAATACTGACGCACACAGCACAGTAATTTATTAATTTAATTTTTTCCTTTTTTTGTTTAACACCGAAAAGGGGTTGAATAGTCATTCTCATGACCGAAATTCATCCTGCAAATACGCGTAGTGTGCGCTGGCACAGTTCTGTTCTGCATACATGCAGTCGTAATAGATTTTTTTCTCCTTTTTCAGCAAAAATATTTCCAAAAGCCACATTGAGATTTTCTATGTTGTTTGTGGTGGGCATTATGTAAAAATTTGCAAAGCGATCCCTTGCATTTTTGATGAAGAGTGGAAGGGGGAAAGGAAATCGGGGTGTATTTAACATAAAACTACCGTCAAATATGTTTGCAATTGCATTCACAAGATGTCTGTATGGGTTTCAATTGTACGGTCGTTTTGATCAACAGCTTTGAAGTTGGTACAGTGAGTGACAATAGTAATGACTGGTATTATGCGAAATAATTAAAATTGATAGACAAACTATAGTACGAGCAAACTACTTTAGCTAAAGTGTAATGCAATAAAGTTTGCAGTAAGTCCGGAATAGGCCCATTCCATGCCATTTCAGCAAAGTCAGTGGAGAGAAATAAATTTAATTGAATTCTCATTTTAATTGAGAATTCCAATGTGTGAATTTCAATAACTTTTTTCATGATGTATAATTTTTTAATTGAAACATTTTACAAGTTTAAATGTCATTCATTTTCAGGCTTTCAAAATTTTAAAAATGCTTTTTCAATAATAGTTTCCATTTGTTAAGCTGGTCTGGTCGCCATTTGCGCTTAAAAAGATTCCCATGTGGAATACTTTCATACAAAATTTTTGAATGCATTGAAAATTACAAAATTTGTGGCTCAACTTTAAATTTTATTAAATAAAAAAAATTTTTTTTTTCTTATTTGTTTTTGCAAACACTTCCAGCAGCCACTGTAAAGTGCGAGTAATGCGTTTCTGTTCTGTTCATGAGGTTGAAATAATTTTGGCCATAATAAAAATACATAAAAATCACTGCATTATTTGTACGAAAATGCTAAAAATGTTAACAAATTTCACGGATACTTTCGAGCTCTTCACAAAAGTATTTTATCAGATTTTTTTTTTTTTTTTTGATGGCCATTAAAAATAATGCAGCAGTATTTTTGTTTTTTGGATTAAAAAATAATTTGTTGGCTATTTTTTTCTAAAAGCAGTCAAATCGTTAATAAAACTATTTAATAATGAATTAAAGAGAAAGAAAGTTTAATTGATCAAGCAAAAGATACTTAAAACACCCACATGGTACAAATCTTGCACAATGGGGTACCTTTTACAAACTCAACTCTCTGATACATGACCAGAAACTGCAAATCGGTTTTCATAACGATGTTTAAAAATTGTAACTTCTAGGGTACGGTAATCCCTTGAATATTACGAAATATCAGACGCTTGAACTATAAACTCTTTAGTAGGCGGGAGTTGGTTTCCAACTTTTCCCCCAAAGTAAGAATTTTTGCATAAACAAACAATTTTAGAACAGCGTCTTTTTCGTTTTATTTATTCAGGGAAATGATAATGAGTCATAGAATAAGCTCGGCCCCAGTTCAGATGAATTAATGCAAAAAAACTTGCACACACATTAAAAAAGTTTGAAACTCCTCCCCAGTAGTCTGGAAATTTACTTGTTGCAACACTTTTCGATTAAAAAATTAAACTCACAAGTGAAAATGTTTTCAATATAAAAAATGTTGCGAATAAAAACAGCAAAAGAAAGTCTTGCATGTATTTTTTATTTTTTAAAAATTTAAAAAAAAAATCTATATTTGAAATTTTTTTTACAGTTGCATTTTTACGAAAATTTTATTGAAAATAAAAATGACTTTTACCAGGGAATTGAATTTTGTAATCATAAATTTTGCTGGCTCAGTGCCACAAATTAAGTAACATTTTGCCGCTGCCCAGAGCAATTCTGCGTTTTCTTTAAAGCTGCAATTCAGGTCTCCTCCTTTAAATTACTATTCAAAGAAGTCAGTTGAAGCCTTGAAGTTGGGATTCAGTCCGAAGTTCAATTCATACTAGTCAATAGTCTAATGCAATAGCCCCTCTCTCACATACCTTGTCGTTAAGTCTTATATTTTTATATCTAATGGAGCAACACGAACAACCTCTCCTGACTCCCTGAAAAAAAAATATTAACAGCATGAAAATACGAGTCATTTTATACAATAATTTTCTCCCATTCATGTAAAGAAAGCAACATCAGCAGGATGTAGAAGAAATATACGAGTATTACACAGAATAAATATCTGATTAAAAATTTCATATGAATAAATTGTCAAAAAAAAGTTCTTTGTTTATACATGCTTAAGAGTTAAATGCATGCAAAATTAAGTAAAAGGAAGATAACAAGTGTACCCAGCAGGACTCGAGTAAGCAGCCACTGGCAACCTGACTTAACAACCAAACCATTTATAATAAAGCTGGCTATGAAAAGAGCATGTGGGCATTTGTACAGAAAGTGTATTTTTTTTTATTTAAAACTTGGTGTACGTGATTATGGAAACACCCATATCAAGCATTTGTGGCTTTATAAAGGAAAAATAAACATAAAAATGGCGAGTGAAAAGACGTTCAGCAGAATATGCATGTCACGCATACTAGTACCGCTGGGTATTCACACATGCCTACATGCATGCATACCGTGTTTGCACATGTGTGGGTTCGCTTTAAGTACAAAACTTTTCATATCCGCTTAATTAAATTAAGCTTACGAGTCGAGTGCTGGCAAAGTGGCAGAAACAGGGGATTAATAATGCGTAGCATTACTTTAAGCGAATATCTTTTGGGTGTACGAGAGAAATAAAATGTATTAAAAGCGAAAAAAAAACCTAAAACTTCTAACTTCACTTGAAATGTTTCGAAAAACTTATAAAAATAATGAATATTAATGAAACAGATAAAGTGAGTACAAAAAGGTAATAAAAGATTAAAAGTTTTATTAATGAGCTGGGAAATATGCGCTTTTCATGTGATGAAAACAAAAGCAGAAGAGCGTTTTGTGACTTGAGAAGCTCATCTGGGCATTTAATGAAACACTATTTCAGCTGTCTTAGAAAGCGTGACAAGGATGTAATATTTTAAGCTCACTCTGCTCACAAATTTATAGTCACTTTACACAGTCACATTGCACAAAGAAAAGCAGACAGAAACTACTGAAACCGTTTCTGTTCATGAACTGCATGCGGTGCGATGCACACAAATCACTATTTCCATAAATTTAAAACTTTTAGCAGCTTATTTTATAATCCCATATTAAATCTTGTCAGTTATACTGAACCAGCCTATTTTATATTTATTTAACAGCCATAAAGAAAACAATCCACTGCTCATCCTCGAACTGCGACTCTACCTATTGTTGTTGTTGTTGTTGTTGTTGTTCTTTCCCCCATTTGAGCCACTAAATACAACATTTATTTTAATTTCGCAACTAGAAAATTTTAATATTTTACAAAATGGATTTCATTTTATTTATTTCCAAATGTTTCGAACACACAAATCCTGGCACACGTTATCATCTGCACATTCATGCGCATGCAAGCTCAAATGCTGATTTTTCTATATTGTTATGAAAACTAATGAATAATGTAATCATTTGTGAAAATTTTCTAAATTTAAAATTTTAATTAAAATGATTTGCAACTCATTTAACCACAAAACGTTTTCAAACCCCGCACTACACACACACACACACACACTCGCAAAGCGTAGATATATATTTACAAATCCATGCTTATAAAAATTTTTATTGCACACACTAATGCAATTTCGTTTTGTAAACTGTTTAGCTAAGATTTACCAATAAAAAATGAAAAAAATAAAGGATTTAATTGTTGGATCAATCCCTCCCTTCCTCTGCTTGGCCATTGTCAGCATCGATAATATTCAAAATCATTTTATTTTATTAAAATAATGGTATTAAAATGCTGGCTGGTTTCGTGAAATGTGTGAAAGAGGGTGTGTTTGCTTTTCGGTGCATACTTTTAGGATGAATGGCGATGAAATGTTACATTAACTGTGTATGAGTATGTGGCAGAGGGGAAGATGAAAAATGTGCAAAACAGTAACATTTTTCGCAAGACTTTAAACTGAAGTTGGTAACGGCCAAGAAGTAGGCAAAACGTGAGTGCCACATTTCATGATAAAATTTTTATATATTCCAGATTTCGATCTCTTCGTTGCATTTAATTTTTCAATTAACTTTTTATTTGATATTAAATCTTATGGCGTACCCAATTGAAAACTATAAAGATAAAAATATAAAAAAAAATATTAGAAAATGTTTCTCTTAACTTTATTTATAATTCTGTCTTGCATAAACTTAAAAAGAAATTTTCAATTTTATATAAAAAATATAAATGAATTAAAATTAAATAAATTTAGAAATTTTTAGCATAAAAATTGAAAAAATTCCCCACGCGAGAGATTTAATTATAAAATAAGAGACGAGAAGGTATGCAGTCCTTCGTGCAATCTATAGAAGTGCATTAAAAGGGGAGTTTTTTTATATCGAGTATGAAATCTGGAAAAGAATTAAAATTATTCCCATATAAAATGATATATATTTCTTAAAATATATATAAAAAAAATTACACATATCATATTAATAGCAAAAAAAATTAGACGAAAATAATTTTTTTTATATAGTAATGGATTTTTCATATATTAAATATTTTAAGTAGTTTTTTTTGCCGCTTTCTGAACAAAAAAATATTCAGAATGATTTCTTTAACAAAATAAGCGATCCATTCAATAGCTACAACATCCAATGAAATTAATAGAAAAACTAAATTTCTCGATGTAGCCGTTGTCAGAGACCGAGACATCTGTGGGCAGCGCATTCTCGGTGCGTTCTTCTATTTAAAGTAGAACATCAATAATTAATAATGATCCATAGGCGTATCTGTTTATATTTGAATTATTGCTTCAGAGTAATAAAGTCTTATAATTAATTTGTAATGAAATGCTGAAAATTAAGAGAAAAAGTCTCCGTTTAGAAAAGAGAGAAAAATATAAAAACTATAATTTATATTTAATTCAAAGCGAGTTCCCATAGAAATTAATTTTAAATCCAGTACTAGTCAGTGCTTTGCAAGGCGTTCATAAAAAGAGCCGTATCGAACATAATGAAACTAGAGGGATGAATAATGCGCTGCCTACTAAGCCGGGGGTCGCGGGTTCGCTTCCTGCCTATACCCTACGTGTTTTCCTCGGGTTAAGCCGAAAGCTTTTGAGGTTAGATTAGTTTAAATAATGAAGATTTTTTTTTTAATTTCATCTTTTCGGAAAAACTTTTCAAATAAACTGAACAATATGAATAAATGAATTATTCCCAAATGGCAAATGTTTACTTTCAATAAACGAAACGAATGGGGGGAATTAAATCTAACAAATCTAACCAATAAAAAAGTAGAGTATTAGTTTTAAATATCATACCACATTTACGAGCACACAAACACACGCACACACAAAAAAATAATTTAACAATGACGCATAAGAATAAAAATGTTTTAACATGCAAGTGTAATAGATACATATAAAATAATATCAGCACTTCCCAGCAAACATTTTAAATTATGCACAAAAAGTCAAAATTTATTTAAGAGACTTTAATTTGTGTAAGTAGTTAGCAAAATACGGATACAATTCTTAGGCTTGTAATCAGTGGACTCGTATGTTCAAGTAGAAGTCTATGAGACTTAACTTGCATTTCACCGCTTTCAATTTTAACGACTAATTTTTAATTTTAATTGGCTAATTAATGGGATCAAAACTATTTTTGATCGTACTTTTTGATTTTATTTTACGTTAAAAGCTAAGCAGTTTTAGCTTAAAGCCTTTTATTCAATATTGTTGAATATGTTTCTTATTTGAATAAGAATAAGAATAATCAATGTTTCATTATCATTCTGTTTAACGTCTACAGAAATAAAATAAATTTTGAAAAAAAAAAATTAATAAAGGAAAGTTGCAAGTTTGGCTTTTATTATGCGCCAGAAAAAAGCTCTGAAATATCGTGCATGAAGAGCGATCTTGCAAATGCTTAGAGGGCTTTATTAGCAAATATATTCAAGTGTTTCCCCATGTACACCCGTACGAGTGTATGTATCTATATGTGTGAAAACATGTTTGTTGCCTTCATTAGCCAAGTGCTAGTCGGTGCTTGGGAATGTGTGCTTCCGGAAGGGGTATACGAGTAGATGAATTAAAATTTTATGTTGAATATTGATTTGAATCAATTAATTCTTGCGGTTTGAGTTGCAAAATAACTCCCTTGAATCTAATTAATTTTAATGCACGAATACACATATTTTTATAAAATCTATTCAAACAACGATATTTACACACACACACACATACACACACACACATCCACTTACGCTTAGACGCACATTTTATACGTCTAGTATGGGGGTGGGGGGAAAAGTCTATGCATACGCATGTTTAGTATTACTTACACACTTGTCCTCTAACGTATAAGTTCGTGCATTGAACATGCATGGTTTTTAGCTTTCCCTGACCAGCACACATTTGCGATAATTTCGTCCATTGCTTCGTACGTGTTTCTGCTAATGTGTTTGGGAAATAAAATGGATTTTATAAATATATTTTAAGTTTTTATAATTTTCTCTTTTTATAATGTTGGGAATCAGCGTATACAAATCTAAAGTTGTTTCCTGTTCCTGCTTTGGACAGAAAAAAACCGACAACACATGGCTGATTTTATACAACGCGTATAAACGCGTTTTGTTTGATATTTTGATTTGGGTCGGTGCTGGGCGTACTCGCATTGTGTGTTAATATGCAGTCATGCATGGACTCATTCATTTTATCATTTAGTCCGTTCATTCATTATGCAATTTGGCTACCAATTGATTTTATGGTCCGTGTCTGCATATTCATTTAAATAATATTTTTGCGAATAAAATCAAGCAACGCTGGAATAGTTCAACATATTAAATTTCTAAAACAACATTATTTTACGAGTTCGTACATTTTTCAAAAACATTTCTTATTCATTTTTGGTATTATAATATAGTAATTTATTTTCATATTTGATTTAAATGAAATGTTTAATGTTCGCTTTTGTTTATGGAATTCTTGGATTAAAGTACATTTCACAATATGAAACTTTTCAATTTGAAATTTTCTTTAATTATCTTATAAATTTTCCATCGTGTGCTCTCACTGTGTTGTTTTGTTAAATATTATATTTAAAATTTTTTTAATATCAAAGAAAACTTAAACTGCAATAATAATATGAGAGATTTAGTATAAACTTTCATAGTGTGAACCAGCTTACAAGATATTCATTATGAGAGCCAACAGTTTGCCTACAAAGAATTTCAATTTATTTCAAAGTAAATAAAAATATACAGAATTTATATTCATTTCTCAAATAAAATTTAAAATTATTTATCAAGTCCGTACTGCTAAACCGTTCCTTATTTGTATACCTTTAGCGCCATCTAACTTTAATGTTCTGCCCATTTTCTTGTATAAAAATTAAGAGTAGAAAAAATTTGCAATAAGAGATTTTTTCTAGGACAATAAAATCAACTGAAATAAATTAAAAAAAAGCTTTTTCTTCTTGTAAGAAAATTTTCTTACAACGCAAAAAAAAGTTGCAAAGCAAGCCAAGTCAAGTCAAGTCAGAAAGTTGGTCCTTCCAGTATCCCCCTCTTGACGAATGAGCAAGAAAAAAAGCAGGGAAATTTTATTATACATTATTTCACTTTCATTTATTAAAAGGGGAGTTTATTTACACTTTTTAGCGTTTAAGGGATGAGGAACTTTTTCTGGAGCGGGTAAAAAAAGTCTTAGAAAAATGTCTGTGCGTGGGTGGGTGTGTGTGGGTGTGTGTGTGTGTGTGGGATTGGACGTTTGACTTTGTTTGAGCTATTCCTTCTTGTGCTTGTGCAAAGCATTTTAAGGAAGCTAAAAATTAATTTTTTTTTTGCGATGAAAGAAAATCTTTGGAAAAGAAATTCCATAGTATCGCAAAAAGCCAAAAGATGGCGTTTGACTTTACAAGAAAGCTTTTCTAATCGGATGAAAGCTAAATGTATGGCGTTAATATTTATTTTTTTATTTAAATTATTAATTTATTTATTATATTTTGTATTCGCATTAAAATCTAATTTTAGATACTCTTCGATTTCACAAGACTCCATTTTCTTTTCTTACTGCAGTTACAGTTGATTCCTGTTTATGTTCGATTCCATTCACTCTCTTTGATTTTCACTTCTCTTTCTCATTGCAAAGGTTCGTTCATCAACCAATTATATTTTGCGGTTAACCACAAAATTTATTTTAAAGCATTGACTGCGTTTCTGTGTGAGTAAGTGTGTGTGTGTGTGAGGCTGTGCAAAGGAAAGTGTAGGCTGTAGTAGTACTTTCTCTTTCTTTATTATTAGAAAATTTTCTTGTCTTTTGCTTTGTATACATTGAATTTATGTTTCATAAAATATCTTGTCTAACATTCGTATGTACGAGTGGAGTTGAGGCCTTTTGTTGAAGAGTAGGCATTTTTGTATATTAAATGTCAAATTATTTTTCTATTCTTTTTCATAAACTGCAACCCCCGTTTATTGTTTTTGTGGTCTGTGTCCTTCTTGATACTCTCTTTACAGCTGAATTGGTTTTGTGAGTGCCTTTTTAAGTAAATTTTAAAAAGGACTGAACTGAATTTTGCTTGAAAGGGGTATTTTTTATATTCTGTTTTTTTTTTTTACTTTTCTTTGCAAAAACATGCTTATAACTGACTTGTGGCCAGCCGCAAAGATAATAAAAAATACTCCGTCTTTTATTTTATTTCCGTGGTCTTCTCTTCTGCTCAATGCATGTATGTAGTTTTTATTTACAGGTACGCATCTCTCCAACTGCACATATTATGCAAGTATTTACAAGTGGAAGGAATAATTCTTTCAAGCGTCTCATTTTCATTGCTTTTATTGATCCCCAGTGATAAATTAAAATGAAATCGTATGTATATGCTTGCATTGATATACGGAAAATTTCAGCAAAGGTGGCTTTTGCTGCATAATATTATTTTTGCATTCATTAGCAGACCAAAGGAGAAAGCCAACACTTTATTTTCACTAAAAAATTCATTAAAATTCAAATTGATATAAATCAATAATTTGAAAAAGGATAACATTTTTGTGTATTAGAAATTTGCGTAAAAACCTTAAAAATAAATTTTTAAAAAAGTTTTTTGAAAAGTAGTCCGAAATGAAAGTGCAACTGCTAGAGGTATTCGATATCCTTTTTAGTACTTTTTGAATGTGACACCTTTTGTCATGAGAATTATGATCGATATGTTCTACGCAACCACAGATTAATACAAATTAAACTCTTTTTAGTTTTCAAACAATAAAGTTTTTAAAAATTCTTTTATATAAAAATGATTTTAAAATGGTCTTTCAAGGACACATGCTCCGCTCTGTAATTCAAAAATGTTCCGGTTCATTCTGCTAATCAATCTGTTTCCAAATAAAAAAAAAAAACGTAGAAACAAAACACATAAACAAATAATATTAATTATTTGTTTTCTAATTCATTATAAGAAATTCATCCAGAATAAGAATTAACATGTTTTAAAAACAATATTTAAAAAATTAAATTAATTAAATCAATAAATTAACCTTCTAATGCCGTTCAAAGAATTTCCTCATTAAAAGAACTTTTCTTTTTATTTTTATCTTGCACGCTTCATAAACATGCCAGCCAGATAAAAATATTTGCAACACATCAGCAGAATGTTGTAATTAATAAAATGAAAACACAACAACTGCCAACCTTACAAGTGAATCCTTCACGGAGGAGTTCGTTACCAACGTAAAACAAAAAAAAACCAAAGGAAGAATAAAAAGAATTAATAGTTTATCCAAGATAAAAAGTATCGCCTTTCAAGTCACTAACCGCGAAAGATATTTTTCGTTGTAAGGCAACAAGAAAAACAAGAAAATATCCTGCAACATTCAGCAGCACTTCTTGCAGCACACGAACTTCAAGTGGAATATGAATGTAAGGAAATTTGTAATTTAATATGATTAACCCATTGCAAAATCGAAGCCACATCTAGTACATCTAGAAACGTTAGAGTCGTAAACTTTAGGTTGAAGGAAGTTGCAGGTGACCTTGAATATTAGCATATACAATTGACTAGCCAGTATTCGTCGTCCCGTTGTGCGTTATGTGTATATGAACTCGGCGCCCTTTTGCAATCATTTTCTCTCTAGTGAGTTATATCTAGTGATATGTATCGAGCTAAGCCTGCCCGATACGATGTCTCATCCTACCGATTGAAATGTAAAAAATTAAAAATGTTCCTGGTTTAAGCAAGTAGAAAAATTCCGGAAAAATAAAAATTTTACAGCCGATTAAGTTAGACGATTCTGAATTAGGAGGCATGTATCACTTATTGTCATTGCTACCCAAAAAAAGGGGATCCTATATTGAATGAAATAGACAACCAAATTCTTCTTATAGATTTTTAGTTCAACAACTGGTTTTAATTAGAAGCGCTTAAGTTCCGAAGCCTATAAGTGTGAAGAATGGCCCGAGACTTAACTCTTCATTCACACGGTCGGAGTCATTTCCAAGGCACAATCAACAGCCTAGCGACATAACTTTGTATCGAAAGTGTGCACAATGCACGGTGTCCTGTGCCAACATGAACATTTGCAACACCACCTCCGTGTCCTAATCGTTTAATGCATGCAAAGTTATAGAATGTCGTGGTGTGTGTATGTAACAACTATAGATTAAAGTAATTTATAGAGAGTTTATAATTAAAAATTATCCTAGACTGGTGAGGATAAACCAAACACGACTAAACTTTAATGGCAAAATGTTTGCTTCTAAAAAAGCAATAAATGCGCTCTACATGCTTACAACTAAAAGCGATAGGAAACATTTTTATAGCGTGTTTTTCTATTTTCTCTTCGCAGGACTTGCAAGAGTTGCTTGGAAAATATTTGCAATTTATATTTACGAAAATTATTATTATAAAACTCAATAAATTGAAAGTAATGTTACAAACATTTCTGGTAATATTAAAATTAAATTGTTTTGCATGTTTTTTTTTTGTGTTTTCCGCTTCAACGTTTACTTGGGGCAGAAACATGTGTTTGAATCCGTTGCATATTTTAAGGGTGTTCCTCTTGCAGAATACTTTGTCTTCTTTTACTGATTCCTTTAACTCATTTCTGGACTGGCATGTACTTTCTTTAACAGCTCTCTCAATTAATTTGTAACTCCATTGAATAGTTCAAAACTAAAATTTTAGCAGGTGGTAAGTTTTTTAGCCACGCCCTCCAAAAACTGTAATTATCCTTTTCTCTTATTTCTGATAGATTAGTGGTAATAAAACTTTTTGAATATTTATTTGATCTCTTTTGGTCAGCAAAGGATTCAAAGTCTAATCTCAGTGGCGCAAAATGGCCTCAATGGAGTTCTGCTTTCAAATAGTTTCGTCTTAAATTAGAGTTCTTAAGCAGAACTCCTTCTTTGGTTGAGTCCTTGTGTTACTGCAACGTGGAAATCAAATATTACATTATGATGGTTCATGTTTGCATTGGTTTCATCGGGTTTATCAGTAAGAAACCGAGTCTAATTTCTTTTGTCTTCTTTTTTGTTTCTACAAAAAAAAAAATCCGCATTAATTTAAAAGGGTATCAAAATGTATAAAAGAGTAGTTGGGGAAAATTTCTTAAAGGACTCAACGAGCAGAGCAACGTTTATAGAATTATTTTCACTACAGCATATCGTTTGCTGATATTTCTTCAGTACACTTGACACAATTTACTTCAATGCACGCCTCTGTGCAGTCATTGTGGTTATTGCCATTTTTTACACAACCGTATGAATTTGATGTTTTGTTGTATAATTTTTTGTCATTTTGACGTGAAGACTTGCAAACATTCAAATAGAAATCACATTAATACCCGAGTACTTCAATTTCCCCCCTTTATATTTTAATTATTGAAAACAGAATAACAAACTTTTAATTGATTTGAATACACACTTTCCAACTAGAGAATTCCCACTTTTTCCTCTTGCGACATGGAGTGAATACCCTTAATAGAAATTTTGTATATGGAGTAAGTCAGATATTGTTGTTGTTGTTGCTGGGTAAAAACTTATTAAAATATTTTTTGGCAATATTGATTTTTATGTTTTGCATATTGTTTTTTTTTTTAACGAAATACTTTTATTTTTTATAATAAAAAATATGTTAATACACATCCAGCGGATGTCTGTACTGTAGACTAGCGCTGGCAGTCGGGAGAGTTTGAAAATGCTGGAAAGAAAACTTATAAAAAAGGAATAAAATAAGTAAATTTATTAAATGGCAATCAATTTTGTAACTTTAAAATTCATTTAATTTTATATGTTTGATGTTTTCTTGCAAATCAATTCATTTTTCTGCTATTGCCGCTTTTTGGCGTTTGTCTATCAATTTGTTTTGGCTAAACAAACCGGAAACTTTTATATTACATTAATTAATTAAACTAATTAACAGACGGAAGCCAACAACTGCTCATGTTGTTGTAGACGTTGTATTCAATATAAATACTAATTTATTTGCCAAAGTTTAGCCCTTTCTCCACCTTTTGTAACTGCTGCTCTGAGTCCTGTTGATTTTTCAAACGTTTGCTTTTGTAGTGTGCAAAACTAGAAAAAAAAAATGAATCCTCCGTACATTTATTTTATACTCCTTTTCAACTAATTTCCTTTTTCTTCAACTTATTGCTTTGTTTGTTTGCCGTTGTCCTGTGTATCTGCTCATACCTAAAATCGAGGCCAAAAATTTCAAACACTAATGAATTATCCTTGATTAGGATAATGTATGATGTGGTTCTTATAAAATGCTTCCGTTTTTAAAACTTAAAAACTTAATTTTTTTTGGTTTTATACTGCTTTCTGCCATTCAAATGGCCAAGATGAGGGTGAAGCGATGATGGCAATGATGAAGATGATGACGACAACGTGGTCGTTGCTATAAAATAGAGAAAATTAAAAAGGGGCAACCATTTATTATAAAACACTTCTTTCTTGCTCGGAAAAAGAATTAAGAAGTGCCAGAAGCCGCCATTTAAAAGCTGCTGCGTTACGTAATTCATAATAGCAATTTATGAAAAGAGCCAAATTAATCAGACTAATAACAAAAACATGCCATGGAGATGGTTGTGGCATAAAATTGTATACAAAGTTTTTTGGAAAAGCATGACTGGCTAATGAAAAGATTTACGACGGCCTCTACAATATTAAATATGAAAAATCTTTAAAAATTTTCTCTTTTCCTTCATTTATTTTCTTTTAGATGATGGAAAATAATAAATTATTTTGGTTATTAAAAGTTTTCTGGTTTTAATATGAGATCAGAAAATTTCTATTACAATTTCTAATATTAAGCGGGAAGTGGAAATTTATTATTAAATATTTCTGACAGAAGACAGACTAAACGACTAAAGGGCTTATCCTGCCATTATTTTTATATAAATATAATTAAAAATCTGTATACAATGCAAAAACCGAAAAGATTGCAATAAATTTTGTAGCTCTCCAGTTTTTAATTTCGCGAACTCCCTCTGCCAGCGACTTCCGTACAGTAAATCGGAATAGGAAATTTGGAATCATTCCAATAAGATAACAAATTAAACTCAAAGATAAAATAAGAAAAGGATATAAACTTTTCTTTTCAAAAGAAAGTGTTTGAAAAATATTTATTAATGAACAACCTTCTTCTTTCAGCGAATCCTTCAGCGCTGCGTTGGCCTAAAAAAAGCCGATGGTAAATGCTCGTGTTGCCATTGTAGTTGACGGTGCAAGGCAATTTGTAAATAAACAAAAAAATTATTTGCCAGCTGGAGCTGCTGAAGAGGATCCTTTCACATCAATTTCTAGTCGTTAAGTAACCTTCACTACCCAGCACAGTAGTTCGATTGTTGAAAGAATAAAGTCCTCGCCCCGCTTAATTAAAGTGATAAAATTCATCTCTTGCAGAAGCCATTTCCATTTTCAGAAAACCACCCGTTACACATCTGCGGGAAAAAATTGCAATAATTTAATAGAAAAGGAAATTAAATGGTAGAACCATTTCTTAATTCCTTAAATAACAAATTTACACATCATTAGCCGTCTTTGTTTTAAATTATCTGCAAAAAAAAGGAAAAAAGAAAAAAAATTAAATCCTTTTAAATAAATTACTTGAGACATAAAAAATGTATTTTCTTAAATTTCTTAACTGAAGCAACCCCTACAGGAACAGATAAAAAGGATTACGTGCACTTAAAAACCTTAAAATCGTTTGTAAAACTGAAGGTTTTAAAGGATTCCGCCACATTAATTTTCCACTTTTAATAACCCATATTGGATGACGCTGTGGCCTCTGGCCGAAAAAGAAAATAAAAATAACACAAAAAAGAGGGGGAGGGGTTAAGGTTGGCAAACAAAACTTAATAAATACACCATTTCTTTTTGAATAAATATTTAGAATTGATTTGCTGCATTTCGCCGTCTGATGACACATTGCACACGCTTCGATTTCTCTTCCACTAAGAATGAAGAGAAAAGTTTTAAAAATTTTTTAGAAAACTCATATATAATAGAAATTAGAAATTTTAAAATTCAGACCAAAATTCAGAAAACGTTTCCTTGGAATTTTTCAAAGTCCAAAATTTAAAATTTTAAAAAAAAATCCATTGTTGAAAGAATAAATTTTTGCGAAACAAATATCCAGAACAGAATCCAGAAGTTCATTAAAAGCGTTTTGTATGGGGAAACCCCCGTTAAAATTATAATTATCTTTAACAACCACTTCTACATTCGTAAGTGATAATTTCTTAAAAGAAAAATTTCATTAAATTTAAAATTTATGCTGAGCCAGTAGTTTTTTACAAAGAAAATTTTGTGGAATCTTTTTTCTTCATAGAACAAATACACTTTAGCTAATGAGAGCCAACGATATCAAATAAATTTGGTTTTGAATTAATGAAGTCCTTTAAAGCGCTGCTAAATGTTGTTCTACATGTTGTAAACATTTCACCAGTCGCAGTAAATATCGCTATCGTTATTGCTTCACATTGAACTTATTGCTTATATTTTTGTCTTTTAACCCTTCCACTGAAGATTTCTTCCGTTCACTTGCCTGTTGGCTGCCGTTTGCTTTCCTGCCAATTTTTTCTATTTTTTTTTCTTTTTTTTTTGTGCTTTTTGCATTTCATTACGTTTTTCCTTGGCCTTTAGCTGTTACGAAAGTACACACGTACTACAATACAACATTATTTGTTATGGAGTGGTAAATATTTTCTCAGAGTGCAACAAAAACGGAATTGTCGCACACAGAAGCAAACCCATAAACACGCACACACATACAGACACGAAAATAACATTTACATTTACTATAAAACGTTTATGGAACATTATTGTATCCTTTCGTTCATAAATCAAGTCTTTGGTTTAATTAAATCTTGTGTTGGCGGTAAAAATTTTATGAAAAACGTTTTACTGCCATCGTATACAATTGGAAAAAGTGTTCAAGTGGGTGTGTATGTGTGTGTGTGGCAGCGTACGTGTATCCTTTACGCCACTGTGAACGACCGAATTTCTAGAGCAGTCTTAATGGCATACAAAAGTCAAAAGAAGAGCACACGCTCGCAACAATGGTGACGACATGTAGTATTTAAAGTTTTATTATTTTCTAAAATACAGAAAGCAGAGAAGAAGTGAAAAAGGTACACGTAGAAGAAGAATGCAAATGCATCAAATTTGTCATGTTACGGAGAATAACGCAAATGGCAATAAAAAAATGAATACCAATATGAGAAGAATGTTTGAGATCAATGTGGTCCCGCAACTTAATCATATTTATGAATAAAAATCTTAAAATATCCCACTCTCAATTTTCCTTAAAGTAATGGAAGTCCTACAATTCTCAAAGGGCTAAATGGGTCTAAGAAATATTAAGTTGGGCTCAGAAAGGCACTGCATCATATTGGGACGTGGCCAGCTAATGAATGCATTGAAATTACCGCGGAGTTTGCTTTCCTATAAAGTAATATTACAGTAATTACTAAGTTATTAAGGATTTCGATTGCGCCTAAAGATATGCACTATAATTTTCTAAACACTTCACCTGTGTAAGATAATTTTAAAACTAGATTTGAAGATAATCCAAACGAATAGTTTTATTCAAGGATTTCTACGACTAGTAGGGAAAGTATTCAACAGTTTTCATTTTAATCTTAAGCCCGGTTTGTTGCCAGTGTTGTAGAAGCAGCATTTCAGCCTCTCGATGAGAAAAGACTGCATTTGCTTCCAGCTCGTCAATCAATTTAAGCAAAGTGTTGACAATGGAAAAGCATTTTGCAGCCAAATAATATATATAAAGAGGAAATAAAGTGCAAGAAAAAAATCCGGCCAAACTTTTCTTTGAGTGTTAAACTCATAACTTTATTAAGTAGCGCAACTAAGCAGCAGAGTATGTTTTAATAACGAACAAAAAATGGCAACTTCAACACTTTTGCATCAAAGTATGGTTTTTAATTTTGCGAAATAAATAAATTTAAACAAAAGAATTGAAAGTCTTCAATATTCCTTTGAAATAACTCAACTCCTTAAAAATTGAGTCAATATTGAAAAAGAAAGTTCCTATTCTCAAGAGCGAGCTAGGGAAATTGTAAAAGAATTTAAAGAAGAATAATAATTTTAAAAATTACGACAAGCACGACAAAAACGTGCTGAAATGCACCAAATTTGCTTGATTCGAATACTTTCACACGCCAAGATAAATTTCACGCATGTTAAAATACGTTTAAAAATGTGTATGGAATTTTGTTTCCTTTTTTCCCTCTGTTTCTTTTGCTTGGGATTTGGGCTCATTGCCGACTTCTTGCTTTGCTGTCCAAAAGCATCTTTAAGTTCTGGCGTTCAATAGACGACTGCATGATTTATGGCTCAAATGTTTTGCTGGACTAGCAGAGAAAAAGGATTCTTTTTATTCCTAGAAGCCGCATGCAATGCAATACTTTCAACCGCCCAATATAAAATCGTGTTCACAATCATCCAACAAGCAAATGCTCAAAAAGCAATTTGTTTCATTTATTCATGTGCATGTGTGTGTGTATGTACGCCTTTAAGCTTATGTTTACTTTGGCTTAAGAAAACGTGTTTAGATTTCGAGCAAAAAATCAAATTAGAAGAAAATAGTGCGGAAAGTGTAGACAGAAAAATAACAATTTTCCCCTCAAGTCCAATATGTGGTTTGTGTTCGGTCTTAGGCATCATCTTTTACTGAAGAGCAAAGCAAAATAAGAATTATTTGTTACTGTTCAAAAATGATTTATGTTTGCAGTGTATTATCGGGCGATTTTCAGAGGTATCTGCGCCAGCACATTTGTATTTCATATGTTGTGTCTTATTTTTCTGAAATAAATCATTGTTTTAGGATTTTCCAAAATAAAAAAAAAAAAAATAATGATTAATTTCGTAATTCAATAAACCTTTTCGCACAATGAATCTTAAGATCTGACTTATTTAACATGAGCATGTATGCATGTGTATGCATGTGTAAGTGTGTGACACCCAGCGAATCAGCTGCGAGTCATTATTACAAAAAATTAACAGAATTTAAGTTGGAACTCGTTTGAAATGGAAACCGAGTCAAGATTTTTGCTAAACGGAAGTTGTTAATAATTTTATTATTCAATTTCTAATTTAAATTCTATACAACAGCAAAGCATTAATCAAATTTTGTTTACGAAATGAATCATGTTTAAACATGTTTTATATCCACTAACAACATCCATTGTTTGCATTAATAATTTAAAAAGTCTTTCAAAAACGCCCTGAGCATCGTCCTTATCAATAGATTAAGGAAACATGAGCCACTGTAGTTCTCATAGCATATACATGCAGTCTCTAGTCTTGACTATTTTCGCACTACTGAAAGCTTTACTAGGCAGCAAAAGCATAAACAACGGAAATGGTGATAAATGAACAGAAGATACATTTTAATAAATGAAATAACACATGCAATACTTGATTCTATAATTTTGCCAAAGCCAAGACAACCAAATTCCATGGCAATCATTCCCTTCTCTCTGCCTGGCTGGGTTGGGTCATTTCATTTTCTTGGCAAACCCCAGAAATATTTCAATATTTTCAAAACTTTTGCCAGACTTTGACTAAAAGTCGAAGAACGGAAGTCATCATTAATTTTTCTGCTGTATGTAATGTAACAAAATAACACACGCACACATCCTTAATCAGATACTTTGTATGAAAAGAATGAATGCTGTGAGGTGTCAGCAAAATATCCCCCGCTGGTGAGAGGTACGAGAAATGCTGCTTCCAACTATATATTAGTAATGGCAAAATCCCCATGAATACTACAATGACATCTTAACACCATTTCCAAGCGCTAAGAAAATATTTCAACTCACATTTCGTTATGACAATAAAGGATTTTCTACAGAGAACCAAAATATCTCTTATTGCCGCCCGTGCGATATTCCAAGAATGCAATAACCAGATGATTGATGTAAACAACAGCCCAGCCCCCATCATACCTAGTTGACCATATCAAGTTGGGAAGGGTCTTTTCTCGAGAAGTTGATACTCACAATCACTTTCCCTTGCTTGGCCTTTAAAACTCTACGCCTGCGTATTTCGTCTAAAACGGTGTCTCGTTGTCTGCTTCTGCTTTTTTCAATTAATTTTCTTCTTGGTTTTTGTAACAAGAAGCGGGTGTTGGCATTTTGAAAAAGAATATTTCCGAATAGGAAAAATCCAACAAAGACAAACACTTGAGGAAGGTTTTTGTATAGAAAATTTATTATATTCCTTTTATTGCAACACATTTACAGATCCTTCAATTCGTGTTTGTTGCACGTCTGTGTGAGTGTTTCTGTGACAACAGCCCAAAGCCTGCGATAACACATCTTTTATTCATTTGTCTTTTTCTTCAGGCAAACACTCATTTTCTTCTTCTTCTTCTTCTTCTTTTTTTTTTGATTCTTTTAATTTTTAATTTGGAGATTCAGCAGAACCTTCAAACCAACATGTTGTATTCGCATCATTATTTCTGGAACTGACAATAGAGAAATCAAATCTTCTTCAACAAATTCATTTTGAGGTTCTGCTTCATAATGCCAGACACTTAAGAAGGTTACAATCAAATTTTTTACTTCTCTCTTTCGTTTCCGCCATGTTTCCATTCAGTTCGTCTCATCTTCTTTTAAGTCTCGTCAATATGGCACATCATTAATTTTGAAGAAGGTGTCTGTAGTTGCTTGTGCATGCCACTTATACGATTTTATTTTCTTCCTTGACTGTGTATTTCTGGGGTTTATTTTTCTGTAAATATTTGGGGATGTGGGTCAGCTTAATAAATGACCAAATATCGTTTTTCTTTTTATTTAATTACTGCCATATAAGATATTTCGGTAAGCTGAAGTGTAAACTAGTCAAGCTGATTTTTATATCTGTCAAACCTTAAAAACGCCCGTTTGTGGATTTTTGAATGGAAAACTTGCATTTTTATTGCTCTTGTATGTTTATTTTATGTTTTCAAATGCTTAAAATATATTTTTGATAAAAATGAAGGAAAAAAAATTTTTTTGGATTTTTGACAAAATTTGCTATTTTAGATAAGGGGTTACCCTTTGCATTTTTTGGCAAAAATCGTCATTTTTTAAAAACGTCCATTTGTGCATTTTTTAATGAAAAACTGGCGTTTTTATTTCTCTTGTATCTTTATTTTATGTTTTTAAATGTTAAAATATACTTTTGCTAATAATAGAGGAAAAAAAAATTTTTCGATTTTTGTGAAAATTTCAATTTTTGATAAGAGGGTACCCTTAGCATTTTTGTACAAATCTTGCCTGCTTTTGAAAACGTTCGTTTGTGTATTTTTAAATAAAACATTTGCGTTTTTATTGCTCTTGTATTGTTATGCCAGGAATGAGCACTCGTGATATTCGCAGTGTGATTGCTCACCTTGGCAACACTGTCGGTCTTCGCCGCAGCTCGCTGACTTTTTCACCTCTGCAGCGACAGGTCGGCAGTGTAACAACGCCTACGAAGGTAAAGCCACCACGCTATAAAAGGATGACAGCGATCGGCAGTTTCGTTATTATTCGTTTTCAAAATCAGTCCAAGCATTATTAAGTTCCATAAAATTTATTTGGCAACAAACACATACATATATTCAATAATGTTTCTTTAAATATAATTATTCAGCGAATCAATCAAAATATAAAGTTCAATAGTTTTCAAAAATAGCCTATTTTGTCAGAAATGGAAAAAAATTTTTTTCCTTTAATTTTAGCAAAAATATATTTTAAGCATTTGAAAACATAAAATAAACATACAAGAAAAATAAAAACGCCAGTTTTTCATTAAAAAATGCACAAATGGACGTTTTTAAAAAATGACGATTTTTGCCAAAAAATGCTATTTTAGATAAGGGGTTACCCTTTGCATTTCTGGGCAAAAATCGTCAATTTTTAAAACGTCCATTTCTGCATTTTTTAATGAAAAACTGGCGTTTTTATTTCTCTTGTATGTTTATTTTATGTTTTCAAATGCTTAAAATATATTTTTGCTAAAATTAAACTAAAAAAATTTTTTCTGATTTTTGACAAAATTTGCTATTTTAGATAAGGGGTTACCCTTTGCATTTCTGGGCAAAAATCGTCAATTTTTAAAAACGTCCATTTCTGCATTTTTTAATGAAAAACTGGCGTTTTTATTTCTCTTGTATGTTTATTTTATGTTTTCAAATGCTTAAAATATATTTTTGCTAAAATTAAACTAAAAAAATTTTTTCTGATTTTTGACAAAATTTGCTATTTTAGATAAGGGGTTACCCTTTGCATTTCTGGGCAAAAATCGTCAATTTTTAAAAACGTCCATTTCTGCATTTTTTAATGAAAAACTGGCGTTTTTATTTCTCTTGTATGTTTATTTTATGTTTTCAAATGCTTAAAATATATTTTTGCTAAAATTAAACTAAAAAAATTTTTTCTGATTTTTGACAAAATTTGCTATTTTAGATAAGGGGTTACCCTTTGCATTTCTGGGCAAAAATCGTCAATTTTTAAAAACGTCCATTTCTGCATTTTTTAATGAAAAACTGGCGTTTTTATTTCTCTTGTATGTTTATTTTATGTTTTCAAATGCTTAAAATATATTTTTGCTAAAATAAAAGGAAAAAAATGTTTTTGATTTTTGACAAAATTTGCTATTTTAGATAAGGGGTTACCCTTTGCATTTCTGGGCAAAAATCGTCAATTTTTAAAAACGTCCATTTCTGCATTTTTTAATGAAAAACTGGCGTTTTTATTTCTCTTGTATGTTTATTTTATGTTTTCAAATGCTTAAAATATATTTTTGCTAAAATAAAAGGAAAAAAATGTTTTTGATTTTTGACAAAATTTGCTATTTTAGATAAGGGGTTACCCTTTGCATTTCTGGGCAAAAATCGTCAATTTTTAAAAACGTCCATTTGTGCATTTTTTAATGAAAAACTGGCGTTTTTATTTCTCTTGTATGTTTATTTTATGTTTTCAAATGCTTAAAATATATTTTTGCTAAAATTAAACTAAAAAAATTTTTTCTGATTTTTGACAAAATTTGCTATTTTAGATAAGGGGTTACCCTTTGCATTTCTGGGCAAAAATCGTCAATTTTTAAAAACGTCCATTTGTGCATTTTCTAATGAAAAACTGGCGTTTTTATTTCTCTTGTATGTTTATTTTATGTTTTCAAATGCTTAAGATATATTTTTGCTAAAATTAAAGGAAAAAACTTTTTTTGATTTTTGACAAAATTTGCTATTTTAGATAAGGGGTTACCCTTTGCATTTCTGGGCAAAAATCGTCAATTTTTAAAAACGTCCATTTCTGCATTTTTTAATGAAAAACTGGCGTTTTTATTTCTCTTGTATGTTTATTTTATGTTTTCAAATGCTTAAAATATATTTTTGCTAAAATTAAACTAAAAAAATTTTTTCTGATTTTTGACAAAATTTGCTATTTTAGATAAGGGGTTACCCTTTGCATTTCTGGGCAAAAATCGTCAATTTTTAAAAACGTCCATTTCTGCATTTTTTAATGAAAAACTGGCGTTTTTATTTCTCTTGTATGTTTATTTTATGTTTTCAAATGCTTAAAATATATTTTTGCTAAAATAAAAGGAAAAAAATGTTTTTGATTTTTGACAAAATTTGCTATTTTAGATAAGGGGTTACCCTTTGCATTTCTGGGCAAAAATCGTCAATTTTTAAAAACGTCCATTTGTGCATTTTTTAATGAAAAACTGGCGTTTTTATTTCTCTTGTATGTTTATTTTATGTTTTCAAATGCTTAAAATATATTTTTGCTAAAATAAAAGGAAAAAAATGTTTTTGATTTTTGACAAAATTTGCTATTTTAGATAAGGGGTTACCCTTTGCATTTCTGGGCAAAAATCGTCAATTTTTAAAAACGTCCATTTCTGCATTTTTTAATGAAAAACTGGCGTTTTTATTTCTCTTGTATGTTTATTTTATGTTTTCAAATGCTTAAAATATATTTTTGCTAAAATAAAAGGAAAAAAATGTTTTTGATTTTTGACAAAATTTGCTATTTTAGATAAGGGGTTACCCTTTGCATTTCTGGGCAAAAATCGTCAATTTTTAAAAACGTCCATTTGTGCATTTTTTAATGAAAAACTGGCGTTTTTATTTCTCTTGTATGTTTATTTTATGTTTTCAAATGCTTAAAATATATTTTTGCTAAAATAAAAGGAAAAAAATGTTTTTGATTTTTGACAAAATTTGCTATTTTAGATAAGGGGTTACCCTTTGCATTTCTGGGCAAAAATCGTCAATTTTTAAAAACGTCCATTTGTGCATTTTTTAATGAAAAACTGGCGTTTTTATTTCTCTTGTATGTTTATTTTATGTTTTCAAATGCTTAAAATATATTTTTGCTAAAATTAAACTAAAAAAATTTTTTCTGATTTTTGACAAAATTTGCTATTTTAGATAAGGGGTTACCCTTTGCATTTCTGGGCAAAAATCGTCAATTTTTAAAAACGTCCATTTCTGCATTTTTTAATGAAAAACTGGCGTTTTTATTTCTCTTGTATGTTTATTTTATGTTTTCAAATGCTTAAAATATATTTTTGCTAAAATAAAAGGAAAAAAATGTTTTTGATTTTTGACAAAATTTGCTATTTTAGATAAGGGGTTACCCTTTGCATTTCTGGGCAAAAATCGTCAATTTTTAAAAACGTCCATTTGTGCATTTTTTAATGAAAAACTGGCGTTTTTATTTCTCTTGTATGTTTATTTTATGTTTTCAAATGCTTAAAATATATTTTTGCTAAAATAAAAGGAAAAAAATGTTTTTGATTTTTGACAAAATTTGCTATTTTAGATAAGGGGTTACCCTTTGCATTTCTGGGCAAAAATCGTCAATTTTTAAAAACGTCCATTTCTGCATTTTTTAATGAAAAACTGGCGTTTTTATTTCTCTTGTATGTTTATTTTATGTTTTCAAATGCTTAAAATATATTTTTGCTAAAATAAAAGGAAAAAAATGTTTTTGATTTTTGACAAAATTTGCTATTTTAGATAAGGGGTTACCCTTTGCATTTCTGGGCAAAAATCGTCAATTTTTAAAAACGTCCATTTGTGCATTTTTTAATGAAAAACTGGCGTTTTTATTTCTCTTGTATGTTTATTTTATGTTTTCAAATGCTTAAAATATATTTTTGCTAAAATAAAAGGAAAAAAATGTTTTTGATTTTTGACAAAATTTGCTATTTTAGATAAGGGGTTACCCTTTGCATTTCTGGGCAAAAATCGTCAATTTTTAAAAACGTCCATTTGTGCATTTTTTAATGAAAAACTGGCGTTTTTATTTCTCTTGTATGTTTATTTTATGTTTTCAAATGCTTAAAATATATTTTTGCTAAAATTAAACTAAAAAAATTTTTTCTGATTTTTGACAAAATTTGCTATTTTAGATAAGGGGTTACCCTTTGCATTTCTGGGCAAAAATCGTCAATTTTTAAAAACGTCCATTTGTGCATTTTCTAATGAAAAACTGGCGTTTTTATTTCTCTTGTATGTTTATTTTATGTTTTCAAATGCTTAAGATATATTTTTGCTAAAATTAAAGGAAAAAACTTTTTTTGATTTTTGACAAAATTTGCTATTTTAGATAAGGGGTTACCCTTTGCATTTCTGGGCAAAAATCGTCAATTTTTAAAAACGTCCATTTCTGCATTTTTTAATGAAAAACTGGCGTTTTTATTTCTCTTGTATGTTTATTTTATGTTTTCAAATGCTTAAAATATATTTTTGCTAAAATTAAACTAAAAAAATTTTTTCTGATTTTTGACAAAATTTGCTATTTTAGATAAGGGGTTACCCTTTGCATTTCTGGGCAAAAATCGTCAATTTTTAAAAACGTCCATTTCTGCATTTTTTAATGAAAAACTGGCGTTTTTATTTCTCTTGTATGTTTATTTTATGTTTTCAAATGCTTAAAATATATTTTTGCTAAAATTAAACTAAAAAAATTTTTTCTGATTTTTGACAAAATTTGCTATTTTAGATAAGGGGTTACCCTTTGCATTTCTGGGCAAAAATCGTCAATTTTTAAAAACGTCCATTTGTGCATTTTCTAATGAAAAACTGGCGTTTTTATTTCTCTTGTATGTTTATTTTATGTTTTCAAATGCTTAAGATATATTTTTGCTAAAATTAAAGGAAAAAACTTTTTTTGATTTTTGACAAAATTTGCTATTTTAGATAAGGGGTTACCCTTTGCATTTCTGGGCAAAAATCGTCAATTTTTAAAAACGTACATTTGTGCATTTTCTAATGAAAAACTGGCGTTTTTATTTCTCTTGTATGTTTATTTTATGTTTTCAAATGCTTAAGATATATTTTTGCTAAAATTAAACTAAAAAAATTTTTTCTGATTTTTGACAAAATTTGCTATTTTAGATAAGGGGTTACCCTTTGCATTTCTGGGCAAAAATCGTCAATTTTTAAAAACGTCCATTTGTGCATTTTCTAATGAAAAACTGGCGTTTTTATTTCTCTTGTATGTTTATTTTATGTTTTCAAATGCTTAAAATATATTTTTGCTAAAATTAAACTAAAAAAATTTTTTCTGATTTTTGACAAAATTTGCTATTTTAGATAAGGGGTTACCCTTTGCATTTCTGGGCAAAAATCGTCAATTTTTAAAAACGTCCATTTGTGCATTTTCTAATGAAAAACTGGCGTTTTTATTTCTCTTGTATGTTTATTTTATGTTTTCAAATGCTTAAAATATATTTTTGCTAAAATGAAAGGAGTTTTGGGAAAGGATAATGAGAAAGCGGTGCTGAAGTGTGTTTACTTGCTCAACAATCTTCTACTTTTGCTATATTGTCATAATATGGCCAAGCTAACGTTTTACATGAGAAGGATCTTTTCACCAAACAATAACTACTTTATATTAAATAGTTTAAAGAAATCCTTTAAACTGCAATGCAGTACTATATTTTCCCCGCATGTATAGTACCAATGGAAAATTCAGAAAACATGGGGTTTCAACTCGTACTTTTTTCCATTTTCAGTATCCAATTTTGTTTTTATATGCAAATATTCAGAACACTTCTTTATGTATTAATTCGCTCGAGAAGTGAACTCTTTCAAGCGAGTGGTGCCAACTTAATCATCTCGAAGTTTCTAGAAAATAATTTAAAAATCAATCAAATAAACGTTGGCGTTAAATGTAACATCTCGGTTTATTTAACATCTTAATTGATTTACGGCAGCAACAACAACAAAAAATTAAATAAATAGTAAAAAACGCACATAAAAAGTTCATGTTCATGTCAGATTTCGCACAACCAAATGAGCAGCAGTTGAAAGCTTGAAATTAGAAAAAGGGGTGCTGCGGGAAATGGCACCGTCATGTTTGCACAATGAATTGCACAAAGTAAACGAGAGACTGCTGATGAATGTGCAAACAAAATCAGAAGGTATCACTCGCACTGGATCTAAATTCAATTATCATGTGCTGATTATTTTCAAAATTAATTCCATGTGCTCCTTAAATTATGAAGGACGAGATGGAATAAATCAGATTATACAGTGGACGGAAATAATGCAATCGCACTCAAATCGAAGAAAACCAAATTGTTCTGCCGGAATAGTTAGCAATTCCAGGATTATTTTCAATTAATCTGACTTTAGTCCTTCCAATTGAATTATATATATATATATTTTTTTTTTTTTTTTTGCATGTTCAATATTAAAACAATGGCACCGTAAGATGCCTGAGAGTACACCAATAATTTACTTCCTCAGCGGCCGGAAGGCCTGTATGTCAGCAGTTAATATCCAAGAAATTGATATTTAAATTAATAATTTAAACAAACACGAAATGTGGCTTGAAAAGCCATTTTTCGTGTGATTAAAAATATTTATTTATAGAATATAGAATGCGTATCCTTCGTAAATAAGTTCCACTCCTTGCCATTGCAGCCTGAATAATGTGGAAATTTCTTGAAAAACCAACCACTTATGCAATGGCTTTCAGCCTGAAGGACCACTGCGGCCATTTCTCTTTATTTAAAACATACAAAAAGAAAATTATATTATAAAAATATTCCTTTTTATAGTGCAGTGGCTGGGGGCGTTGAAGAGGCTAGGGCGTTCAATGAAATCAAACATAAACGATGTGAGCGCAGTGCTAGTTTGAGGTTTGACGTTGATGGATTTGCTGAATAAGCCTGCTATCATGCACACCCATGCATACGCCGCTACGTATATGTCCTCTTTGTTTGCTCGCTTTTAAATTAAACTATTGTTATACATAGATAGAGCATATGCTAAGGCGCGTCCATGCAATTCCAATTACAGTCTCATTATGTCAATTGCAAACGTTTCATTTCAAAAATATTCGTAACAAAACGAAAAATTGCAAATGGAAATTGCACTTGGGCAAGTGTAGAAATAAAAAAGGAAAAAAAGAGGGGAGAGGAATATCAGCTACAGCATCAAAAAGAAGAAAAAAATAGAAATGGATTCGTAAAATAAATATAATGCTGAAATTAACAAGCAACCAACACTAGAAAAAGGACCCACATCAAACTGACCAAACATAACAACATGACATGCTCCCACTACATTCATTTAAACATTAATACTTATGCCATCAACACACACTCCCATGAACCAGCACTTAGCATACAAGGACATCTCATTAAATGTCGCGTTGGCAACTCAACTCATTGCCTGGCACTGGAAATTTCAACTTAATACATTTCATTACATTGAAATTGAAGTAGAAGTTGAAACTGAAACTGAAGCGACCATTCATTTCGCGTTATTTTTAATTCGTATAACTGAATGTTTGCTTGCCATTGCATAATTTCGGGTGCCAGCTTTGTTCATGTGACATTGCCTTCATTTAGGCGCACAGCAAAAACAAAAAAAAAAAATCTAAAATAAAAGTCTAAAAAATAAAACTGAACGTTTTAGGTGTGTACTTATGCTGAGCATATTGGTTGCTAGCATTTGGGTTATGGGTTCTCAAATTTAAAAGGCATCCAGAGATGCTACTTGTTAATTTGTATGTGTCTTTTATATACGATTTTGCTATTTTTCATGTTTAATTTTGCCATGACTCGCAGTTTTGTATCTGTTAGTCTTGCTTCAGTTTAACGAATATTTATTTATTTTTTTTTTTTTTTTTTTGTTTTTCGCTAACTATTTTTTCTGGTCCATGGTTAGTTATGGTGCTGACGTTGTCATGCTTATGCAACCGCAACATTGTCTGTTTTGTAGGCGTGCCAATGTCGCTGATTTTGTAACTTACAACTTGTATTATGTTACTCACGGACACACTTTTGAACACACACTTTAGCGACAATATCTACAACTACCAACATTGCATAAGTTTCCTGTTTCCCCCAAAAATATCTACACCGTAGTCGTACATGGCATTACATTTATTTTGTTCTCATTTTTCTTGTTTTTTATTTGTTGCAGTTCTCCCAACTTTAGTCCGTCCCCCTTACTTTCAACTGCATAATGATTCTGCTCCTGAGCTTAAGCATACTCGCACTAGTGCCAGTTTACTGCTGGTCCAGCAGTTATTTGCAAATTATTGTTGTTGCTGTTATTGTTTTCTGGTTATCTTAAAAACATGTTCAAAATGCCTCTTCAAAAATATTACGCTACAACCATTAAAAGATATAATGCGGTAATTTTTTGAACTGCAGTGTGCATTTTGAAATACAGAACAACATTTTTTGGCCAAGTGCATTGCAATGTGTAAACGGGGGGCGCAGCTACACAGGCGGCTGGGTCGCTGTCTTTAAATTCAGTTTAAATATTCTTTTCCAGGTGTTTTTGGCAAAAATAATCAACTTGAAATTGAAATCTTATAAAATTCGGAAAGTCTTTTCATAATTTTTTTCATTTAGTTTTGAGAAATTTTTTAAATACGCCTCAAGAATTTAATCACGCGTGAGCTTAATCGTGAGCTAAAACTCGTTTACACCTTTTCGATAAAGAAAAACCAAATTTTCTCTACAAACTGATTTTCCATACGTCATTAATCATTTTTTAACAAACTCTCAAAGAAACAAATAAAACTGAATTTTTGAAAATTATTATTATTAACTAATTATAAATAATTCCCTGCTGAAGGTCATGAAAATATGCCGAAATATTGGAAATTATAAATAAATAAAAAAAGAACGTATTGATCAGATTAAAAAGTGTATAATTATAAAACCAAACTTTAAATAAAACAGCGTTAAAATACAAAATAATATATAATAAATATAAAAATATAAATATAAAAAATAAATATAAAACAAAAAATATAAAATATAATAAAATTTAATTTAATTTAATAGAAAATATAAAAATATAAATAATTTATTTTTTATTTTTTATGTATTTAATGTATTAATTAATTGCTGTCAAAATTATTAAAAAATTATTATGAGAAGCAACCAAACGAAGTTGTTGATCCTTTTTCTCATTAAAATTGAATTTAATTTTTCACCAAGTCGGTTCAGTTTTGAGCCATTTTGGCAGCACCACCAAAAATAAAGTGATTTTAAATAACTAAATAATATTTTTCAGCACTTTTTCCCCCTCTCTTCTTGGTCTTTTATCGTGCTACCATTTTTCGTTGCATAAAAAACTTAGAAATATTTACTGTCATTTCCTCCATGTGGCAGCCATTTTGCTTGAAAAAGTTTTTAAACTTGACGACTTAAAAAGTTTTTTTTTATTTTGCAAAAGTATTTTTTTTTTTTAAATAAAAAGAAACTTATTTAAGAATTAGTGCCTAATTGTGAGCGACTGTGCAATTATTCGTATTCCGGCTTATGCGAGTAATTTATTTTGAGGTCTGCAAAAGCTTTCACAGGGACGACGTCTGACCTGCTAATGATTTAAAAAAAAAACCCTCCACGTTTTACACTCAAATTGGAACACCAACAATTATTTAAAACGAGCTTTAATCCGGATGTGCTTAAAAGGATTCTATTAATTTCCGGTTCCGCACATTAAAGTGTATATAAAACTTGTATGTATTTGATGTCTTCACCTTTAAGCCAGATAAGATGGTGCAAGAACAATCGTCCTTTAAATGCTGCGTGCTTTAAGCCTACCAAGTACCAATGTGAGTTTAAATTTAAATACGTTTGTAATAGGGAAGCAAGTAGAGAAGGACTCAAGTTAAGTGTCAATAATTGCTCGCTCGTATGTGTGCGAAGGCGACAATTATAAAATAAAATTGCTTAATGTGAAATTGGAAACACCTTGTCTTTGGCAATACAATTAACAGCAATTTATTAATTTCTTCTCCATTAAAACATGAATACCCGCACTTGCAAATACACACACTTACTCACTCATACTTCAAGGGCACAAACACTTGAACTCAGTCGTGCGGCATGCATGTGTGAAATTAATTTCGTTTCCTGTTCTACTTTGAGCACTCCAACCATAAAACAATTGTGATTGAAATATTGTCACGGCCTACTATTAAAGTATTTCTGCTTGTGCTACAATTACAACCACTCGTAACATGCAGATATTAATAGTAGTGACATGTAGGCAAGTGTGTGAGTGGGAATATGTTGGAAAGCACCCTTGTAATGACAAGCAGAGTGTTTGTTGTATTTGTAAGTACATGCTGCATTGCATCTTATAATGAGTTCTCAACTATTAACAGTTACTTTTATCTGCATGCCCTGCCGCCTAAAAGTAACTGTTGGAGTGTGCAAAATTCCTTTAGATCCTGCAATAATATTTATTGCACACCTATTCCCCTGCATGCGACCATATTTCGTGCACATGAATGTCAGCCTGCCTGTACGTTCCAGCTATTCGTATGTGTCATGGTGAGTATGTGATAATGATGACATAATTAGCACAAAATCTATAACGTGACATATCAAATACCTTATTTAGAAGCTTCTTCATAAGACTTGTATTCACATGAAGCCGTACTACACACTTTCATCTGTGTTTGCCTGTTGTATGTGTGTGTGTGTGTGAGTGTTTTATGATATTGTTGTCACATGTGTATTTTATAGTTTAATTATGAGGCCTAAAAGACAATAATTGAAATGTTAATTAGTAAAGTGGAGTTCGTGTTGGAGTTTTTATGTGCTTTTGTGTATGTGGATGTGTGTGTGTGTGTGTGTATGTACTTTCATATTTACTGCCTGTCTATTTAAATGCGAAGAACAGTTTTCATTTATTTCACTTAGGTAAACAGGCTGCTAATTATTAAGTAGAAAATTAACTTTTCCTAAAAGAGAAATTTTAGAAATGTTTTGGAAAAGGCCTCACGTAAGTCCTTTTTTCAAAATTTCGCCCACCAAGTAGGACATTCCAACCATCCTGATGTACCATTTCATAATTATTTTGTAGCGTCTCAATTAATTATGAAATAAAACTGGCGGATAAAAGGCCTCTACTTGGTTGATTTGACAGGATAATCCTCATCGGGGAAAACCACTTTACAAGACAATTAAGCGATTCCTGGATAGCAGAAGTGCTTTAGAATTGCTTTAAAATGACTTTTGGGGAACACTGCGCTTAAATTTAAAATACATAAAACTTTCATGTTCCAAAAGAATTTTGTGTTATTTTCACATTGCAAATAGATGACTTGTGAAAAAAATGTATAAAAATGAACAATTTTCACAATAATATTTTACGCAAATCGCTTATTTGTACTTTGGCTTTTTTACGCTTTGTGGAGAAACCGACTTTTATTTCTCTGACATTTCTTTGTAAACTAGAAAAATTTTAATTCAATTTAATTAATTTATTTTAATTAAATATTTTATTTCTTGAGATTTAAACATTAAAGGAACTGGCTGGTCATAAAATAAATTAAACTAACAATTTCAAAGAGCGGAAGAAGTGCCTCCCAATAAGTGTTGTGTCGTTTCAAAAATTTCCGGCATCTGAAAAGAAAAATGATGGTACCTGCATTCCATCAAGTCCTGGAAATAAAAAAAAAAACTTTTAAGAATTTTAAAAATGAAAAAAATGAAATCTTTTTACACTTCACATTGAAGGTTTCGCATTTGCTTTAAATATTTCTTTAGAAAATTATAAATAGTCACTGGCAACACAAAGTGGCTACAGTGGAGAGCAATTCTGCGATTGTTTAATTAGATTTTAAGGGCTTGCAATAGTGTTTTGTATGTCCAATTGTTATTTTTATATACAAAAAACACGTACACAGAATGGAAATATGGTTCAGTGTAGCCTTGAATGAAAAATGCTTCAATCAATATTTTAATTAGATCAACTATTAATTTATTTGATTTTAAGGTTCATTTGAATTAAACTTTTTCTCTTTTTTCTCTTTTAAGCTGTAGAATCGTGGTAAATTTTGCTTTCATTTTTTTCTAATAATGTTGGTGAGTTGTATAAGTTACAGCTTAGTAGCAGTAGAGTAGACAATATAACCTTATTTTCTCTTTTTGCATTTGGTCCTATTTTTGTTTTTCCCCCGTTGTTTCTAAATTACACTCGCACTATGGTAAACCCCACTACTTTGTAGTAGGAACGTATCCCTGAAAGGTTCTTGCCAATTATTAATTAGCATTTTCCCTTTTTTGCTTTGCACTGTATTCGTTGCAGACTGTAGACAAGAATATATAAAAGACGCTGCAAGGATTGGTTGAAGTTTTTCTTAATATCTCCCTTCTTTTATGAATTTCATTTGTAACCAAACGACACTTATAGGAATATGATCTTGGCAACCAAATGTTGATTGACTTATTATTATCAGCAGACCAAAAGGACGTAAAAAAGTCTACCACACCAACCAGCCAAACAACCATATAGACTACTTTTGCCAGCAGCCTGCACGAACAATACCGAATGCTTATAAACCAGACAAACAACCTCTGTTAGCAAGCCATGCAGATAAGTAAGAGCCAATTAAATAATCACCTTACTGCCTTACAACTACAACTAAGCAAATTTATGAGGCTTTAATGCACGAGCACACCCCCAGCACATGCACGCACACATATTTGATGGAAGTGTTGTGCAAGGGAAAAAGTATTTAAGGTGTCTTTGACGCCATAATGAAATACTTTTCGTTCTCTCATGCTTGGTTAGTCGTTGTGCCAAAAATCTTTAATATCCTGTTTGGAGATACAGGATTCACAAGTTATGTCGGAGTTGGAAATACAATGGCAGCAACTGCAGACAAAAATGTTTTAAACAAAATAACAATAACCTGGTTAACTTGGTGATAGACAGACATGGAAACAAAGCCGACAAGGCGTTGTCACCAGTGGCAGTTCTTTGTTTCATCTATTTAAATTTTAAGGGTTTTTACCTTAAATTTGCTGGTTGGGCAAAAGTTCATTTACACAAATTTTAGCTCATTATTTTCATTTTACCTACAAATTAAAAGAGGAATGACAAACATTATTTTATTATATTTTTTTTTTTGCTTAAAATCCAAATATTTCTCATTTTATTTTAAATTACATAAACTCAAATTACACATGTGTTCGAGAGGCAAGTGATATACATGTGTGTATTTGTGGATGTGTGTATGAGCATGCATATCCTTGTTTCTTGGTTTATCTATTTTCGACCCAGCTGTCTGTTTTTGTTACAACTCATAAGTCAAGTTAATTTGAAATCATTTGTTTGCGTATTTTCAACGCTACATAAATTTTTATGTCCACCAGAAGTTGTATTTGAATTGAACCGAATTGAATGGAAAATGTATGGAAAACAAAACAGGACCGAAACGTAAAATCTAGCAAATAAACAAAGGAAATAAAAAATTTCAAGTAATATTAACCAGCATTTACATACGAGTACACATATTTTGTTCAAATTTAATTTAAAATCGTTTACGAGATCAATTTTTACGTTTTTTATTTACGGTGCGCAGGCAATAATTGAGCTCCTGGGAAGGACAGAAAACGAAGGAAATCTTTTACGCCAACAGTTCTTTGAAAGTGTTCCTAAGCATGACTATTTTCAACGCTAAACTAGATAACTAAATTTACAGCACAGAGACTTTTTAACTTAGAATGTAACTATAGTCCACAAACCCTCGAAAAGGACCAAAAAAAACTTTGTCGGTTTTTGCATAGCACTGATAAGGAATAATATTGAGTAGAGTGGCAGTATAGGATCCTTTATGCTTTCAGGAAAAGCTGTAACTGTTCACATATCTAGCGGGGCTTTGCTGATAGAGCTATAAAGGGATCCTTGAAATGCTTTACTTTGCCCAAAAATTTTTCTTGGACATTATCAAGGACATTTGTCCACTTACTTCTTTCCTGATAAAACTACATCGACTCCAAGCACATTCATTCGCCTTCTTTTTTTAATTTTAAATAATTTTTATTTTATTTATTTATCATTTATTAATAATTTTACTTTTCATAAACCTAAACTGTACAACTAGTCAAAAAAAAAAAACAAAAAACAAAAAACCAAAAAAAAAATTTAAAATTCACAGATAATTATAATTTTATGATTTATTTCATCAAACGAACTGTTGTTGTGTTATTTTATTTAAAATTTTTGGTTTAAATTCGATATGTTATTTTAAGTTTTTTTTTGTTTAATACAATTTGTCATAATCTTTTTATTTTTATAACAAGTTCCTTTTAATTAAAGTATGTACAGCACTTTCGAATAGTTTTTACTTAAATTAATTAATTATAAAAGATATGGAAAATTTATTCACAACAATTTTTTTTAATTTCAATTTTAATCTGGGAACGGTGTAAAAATATTTTTAAAAACTGGTTTCGAGACTGAAATCGAAATGCCTCAATGCAAGTTGCATTCGGGTATTCGGACATTCGGGCATTCGGACATTCGGGCATTCGGACATTTCATAATGTTAAAAAAAATATATTGAATAACATTATTAAGTCAAGTTTAAAAATTTAATTTTTTCTATTAAAATAATACGGAAAATTCTTGTCAAGGACAACAGCAATGGCAACATCAAACGTGTAGTTAAGATATTAAATTGTAATGTCCTGAAATTAATGCCTTTTTTCTGTATCCTTTTCCATAAAAAAAACCAATAATGGAATCATGTCTGGTTACAAATAATTGCTTAACTAAACACATTTAATTAAAAAAAGAGCAGTCCAGGATTTATCCGCAGTAGCACCTCTGTTGTAGCACTAGCTGCAAGAATATGTTCCACACCTCTAAGGGAGTACCCTACAGGCTGTAGTTTCCTGCTCAAATTTTAAAATATTTAATAACGTGTACCTTAGAATTTCAGGTGATTAAACTCATGAAGGAGAGCGTTACAGTAATGAGCAGGAATGCGCTACAGAGACTGTCCTTGGAAGGGAACTCATTTTCTGTAACGGGTACTTTCCATATTTTCTGCCATATTTGGTCAGGCCATGCTTTAAGCCAGATCTGCCAGATCAGATACTCATACGAGTATAAAGAGAGCAGTAATTGAAAATATTAATTTGAACTTTTTCAAACGAATAAAGAAAGCATAAATTATCGGCGTTCACAACTTTTGCTGTGTTTTATTAGAACGTATTCTGTTGACTCTTCCACTCTCCCCCTTTCTCCTATATTCAATCGACTAACATATAAACCGGCATCCAATCCAAGGCTCATATTTTCATGAAATTGTTTAATTTTCTCTCCTTTATCATAATTCAGATGGGCAGAGTCGATTGTGTGCTTAGCGAATACGAATGTACATACATACGTTCTTGTGAAGATGCCGGTGCTGTTTCCTTATAAAAGTTTCTCCGGATGAATCAGAATAATCCCATACTCGTATATTTCAAAAATATAAAAGCAACACTGAATAGAAAAAAGCGGTTAATTCCGCAAACTCTGCTGTGAAACCGAATAGAAATGTTGAAAGGAAAAGTTGGTTGAAAAGTTGGAAATACATTTCATAACTATTGAAGGGAAGGGGGAATCACTTCTTTTGGAAAATTAAATATTAAAATTATATCACTTTATCGACAGAGTTTACATGTCTAATTAAATTTATACCACATTGAAGACTTCTTCATCAGAATCACGTAATTCTGTATTTGTTTCGCATAAACTCAAACCCAAAGCCTGGCCAATGGCTTTGCGTAGTTGCTAGTAGGGCCGCCAAACATCTGAAGGCTTTGGAGTGCGGCTGCGTATGGGCCCATAAGTACTGCAAGCCGATCTGGATGTAGTGCTGATATCATCCAAGTCTATAGTTTCAACAGGTGAAAGTGATCTTCGGGTTGATGTAACGGGTGGCGGTGTATTGGAGCAAGTTAGTTTAGAACTATCGGTATCTGGTGCAGAATGCGATATTAGAGTGACACATCTTTTTATTAAATTCACACCCTGGTTCGTATCTGCAGTTAACGCAGCAGGTAGCAAAGAGGCCGTTGACGTGGTAGAATCCAAACAAGATGTTAATGGCTGGTTCGCCTGCGACGCTGTTGTATTTCTAAACCAGGGAAACTCTTGATAATTACCATACAACTGTGTGTATAGCCATTGGCTAGGTTGAGGCAGCAAAGGATTTTGTAAGAATAATTGTGCTGCCAATGCTGGATTAAAGCTGTGTGTTGGAGTAAAATTGGAGGCAAAACCGGAAAAGAATTCATTTTTCTTTAAGGCAGGACTACGCTGTATCAACGAAGTAAATGCTCCACCACCACTGCCAGTATTTGAAGGTGGCGGCGATGTACTACGTTGATCATCATCCTCATGTATCGAGGAGGTTTTTCGGGGTGAGCCAGTGACTGAAATACTATCACTTTCAAAGCCAGCATCTATATTATTATCATTCTCACTTGTGGTTGTGGTCAAAGGCGGGGAAGTGGTAAGACATGCTTGGGCTAAGCCACCTGATGTAATCGTAGGTGACCCTTGTGGACTAGTGGTGCTATGAGGTGCACCATGTACTGTCAACTGGGTTAACTGATTCAAATGATGAGTATCTATTTAATGTAAATTAAATATTGTCTTATCATTTTGGATTCAGTAGTAAATTGCTAACTTACCGGCTAATCTGCCTAAGCCAGGTCGTTCTAGTGAACTCATATGTGCGGGAAAGGCAGTGGCTTGATGATGAAAGAAAGGGCTGCCATGTGTAAATCCTGGTCTTCCTAAAGCAGCAACATGTCCGCCACTCAACGCTCGCCAGTCGGGCGCATGCAGATGAGAGTGCATTCCCACCAGGTGGTGCGCGAAACCTGAAAGTAAATGGAAATATTAATTTAAAAGAGAATTTAAATTAAAATCTCAACTGCCACTTAAAAAATCAGTTAGAAATATTTTTTAAAATATATTTCGCGAATGCTAAAAAAAGAGAAGAACTTGGAAAGAAAGGTTTCTCAAAAAACGAATTGCATTTAATTTAATTAACAAAAACCCTCAAAATAAATAAACTGTTCAGCTCTCTATTAAAATTTTATAAAATTAATTGACTAAAATGTTGACATATGTGTTAAAATTTAAATAATAGCTTGCACACGCTTGCCAGCTAGCTCTCTTGACTCAGTCTCTTGCTGTAACTTTTTCATTCGTCATCTAGGCTGGCATTCCCACTTACTAACCTCCAACTTATTTCTAATATGGCCTCATATGTGGTAACACAAATTTCCCAGCCAACCAAAAAATAAAGGAAACCTGAAGTATAAGTTCACCTAAATGTGGTATACACAAATGCATACAACATTTATTGCAACAAACACACACACATGCATAACACACCTTGTATGGATGTATGAATGTGCGCTTACACATACCAAAGTTTTTAAAATCTTTATATATTCCTCTCACTCAAACTATAATAAAATATTAAAGGAAAAAAAAAATGGTCGCAAGATTTGTTCGGTACGTGCATGCAAAATTTGTTTGCATTTGTAGACTGTTCAAAAACGGATGTCTTTTTGGTTGTTTTCTTACTTCTTCCATTTCTTTTTAGCCACCAGTCAGGCAACCAACCATTCTTGGTTTACACCAAAAGACGCCATTATTTGGTTGTATATAGACCGCCACACTCATGCAATCACTGTGTTTTTAGTTGGTAAAGTTGTTGGAGGTTCACGTCGTACATTTCGGATGCAGGACAGCGCTTGCTGCACTACTGCAAGTAACGATGTTGTGTGCAATGTGGAAGAAGAGAAAGGAGAATAGTTTCTAACCTCAATTTTTGTATCATTAAGTTTTTCAATTATTAGTTTTCGGCTTTTAATTTCAGATGGCAGCAATCTTGGTTGGTTATTTAACCATCAGAAAATTTTATGCTGCAAAGAAGTCGGGCAATCTAGTCGCACATTCACACAGTTGCATTTACCAGAAATTGAAATTACTCCTTTTCTACCCGCTCAAGCGAATATTATTTTAATTTTTTTTTTAAATTTCTAATTCGTTACATTCAAAACCATTTTAAACTTGTTTAAAAATATTTAGCTATTTTATTCTTATTAAATTCACAATCGCCAAATGAATCCAAATAATCCAACAGAATCTAATTATTTCTAAAGCATTGTCCTTTGACACTTTTAAAAAGTCCAGTCATCCATCTTGACAGGATCTTAAAGTTTTTCAAATGAGTTTCATTTTAATTTCTTCAGCGAAAAACCTCAAACTTGAAACCAAAATTAAATCAACGTCATTATTTGTGGAGCAATTTTTCTTTTCTTGCTTTTCTTTTTCAGCGTTCTGTATGTGTTCGTTTGTACTTTCTACATTATTTTGGCCAATATGGGTCGATAACTTAGACACCATTTATATAATACATACAAGCGAATGCGGTACGAGTACAATACAGTTTAAACTACAACGACGAAATTTATTGGGAAGGTATGGATATGGATATGAGAAAAACACAATAACAATTTCTTCAAACATACCGATGAACACATTCAAACACTTCCGTGTACATAGCAATATGTATGCATGCATATGTATTGGTGCATGTGAACAAAATATTGCAAATCAAAACAATACAAAAGCATTTATACGAGTGTGTACGTGCATGCATTGGAGAAACTTAATATCTGTATTTGTGTGCACACAAATCGTATATATGTAGTACATGTGCATTGCATGTGTGTGCTGAATCCAAGTTTGCAATGGCAGTGGCTTTGCTTCACTCCCACTAAAACCTAAATATGTGGTTCTGTAAGGAAACCCCAGTGCTATAAAGGGTTAGCCACGATGGTGTCAGTTTTGGGGTCGGGTTTTCTTCGTATATATGGGAGTGTACACACAAACAGACAACACGGTTAAAACGGCAGTAACACCAAACAACTAAAAGAGAACATATAAAATACACCAACAACGAAGTTGACATTCGAGGAGTAGTCTGCAGACATTTGTTATGGCAAATAAAAATGCGAGAAGCCGCCGAATATGTTTGCTCGCAAAAAACATCATTTACTACTAATTTTTAGTACACACACACACACACACAAACATATATATATGGACACACATCCTTACAACTAGAAGAAGCTCACATGCACATATGCATGCGCTTTAAACCCACATACTTTCTAAGCCACATACAATCACATAGTCATCACAATATATTTGCGCTTGTATATGTGGGTCGGTACCAGCTACTACCACTATTGCATAAACACATATAGGAATTCCTTATTTATTGCTTGTATGTCTAATAGTTGGGTTTTATTGGGACTAAAAGGTATAACTTCAGTTGGTACAAAATTTTCATATTTATCAAAAGGAGTTTTTCTCTTTTTATTGGCCATGTTCTTAACTTAATTAATTCCATATTTCAAGATGAATTTGTGACCTTGCATTTGAACACAATACCATATGGTACGAAACACGATCCGCATTATGAGAGAATCCCAGAACAAAAAAACAGATTAGAATATATATTAAATTTTTGTAAGCCGAAAATCTAATAAGTCCATTACAATGCCAACAATACTATACTGAGGAATGTCCCTTTAGTAACGATTGTCCTGAGAAAATTCATGACAATTTTTCCGTTTTCGTTGCATCATCAACATTTGACAGGTTTTTAAGAAGACATATTATTAATACTAGAAAAAGAATTTTCAAATTTCATATCGTTCTTCCACAAATTTGTATAAGAGAAGTATTCCAGCATCAGACACACTATCGCGGTATGAGGCCAGACACTATATATACGCAGGATTTTAGTATAATAAGAAAACAATAATATAAAACAAGGACCTTCCTAGAAAATAGAGCAACAGCTTTTAGCGAAAAAGAATGGTCTCAGTATAAGCACGTATAAGATTCAGTATAAGATTCTTGTTATAAGAGAACAACATTGCATAAAACATTGTAATCTGAGTACAATGTTTGAATAATTGGAAGTATAATGAAATCCGAGAGTAGTATAAAGCGGCAATTTTAAGGAAGTACAATTCAAGACGAAACTTTTGGGGTAGTATAAAAGGAGTAATTGCTGCTAGACTCTGCTTGCATTAAGTTTGTTATTTATCTTCGTGTGAAGCGAATGTTACTTTAATAAAACAGCTGCTAGTCATAGTGTAACGCTGCAGTATTTCCAATATGAAATCGCAGTTCGAAGTTACTTTAAGAAGTAAGCGGCAGAAGAAGGCAAAGTCGCACTTCATCATTATTTACGTACTTTCAAATGTATTTGGCAAATAGTACCATTATTATGCGATTGCTCTCAACTGTTCGTCATTCGCTGGTGAGCTTTTTGTCTTATTACTTTTTAACTCAAACGCAAAAGCATGTATTTGCGTGGCTAAATAGCTGGCTGGTTGAATGTCTACATTTGGATGTGGGTTTGTGTAAACGTGTGTGTGTTTGGTGCGATAACTGAAGGGGCATAACGTGGTCCCATTGGTGCGCCGCAAAAAGCTTTCTTGCTTTTGCTTTCCATAAGCAATTTTGCTATTGCTTCAAAACACACATGTAAGCACAGATCTGAGTGTGTCATTATAATTTTCAATAACGTTTATACACTCCCAAGCCCCAACACACACGCACACATTCATATGTGCACATTCTTCAAATGTGTAGACAACAAAAATCAACAGCAGTTATACTAATGTTGTCTTATTACTATTTGAATTTACATTTGCGTTATACCGGAGGAAAGATTTCTTCTTAAGCGATGCGAAAAAGTTCAATTTAAATACAAACACAATCATAATTTCCGTGCATATAAAAAATTTTTTGACCAAATTGAAAAATTATGGAGAAAATCATTTCTAATAGGAAGATGCTCAACTTTCTCTTAAAGGAAAAAATAAAAGTATTTTAAAAATGTTTAATACCGTCGGCAGTTGCATTTGATAATTTACCGACGGCATTTTTAAAATTTTCTTAAGATATACGCATGTAATTTATTGTCCTTTTTTTACAATATCCGCTCATGCTTCAGGAAGATTTACTTCATCACATCTTGAAAAAACTCACCACTTCTTGGAGTGACAATTAGTGGTATTTTTGTTACACAACCTAAAACCCTTAAATCGTCTCAGCTCAGAAATATATAAATTAATAATAATACACTCATATCTCGTGCCAACGTTCTTATGTGGTGAATTTCATTTTGCTCAACTCTCAAATCTCTGTGCGCATTTCCTTGATTTTTGTTTCTCCATTTGAGGTTCTTTATCCACCATGAATCCCTACAACCACCTACATTGCAACAGTAAGTATTGAAACACACCACTGTTGAGTTAAACTGTCTCTGTGTGTGTGTGTGTGTGTGTGTGTGTGTGTGTGTGTATTTCCGTTTCTCAAAGCATTCATGCGAAAGTGTGTATTGCTATTGGGGTACAAAGTTAATTTTTTTTCTTTGCTTTGTTTTGTGTCTTGTTCTTCTAAATCTTCTTTTTGGCTTTTTTGGTCACATTATTCGGTTTGTAGATGTTGTTTTGTTTTCATTTTCAAATAAATTTATTTTTAATATAACATAAATTCCTTTACTTGTATATATTCCATTTCACTTCTCTAATACAAATACATTGACAGATATCTTAAGAAGTATTCGGACACAGCCCCATACATATATATATATATGATTGTTTGTAAAAGTATGTATGTGTGTACTTTATAGAAATCTGTGCAGCTCACTATAATACTTCAAACCATTGGTCATTTAGTAAAGAATAGCCAAAGGATTTCCCCTCTTCCTTTTGGTTTTAAAATTATTTCATTGAGAACAACATTTTTTAAAACTCACCAATTAAATACTCTCTAAAATAATTAATTTTAAATTGTAGACAAAATCTAGAATAGAATGCGATATTTTTTAGCAGACGAGTTAGAAACCGCAATAATGCTTAACAATATTTGCATGTTGCCTCTGTACAACCACTAAATATTCGAATCTGCTTTTCCAAATATTAAATTCCAATAAAAAATCCTAAGATTAAGGATCTTAAGTATCTCACTTTGCTAGAAAGTCTTGTAGAAAAATGGAACCCTGAACCATATATAGAATTATTTTACTTTGTTTTAAATAATATGCTTAAACAATATAAATCTACGACTATAATTAAAATAACCAATCATGAAGAAAAATATAGATTAGTATTTCTGGCAAGACTGCGACTGCCTTCTGTAGATCCAGAGACTATGAATGTCTAGAAAAAAAATATAGAAATATGCTTTGAAAAACTGTGCAAAACAAATGAGAATTACAAAAAAAAAAATAATAATAATAATCCAGTAGAAATTTTTTTAGTTTTTCTTTTACAGTTTATTTCCACTGGGGTTACAATAAAAGGATTTAATACGAGGCATAAAATAAAACGTAAAAAATAATTAAAAATAATTACTTGAAATGAAATGTCATCCAGAATTTATAATTATATATATATATATATAGTAATTCCCTCGGCGATATCTTTACACAAACAGCCATTTCAATTAAAAAATATTTTCTTTTTAAAGAAGAACTTCATTATATGTATTTAATTTATGAATTGAATATCATTTTCTACTGTACGATTTCCTCGTTGTTTGGAACAAACATTTGAAATGCTGCTGATAAATCGGTAACATTTTTCTATAGTAAAACTTATTTCAATCTGTTTAAAATTTTGTCTAAAACTTTGAAGACGAAGAGGAGTGCGTGTCATAAAACGTGACTTTAATTATTCTTATTCTTTTCTGCGAGAGTTGTGTGAGATTTCAACAATAATATGAAATGCCAGCGAATAGTTGAGAATTAAAAAGTTTTACTTACAGAAATTATGTGTACGCATACACACATATAAGTGCACATACACACATTTGTATGTAACCAAAAGCTGTAGAATTCAACTGTTGAACAATTCTTATTTTAAAATTATTTTCATTTCCAGAAATTCCTTGACCGTCATTTAGACTGTAGCAAATTTGAGACTATTAATCATTCAATTATTATATCATTTCCCTTTCCAAATTCTCAGAGTTGTGAAATTAATTATCGCAACATGATGCCGCTTAATTTTTCATGCATCATTATCGATGCCCGAAATGGAAAAGAAGAAAAGCTTTTCTCGGGTTATAATATTGAAAATTTTAAAAAGTGACAAAACTGTCAAAACATACATGTTGCAATCACAAATCATAAAATCATAACGCCACAAGACGTGTCGCAATATCACCATAAACACAATGGAAGCCAAAAAAAACCAACTAATAAAAATCCCTCCCTTAGCAGAACAAAACCAAACCAAACAAGCGACAGCAAAGCACCAGGGTACCAAAATTAAGATCTGCACAAAAGAACTTGCAAATGACGGTTATAAAAAATGCTTTTGATGTTGTTGTAAATAGCAATATGCAACAATATTTTATTTAGATATTTTTACACAAAATTAATAACGTTGTCTGTCTATCTTTAAAATATGATATTATTGAGAGAAAAACTCTCTACGGTATTAAAAAAGTATCCGGCAATAATAGTGAACAAATGTGACTTAAATAAGTTACAATTCCGGAAGGGAAGAAATGCCGTCTCAATTTATTTGTTACTAGTCATTCACAGATCCAATCATTGGAAGGAACATATTAAAAAAGGACTAACTTCAGGCACTCAACTCAATTTAATGGCAATTTTGTTAAAAATAAAACACAAATTTAAAGTCCTTGTTTTTCGGCACCGTTTAAGGATAATGCCAAACATGTGCAAAAAACGAACACATTCTCCCCAAGGACATTTTACAGCATTGATTCAATTTCATGTTAATTTAGTTGTCAATGCGATACTAATACTTGCGCACGTGTATATATCTGTGTTTGTAGTGATGCGAGCTTCAACTGTCATATATACGCAATAGCTGCCACATGAACATGCAAGATTATGATTTAAATTTGCCCATTTTCATTTCCTAATGTGACCAACTACAGTTAATGAGATCCTGAGATCGCTTTGTTATTCAATTTAAGTTTGATTCATTTTTCCATCACATACAACAATTTCATGGGCTTGTAGCCAAAGAGTTCTGAGTGGACGGAATAACAGCTGGAGATATAAATTAAAATCACCTGCTGTAAATCTTGTAAATTTTAACTTAAATATGATGCAAGTGTGGTAGTCAAAGAATCGTCATTGTAATGGCATAACCTAAAACGGCCTGTGCAGGATGTACAGCCAGCGGACATGTGGCGATGTCCTGTGGAAAACACATTCCACTCACTGATGTGGTAGTCTAATGTGATGATCTACAGTGGCAGCAACAAATGGATCGCAAAAGGACTTAACCGAAATTCTTCGGTTATTATCGAACACTCACTTTCAGATAATAATTTCCGCTCTTGCAAAAACAAAATTTTCCAATATAGAACTGCACAATTTCCATAAGGCCAACATCCTTCGCCACTCTTAGGGACTACTATGTCTCTTGAGCATTCCAGCTGGTCTTCATATATTTCAGATCTATTCGGTCACGTTGAGCTCAGCGCACCAAAATAAAGCCAAGTATCAGTGTTCGATTTGTATTTTGCTTTTTAGTTGACACTTCATTCTACTCCCCTATAAAGGTTGCAAACAAGTATTAAATATTATTTATTCTGCAAATTTAAGAATTGTTTGAATTTGTCTGTCCCTTTTCAAGTGTGCTCGTGTTGCAAAAAAAAAAAAAAAATTAAAAAGAAAAAATACTGAAGAGCGGGGGTAGCTGAATCTTAAATATCACGCATTTGCACAAGTTATTAAACGTTGACGTAACCAAAATAGCAACAATAACAACAACATGGAATTTTAACTGTTAATTTATCAATTCTACATTTAAAGTGGGAAGGTGTGTGTGAAGGTGTGTGTGCATGTGTGAGTACAAGAGTTCAAAAGTATTTACTTTTGTTTCCTAAAAAAGGCTGTTGCATTTTTCTTTGTGTTTTAACAAGGGGTTGGAGTTTGGAGGCTGAAGGTTGTAGCTTGGTGGTTGGGGTTTGGAGGTTTGGAGGAGGAGTGTGTTTAATACAATTGACAAAACAATTTGCAAATTCTTCAATAAACTGTTTGTTATAGACACTTTTTGACACTTGCCTTTTCAGTCAAATGTCTGTTGTTGTTGTTGTTGTTGTTGTTGTTATTATTGTTTTGTGAATTCCCTCCTTCAACATCCTGTTTGTTTACATTGTATTTATTGTATTCCTATTGTTTGCGTATTCATGCCTCGACTTATTTGCTACATGTGCTTGTATTTGAAGTGTAGTGTGCACTCGATTTCCGCATAAGGAAATTGAACAAATTGCTTTACAATTATTGAATTTGCCTGAAGAGTACGAGCCTAAACAATTTATGTTTATTTTGTTCTTTCTTGTACGAGTTGGAAAGATTTTTGCACAGATGTGTTTTTCAATGCCATTGTACGGATCCATGAACTATATTTATTTAGAATGCACTGATTAAATTTATTTGTGTTGGATATGTAAGGAATATATTAATGATGTCATTGTGTTAACTGGGAAGGATGTTTAAACTTCAACCGCTTGATAAAAATTAGAAATTTTAAACACTCTCCCTGGAATTTAAATGTGAAAAGTAAAGCTTTTTAATTTAATATTTTCTTAAGTCAGGTGGAAGCGAAATGTTTCCATAATATTTTTATTTTATGGAATAAACAAAAAAAGCAAAAAAAATTTGATGAAAAAAATATTCATTAATAATTGAGCGATTTGGAAGTTAAAAATTAATAACAAACAAATTGTTTTACTAACAAACCACACAAACAAATTACTCATTATTCGAAAAATATTGTTTAATTAAACTTTAATTTCCTAAACCGCTTTGAAGTTTAAATATTTTATACAAAATTCTCCGGAAATTCAATTGAAATTCTATATGCCTGATTCGTTTTTCCGGACAAACCTGTTGAACAGGACATCAATGTTAAGTGATAAATTAATACTAATGGTTTTTTTGTTGTTGTTCCGCAAGCAGTTTCTTTTTTATAGGACAAAACATTTGCTCCAGAACAACGCGCCACCAGAAAGTGAAAACTATTACATCCGATTACGGGCTTTAGCAATTCAGTTACCAAATTTGTATCGTCAGTATTTTGTATTAAGAAATTGAGAAGGAATACTTTTAACAATTCTGTTGCTAAAAAATTAATTTATCTATTCCAGATACAAGTCAGTGGTATTCAAAGTCCTTGTACGAAAAGGCTTACTCAGTTACCATCATATCGTTGCTGAAAGATTTCACTTAGATATTTCATTAAAGGCTTCTTTTGCAAACCACGACTGCCGGCCAAGAAAAAATTCGTATTATCGAAATTTATTGCATGAGACGATATCTGAATGTGACGTTTAAAAACAATTACTTACTATACGATAATCACAAGAAATCGTAAGAATTCATCACATTAAATAAAAACAATCTTTCGAAAGAGGAGTCCCTCTGCCACCTCATACATTTTGTAATTATATTAATGGGAGTGTCATAATGGCAGCTTCAGTGATTATTAAATCTAGTATTTACCCTTAAAACATCCTGCAAAGGCAGTGAGGATAGCGCGGCTGTTTAGTACGTTTGTGTCAGAGCGCTCTAATAAGCGTGCATATGCAAATACATACAGATACATATTAACGTACGAGTAGATACGTTCGTAATTATAGTCATGCTGGCATATAAATTTATAATCAGGTCAACAAAGAAATACAACGTACAAATTTCTCAAATGGAAAAACTCACACATCAACATACAAACGTGCAGTTGTCAGGAGCCTTTTTCTTGTTCGGGATGTGGGAATAAGTATTTATTAGTGATGTGACAAAAAAGAATTGCTATGAAGACGATTATAAATATGCATTGGTGCTTATTTATGGCATAATTTAGTAGCCTCTGATGGAGTAACCGAAATACTCAGAAGGGATCCGGTTAAAATGCCCGACATGAAAATTCATTTTTTCTACCTTAAATTAGGCTCGTGTACCTTCCATCCAAGCCGATATTTTATATTACTTCATGTAAATTTCTCTCTACTGTCTGAAAATCATAATGTAAAAAGTTAAAAGCCTCACCGACCACTGCGCAATGTATCCACGTATACAAATACTATATTTTCAATTGCAGAACTAAAATTTAATAATAAAAATAATTCAAAATACTTAATTTTTCCCCCTATTATCATTTAGTGTTAACTGACTTTATTCAGTTTTAAATTATATTCTTATTAAAATATATTTCTTTATTTCTATATTATTTTGCCCCTCATATAAAACGTATATGAGGGGAAAAATAATAATTAATATAAGTTATTCGACCTCTTCTTTAAATACTAATATTATTAAAAAATAATCCAAATAAATGGAATTACTCCTGACCTCGCGAATCCAATCAAAGAGTGAATAAAATATCGAAAATAATAAATAAAAAATTGAAAGACAGACAAAGTTCATAATCAAAAAATGGATTTCTTTAATAACAAATCTGAATTAATGAGTTCAAGGCCGGAATAAAATTTCACATCCCTGGAAAAAAATTTTATGAGCAGAAATCCTTTTTTTGAAAATGCGAGTACAAATCATTTTTGAGGCATTTGTTCGACATAGGCAGTCGCGAATATTCGTAAGCCTAAATAGGAATATCTATTACATCACTAACAAATATCCGTGCATACATACATTCACATACACATACATATGGACACATGTGTAATTTTAATTTCTCTAAGATGTGTGAGCAAGCATACATACACCGGCACGAGTATGTATCAAGTAATTTACCCGCTTTACGTACTGCTTATGACAGAATGACAGCAACAACAAAAAAACAAAAACATAAAAGGGTTTTCCTTCATTCAATCTTTTTTTTACTTAAGTAAGAAAAAGACAGCAAAAAGTTTTTTTTAAGCCTTTTTCCTTTTCATAAATTAATTCAAGTTGAAAATTCATTAAAAATATTAACACACGCATAAATATTAATGTATTTAAAAGCAAACACACATACGCACACATCAGCATATGAAAACTAAATAGCAACGCACACATCCACAAAAACTTCTCCTGTACTTTTTTTTGACAAATATTACATCAAGCAGAAAATTTTAATATAATTTTCACTTAAAAATATAAAGAAAAACTTTTTCACTTACTACCACACTAACACACACACACATGCAAACAATCAAACAGTGTACGAGTATTTAAAATGGCACACATGCAAACAGCATGTGTAGCTTTCATACATAATAAAATATGTGTGTATACACTTTTATGTTTAAATATAAATTTATGTACTCGTATTTTATTTTCTGCTTACGTAAAGAGTATGAAAATGTGAGCTTTGAAGCTGATTTAATGTGCATGAATAATCATATATGAGAGCAAACGTGTGTGCTAAGTTTTTTCCAGCAAAAGGAATAAAAAATTATTTCCGTTGCGGATGTAAAACATTTTACACTCTTATGCTTCCAGTCACTTGTAGGATACTAGAAAGAATATTGGGCAAAATAAATAGTTTTTCTTCACTGAAGTAACTGAAGTGAGCTAATTGTTAAGAAATTAGAAACTGCAGTGAAACGACTTTTGTTGCTTTTAGGAAAAAATTTTAATTTTTTGATAATTGCACGAGCCAATTGAAGGAAGCTTTTCTCTATGACTGTACGTTGTAGATAAAGATTTTTACTTAGGGCAGCAAGTCCTGCCGAAAACGTGTGCAAATGCCTGCATAAGTTTCCCATGATCACTAGAAGAAAAAATTACTTTGTTATAAGGAAAAGTTAATAATTAATTGGCTGGTTAGACTGCAACTGCAGTTTTTATTTGCCACTGCAATCAATACTGTGAAGTATTATTTATTATTTCAAGTCAAATTACATTTGTTATACCAGAAGAGGTTGAATTTCACAAAAAAAAAAACATACTGTTTGAAATGAATATTTTTCAATATTTTACTTGGGTCTTTCCTTCAGGATATTTTTAAAATTATTCAAAAAAATTAACCGTTTATACATTTCCTTGAAGAAATACTGAAATATTAATATGAAAATATATTTTATATAAATAACTCCAAAATTTGCCTTTTCCCCTTAGAGAGAAATTCCTTACAAAACGAAATAATAACAAGATAAAATAAATTATTACAAGATAATATATTAAGGATATGCTTGCAAATTAGATAAGTAATCTCGCCCAAAGGGGCCGGTTAGACGATTAAAAAATAAAGGCAACTGTTTTATTTAGCATCAGGGGAATTTTATATTTTTTATTTCAAACGTTCGCAAAACCTCTTTACGAAATATACGAGTGCATTAGCCTTGAAAGTTGTTCTGCTAAAAATCAAGTTTAGAACTTACTTCATTCAGAATACCACTACTTGAGAGCAACACTTTTATATCCCGCACCTCCTTACCACTTCCCCACTCAAAATGTATGATGGCAAAATTGTCAACTTCAGCTTTATAAATTTTTAGAGGCACACCTTTCAGTACCTTTTAATTATAATCAAAAACAGTGTTTTACTCCTTGTCTATCAAAATGAGAATGACAGGAAAAAAAGGAATTTTGCGGTGGTGACACCATCAACAAAATGAGTACATGTTTTGAATCCTTCTGCTTCCATGACTTTTAACAATCTTGACTGGAAATACCCTTTTAAATACATTCTATAAAACGAAAAATACATCTTAATGTAATTTCTTGCTGTTGTCATTCCCTGCTGGAGAAAACAATGTTCAATACAGTTGGGTGTGAGTTAAAGAGTGTTTTAAAGTTGCTGGCAAAGTAGTTCTTTTTTGTAGAGAAATATGTTTTCCCAGTTACTTCCTTTCAATGTGTACACAAGTTTTTTAATTCATTTAGATTGCGGGTACTAGAGGAATAAACGAGTCTGTTGTATTTTTAAACGAAAAACTGTTTCGTAATGCCAACGTAAGTTTCTCAGATTGTCTTCCATTTTCGCAAACAAGTCCAAAAAGTGTAGAAAAACTCTTTCGAAAACTACTTTATTTTGCCACTTGTTATTTTACAAATTAAAGAAAACTTTTTCTATTCTCTGCAACAAAATAACAATGCCAGTATGATTAAAGAACAGCCATCGAAAAGGACAGTAAAATTTATATCTAAACAGAAGGACGAATGTAAGTTTTTGTCAACAATTGTTGTCACTTGAGCAGCTCCAAAGGAATAGTTTTTTTAAATACACATTAAAATAAACCCAACCGGAATATTGAAGCCGAACAAAACGGAAAAAAATTAATAATAAATGCAACTATACCATTTAAAATGGATGTCAATCTTATTAAGAGAGTAAAGGATTCATTGTATTGGGCATGGAACTGATGCATTTTGTATTATTATTTCTGTAAGGAACAAGTCTGTTACTCATCGATCTGCAGCACAATTACTTTATTATTATTGCATTCATTAATATTATTTTAGATACAGAAGCGTTTGCAAACAAGCACTAACTAGAAAATAATATCCTTTACCAAAGATTTTGAATAATTAAATAATGCTGACTTTATCAAAATAAATAAGCGAAGACCACTTACCAAGCCATACAAAAGAAAGACTCTGCTATATAAATCCTTTAACTTCTTGTACGAATTTCCCGGCACATTTAAATAATTATGCTTATCACTGTCAAACCAGAAGGCTGTTTAAGTGATTAAGATAAACGGACTACTAAACTCATTACCAAATTCATCACCAGTCCTTAGGCTGGTTACGTAGCAAATAAATTATTTCAAAAGATGCGAACAATAGACAAAATAAAAGGAAATGGATGGGCTTGGACTTTGGGCACTAGAATAAAAAATTTATAAAAATGCAGCCCAAATGAAAACTTAAATTTAATAACACTTAAGCTCTGAGGGATCTGCTTAGTCCTATGGAAATGTAGGAAAGTTTTCTACTAAGCTAAATTTTTCGTAGTGTATATTAAGTACCTGTATGACAAATGTGTTCTCAAAATGGTCGACCTATTGCCTTCGTTTAGTTGGGTAAAAATAGTACATTTCATTCCCTCTCTAAGCGTATTGGCATTATTTTATTATAAAAGCAACCTTCTCTTTTACTTAAAATATACCACGAACTGCGGCCTGATACACAAGTACTGGAAAGTTATTGATATAATCTGATCTATATCACCAGCATTATATTGCACATTTTTCAAAACCATTTTTTCAAAAGTTCATTTTTTATTCTGAATAGTGCTCAAGAACCATGATTTTACCTCACTTGATTTATTCTTTCAAGGATATTGAAATGTCCTTAACTTTGAAATAGTCAGGGGTGGAATAAAATTTTCTTTAAATATGATATTGTTGGCTGAATGTAAAGCAAATATAGTAATAATAACAATTAGAGCGTATGAGCGAAAAGTGGCTGTACTGCACAGTGGGACTGATGGCATATATTCCACTTTCAATTTCTTTTTATAAAAAAAAAAATTCGACAATGTAGTAAATTAAGATTATTAATTGATCTTATAACCTTTTTGTAGATTTCTTGCATAGAAAATAAAAAATACTCATGTCGGAAAAAAAATAGGTCTGCTTCGGAGTTTTTCGGAATTATTGTTTAAAACCCTTTGGAAATAAATAGACTCCATCCGATTTCCTCGGAACTGTTCGCACTCATTGCACTGGTTTAACCTGGAAGATTAATTTTTACTCAAAACTTTCTGAGGGAGTTTATATGTATTAAAAAGCTGTCCCAATGTGCACTGCCCACGTTTTTGCTTTCTGCAAAGTTTAAAATCAATTAAAATCTTTAATCCTTTAAATTGTGAAAACAATGCCAGGACTAACGTATGCAAACAGCGATTTAAAGACAATGACTCAAGAGTTGTTCAGAATCGTATTGGAAAGGCGACAACAACGAAAGAAAAGAGCAAATAAATTGTTATAAACGTTTTATTTCTGTTAAGAAGAAATTGATGTCGAAGGGGTGGTGAATTCGTTGGTTGGCTCACGAGATAAACAAAAGTCGCGCGTTTCAGAGTAACAAAGCGACGACAATGATGACAGCTACTGTATGCAAATACAAACACCAAAATTTGTTTGTGTTCTTGTGAAGAAGGACAAGCTTGTGAACAGGAGACATAATTTGCATAAATTCTGAGTTTATGAAAATTTTTCGAAAACAAGGTTACGCAGGGTTGCTGCTCTCTTTACTATTATTGGTGTTACTTGTTGTCGCTGCTGTTTGCCGCTTTCGAATGCTACTGTTTAATTTTATCGCTTAGTTGGGGCATCACATGTTGTTTAATGGGTTGGATGTGTCTGCCAAAAATAACAACATATTCAGTTGGCAGTGGGAACAAGGAAGAGCAATTACCCTTCAGTCGCATTAAAGGGGTGCTTACTTAAGTCACCAAATGTCTTTGACATTGCAATAAGGAAATTTAAATTATGTATATAATAAGGCGTGAATTTAATAATAGAATCGAATTTTAAAAGCGTTTGCAAACACAAATTTGAAGAGAAAGTTTTCAAAAGTGAAAGTTGTAGAAGATGTTCCTTCTGTATATGAGGGGTGGCAATTTTTAAATGTTTTCTATTAAATTTAAATGTAGAGCAAATAACTTATAACCAGGGAGACTGGAAATCTGCATTCGATATGCTTCGCAATTAATAACAAATTTGTTTATGAATGTTTTACAAGAGAAAGTAATTTTTAAATAATTTTTTTTAAAAAGCATTAAAATTTTCAAAAAATTTCTCAACAAGCCTTGAAAATACTTTTACGAATTCGCACACCAAATAAATTTTATTCGGTTCAAGTCTATTTTACTTTTATTACAGTCATTACATAATAAGCAATTCATTAAAAGCAAAATTAAGATTTAATGAAATGTACTCAACACCAGCAAGTAACGCAGTTGTATTCATAGACACAATGATTATGAGTAGCGCAGTTGTGACTAGTGAATGATGAAACAATTTTTATTTCAACTTGTAAATTATTTATTGAAATCATAATGATTTTATTTAAACAACTTTTCCTTAAAGTCTGCCAAATATATTCATCACGACCAATATCGTATTCAGAACTTTTTTTTATTCAAGCTTTTTTTATTATTATCACTGTAAAAACCTGAAGTTTGCAAATGCTGTCATGATGCGTTAACAGATTCTGATTGAAATTGATTGGCATATAAAATCACAATCATGGCAATCATAAGATGATATAAAGCCAACACAAAGCAACAACAACAACAACACCAACAATTTTTAAGACAATGATAATCAGGACTTAACGGAAAATAAAATACGCATATACTAGTGCTGCTAAAAAAAAATAACAAACAACTTTCGTTTTCGTAATGATGATGAATGTTTCACTGTAATAAATGGCAGGATTAAAATGAAGCCAAGTAATAAACGATGAGGCAACACTGACGCTCGTTCTCATACTCGTAAAAATATTTATTTTTACTTTGCTGTTACTAAGGGGATTAATGGGATTTAGTAATGAAAGTATTTCAATTTTATTTATTTTGCTCATAATACTTACCAGGTAATTTAAATGGCAAACCGCCCATAAGAGGATCAGGACCAAAACGCTGAGGCCCAAAGGCAAACGGATGAAAGCCGGGATGTCTAATTTTGGAACGTGGCTCTCGCGGACCATCCACTGTTACTTTAATGGCTTTATTATAAGTAGCAATTTGTATGGGATTTGTTGAAAGTATTATGCTTAACGAAAAGCTTTTACCTAAAAGGGTATAAAATGAAACAAACTTATTATTAGAATGGCCAAATACATACGCATTACACAACACAACTGCAGCAGTAGCTTAAGCGCATATAAACTTTACTTCGTTTTTATAACTCTCATAATTCTAATAAATAATTTTAATTAATTTAGGTGCACAAAATTCATTATCTAACTGCTTTTATTTATGCTTGTTCAAAGAATGCAAAATATTACGCTCATTTGCTGGAAAAATTTTATAAATTTATGGATTTGCAATTTCACGCTACCCATCACGCTTGGCCCCGCTGTGGCTTTGATTCCTGCCACACAAAATTTATGCATTACGTACAGTGGCGATGATAAACCATTTTCGTACTCGTAAAACGATTATTTGTATTTGTCGCGTTCCATAAGCTTCTAGCTTGTCCTTCGGTGTACACTCTCTAGTAGACCGGCTCATTGTGCACAGCTGATGCTGTAATGGAAAGTCTCTGCAGCTGATTTGTAATCAAATCAAAATTTTAATTGTTGTCATCTGAACATAATTTAAAATAATGTATTTAATGGAACAGCTGAATTTTAGGAAATTTGCCAGGGCTGGGATTGCTAGCATTTGTATTGTCAAGTAAAGTTTGTCTATCATATTTATATTCTTTCTTCAGCCAATACTAAATTTTAAATAGTGTGACTGGTGTAACTGGTGACAGTAAAGTGTAATTTAAAATAATTATAAATAACAAAAAATTAATTATTAAAACTCATTTATACTTTCCCGAAAATATTTCCCGTGTAGGTTACTTCTAGTTTAGTTGAATTTATAATGAACTGTAAAAAACTTAATAAAAAAACTTAATTAAAACTTCTCCTTAATATATTATGTTCTAAACTATTATATTTATTTATTTACTTAATATTACAATTACAATAAATATAATATGAGTGTAATGATATGAGTAGAAGGACTAGCTTCTGAGACCCTCGGTTACATTACATATACCCCCACCAATTTAGAGCTTCGAGATGTATTCCCAGCCCGGAACGGCTCTCGCATTGCTTCAGAGTGGATTCCTAATCATTGCAAATGTATTTACAAAGAAAATCTTTTAATATTAATAAAACAAATTTTAACTCGGGATTCTACATTGATCTCATTGACCGATGTAGACAAAAATCAAAATCGCTGGTGGGGGTAACAGATTATAAAAACTATCTCGGGAAACCGAGAATAATTAAATCAATTATAAAATTACTTTGGACAAATATTGGACATTTTACTAATTTCATTTTTTTGCAAAATTATATACTTTTTGATGTCACTGTATCCAGCCGAAAGTATTATAAAAAATCGTTTGCAATCTTTCTCTCATTTAAACCTCAACAAAGCCAACAGAGAAAAAATAAAAAACACGCATACACATGCACACGCTCGCCCATATTTGAAATACTACACGAACGCAATCAAAAATGCACAAATAAAGTGCAAAGTATTAAAGACAGGACCAAAGGAGCAACAGCTTTTCGGGGTAGTTGCAGTAGCAGTAAACTAACGCGCAAAATTTTAATACACAACATAAATTCCCTGAATGCTGAATTTTGCAAACAATTCGGTAATTGGCATATAGTTGTATACCAAATTCATACAACAGAAATGTGGAAGCACAAAGATTCAGTTACATGTACACCCACAGGATAATACAACCACACATACGCACACTCTTATGAGGTAATTTTAAATCTGTGTTATTATTCAATCTGCAAGTGGAAAACATTCGTTTAAATTTAAAATTTTCATTTTCAAATAAAGATATAAATAAAACAATATTTCGCTTAGAAATTACGCAAAGCAGTTACGTTTCGTCTGTGAAGCTTCCCTTTTATATTTGTGGCTAAAATATACAACGATGCGCTTTCAACTCCAAACCCAGAGGATAAAACAATTTCTGAACTATTCGTTTCATTGGAGTGTTGAGAACTGCAATTGAAATTTATAGCTTGAGCATCATTTTATTGTATTTATGGCAGCCTGTATTTATATTTTGCAAATCTCCACCACCTTTTTTGCAGGACATGTCGTTTATTGCAGGCATAAAAATATGTTTTATCTGTGAGCGGGGTTATTGTATTTTACTGCAGCGGAAACATAAAAGAGTGACTAAGCAATTTTATAGCTTTATTTTCTATGCAGGGATTTCAGCAAAATTATTAGCCTTGATTTCAAAAATGGAACCAGAGATATCTCTAATAAAAATATAAGAAGGGAACATAATGTCTGAAAAAGCATAATTGCAGTTACGAACGAAAAATATTTAAAGACACACAATAACAATTTAAAAGTTAAATATTAAATTAAACGAACCATGATCTCTAGGCAAACACCGCATTTTGTGTAAAATTACAATCTACTCATTAACACTAATCCGCAGGCACTCATACGCCCTCTCACACACACAAATACAGTGAAAGGAGCACAAACTGAGCAGCCACTGAATGGAAATTTAGTTAAGAAAGAAAAATAATAATAATGAACGAATTTGCTTAAGAAAATCTTTATTACATTCAGACATTCGTTTCAATTTCACTTACTCCTGCTAAGGAAACAATAAAAAAAAAAATAAACAAGAAGAACAACAACATCAACAGCAACAGCAAAAGAAAACAAACACATTCATTGTAAGAAGGGCACAACTGTTTTGCTCATTTAAACAGGCTCCAACGAACCAAGAAAACCAACAAATTGTAATGAAACTTTTTTAATTATGCACGGCCAAAGCGACAACAATAAATGAACAACAAACAGTTACAACCGAACAGCAACCAAACAGCAGCCAACCGAAATGCCAACAACAACATGAACTGCAAGGAGCACAATGTGAAAGTCATTTTCAAAGCAAGTACTCACCATGAATTGTTTTCTACAAAACATGTTAATTGTAAATGAACTTAAGAAAAGGAATAGTTCACGTTGCTAACAAATCTTAGCAAATTTTGTAATTATTGTGAGTAAATTGCCGTCAACCAGGCATCACTAACAGCCCCGAGATTTGGGTGAATCTGTAGCGAATCTAGAGTATTCATGACATTTAAAACGGATGCCGTCCTTTTTTTTTTTTTTGTTACAATTAATGTTTAATTAAAATAAATTCTGTTAACCAATATGAGTATTTTTCCGTAATACCACTTCTCAGAACTTTAAAAAGTTGAAAATTTAAAACTTTTAAAATAATTATTTCATTTTAAATGGAATCTATAGAAAACTCTCTGAATTGAAATATTTCTATTTTAAGGAATTTATTTAAAAAATTTTATTTGTATATTATAAAATGGTTTTTGATACAAAAAAAAAAAACCATTTCTTTAAAATATATAAAACAAGAAAATGAAAGCGTGCTGGAAGTGAGCGGTGCAGCGGGGGATTCTCAAATTCGAAAAATAATTAAATCTTTTACGACAAAATATCGAATCACTTAAATAAAAAAAAAAAAAAAAAAAAATTTCTTTAAAATATGCAAAACAAGAAAATGAAAGCGTGCTGGAAGTGAGCGGTGCAGCGGGGGATTCTCAAATTCGAAAAATAATTAAATCTTTTACGACAAAGAATCGAATCATTTAAATAAAAAAAAAAAAAAAAAAAAAACAATTTCTTTAAAATATATAAAACAAGAAAATGAAAGCGTGCTGGAAGTGAACGGTGCAGCGGGGGATTCTCAAATTCGAAAAATAATTAAATCTTTTACGACAAATAAATATTAAATAAATATTTTTCCCGTTTCACACTATGGAAATTTTTATTCCGAATTTTAATTTGGATCTTTCTTTGTAATCGGCTATTTTATTACTTCTCTAAAACAATCAATATATATAATATATAAAAGAATTGTAAAGAAGGGGGCAAGTTTGCATTACCACACATAATTCTTTGCTTTCCACTTAATCTTAAGACTTTTAAAAAACTTGCGCTTTTCATTGGAAATTTATTGTTACTCGCATAATAAATTAATTTTGTTACTTTTATATAAAATGAAGAATGTTTAAGATGTTTATTTTCTCTTTAAGCAAATAAGGAATAAATTTTGGAAAATTCGAAAAATTCTTTCTTAAACTATTAAAGTTGCAGATTTTGAAAAGTCTAAAGATGAAAACGGTGGCACGGAGCCAAACTCTCTAAAGCAATATTTAGAAAAGGGGAATAAAAATAGTTAGTTTTTGAGCCGCCAAGCACTTCTTTAAAAAGTTGCTTAATTAAATATTTCTTTGCAAATGTCCCCAAACAAACTCTGTACGCCAACTGTGAAACAAGCGAATTGGTAAGAGGAGCTAAAACGTTTAAATATTTAAGCCATTTTTTGTGCGCCATAAATTTCGTTTATATTTTCGCTCATGTTTATTTGCAAGTCTTCTGTTCTTTTGTTATTTTTCGCAGCCAACGTTTTGGCATTTTCAGCGACATTTTATGAATTATTTGTCTACAAATGCTACAACAACTAAAACAACCCTTTTCCCAAAAAAAAATCCTATTTTAAACTTTTATATTTCTTTCAATTGTTCGAGCAAAAACAACCAACATAAAACTGGCAAAATATTTTTTTCTTTTTGTTTCAAAGACGTACATTAAATTTTAATAACTTTAAAATTTAAGATGAAACAAAATGTAGAATGCACAAGCTCTCATATAGCTGGTGTTCCCCCCTCATAAATTTATGAACAAATAGTAAATAAAGTATCTAATATCCGTTTATTCCGCTTATTTGCAATATCTGGCCCCGGGCAAAATGTTTTCTCGTGTTCTGAGACAGCATAAAAAGCCATTATTAAGTCGAAAACACACTGTTGCTTTCAAAATACATGTACTTTGTTTATTAAATGGCAAAAAGGAAGCAAAAAAAAAAATAATGTCGCGTGCTTTATGATACAAATGAGGTGCACGGCAACACACCAGTTAGCAGTAAAAGTGGGTAAAATGTATGGCGGCCTTCATGTAACGGATTTTGCTTCTATGCTGTGCTTCATTTAATTTTCACTAAACGACACAAATGTGGCAAACCCTTAAAGCCATGAAAAAGCTTCTTACACAGCCATCCCTTTGTTGTTTTGCACAGCCCTTCTGTATTTCCATGCACGCATGTACTCGAACAAAGTTGACATTTGAAGGGTCACATTCAATAAAATAACTTTTAGCAGAAATCTGCTTTGATGGCCTCCATTATGGAGCATAACATTAAGCAGAGCTTCGTATGGGAATACTCGTTGCAAAAACGTTCAGTTGAGTCCTTAGAGAGGTAAAGGTAATAGCAGTTGATGGCCAGAGTAGCTTGACATGATGCTTTTGGTTGAGCTCGCGACACCCACAAAATGTAAATTTTAGGTTGCCGGAAAAATCTCATTTTTCTCATAAAACAAAAAAAAGAAGAGCAGAAAAATTATCCGATATCAATTTTATCTACTCCAAACCAAAGTGGTCAATACCTGAAGCAGTTTCAAGAAAACATAAACCTGCTGGTCTTCTTCAGGAATCATCAAATTATATCCTTCTTCCACAGAGTTTTAGCACACAAAACCCACGTATGGGATATTCACACTGAACATCAAAATGAAAATCTGCTCTCATAAAAGAGTTCCATTCAAATATTTTAACTTTAATGTAACTCTTTGGAAAAACTTTTTAGTTTTGATATTCTTATGAAACTGACCAACTTTTATTAAAGTAAATCCCATTTAGCAAATTGCATAATTTTAAGGACAATGATGTGTTTTCTATTAGCAAAATATGCTCATAAAGAAAAATGAAGTTAACCATCAGCAAATAACCTTTCCTTGTTCATAAGACCCCCACCCCACACAGTTTCAAAACTCATTAGAAGAAAATTTAAACTTTGCACAGAGTTTTTCTTTGAAAAATGTCAACTCTTTTACATGAAGGAGCCCAACTTTTCGGAAACACTCGTTTTAATAGAAATAAGAAAACGAAGGTAATTAACATGAATTAAAAGAAAAGCTGAACTTATCCAAACAAATGACAGCACATGCTGAAAAACTCAGGCAGATACAATTTTAAATTTACATACACATATGCATGCCTTCACACACACACACACATTTGCGGATATATAAATTATATTTGCTTTAAGTCTTATCAAGGATATTAATCTTGGTACTTGTAGACTTTTAGATCCTTAACAGATTTATGAGTGTACACAACGTATGTTTGTGCATTTAGCTAATATTTTGACACGCACACACACAAGCGCAAGTATATAATGAAGCATGTAGGTAAATATAACATAAAAGATCTTCTCTGCTACATTTAAAATAGTCTCCTTTTTCAATATGCAAATATAAACACAAGGGAAACAACAATGAGCCAACAATAACTTGACCAAATGTCAACAGCTATCAAAATTTCAAACGAATTCAAATATCCTTCTGCTACGACAACCTTCACGTTGACAAAAATGGCAAAAGGGAAAGGTCAACTTTACTTGCTTACTGCCTTCCTACCTCTTTCTTAGACAATAGAACAAATCAAGTATATTCATTAGCCAGCTAAGAGAGATTTTAGCACATTAATAAACTGAAATCCTTCAGCTTTCATTTTTAATACTCGTATAAATTTCAAGTCCTCGGGCTAAAAAGTAGTTAAGGGATAAAATGGTTTTCAAAATCTGCTTAATAACAATGATGCCTGAGCATTTACTTAAATATTTCATCTGGAGTCCATCCTTGTATTTCCTTGTTTAAAATTACAATTTAAATTTATTGGCTAAAGGGCAAGATGTAAGAAATTACATTAAGAAACACAAGCCAATAAAGTATCGAGTGAACACTGGAAGCCTGAAATGGCGTTTTTTGATTGAAATATGGAAGAATATATCGAATGTTAACTGGGTTTATAGCTACAAAACTTATATGGCAATTCCTCTAAAATCGGCCTTATAAATTAAAAGTACATCACAGTGCATTTTTCCCTTGACTGCATGGAAATAATTAAGCTTTCTCCTTACATTTCTCCTTTCAGCAGTAAATGATGCGAGACATATAATTTTATTTAATAACATTCCAATTTAAAGAACTCCATTCGAAACTTTTTTCTTGATGAATACAAATTGAAAATTGTTTGTGCTTAAAATTTAATAAGAACAATACATTTTCCTTTGCCAAGGAGACAATCGCTATAAATTCTCCTCACCACTAACAGTCAGAAAATGAAACCAATAACAAATTTCATGTTTGTTGTTTCTTTTTTGCGATAACAAGCACACCAAACAGGATATAAAAAGTTAAGGAAATCAGACGCAGTCACACTTAACGCAATAGGAAGAGCAAAGAAAGGCAAGAAAGCATTAAACAACTGATATAAAACATGTCTTTAGGCGTTAGAAATTAACAAATAACCAACAACAACAACAACAACAACAACAACAACAACAACTGCTGCTGCAACAAGAAAGGAAGCAGAATTATGTAGAAACGGAAGTCATAATATGTACTCCCGCACACACACACAAAAACATTAACTTGAAAGAACCAAAAGAAGAATAATAAAAATAGCACAGTTATACAGAGGCAAGCAGAAATGGTGGGCTAAATAGACAAATAAACAATTGCACAGAAAAGCCATGATAATATTATTACAAAAACAACATGTACGAAAAAGATCAGAAGGAGTGCGCAAAACAGAAACGGAAATCAACTCATAATGAAATAACAAACAAGGATAATGATAATAGCAGCAACAAAAGCGACAAGAACGAGAACAGCAACGCAAGAGAGGCCACTACCACTACTAGTAAAAAATGTTTGCTTTAAACAAACAAAATCCCACAACGTGAATAAAAGCAAACCAACTAATTGCAGCCTTACAACTGAATCTTAAAAGAATTCATTGTCAGCAAGCCAAATATGATCAAGTCGGCCCACTGGCGATTCAACTCTTTTAAGTAGCTGCTGTAAATACTTACGCAGCCGAAATTTCAGTTTAATGGCCTCAAAAAGATTTTTATTTAAACGTAAAGAAAACGTATGCTGCCTTTTATATCTCCCGATTGTATTTTAGCGTGCATAATAAATGTCAACTTAATTTAAAACGGAAATGAATTTATAAAAAAAAATTGTTTTCCATTTTAAACTGTCCACTGTATCACTCTTCGATTTATTGTTAGAGAAGCAAACAAAAAAAAAGAAAAAAACTAGAATTAAAATTTATGGTCTTTTAAACATCAGATTACAACGATTTTTCTATTTCTTTTTCCTTCATCGTCTCACTGCTGGGCTTTTTTTTTCTTTTTCTTTTGTACAGAAAACCAATAAAGATTACAAATTTATTGGTTTTCTTTATCAAGTTAATTTTTATTTGAATTTTTTTAATTTTCTTTTTCTACTTTTCAACACTCAAGACAGAGGCAAAGCTTAAAGAACAGCACAAAATTATTTTCAATTAAAATAAGTATTCACACCTTTTGGAAAATATTCTAAATGCAAATGTAAAACTGAAAAATATGCTTAAAAAATCTATTTAAAAATCTATTCGGTTTGTCATTGGCAAAATATTGCCTTGAAAACTGGGCAAAGCTTTAATGCACAGCAACACAATCTCTTCAACTTACGAAAATGCCACAAAAAAAAGTTCTAAAGTACCTTTCAATGTTATTTATTCTCTGTTCATTTTAGCCTTTAATGATACAAATTCTTAAATCCCCAGCTTTTAATCATCAATATTATACTTTGCTTCAAAAGCTTCCTGCCTTTCAAAAAAAAAAAAAAAAAAAATCAAATAAAAAAAATTGTTTTCTCTAATGAAAATGAGCAAAATTATTGTAGAAAACATAAAAAGGGGTTGCTTTTCTTGAAGTGAAGTATAAAAATCAGCAGACAGTCTCTTTTCGCAGAAAGGTTATACGCCAGAAGTTTCAGACATAAACATGAACTTCATATTTATCTACAGAGCTACACTGCGTAGCATATTTGCAAGAACAAACTATTATTTTATTTCACTTTTCACTGGCTGCCTGATGAGACCACCTCATTGTATTTTTACATAAAGATTACAATTCTGCCGCATATGAATTTTTCAGATTTTGTTGCTTTGAAATAAATTGTTAATATAACAAATTAATATTTTCCTTATATTGTAAACTCAAATTTAAAAACCTTCAAAACATGCTTAATTTGAATAATTTAAATAAAAATTGTTTGATAAGAAATATTGTTTTTAGTAAATGAAAAAAAATACTATAGATGCTTCTGATATTGTAAAATTGATGGACAAAAATTGACTACAGAAACAATTGTTAGCTGGAACCGGAGGAAAACCACTTGATGAAATACATAAAAGAAATTAATTAAATTAAGAATTTTAGTTCAAAGGAATGTCTTTTAGTATAAGAGACTTAAAATCAGCTGCTCTGAAATCTCTTTAGAATTATTTGCCTCTTAAAAATCTGATTTTTTTAAAATTTTTTTAAGCAATATAAATTCTACAAAATAAAATAAAATTTACTTTTAATTAACAGTTTAATTGAGTTTCACTTCGTTAATGTGAAATTTTATCTATTTCCTCAAAGCCTTTAAAAATAGTCCAGGAACTGCAGTCTCTTATACGGGTATTTGCACAACAACTGAGGCAAGTCGAAAACTTTCAGTTCTGAGTGTATGATATTTGAAAACTCCGAATTATTTATTTTTTTTTTAATTTTTTTTAGTTTTAAGCACAGTGAAAATATTGCTATAAAATAAAAAATTATTGTTTTAGTTGGCATTAATTTTTCTTCTTTTAAAATATAGAGCGGAATTCAGGTGTATTTATAGTTGTGCAGCGGAATGTGCGCGTGTGTTTGCAACTTCATTTTAATACAAGTAAATACTTTGTAAGTTTGTACATCAAAGTATTTTGAAATGGTTGTGCTTGAGAGTGTGTGAATGGATTCTTTTGTATGCCTTGCCATGCTAATGAGATGAGGGCATGTTACACACACACTCTTGTAAAAATTCATTATATCACTTTGAGAATTTTCTAACAAACAGATAAACAAACGAAATATTCGAAGAAACTTGTACACTTTAAGTTAAAGCTTGAATATCACAACTACATTTACAGCTCAGCTTAGTACTCATTTCAGTAGCAGCTGTTATTTGTTTAGTAGCGCACCACTACCACGGCAACTACTCCTAGTTTCTTGTGTACGTGTGTATGGATGTGTGCATAGAATTAATAGAATATTTTGGCATGGCATAATGGCGTGATGGTAATGGCGGTGTTGTAACATCGTTAAGTATAATTAATAGCAGCAAAGTGTTAAACACCTTCAACTCTTTTCATTAAGCTCTTTTGTCATTAGGATTTTTAAGTATTAAAAAAAATCTTATTTAAAGTTCGCGCTGTTGGTGATGGCAAACAAAACGAGGCTATAAAAATTATATATAGAAAGTATTTTAATAATATTTTCCCCAATATTTACTATTCACCAATTTTTTTGGAATTGCACGCAATGGGTTAATCGTGGGATTCACACCGGTCTCTTTAATGAAATGAATGGATTAATTATTTCGTTTTTGAAATGAGTCTAACTGAATGGCTGGACAAGCTTGAAGGACAAATTCAAACAAAACAAAATTCTACCACTAACTCAACTTTATATATACTTATATAATTTGATCAACAAAAAATTTCTGAATAAAAAAGGAAAAAAAATAAAATGCTTGCAAGGGTTTCTTTTAAAAAAATTTATCATCACATTTGCAAGAATAACATTTGTGACCTCCACCCATTTAACACAGTTTTACTTACGAATACCCCCCAAATATTAATTAACATATTCTTCTTTAAAATTGTGTACTTTGCAAATAATATTTTTTAAAATCTCTGCCACATAATTTACGAAAATAATAACCAAAAGTAAAGAAACCCCATTATAAGCAAAAATGATGGCCTGCTGAATAAAACGCAGCCAAGAAGCAACCCAATGCAAGTGTACGAGTATGCGAGTTTCCAGCAGAAACAACAATAATAATTAAGTGTTATTATTTTGTTACATGTTGTTAATATTCCTAATGTCTTCTGTCTGTGAAATACTAAAGTAATAAACATTTTGATTAAATTTATTTCGCATTATGACACAAAAAGCTTCTCTTTTCCGCACTCCCAAATGCACACAAATGCACTCATGCCAGTTTAAGTGTATGGGAATGAACTCGCATACTCACACCAGCAAGTAAAGCCAAGTACTTTGCATTAGTGAAACAAAGTATTTACAACAATAACTGATGAGCATGCATGTCTTCATTACTAAGATTTTTGGCATAATAATACATTACGTGCACAACAATAGGAAAATGCATTCGACCATAAATGCACACTCTCAAATAATTCTTGTATGCAATTGCATTTTCCTACAAAGTGCACTTCTGCTAAGCAAAGTGCCGTAAGAGGCGGGGCAAGAGAATTTATAATAATGAATTGCAATTTGTAACAAAACAATGGCGATGATGTGATGGGAACGTAAAAGCAGAAGATATCGAAATGCTATTTAAGTTCAAATGTTACATGTCTAGTACTTAAGAGTGTATTAGTGCGTTGGCATGTATGAGTGTTCATAAGAAAGCCCCACACTTCGTTAAATCTAAATTAAAATAAAGTGTAATCGGATGCAGGTTGGCTGGCAAGTTGTTATGACTTCAGTCAAGCACCAGAAATTGCGAACAATTAAAAAATATTATTATTGCTATTGCAGTGGGGAGCTGTAGAGGAGATAAATAGTGTAGGGTAAATGTGAGTTTGTTGTATGACTTGCAATATTTCAAAACTGTTCAGCATTTTCAAAGATCTTATAAAATCGTTCAACTACTTGAAAACAATTAAATTTTTAATGTTGTAACAATTATTAATTTAAGAAATTTTTTCACATATACAAATTGTCTGTAGTATTTCTTAAGAGATTCAATAGATTTCCCTGGAAATACAAGATCAACTGGCCTCTCAAGGTCATCTGTATGAATTCGCATTAGTATAAAAAAGATTTTTATTTTTATAGATATTAAATCTTTTATAGACTGGGACTTTAAAGTTTCATATTCGCTTTCGGTATGAAAACTCAAAAAAAGGAAATTTATCAGAACTTTTGAATATTCTGCGGGAGAATTAAATTGTACTTTTCCGCTGCTAACAAACTTGCCTTCACTGCTTCCATTTGCTCATACAACGTTATGTTAATTAACTGCATGTTCCACTCGAATTGGACAAGCATATTAAAGAAAATTAGAACCTGAAATGGAAGACAAGTGTGCGCTCAGCTTGCAACACTTAGTTCTACTTGCTCTCACTTTAAAATATTTTAAATTGTAATTACAAAATGTTTTTGTATTTTGATATTTTGAATTAAAATTGTCTGCACTCAAGTGATTAAATAATCTAAAATGCAAATGCATTTTATTTCATTTCATTGCAATTACCATAATACGGATTATTTTGAGTGGAATATAAACAAACGGCCTACAAAGGGGAAAAAATCTCAGCAACAAAAAACCAACAACATAAAAGTCTTTATTAAATTATAATCATTGACTAATTGAGAAGGGAAAATGGCAAAAATATGCTCCAACGAAATAAGACAACTTTCTTTAAAAATAGAAAGTTTATTTGAACACACCTGCTGCTGCTGAACTTTATTTCCTGTTTATTTATTTCACTTTGCTTTCCTTCTTAAAATTTTCACACAATACAACCGTTTTATTTTTGTTGCTCGTTAGCTGCTCGTATTGCCTTCTAATTTTTCCCAACTTCCTGTTTTACTTTCAAATTTATAACAAAAAACAAAGAAAAATGGAGCTTTTTTAACAGGAGTATTTTTCTTAACTTCCGCCATCCATTAAACGTCATTAAAAATTTAATATTCTTCATTATTTTCTTTATTGGTGACTGTGATAAAGTTCTTTATTCTCTTTTTATTTTCATTTTCCTTCTTTTAATTCTTTCTTTACTGTAAAAAAGTTCCCCGTCTGTCTTTCATTTGAATTTCCTTATTTTCATTTTTATCTTCAAAATTACTGCCAGTGTGAGCAGATTTGCCAAGCTTGAAGGTGAGCACTTGAAAACGAAGAATTTATTTGATTTGCATAGAAAAAAGCGAGCAATCGGCTCGAGTTTTTTATGGCTGTTAAATATTTGAAGGCCAACAGTAATAAATATTTCCTCATAATTTTTTTTCCTCTCTATGAGTTTATTTAAAAAGTATTTATTATTTGGCCAAGTTTACAATATTTATAACCTTAAGGGACTTTATGAAACTTTCTTCAAGTTTTTTTACCGCCAAAATGAGTTCATAATTGAAGTACCTGTTGTAGCATTTATTTGAATAATATTTAATAAAGAATAAAACTTTTAATTTTATTTGCACAAACTTATAAGAATGTAGAATAATAAAAGAATGCCAAAAAGGAAATCCACACTGTCTTGGTCTTCCTCAATCAGAACGAGCTTTAAGAAAAATTTTGTAAAATAAATAATTCAATTAACAGGATATTCGTACTTCTCTACATTTTCCTCACAAAATGCCAATGCATATCATCAGGGAGCCTTTACACAAATATTTATTTGCTTTCAGTCAATAAAAATCGTGACGAGAAACAAAAACTCCTTTCACATTCACTTCTATACTGGCCGCTTTTTTGTGTAACGTAAACTATATTAATTCTTTCAATATATTTTTAGAAATTTATATATAATATTAGTTTTAGAATTTTATTTCTGTTTAAATATAAAATAGAAACCATTTAGTAAGGAAACCATTCTCCCAACGAAATTAAAGAAAGACAGCATAATTTTTCCTTAAAAACCATTTATGGATGGTACTAATAGAATGGCCCCACTTTTGCAATGGATGGTGCAGGAAATAGAAAAGAGGAAAAGGAAGGGCGGGGAAAAGTCGGTTATAAAATGGGAAGATAATGGTCCAGTAGTATAATGATATAAATTCTTAAAATGTTAGAATACAAGTGGCATGGCATCATCCCTTAAACATTCCTACAGCCACACATACAGGGATATTACAGTACATGAGGAAAATTCTCGTGAATAGAAGTCGCAGCTACTAAACCAATACTATTCCTAACCAAACTGCCTATTAAAACAAATTGTGTTAAAATTAAATATACTTAAATTAATTATTTTTGGCTGATCGTTGCTTACATTGCAAGTTTTCGCGTGTCCTTGTTGTGCCAATTTTGAAAACATCAACTTAATCTCAAAATAATTTCGATTTAACTCGATTTAATGTAATTTCGTGATAAAGTGAAATAATTAAGATTACTGTAAATCCGATTCTAGCCATTGTTCGGAACTCAGGGCGTATGACTGATAAACAAGCACAGCCGATCGAATATAATGCAAAAATCAAAGCATACTTTTCGGTGTTTTGACATTTGTGCTCTACGCCAGGGAGCGTATGAGCAATAAATCAATTCCCACATAAAATTAAATATGATAGTTTAAAATACTGCCCACTAAAGTTATTCAAATCCACTCAGTGAAATTGAAATACCCTTTTAAATCAGCTGCTGTCTGTTCTTTCCTACATTCATAGAGTTATTCATAAGTGGGTGCGTCTGTGTGTGTGTGTACATTTTTCCATTTGATACCACTCGCAAGCATTTTCATATTTTTAAAAATGTATTTAACCAAGATTTTGGAATTTTTTAAGAATCCATATTTTAGAAAATAAAACGAAGAAAATGGAAACTCGTTAATTATTATATTTCCAAGGATCAAACCAACCACAAAAGGATTTTTTTCAAGCAGTAGCAATTTATATGCATATGTCGTTATATATATTTTTGAAAAATATCACTTGCGGTATTTTTTCTCTGTGTATACTATAAGAAATTGCACTGCATCTAAACCCATTTTCGTCAGCGGATCAAACCTATATGAGCATGAAGGCAACACATTAAACTATTTACTTCACTTATAGGGTATCAGAAATGTGCATGTGAAATTTCTTAGAAGCTTCTGAATGTATGAATTAATGTAAAACACTTACATACATGAATTCTGAGAGTTTTGTTGCCAGAGTTGGCCACATTTCTGCTCAGCGGATTAAGCCTATGTGGCAATTACGGAATACTAGAATTGACCTTGTGAAATTTTCTATAAGCTTTTTAAAATACGAATTAGTTCAAAGTGCTTATATATGTACATGACTTGTTTAAAATAATTCTTAGCAGCTACTGATCAGAGAAACAAGTTGATTATTTAAAGTGAATAATGCAATTATACATGCTTTAAAAAACTTCATCGGATTCCGATAACATAAAATCCAATTAAAGCCTCCACCGACTTGAGGAAAATCTTTTAAGTCTACAACATATAAATTCGGGTATCACTAATTGAATCTGAAAAACGACATTTCATCACACTTTCTTCAAATTTCTTCTTTAAAGTATATTTCTATGAAACACAAATATTCGCATAATTAAATGCGATTTCTTGTGCACAATCAAAGAAATGAAAAAAAAAACCTCCAATAAAAAACTCGCTAAAGAGACTTGCGAACGCCTTTCTCCTCTGTTTTGCTGTTGTTTGTAGCAAACATAAATAAATTTCCAAATTACTTAGTGTGTGGAATGTACTTTCATATGTTGCTATAAATCGAAGGAATTTAATTGTAGTCACGAATTCATTACACTCCTACACACTGGCACATTTACGCACACATGTACGCATACATACGTGAAATAAATTCATATAAATTCTTTGGCAGCATTAGAAAATATTTACTGACATGCTCAAAAGCTTATTTGGTGGCAAAAAGCAAATACTCGGATTTACACTCGCATGAAGCTGCACACACACCCACACGCATGTCCATGTATGAATACATCTATATTTACATTGGCTTTATAAATACATATTCGATCCTAATATTTATTTAAGTGCTGTGTGTCTGCATACGTAGAAGTTAAATGCATTAACGTGTGTGTGTTCGTATGTAGAACGTGTATTATATGAATTTTTGTAATAATTTCAATAAACAAATATTTGCAAATGAATAAGGGAATTTTATACTGAAGATTGCTGTTCGGGTGCTAAATTATTAATTTTTTCCAACACAGTAACGCATATTTTAATTCTCATCCCACTTTTACACTTAATAACATTGCGAGCAATCTGGAAAGAAGCTGCTCATTCACACTTCATTCAGTAGGACAACATGGTAGTGAATGTATACGAATAATGTATTGCATCTTGCTTGCCAGTGCTTGCCGCTTAAATTTTATCTCTTACAAGTAGAGGAAATAGCCAAGCAACTTGTTGGATAAGTACTCTGCTCTGGAGATGCATATATTTTTGTAATATTTACATTCCTTAGCCACTGTTTTGCAACAGAATTTCTGCCCGCACATATATTTTTATATGTAATTTAATGTATCCCCTCTTTTGGGGGGAGAAAAAAGGGAGCTCACTTTGTTGTGAGCTGGTTCAATTTTATTTTTGTCTGGAACGAAATGTTAAACTGAGTGGCTTCATTGTTTGCATAAATTGAAAATAAAATTTAAAAAAAAAAATCCTTATTAAATTATTAATCCTTGTTTAGTGTTGCATTTTAATTTCCCAGCTTGAGTGCAGCTTTTCAAATATATTTTTTTTGATTTCTTCAATATTTCGTTAAGCTCATAAGAGAATTTAAAATTTGTTAATAGAGCTATTTTGTTGAAGACCATTTTTAGAAATGTAAAAGCCAAGCAAACATTATTGGTATGACGTGAGTATTAAAATATATAAAAGTCACTCCATGAAGCAGTTTATGAGACTTCTACGAGCAAATAAAACCAATTAATTTAATCATATTAGTAACCTGATCCCATTGAAATGTTTTTGCAGCATTTGCTGATGGCCAACTCAGTTATAACTTAAGTGTTTTTAATGTATAGCCTGCCCGAAAAAGGTCTATATTTGGTTCAGTTCCTATTGGGGAAAGTATTTAAATTTATTAACTTTTAAATTTATAATTTGTTTTCCCCCACCATCCACCTTATGCAATTACTACACATGCACACGTATTTCACGTATTCGAAATAGTTAAATTGTATTTTTTTATTAAACCACCTTAACCTGGAAAGCTTTCGGCTTGTTCGCAAGAAACCACTAAGGGTATGGGCAGGAAACTAAAAGCCGACCTCCTGTTTAGTAGCCTGTTCATTATCCATTCGCCTACCGAGGTACCCAAACTATCTCAGAAAGTACTCTCAGAAAGTGTACCTCCCTAACGAAAATTCCATGAGTCAGACAAATAATTATTACTTATCCTCTTCCTTTTCATAGAAAAAAATGTATTTAAAAGCTTAAGACCGGATAGCATTACACAAATTATTTAATAATCTAGATATATTAATAAATAAACATGATTTTAATTTCGAGAAAAAGTTCGAAAAACAAGAACACTAATGCAAGCCTAAATTAACCCAAAATTAACATAAAATTGTTCTCAGTTATCCTTTTGTAAATTTAAAGCAAATATCCGTAAGTGGAAAAGGATACTTTTTATTAATCCAGTTTTAAACTTGTATGCACAGATTTAACTTTTAAATGTCTTAACAAATAATGAGCTAAATAAAACAAGCAATCAAAAAGAAATTATTCAAGGATTAAAATCCCTGCTTGATTTCTAAAAAATAAGAAAAAATCTTACAAAAATTATTTGGCACTTCCAAATGACAAAAAGAATTGGAAGGACGACCCAGAAAAATGACGGAGCACACGCTCAGCCACTAAAGTCATGAACAAACAAGGGTGGTTGGCATTTTTAAAGATGATGACAGAACATGGGTCAATTTTAATAAAACCCAAAGAGGCAGGGGTAAGACAGTTTTAATGAGCAATTGTTAGAAAAAAAAATTTTTCAACAAACTCTCCCCATATTTAGAAAACAAAAAAAAAATAAGTATTAATGATAGAAAAATGAACAGAAAAAGAAATCACTTAACAAACAGCCAATGATGCGGGGATTTAAATAAACAGTTACGCTGATTCAATTTTCCCTTAACGGTATTTTGCTCAGTTCTTACCGTCTTGGAAAAGCATCTACTACTTCTGCCACATCTCACTTTGTAGGAACAAGAGTGACAATGTGACGTAATTCTTCATGTTACAGTTGATTTAATTTAAAAAAAGAAAAAGGAAAAAAAGTCTTCCGTTGTAAATTTTTTCTGTTTTCAATTTTCCTTTCCGAATTCTTTCATTATTTACTTACGAGTCTTTTTTGTTATACGGAATACAAAAAAGAACTGCTCGCTTATTTTAAAAATTTAATTGGCATCAAATCATGCCACAACATGGGCTTTCAGTTTTACTTTTTTTCAATTTCTTTTCCACTTAACGAAGTAGAATTTTAATGCTGCTTCTTACCTCTCCCACTTCTGCCCACGAAACGTAAATCATTAAATTTGGCCACTTGATTTTTCATTACTGCCGTACAGTTACGCAATTCACCACAAAAGTTTTCATCATTTCCAGCACGAATAGTCACAATTGTGCCATCCATCACCTCACCCAATGCTAAGACTTTAAAGGCAATCGGCAGCGTCTTATTTGAACGCCAGTGCGTGGGTAGAGTTGTACAGACCTGCAAAATAAAATTTAAATAAACATTTCCATTTAGCAAACAAATCATAAATTTTTATAAAATTAAAGCTTGAAAATACTGCGATTGATCATTAATATGATAAAAGAGGGAACCGGATAGTTTTCTTAGGAGAAGGAGGTCGTACCTTTATCCAAAGAACATAAATGGTTTTAATATAGTATTTGTAGCAAAATGATCGGCTGTTTTCGGGAAACGATCATTCATACGTCAACTTTAGTAAAAAGAACACGAAAAGAAATTAATTCAAGAGGACTGCAGTATTACCAGTAGGATTAAACTAAAAATTATGATATTCACAAATATTCTTCGGTCACGAGTCAGACAGCATAAATTAGCGGTGACGCCAAACTTGCAGCAAAAGCCTCTTTCTCGTAAACACTGTGCAACGGAATTATTAACGGAGACAAAATTATTGTCACAGTCCATTCAGAAAAGGTCTTAACAGACAAACTTGACCGGATGTCAGTTAATTAGAAACACGTCAAGTTAAAAATCTTATTCTGAATAGAATAAAAATGGTTTGGTGAAGGACACCGAGGTTAAAAAGGCCGTAAGTCTTAAGCAATAACAATAATCTTTAAAATGATATATATTAATAGGAATCAGTGGTGCAGATAAGCATGCGGATAAGCACGTCAAGTAAATCCCATTACTTAGAGGGAATTATGAAAATTAGACCGTAAATCGCTTCTCAGATTGAACTGTTTCCCCGATTTTAGTAGCATGCCATTATGTGTTTTCACTTCATTTATAGTGAAGGCGTGTATGAGAAGTTTTAAGTATGTTAAATATAAAAATTATTCTACATGTTAGATATTCCTGTAATATTTATCGCAAATCCTTAATTATCATATAGAAGTTTGATTAAGTCCGCCTAGAGACACATGAGATACTACACATGACACATGAGATCAATTCACATTTTATTTTAGGAAAGCCGCTAAAAAGGATCGCATCCAGCTTTAGGCATTTCCGATCAAGAAATATTTTTAGGAGACATTCTAATATTTATTTAAGAGGTTGAGAATGTTATTCTTAACTGCAAATATTTGCAAATATTTGTATAATTTAGGCAACGTTAATTTCATCTAGGCCCACTGTCACAATTCTACAAAACACAACACTCAATGCAAAACTACATGCTAAGCTTTTTCCGTGCTGCGAAACTACTACCCAGTAGAAGGTTTGCTTCTGTAAAAAGAAATATAAAATAAATATTTTTATTTTTTAACACATCTTGTTTAAGAAAGCCTACAATTCAGAAAAGCTCGGCAAAAAAAATTTTAAATTTGAAAAATATTCCAGTATGCCAAGAAAGTTCTGTCATCAACACACCAACATCACAACACAGAAAGTAACACACTGCCAAATCATTCGATTTCTATAAAAACATTTCATTATGCTGGGACGTGTGGGCTTGCACTTTAGCAAACCTGAGATCAGCGGGAGAAGGAGAAGGAAAACTTACAATATGTGGTGATCCAGTCTTAACAAGTTCTCCGGGGTGCTCTGCCAACAAAACATCTACAGTCCTTTCTATTAAATTCTCAGGTGTCAAGTAGGGACTCGTGTCCACTGATTTCTTATGTGGGGTGCCGTCTTTGTTATTGTTGTTGTTTGTGATACTTGAATTGTTGTTGTTGGTTTCGTTGTTATTGTTGCGATTTGTTGAACCTTTTTTACTTTGACTCGTGGTTGTCGTAGTAGAACTCACTTCACTAGTAATATGCATTTTTAAAATATTTTTCTCTTTTTTTTTATAACTTTTGACTGACTTTCACAATTGCCATTTTTGTTAAAATCAACTACATTTTATTTTTCATGTGATTATTTCACGCTTAAATGTAAAATTAAAAAAGAAATTTTACATTAATAAAATTGCAGGAGATTGAACGACTGGAATGTGGCTTTGAATACTTGTTGATATTCTCTGCTTTTCTTAAAATTCCTCTTCAAAAATAAATTAAAACATTTTTACTTATTCCATTGTTTTGTCTTTTTAAAACCGTCCTTTCATTGCAAACTTTGACTGGCGATTAAAGCCGACAATCTCATAGTTTGCCCATAAAAAATATATTTTGTTAATTTTTATTTTTATCTTTTATATATTTTTATTTGCAATAATTATATAACAATTATGATAAAAAAAAAATTAAAAGAAATCATTTCAATCATTATATTTAAGCAGCAAAAGCAACACACACACACACACACGCACGCACACACTCACAACATGGAAGTTTAACAAAATCACAAATGTTTGCAATTAAACAGCAGAACTTTTGCAAGTCCATACACTTTACACAAACATCACACATCTGTTTCCTGTTTAATACACCGAAAAATATCCTGTTAAATGCGTGCGGTGTATCATAATGTCAGCATTTGTTCCAGAGCAGAGTACAGAGCGATTCATTTATTTGATTTTTTCTGCTGGCTGATGTCGCTTTTCATTTTTTATCTCAGTTTTTGTGCTGGTTTTTTTTTTGCAAATTTTTATACACAATTGTCGATTTAAAAAGTTTTTATTTTTATTTTTCATTACAATTTCCGCTATTTGTTGTCCTTTTTGATTATATAAAAAAAAAATCAGTTAAACACTCGCTGAGAAAATAATTTATACCGTAAAAGGGAATTAAAATATTGCAAATTGAATAATCTTGAAAATTTTAAAAAAATTATAGATTTAAGGGATTCCAATTCAACTGTGTTCGATTTTTATAAAATGTTTTGAAATGTTTTCAAAACATTTATTAAAAAAAAATAATTTAAATTAAAAGAATTCCCTACGAAGGATCAGCACACGTTGGCAAAATATTGAGTCACCAGAATAAAATAAAGGCAATAAGAATAAGGATAATCTACTGCTGGATATTTTTCTGCTCCCCTAATTTTGAAAATAATAAAAGTTGGGATAATTAATAACTTGAATAATTAAAAGAAAATATAAAAATCAAAAATATAATAATAAATTTGATGAATTAAAAAATAAAAAATATAATAATAAATTTGATGAATTGGAAAAAATTAAAGATTCAATTTGATTTAATTGAGGGAATGAGTAAAATGTGGAAAGCCGGTAGTCGGTAATCAGTTAAACTGCTTTTAATTATATTTCGTATACAAAATAACCCAAAGTGAAGGATAGCAAGTATTTAAAGTAACCGATAGAGGCCAAAACCGAATGCAAGCCAAACAGAGCCAAAAAGTGAAATCCATTTTTATTTTGTGATATTGTGAATAATACTTAGCCGCCAATCAAATAAAAAGCTTCATTTATTAATGGAAAATTAGAAGAATAAAAAATTTATTGAAGGCATACAACCATTGCGAATGCAGAGAGAATGATAGAGAACATACAAGAATCCTTGCAATATATTTATTCCTTCAATCCAATACCATTTCCTTCTGAAAAATATTAAATAAATATTTTTAAAGCCACATGAGATTTAAGTTGCAGACGAGGAAATGCATTGACGCCAAATTCACAAAGCTGTAGAGGAGAGCAAAGAAAGAAAACACAGTCGCAAAAGGTGGCAACTCCCAGCGTCTAGGCAGGAATCGAACCCGCGAGCTACGGTTAAGTAGGCTACGTATTAATCATTCGCTTACAGAGGAACCCAAAATAATTCGTACAATTTATAGAAATGTTTTGCTTAAAATGTACAATCAGCAAAATTCATAATAGAGATTATAATGATTCTTTTAAATAATTATGAACAATATCTTTTAACACAAAAATAATTTTTATAATAAAATTTTTTTAGAAAATTAATTTTAAAAAACCCAGATGTAAAAAATATATTTCATATGGCAGCTCACACAGAATACAACTTCCCAATTTGATTAATCTTTTAATTTATTATTACAATTTAATAATATTAAAATGACCAATTTATATTATTTTTTTTAAAAAAAAGGAGAAAATTAATAATTATTTCGATTAAAAATTAAACTTCTTTCGTTTTAAATAATTTTATTATTTAATCAGGAAGAATTATTAATACTTTTTCTAGACACGTTCTTCTCGTAATCTTTGAGGAAGGATTTTTTAGGCCACTCATATTGATTTTCAAAGGAACAACCAACCAATGTATTCAGTGAGAATAATTTCCCAAAATCTTTTCAAATTCAGATATAGAAATTTACATTCAGAAACTTTTGCTGGACCTAAGAGATTTTTTTAAGACTTTCTGTTGACATGTGGACCTCAATTGAAATCAGACATATGTATACGATAGGAATATATATGGGATGGTAAATATGTCATAAGAGTAAGGAATTGAGGAGCCTAATATAGTGTACCAAAGTCCATTTGGTCCACCAACAAACAATACTTACAGGAAATACTTTCATAAATTACCTAAAAAAGCAATTCTTCTAATGACTAAGCGAGAGAGGGCACAGTAGCGATGCAGGAGTTGTTACGGTATTGCAAAACTTTGTAACGGAAGAGATAAATCTCATGTCCTCCACTTTACGATTAACTGTAGATGACAATTATCACAAGCAGCTTAAAACTTCTGCCATTTAAAAGTTACACCTCAAATAAAAATCAGCGACGAACTTCGGCAAACGAAATGAAATAAAAAAATCCAAATTGGAGTGGTTAAATAATGTAGATGGGCGACACATACGAGGAAAGGGCAAATGCGTTTCAACGGAGTGCCCTTGTGAACAAAATTCATGCAGTCGTATTCGCTTGGTTGTTTTGAAAAAATTGCGGCTTCCACTAAAATTACCAGGGAATACACAAATAAATTTTAAAAATAAAACAAAAACCTGCACGTTCCACCTTTTTTTTTGGAACGTTAAGTTATCGGATTATCATGTTATAAATATTTCCATATCAAAAAAATAGCGAGAAAAATAAAAGTTTTATTTCCGTTTCACTTTTTTCTGCAGTAAATAAAAAATTGCAAAAAACAAACAAAATAAATGAAATGACAAAAGTGGAATTGTTGGCCATATTGTGTGCACAGTGGTCATACTAATAAGCACATATGCTAGTATGTGAAAACTCATATTTGTGTGAAAGGCCGTCGATACGTGTGTCTGTGTGTATCAGATTGTTTGCTTTTGCAAAAATAAAATATTTTTGCTTTATTTAAAAAGGAGAAATCAGTTTATGAACAGGCATGTTACTTCAGCAGTCGAACTTCAGACACCCTACACAATTCAATTCAAATTAAGTTAAAACATGGCACTCGTAATTTTCCAGTAAAGATTTCCAATTGCTCTGGAAGCCTTTCTGAACTGCTCAAATAACTTTGGAAATAAAAAGTGTTAAATAATTTCATAAAAAATATCAATTTTGTCAATTAATTTAGTGTAACTGAGGCCAATAAAAGTGATGGTTTCAAAGTGCGACAAATGGCATGATAAACTCTATTCATAAAAAGGCAGGCTTATTAAAACGTATAAAAAAATATATGAATGTGAAAGTTGGTAAATTAACAGTTGCGGAAAATGCCTGACCGACAAATAATATAAAAAATGCACACATTTTCAACTCACACCGCCTTCCGCTACGACAATACCATTGAAATAAATACAAACAAAAACAAATATTTTATAAACTGAAAGAAATAATTTTTTATTTACAACAGAAATAAAACGTTTCTAATTTATAACTATTTAACAGATTAACCCATATTCGCTTTACGACCCAATTTGGGAACGCTCACAAGGGCCACTGCGGCAATGACCTGACATACGATTTTTATTATTTTGTCTACTTTTTACCATTTTTTGCAATAAAATTAAATAAATTATAAATTTTTTTTTATCTCCTGATTTGTAGTTTTGCTCTAAAATATTAATTGGGCTTATCACATATCGTGGGTGTCAAGAAGAAAGACCCCAAATCGCCTTTTTTTCTTCAAAGAATTTTTAAGTTATTCCAATGAACTGAATGTGCAAAAAATTATTGGGTTCCTTCTACTTCAGAACCAACGGAAATATTTTGGTTGTTTCTGGACGAGAGAAATGGGTTTAATTAATTTATTAACTTTTATAACTAAAACATCGTTGCCTCATTATTCTTTTCCAAAGTTTTGTGGATATCATTAAGCCAAATTAGCTAGAAGTTGATGAAAAAATGTGTTCCTCAACCCGTTGAGTATGGCAATATGTGCAGTAGAAACTGTTGCGAACTTTGGCCTAATAAAATAAAATGTGACTTTATTTGCTTTATATTCTCAGAGACTTACGAAGAAAATTGTATAGAATAAAAGTGTTTTAATTTAGTTTTAGTTTAATTTATTAAGAAATTGTACATGTTTCAGGAATATAATTCTCGTATAGTTTTTTACAAAATCACGATCATAAATATTAAAATTTTGGCTTCCACGAAATATAGGGAGAAAATAAAAAATTATCAAAAAAGAAAAGAAAATTTAAATTGAGCCCGAATTGTAAAAAGGAGACGAAAAGTACTAAAAGGGGTCTCAAAATAATATTGAGCCCATTTTAAATTTCTTGGGAAAAATTTTTCAAAAGAGAAAATATTCTCAGCAAAATAGGGAAAATAACATCAAATTGGGGCTAAATTTATTTTATGAAATGTAATGAAAACTAAACCAAAAACAATTCAAAGTTGTTTTTATTTTTACAATAATATTTAAAGAGGGCGTGGCTATGTCTTTAGAAAATAGTAAACCTTCTATTCCAAAAACGGGACATAAAATTAATTAAAAACTTTTTTTTAACATTGTCTCAAGCCCGGAACTTTTTCAAGGAAAAGTTCGTTGAAAAGTTCAGGTTATTGAAAATGATCTTTAGTTCTCTGTATTGAAAATTTTTAACTATTCTGGAGAAACAAAAAAGACTTTGTTTCCACTTTGTTTCACTAAAAGTTTACACGTCTTCGTTTCTCTGTTGTAGTGAACTGAATTATTTATCTGGATATTTATTGAAAATAAAATTTATTCTCTAGCATCATTTCCTAAAAATAGAGCACAAAGTAAGCAAATTGGATACGAGAAGTACAACATTTGTTTATATCACCAGTTTGCTGTTTCTCAAGCAAGAAAAAGGACATGGTAAAAGCATGTGATGTAAGGAAATAGTGCTAATTTGCTCATAATTTTACAGCCGTCAACAAATATTGAAACTAAATATTGTAGTCAGAGTAATAGGTCTTCTTCTTGGTTATGCTTATTTCTGCTTTATGTGAAGTCCTTTACTACAAATACACAAATTAGTTTACAAAAAATAATTTAACGAAGTTGTTTACATTTTCTAAACAAAACTGATAACACTTCTTGTGGAAAAGTAACCAGACAGCTAAATGTCAACCCTCGTATGGCGAGTCTATATATATTTTATTTAAATGATTTTTCTAATAACTATTGTAATATTTGCATACTTATGAAATATCATTCAAGGACCTGCTCGCTGTACAGTATTTATTTAAATTCAAACAATTATCCACTCGTACATATAAAATAAAAGTAAATAAAAACTTAGAAATGCTCCACGCGTTTCCATCTGTCGATTGTTTAACATTTAATCACAGTTAAAAAATGAACTAAAAGTTGCAATATTTTTGCCGATGCCATCAATTATTCAACTGATCGCTATGCCACAAGGATTATTCATTATTATATATTTTTTTTTTTTTTTTGTATTATTATTAATTTTTTCAAGTTTGCATTATTACCGCATGTGTGGTAGTGCGGTCAATAATGCACAACAAAATATTATGCACACAAAAATATAAACAGGAGCTATAATAAATAAATAGTAAAGAGTAAAATTAACTTCAACTATTTTTTATAGCAATGAAGGAAAAAAATTGTTAATTATGGGATTGTTAGTAATTTTAAAAAATGGGGAAAAAATGTTTAATAGTAGTAGCGGATAATGTCTATGGGTGCACCATGTTATCTTGCCATTTCCGAAATTTCTTGTATGGCAGTTTGGCTGTATATATTGAATTGGCAAAATCTTTCAAAATTTCCTCAAAATAAGCACAAAGTAAGCACATTGAATACAAGAAATACAAGCTTTGCTATTTATCACCAGTTTTGAGTGGAGAGTGGAATTTCATTGAAGAAATAAGAAGAGCACATGGAATAAAAAGCTGTATTATGATAAAATCGATAAATTGCTTATTTTTTAAGTATATAACTCTCGTATTCTTTTTTCGCAAAAATTGTTATTATATATTTCAAATTTATACAGGATTATTAACAACTTGAAAAATTGGCAAAATAAGCTTCAATCCTTTCTAATAAGAAGGTGGTTAACCGCAGGTCCAGCCCTTTAATTTTTTTTTCAATTGCATAGAAATCTTTGCAGCTCTATGAGCTTATAGTTCATTGCACTTTAAAATTCGTACAAAAACATGCACATGGCACGATATAGAAAATCAATAATTGAACCGTTAATTGCATACTGCCGTTATTTTTTTGCTTCGCTTTGCTTTGCTAAATTTTTTATTTCTGTTATTATAATAAAAAAAAAAAAACTTTCCGTCTTTTTTTTTTAACAAGAGCTGTAAAAAGGTTTGCAGATTCTAATGAAGGTGTAATGGGGGAATCCCTTTAAACTTTATAAGTAGAGACGCCCATGCACAAAATTCACAAAATAAAAAATCATAAGCAATACAAAAGATATGAAGAACTCGAATGAATTATAAATTTGATATATTTCGATACAGAAAAAAACTGCATAAAGCTTATGATTTTGCAAAATCAATCTGAAATACAAATAAATACTTTGCCGAAAATTTTCAAAAAAAAAACCTAGAAAATATAATTGAAACTGTGAAAGAAATGAAACTTATTTGGGGAAAAACAAAACTTGATATGGATCGAAGATACACTCCAAGAAAGCTTTTTTAAAAACTTTTTTTAATATTTTAAATCTGAAATGAGACTGAATTGCTTAAAGAACCGAATTGCCCAATTGGGGATCTCCTTGTCTTTATAAATTTTATTTTAAATGGACACTTACGACCGCTGCTGTAGTTATAAATAAATGCCACCAAAAAGGACTCTATTTAGATAAAATTCGCGAGCAATAGAAAGAATTTTTTTGCGATTAATCGAATACAGGCATATATTTTTTTTTAAAGAATTTATTTTAAGAAGTTTTTATGTCAAATTAACAAGATTTAACAACAAGACTAATAACAAGACTTTATTCAGTTTCTCTCACCCCTACAGTTAATTTACAAAAAATTCGAAAAAAAAATCAGAAAATTTTCAAAAAATTCGTTTAATATCCACTATTAAAAAATAATAATAAAACGGGTTTGTGTTTGTGTTAGATCACCAAATTTTTACATTCACTGACAATATTTATTGAATGATGGCGGAAAATTTTTTTAAAATTACAATATTTATTTTCATCACCAACACGTTTTTTTATTCAAACATTTCAAATTATAATAAAAGTGTTTAATCCTGTTTTTATGCTGCTTCCACTTTTTTTCAAAATATTTTTTCTAAATACACACGAAATTATTTTTATTTATATGTCAAAATTGTTTTTAATTTAAGTATTTAAACTAAACTATTGAGAATTTTTTTTTTTTAATATTCTTGGCATTTTTGGCACTTTCAAAAAATTTTGCAGCAGATGTAAATTTATTTTGCTTTTACTCAAAAGCGTTTAACCGTTAAGGATCCTGGTGATCGAATCAAATGTTATGATAATATTAAACAATTTTTTGCGGTAACCATGAACGCAACCACTACAAGGAGCACCGCAAAACCGACACACACTTAAGCACACATAAATCTTACAACGATATGATGACTGCGACGAACAGAACATTAACGATGGCGATAATAATAATTGTTGTTGTTATATGAATGATAAAAAAAGCACTAAGAATATATTGACGGTGTTAAAGACAATAATACCACGTTACGATACACAGTCGTCAGCCAAAAAGATGTTAATGATTTAAAATGTTGTTGTTATTATTGTGAATCGCTGAGGCTGAGGCTGAGGCTGCGGCTCTGGCTGATGTTGATAATGACTGTGACTATGAGAATAATGATGATGATGAGACTAGTTTAACGAGTGATACTGTGATGAAGGTGGTTAAAAGAATTGCAAGCCAAAGAAGCCAACGCACACACACACACACACACACACACACACATACACCCATACACACAGCCAAAATAAGAAATATTCTAAATACTTTTACACAACATTTGGGGTTAAGGCGACAACGAGAATTGTAAAGCGTTTATATGGATACAAAATAAAAAAGAAATTATAAACAACAACAGCAACTCTCCCGCTTTGAAAAGCTGCAGTAACAACAAGCAACATATTGCCAGTGCCATAATCATGGTTAACAACAGCCGTAACATTTACTGCTCTTTGGCTAACGCCCCACGACACCAAAAGAGGTTTATACTTTTATAAAAAGTCTTGGAACTTTGTAGTCTACTTTAAGGCATTAGTTCTATAAAGCACAAATTATTCCAACGATATCGTATATGAGTTATATATATATATTTTTTTGCGATTTTTGTTAACGTTCGTTGGCTTCACACAGAACCGCGAGAACCAGTAGCAGTGGTTTACTCTTGTGGTGTATTCAATACCGCACCCGTAACCCAACAGAAAAAATGCAACAACAACTATTACAAGAAAACCCCAAAATACAACAAATACAATAAAACACTAACACACGCTCTCTCACACACACCAAGATTCAAAACGCAGCCAACAATCCAAGCGAAATGATAGAGAGCATTTTTTCTAATGACTCAAAGCCATTTTCTTGAGATGCTTCTTTTTATTTTCATTTTTTTTATTGCCTTTGGAAAAAAATACTCTGGAAATATTTATTTTGTAACTCAAATTATTATTCTCCCACTCTCCCCACTTTGCGAGCTGCTTTAGCCAAAAGGGAATTTTTTCTTTAGCTAAAAATACCCCGCGTTTCTTCCTTGCCTGACATCTTTCTTACACTTTTCTCAAATTGACCCCCTTTGAGTACATTTTCCTTTCAGTCTGCTTTCTTTAGCTTTTTTTGCCTTTATAACTTTAAGCATCGTAATATTTAGCAACAATTGACGTTTTTTCTTACAAGGGGTGGCTGTCTGGCTCAGTTGAAATATTGAGCGCAGCCATACCCGCAATGAAAAAAGGGGAGTTTATGAATTTTATATTTCGGGAATAATAGAAAAAAAAATATAAGGATTTTTAAATAAATATTATTTGTCTTACCTTCAATAATAATGGCTCAAGTAAGATTTTACTCCTTAGAACGAGTCATTTCACTGCAAGCACCATAAGAAATTTGTTTATTATTTGGTAGACTGTTGCCTAGAAAGAAGAAGGATGCTAAATGAGATCCCATACATATAAAAAGCTCAATTTTATTATTGCTGTCGTATTGAAAAGAGAGATGTATTTCAGTTTGTTAAAAAAAAGCAAACCTCAAGATAAGAAAACCCTAAAAGCCTCAAATAGCATCGGCATTTCAAATAGGTGGAACTCCAGCCAAATAACAAACTATTAGGGAGGAGAAAATATCTGCTAATATTTCGCACGAAATAAGTTCCCTGCCATAAAAAGTAATATGCCCAGCAGTTTCCGAAAAACTAGCGGAACAATGTTTAGTTTGGACTAAAAATTGGTCTCATAGTATTACTTATCAAACATCCTTATCTTTTATTGCTATTTTGTCGTACATCATTAAGAAGTAAGGAATTCTAATGCTCCTTTACGTTGGGCCAAACGTTAACTCTTGATATTGTCATTTGAAGTACCTCTCAATAGCCCCTTTTGTTTTAATTTTTTTTTTCAATTACCAGCTAAATTTGTTTTCTTTTTCTTTTTTTAATTATTTCACTGTATTATTAAAAACAATTTTCTTAAAGATCTAAGGTTTTGCAAAAAGCACCAAAAATTATAAAAAAAAACGGAAATCCAAAGGACTTGCCAAGCTCATTTTTCAAGGGATTTCCTTAAGTTCGGATAATAAATGTGAAATCAAATTTTATTATTTTTAAAATTATTATTTCCAAACATTTCCATTTACATACAAATCGTTAGTATTAATTTTAATCTGAATTAAAAAGAAGTGATTTTATGCTACTGCGAATATCCTTAAAAGCTTTACAGTAACAAATAATAATAAAGAGGACAAATTTATATCAGCTTATTTCAAAAACATTACCGTTCAAAAAATCGCACACTCTAAGGTACTTGAAATGTATTATGTTACCATATGGAAGCTCTAAAATTATTTTATTTTTATTGTAATGCATTTTTTAACTGATGTTTTTTTAAACCTTTTTCATCCTTTTTGGTAAATTTATCATTTTCGCTAAAGGTTACATGATGGCCTAAGGAGCCAATTTTTCTACTCATATTATAATTATATTCTTTTAGAGCTAAAATTAAGTAAATAAATAAATAGACATTTTATTTAAAATATTTTTTTTTCTTAACTGAAAATATTTTTTCTCGCACCCAAACTCAATAAGGAATGGTGTTGCTCAGCAGGCCGCCTATTTCCTTAACCCTTCCTGACTCATTACTCTGCTGCGAAAAACCTAAAATACTAGTGCAAGAAAATTTTACATTTGCTGTATGTGTGTGCGTTATGTGTGGCTACATGTATGTATATATGTATGTGTTGGTTACTTGGAGTATTTTTTCGTGGAATATTGAGTCGTAATTGCGGCTTTACATTTGTGGCTAAAGACAACCCATTATTTTTGTGTTTTTTCCAATGTTTTTTTTCTCCAAAGTGCTGTTGCAAAATAAAAACGAAATTTAAAGAAACCACCAACCAGAAATTTTAATAAGTAGAAAAAATTTACATAAAGCGGAGGATCTTATGAGAAACCAACCTCTGGCTTCGCAAGGCTTAGCTAACGATATAAATACATGCCCGTACAAGTATGTGTGAAAAAGGAGCTGACAATATTAAGCAACCACATGTGTAAAAAGGCGGAGTTCTTTCGCACAGAAATAAATACATTAACAACCCCCTCCTATTGGATACACTCCCTTCTACTACTAAAACCACCACCGCCAACATCGTGGCCGACACCTAATGCTTAATATCTCTAACAGATTGGAAAAGGGTGTTTTGGTGTTTTGTGGTTTCATAACTTAACCACAGAAAAATTATAACACATTGTGGTTAATAATTTCCTTTCTGCATTTCAAGGGCAATTTTCAACAACCAATAGAATCGACTTTGCTTCAGCAAGAATGGAAAATGTCTGAAGGATTAAAGAAAACGAGCTGCTCAAAATATGTGCCACCTTTAAAAAAAAAACCAGACTTTCCTCGTAACAGTCGAGAATTCTGTAATTAATTCTTATATTTTATTTTCTTCTCTCCTATTGTTTATTTCCCTTTTTTTTATTCTATTTTAAGTTTTTTTTCTCTTTAATTTCATCCTGTTAACAGTATACAAACTCATTGTGGCTAAACGCGAATGGTCTCCCACTGACAATGTTTCGCGGTCCACCAAAAAATATGCTAAAATGTAGGAGCAGCACCATTTATTATGTACCCCCTACCCTTGCCAAATAATTATTTATTTTCTGTAGAAATTCTATATACTTCAGGATTATTTTTACATAAATAAAAAGTCAAACTTTGATTTTTCCTTCCAGTCGCTTTAGGCAATTTGAGGAAGGTGATACTAAATTTCCTCAGTTATAAATGATATGCGCCATCGCATTGGAAATTTTCATTTTTCTTTCCCTGTTTTTTTTCTGTGTTTTTTTTTTTTTTTTTTTGTTTGTGCGAGTCCTTTTTAATACCACTCGGCACTTGGTTGCTGCCAAAGAAATTTTTTCCATCAATTTTGTCACGCTGAAAATAAAGAAAATTGTAAAACTGACGGTTTTAGCGACGGTTGCGCTAAACTGGAGCAAAATTTATATTTCCTGAGTTGTTTAAAAATTTTATTAACAATGAAACGGGAGTCCTTAATCAGTTACAGCTTTGGATTTGTTTTAGAACTCGATTTACAATTTTAAATAGTAAAATAGTGCGTAACGTAAGAGGCCGGCACGGTAAAGTCTTCTAGCCGTCCATAATTATTTTCTTTTTAGTTCATACGGAGCCACCAGCACACGTTTTTGGATTATTTGGAACACTACTTAGTTGATAAAATTCTTGTGACACAAAAAAAATTACAAAAAGTTGAACAATATTTTATTATAATTCTCGAATGATTTGCTAAAAAATATTACATCGATACGAAGAAGAAAGTATTTTTGAAGACTTTTTTTAATACTTTGAGTATGAGACAAGGATTAGTGCTAATCCATTTCTTAAACCCCGTTTCTTTTGTTTTGATATTTTATTGCCGAAGTTTTATTCTGTTATTAAATTAGAAATTTATTTGAAGCCGCAAAGGCATTTTATTTGATGTGAGCAAAATTCAATAAGGATCTGATAAGGGATCTTTATATATGTATATGGAAGGATTTTTTTTATAAATTTAGTTAGAATGACAGGACTTAAATATGCATCACTACTAAAAGAAAATTTCTTTCCGAGCTGCTGTTAGCTTTGGGATGGAAAGAAAATTGTCTATATCAAAATCCACAATTGCTTACTTTAAGACTAAACAAAGAATTAATTGATCCTCAGTGATCAGTTACAAAGAAACACAGTGAGTCTAAGAAATGAATTATGGTTTAAGCCATTCCGGATTCTTATTTTGGTCTTAATAAAATTAATCTTTTATGTTGGAAAAACTAACTATAAAATCTGATTGGATCTGATGAATAATTTCCTCTTTTTGCTAAAATGAATCTATTTTATACAAAGAGGGACTTTGTGCAGTTTTAATATTTCGTCCTTTTTTTATAGGAAAATTGCACGCTTCAAAGTTAAAAGTCATTATTTTCATTATAGAAAATTCAAATGAATAAAATTTTTTATTATTAAACGAATAAAGGAATGGGAAGGATTAATGAAGGCTGCCGCTTAATTGAAATTATAAGGAATAGTAAAAAAAGGAGTTTATGTTGAACTTGCGGTGCCTTTACTTTATTAAGCTTTCCATCTTTGGAATCAAGTTCCTGTATGATCTTGATTAGGATGCTGTGAAATGTGTATAGAAAGGAGCTGAACCAGAAGGAAGGCAAGAAGCAATCACCATATGCGGTGATATACACACAACGAAGCAAAGTAATGAAAAATTGGTTACAAAAGGATCTCATGAGCATCTGTATGGACAGATCTATACATCCGATTCCTCATCTCCCGTCTTCTCTACCACTATTGCTTTCTCCTTGTATTTAGTATAAGGCTTAATAATTCATTTATATATTTAATTTGTATGTTTTAAATATAAAAATTAATAATTAATTCATTTGAAATTTAAAAAAAAAAATTCCAAAAATTTTGTATTAAAAAAAATTAATTTAAGAGAATAATAAATGAAAATTGAAAATCGTGGAGGACTTTATTTATTGGTGTACTTATTATTTCTTCTCTAAGGAAGAACAATTTATAAGAAGCAAAAAAAAATTGAAAGTGGCAGCATTAGCAAACACACAGGCAATCCAAGGATAGTGATAGGCTTCCCTACACTTTTAGTACGTGTTTCTACAGGATCAAGAGTAGGAACTGAATGAAACTGGAAGCAGGATTACAATACAAATCAAGCTAATTTTCTTTTAGGAAACTTGTTTGCTTCTTTGTGGTTTCGTGCGAAAATCATTTATAGAAAAACTTTTAACAACTTTTTGGGAATCATCCAGAATTTGTGCAGAGCAGTCCAAGCGGGCCAGTTCTAGCTCATATAGCTGGATGAAAAAGCTTTCCTCATTGCAATTCGTGCTGAATAGGTTTAAGCGGACTTTTAGCAAATGCCAAGCTCTAAACCATAATAATTAATATACAAAAATTAAAAAGATTAGGAGCATTTCAAAATAAAATGAAGAAACCTGAACTTTCCCGTCAGCGCTTATTTAATTTGATAATTTACCATTCATTAGCCTGCTGTCGTACAGGACACATTAAATGCCTCCCTGACACACAATAAAAACTTTGCAATTACAATTCTATTACACCAGTTAAAACCCCCCGTCCCTGGGCGGACGTGCAACCGGAGTATAGCCGCAGATTTGTCAACGCAACTGAAAGAGCGAACTTTTAAATGAGCTCCAAGAAGAAGGTTAATTTGTGAAACTTTAAAATTACGCGCAGTTTTGACACATGTCACACAAATATTAGCAAACGGAAAAAGAAAAATGCTGTAATAAATAATACAGAATAAAGGACAAGAGGGCAAAGTGTGTGCATGCATGTGAAGATGTTGGCAGTAAGACAGTGACAAATGACGATTGGATTTGAAAGCCTTCATGAACGCACATGAAGTGTCTAATATTACGGTTGCACACACGCAAGAAACACCTGAGAACAAGAATGTCTATAAAAAAGAAGAACAAATTATTGCGAATAGGAAAGCATGAGAAAGGAGTAAAAGCAGCCAGGCGGGCCATCATTGCTTTGGTTTGGCACTCACATGTTTGACAGCGGAGTGGGACGAGGACCTTTCATATGTACTCATTTGTTCTACTACTAACACTACTACTACTACGCATTCACTTGTTTGAGAATAGATGTATGTAAGTGTGTGCGTGGCTGCGATGAAGCAGTGCATGTTTGCTCAGCACTGAGCAAATAACCTGGTATACGAAACTTTGGTTACCCTTTTGTCATTGTTGCTGAGGTTGACAAATGTGTCAGAATGCAAATCCGCAACAATTAAAAGAAAAATCAACAAAAGTTCGGAAACAACAATGACAACGACAACAACAACCAAACACCAACACTCGTACAGATACACAAAAGGAATGAAAGCTCTGAAAATAAAGTGGAACAATATAAGTGGCTACAACAACAACGACTTCAACTGGTTAAAGATACAGTCGAAAAAAGTAAGAAAAATAATTGTTGTATGTTGTTTTTAGTACGATTTAACAATAAAATCTAAAAATTTTTTTTTTGCCATAAAAAAATTATAAAAGAAAGAAAACAATGAAAGCTTAGCATGTGTCAACAAATGCCGTATTCATTCGCTATCCGCTCATTTGGCACTTCCGGCTGTAGCGAAAAGGAGCTGGAAAAAAAAAGAAAATTTAAAAAGTATAAAAACTGAGTACAAAGAAAGCTGACAATTAAAGACAATACAAGACCCAGAAAAAAAAGTGTTGTAAACGGAACCATTAAAATTGCTTTTAGGCCACACTTGTAACACTTGAAATTCGTCGCCACGTTTGCATGGCGAATGTACAACAAAACAAAAAAGTTGCGTGTTTTTAGGTTACATTTTAATTGGCCATAAATAAACGTTGACGTTGCAATCACAATGAACATCCTTTAATCATCCTTTATAACGCATTACATACTTGTAAAATTTTAATTTATAAAAGTTTATACAGCACTTTTTGGCGAGAGTAGAGCATCATATTGAATATGGCAATCAGTTCCACATTTTGGATGGACACTTTTAGATTGAACCTACAGATTTTAAGTTTAAAATTTAGATCATTAAAATTTCATTGAATTGAAAGCATTAATATCTTCTGAAGATCATTAAAATTTCATTGAATTGAAGGCATTTATATCTTCTGAAGGCATCAGATCTTTCTCTTTGAAACAAGAGAAAATTTTTCGGCTGAAAAGTGATGGAAATCCTTCAACACGAGAGTTCCTTAGAAGGACATTATACTTTATTAGAAATTAGTAAACGTTATATATTCCTAATTCCTTACACCAGTTGTATAACACTCGGCTGAGTAATCAGCTATTTCATGTCTAGTGACAACTAGCGGATAGTACGTCTCTTATTATTAACCACCAAGCCTAATTCTCATCTGGTTAACTCAATTTTAAGCATAAGAAGGCTATTCTCCTGACCACAAAAGTGGCGAAAATATTCCATAAATTGATATTGTAATTTAACACCTTAAAGGGAGGTTAGTAGAGCCAATAAGATCACAATCGTGCTTCTTAAATGTAAATGGCCCTTAGAACCCACAAGATAATTGAAAATTTAACAAGGATATTTTCTCCAGAATTGAGAATATATTTTATTTTCTTAGTTGCAGTGATCTTTTTACATTAAAAATATTACTTCTAAAGAAAACATCTGACAAGGCAATAGAAGAGGATAAGTAAAGAAAACATGACGGAGATTTCTGAAGCCCATGGCGTTTCTTTTTGAAAATAAAAGGTTTTGGCTATCTTAAAATTGTTGAATTATTTTTATTTGATTGAAGCAAGAAACAAAGACTTTTCTGGCTTAAACTCGTTAAGTTAGACGCAAATATAACAAATTGAACAAATCGAAAGAAGTTAGATCGGATGTTTGAGCTCTAAGCTCTGAATGCTTCTGCCTGGCATTACACTTCCGCAGGTGTCACACTGCTTGTGCGCCATTTTACAAAAAATTATTCTTATAAAATGATTTTCAAACACTTTTTTTCTAAACAAGAAAAAGCTCAAAGTAACATTTCAAAATTTTGGGTGGGGGACATACTCTCGGCCTGAAAATTAAATAATTGAGATTGATTAGCATATTTTGCAGTATTGGAAAATGATGTGGAAAGGCTAGTTAGACGGCGATTTATTGTAAAAAGTGAAGAAATTAATTAAATTTGTGAAGTGATTTTATTTATTATAAATATTCAATTTAAAAGAAAAAAATTCAAGAATAAACGAATTTCGAATTAAATTTTAAAGTCATAGTTGAAATCAAAATGAAAAATCTCTCGATGGCTTGATATCTTTTTGATATCCTGTCGTTGTTAAAGTAAATGGTTTAATTTTCTTGCAACCCCCTTAAATAGCAAATTATCCTGCTGACTTTATTCAATATCTTGTTCATTACAAATACTGTACTGAATTCACGGAATCAGGGATTACACACATGGGAGCTGTAACCGCGTTTTATGGTTTGTTTTCCTTCTTTTTTTTTTCTTTTTTTTGCAAATGATAAAAATATTCCCTTAAAAAAGCTGCTGCAATATTTTTTGTTATTGAGCTCATATACAAACTAATAGACTTAAGTAATTTTGCCAGTATTAAAAAATAAAAAAATAAAAAAAGCAGAAAAAAGCAATATTGGAGAGGAAGAAACGAGTCCGAAAAGGGGTGGTAAGCAAGACGCCTTTTTTGTTAAAAGCTAAAATTTCTAATAAATTGCTTCCTTGTAATAATAAATATCGAGAACAACAGCAAACATCTTCAATGGTTTTGTTAGCAATTGATTGGGCATCAGTTAAACAAACCATTGCCATTTATTACACGTTTTATCTTTCGGTGGAGTGGAAGGGGAATACTTTCTAATAAAAAATTGCTTTTGAGAACTTTTCTTGAATGCATGCCTTGTAACTACAGTGATCATTTAATTTGTCACATTTACTTTGCGAAACACTTTAATGTTGGTGCATGTGTGCGTACATACTCGGCGTCCATTTCAGGCGAGTCAATAAAAAGCCAAATGTTTTCTGAAGCAAAAAAAAAAAGGCAAAAAAGCTGTAGAAATAAAAACCAAAGTCAAGTCTGTTGAAAGTTAATGCTTGTTTGTGTTTTGAATTCATAATCATTTTCTATTTTATTGTTCACTCAATGGAAGTACGAGTATATTTAAGGTCACTTTAACTTCAACGTCCACTTTTGCCTCGCCCCCCCCACCCAATCAATACGCACTTTCAGCATAAATACCTTTATCTGCGAAACCAGCAGCCATCTAGCCGGCCTGCGATATCTTTGAAGCTTCCCATGTTTTAAGGTTTATTTACGAGCTTTTGTCTTCATGTGCACATGTTTGTGTGTAATTTGCTTAAGCGTAAAAAGGACATCATTACCGTTATTACAGCATTATCTTTCTTTATTTAATGTTCGGGAGGCAGAAAATGTTAATAATGCAAATCCCTCTTTAAATTTATTAGTGTGTCCCCTTACGACGTGACAGTATTAAAGAAGCAGACAGGCACTTAATAAAAGACGGCTGTCCGGCCATCTTCCTTTCGTGGACCTGCTGTTATCTAATTACACATTTCTTAAGAGCCAATTTCGAACCTATCGAACAATAACGACTAAAATATTATAAATTTATGGCTTTTGTTGGGAAAATCCAGTTTTCCAGCAGCTCCATCAGCCAGCAAAGCTTTTAGTGCCACATTCCGCTAAAATATTTTTTAAAAGTTAAATTTTATAAAAAAAAAGGACTTCACAAAAACAGTCCTTTTCTAAAAGGGAAACTTTTTATTTAAAAATATTTTTTATAAAAAAAATATCTGTTTTACAGAGAAATTTTTGAATTAGCTTTTTTAAAATTGTAGTGAAACTTTTTTAAAAAAAGTCTTGTTACATAAATTTCCCGAATTATACTCCGTCAGCTCCGTCAGCTCCGTCAGCTCCTTCAGTTCCATTAGGAAAAAGAATTACAAGTAATAATTGCAAGTGAAAATATATTTAGAACAACGAGTAAATCAAATTAGATTTAATTAGAGCGATAACCCAGCAAACACATACCCTCAACTCAATGTGATCAATTGAAGAGTGAAACCATCAAACCTTTGGCATTGTGTTTGTTGGTGGTTCTGCGCAGCGAACACGTATGGCCATAACAACCCAAAGTATTTTCATCAACATCGTTATTATAATGGTCTCCAGCTAAATTGAACAATACAGTGAATGATACTTATTGATATGACAACCATGATACTGACCCATTCAATTAAGCATGAACGACATTTCCTAAAAGAATTGTAATGAAAAAAAAGTTCGATAAAAAAGCCATGAAAAAAAGGACACACAAATTTTACCACTTAAGGAGTGCCACAACAAAACACGCATCACTTGTCACACATGCTGGCCGAGAGACGATGATTTGAAATCCTAACGATGAAGTAAGACATTTTCTTAAGTGGGAGTAGAGGTTGAACTTCAAAGACTGAATTCTTTAAAACTTAAAATTAAATTTGCTTTAGTTTTCCTTCGCATTATCATCCCTCTTACCCCTTAAATATTTTCCACTATTCAATTTTTAAACCGAATTTTTAAGTATAAAGAAGAAGGCAAAACAAGCACATTGTGAATTTGAACGTACGTCCAAGGGCATCCACAAGATACCGAAACAATATCGTAATATGAAAGCCTCAAAATAACTCACAAAACTCATTAGTACTCAGAAAACCTTTAAATTGTTTTTTATTCCATGAGGAGCGCATATAAAGGCTGGACTTTGGTGCAAGATTTTTACCATGCCCACATTCAGTTGCTTGCTCATGTCATACGATGAAGTAAATATGGCAAACCAAGTCCTGTTGTTCCTCATATGGCCATTTTTTAAACTACGACATAAAAAGTCAAAGTGAAATGTTGGGCAAAAAAGAAATGTTTTTTTTTTGCAATCAGACTATCCGACCAAAACGGCATATCCCACTGCAATGAAGGAAATGACTCTAACTTGATTGCAACTCTGCATGTCCACATTTATAATAATATATTTATTTGTAAACAACCGCATACTGGACAAAAATTCATACAGGGTCTAGGCAGGAATTGAATTTGCAAGCTACGGACTCATATCGCACTGTATATAAAATTAATAGCCATACGAGAAATGTACGGCTTCTCGTATTCCAATTTTAAACAAGATTCGGTTAAAGAATACGGCTTCCCCTATTCTCACATCCAGCCGGCATGCAGCAAAAAATATCAAAAACAATTATTATGCAAAATAAAAATAATTTAAAAATTATAACATAATTTCGAACATTATTGACCGGAATAGCAACATTCAGAGTTCGGACTCAATACAGCTAAAAATATATAATATCGTTATGAATTAAAGTCGAAATGATTTCTGGTTTAAAACGACGCAATTGAACTTTTCATGTGCAAAAAAAATTTTTTTACTTTTTAAATATTATTAAGAATTAAATTGAATTTTTTTTATTAAAATAATAGTGAAATTTATTAGTGAGGGGTATGAGCTATTTCCCATGTGCACTAAGCTGTTCAAAAAATAATTGCCGAAATTCTCACATTCAAGATGATTACATTTATTTAAAACCTGCTATTGCAGAAAAAACTCGATCAAAATAATAATACCAGCAAAAAGAAAATTTATTCAGTAAATGGTCAGCAATTTCATTGTCCTTGTAATTCTCATCATCGTCGTCATCATCATTACACGCTGCAACCAGTAGTAGCAGTGACAACAGCGTCTTTGCAATCATCGTTGTCATGATAGTCATGTATTGGCATTGTTATTAAGGTGTAATACAATTTTTAAGCTATAATACCCTTACAAACGCAAACATATTACAACACACATACACATACACCTATACACACACAACGAACACTTCACAATCTATAAAAACTCTATACGACACAATAAAAGAAGGAACGCTATAAAAAACCCGAAGCAGATTCAGCAATTATAAGAATTTCATCCAACGGCGATACGAATGTGTGGGTGGCTGTTTGCACGCGTGTGTAAGTTAATAATTGTATGAGTGTATTTGCGCATTGATATGTATTGGTTTCGGAAATTACTTTCACATGTGTCCACAATTGAGCGCATATGCTGCTAAAAAGTTACGAACCCTTCAGAAATTTTTACATTGTCTTCACGTTTCCTTTCTCTTTCATTTCGTGTTTTCTGTGGGTTTTGAACAGCATTTTTTCAATGGAGTATTTCCTGGAGCCTTCAGTGATTCAACAAATGCTTCATAAAATTCCAATTGAGCCAATTTGCTAAATAGCAAAAAAAAAGGACACAAATTTTTAATATATCTATTATATTCATTGGTTTAGCAATTTTTGTTCCAAAAATTAATAATTATACGTTTCGAAGTGGTTCTCAAACGTTTCGTTAAGCAGACCGCTACTCAGCACGTTTGCAACTCAAAGGAATGCCGGTTCAGTCAACAGAAGGTAAAACTTCTAAAAATTGTAGAGTTCTTTCATGAACACTCCGCCTCTAACAAATGTTTAGACACATTGAAAGCAACAAGCTACACAACCACAAATTGTCGTCTTGTTACCAGGCAACTTATTATTTAGAAAATGGCAGCAAATAGTTTACATTGAATATTTCAGTGATGCCCCTTTAAAAAATTTCACATTTGATAGAATAAAACCAAGTTTCTGCGTTTTTAATTGTTTTATAGTATTACAATATAATAAAAAAAAATAACTAATTAAACAAATAAATAACGATAATAAAATAAAATAATTCGAAAAGCATTCATTTCATTGCTTTTTTTACACTGGCAGGACTCCTTTTATAGATTGCAATCTTTGCATTTTTAGGCAAAAATCGTTTAATTTTAAAAACGTCCGTTTGTGTATTTTTTAATGAAAAACGCGCGTTTTTATTGCTCTTGTATGTTTATTTTATGTTTTCAAATATTTAAAATATATTTTGGTTAAAATTAAAGAAAAAAAAATTTTTCGATTTTTGGGAAAATTTGCGATTTTTGATAAGGGTGTACCCTTAGCATTTTTGGGCAAAATCGTCTAATTTTAAAAACGTCCGTTTGTGTATTTTTTAATGAAAAAGTGGCGTTTTTATTTCTCTTATATGTTTATTTTATGTTGTCAAATATTTAAAATATATTTCAGTCAAAATTAAAGGAAAAAAAATTTTTCGATTTTTGGGAAAATTTGCGATTTTTGATAAGGGTGTACCCTTAGCATTTTTGTGCAAAAATCGTCAAATTTTAAAAACGTCCGTTTGTGTATTTTTTTAAGAAAAACTGGCGTTTTTATTGCTCTTGTATGTTTATTTTATGTTTTTAAATGTTTAAAATAAATTTTTTGGTAATAATATAAGAAAAAATTTTTTTTTCGAGATTTGGGAGAATTAATATTTTTTTGGTAATATACTTTTCTAAGTAAAAAAAATCTTAATATTAAATCCTTATATTGATGAATTTCTTTCTATGAATTGATGCGAAAATATTTAAAAAGAAATTGGAATAAACTTAAAACTTTTAAATCAAGATTTTAATAGTTGTGAGACCAAAGGAACCTTTTAAAAGTGTTCAAAATTTCCATAAAAAAGTTTTAGCTTTTATTTTTCTCCATCAAATTCTGCAAATCTCCTCTAATAAAATCTATAGATGTAAACGTTCAAAAAAAAAAAGGAAAACAACTTTCAACAGTATAGGCAAATGAAAAAAAAAAAACACTTTTGAATTGTCCTTTCCCCGGTTCTCAGTTAGTGGTAAGTTCTTAAGAACACGAATTAAATTTCAATAAAAAGTAATGCATGCACATTGAAAATAAAAGCATTAAAAACAAAGTTTTTTTTATTGAACGTACATTTTGCAATTTTTTCTTTTTTGTAAAAAAAGAAAAAGGATTTTCCTTTTTTGCCATACAACCGGCGCTGTATAAAACAGAAAACTTTGGATTGTCCTTCGACATATTAAAACAAAGTCCATTTCATAGTTGCGTTATATAACAAGAGATTGTATTATTTTTGCGGGGAGGGGAGTGGTATAGAAAGAGTCGGAAAGGGTAGATAGAGACAAACATAAAACATGTTGATACTTCTTGCTTTTTTTTAAATATTCATATCCGAGGAGGAGAATATGAGGAGAGCTTGCAAAAAAAAACAATAAGTAATTTTATGCAACACAGGCACACACACGCACATAACATTAAGGATACAAATAAAACAGATTTCGTTATAATGTTAATGCATTTATATATTTCAAAATACATCCTTTTTAGGCAGCTGGCGCTGTTGCCCGAACTGCTGATGCAGCGTACAACTACAACTATGCAACAACAAAAACGAAGTAAGAACATGAGTAAAAACAATACAGTAATCAGAGCAATAAAAGAGCTCTTTCTTTTATATTTTTTTTAAATATTTCTATAAAAATTTTATGTTTAAAGGAAAGCACGATTTAACCTCCCACTAAAAACCGCCAATAATTTTTTATTTCTTTTTTTTTTTTCTTGTAATATGGAAATATTTTGAGTGAAAATAGTTTGAGTGAAAACCCACATACTTTATTATTTTCGTTAAATAAATAGCGATACTCATTACAAGTGTGGTTACTTCTCAATTACACAAATTTTGTAGGCTGAAGTTGGCGAGGGTATGCGCGAAAAATTATTTCTTTATTTTTAAAATATGCTATAAAACATTAATATTGAAAATTTCTTTGAAACCGTTCTGGAAAATTGCAAATTTAATAAAATAACCTGCAGTATGCAGGTGTGTCTCTACTTTTCAAACTGTTGCAGTTTGTAAATAACTTTGAGCATCTAGTATATTTTGCAACCTGCAAATGGAAAATTTTCAACTTTTAGTTTTTTTGGTGAATAAATAAATAGAGGTGTGCAAATGAAATGCCGATGCAGTAAAACAATAAATTGATATATACAAAAATTTATAAATATTTATTTAAGGTATAAAAAAAAAGTAAATTATTAATTTCTATGGAGCCAGAGAATTATTTCAGTAAGTGAATAAACGCTTCAACTGTCAAGCCTTTTCTAACTTACTCTGACGTGCATTAATTAAATGAAATACAAGAAAAAAATTTAAATAAAATTTTCTAACATAGAAAAATTAAAAGTTTCAAATGAGAATTGGCTTGAGCAGTTTTTCCCTGCTTCGTTGTGCTTCTTCATTCACTATAATTCGTATATCCGTAGGCACTAGTTCACTTAATATATCAGCAACATTACTGAAGGATTTGTGATTATATAAAAAGTTTTCGTGTTATGCTTTACAAAAAATTATTAAAAAAAAATTTTATTTCTGTTTAAAAAATCCTTCAAAGTTCTACAATTGATTTATTTCCTATCAATTATGTGCAACCGCCCTAAAAACGATTTTGAAAGTTCTCATGTTTGTTGTGGCAATATTCGTTCTTGAGTCTGATTCATGTGATGATGGAATGGCGGGTCATAAAAAAATAGTACTAATCCATTTCTCTGATGTGATCTGAATTTGGCATGCCAATGTATGCACTCTTTTCCAGCTCTGCATGCAACACATTGAAACCATACAGCAAACAAAGTTATACATTTATTTCATTTTTTATTTTGAATTTAATAGAGTTACAAAGAGAAAAAGAAACAACAGCAGAAGCTTCGACCATGAGAAACTTTACAGTCTTCATATTGTTCTCCTGTAAGTCCTTTTTACAACCAAATGCAGCCACCCATCAACCATTGACCTGAAGTTAAAGGATATTTTTATTAATTTGCGAGCGGTATCTATTCAATGCACAACTAAATTTGTTTATTTTTGTATTGAAAATATGAAAAGAGACCCATAAAAACCAAATTTCCATTTGATATTCCCGAAAAAGAATTTTTTATAAATACATCGCTATAGCAGTGATAGTTATCATGCAGCAAATATAATTAAAAAAAAATAATTGCAAGTTCTGAAAAGCTTTTTATTTTATAGTTTCAAAGAAATATTCGCACAACCAAATTTTGATCGAACAGAACTTTTTTATACAATTTTGAAAATGCTAAATATTCTGTGTCTGCAGCTCATAAAGTCGTTGAACTATTGGCTTTAAATACTCTAGAATTATTTTAAAGAGACCTGCCTGCAGCCAATAAAAGTGATAAGTAGAATAAATGATTTGGGAAATGACCATGTGCCTGCAAGGAAATAAAAATAAAATCTTATCATTCATGCATAATGTCAGCTAACCAACCATCCTTAAAGCAGCTCGTACACACCACGACTTCCTAACCACAGTGTGCGTAGAAACTTTTCTAAGCAAACGAAATGACAGTTTACGAAATGCATAAAAATTTTGTCCTGTCTTGTGAAGCCTGAGTCAAACAACTTGCTATAAATAGAGCCATCCTAAACTATTTGATGTTTGTGAAGCCAATCCCTGTACTTAATTTTGAATGAATCATGTTTATTCCATATTAGAATTTCCTTTTCTCCGCCACTGTATACAGTAGTGCAAATAAAATATATATTTTTCTGTAGATTTATTACGCCATGCATGTCATTATTTACTTACAAGCATACATTAAATCTTACATGTAAAAGAGTACACAAACGCACACACATGCACCACACTCGTACGTTTACATTCGCATATGCTCACACCCACACATTTATGCTAAACAGCTCTGAGAGGTCACCCATGTGTTTGTTTCACTTGAAAAAAGGAAAATTCATACTCGTATGCATGAGACCAAAAAAGTAACAACAATTTTGTTTTAATTTTAATGTGGGTCCTTGTTTTTGTTCTCTATTACAATTACGTATTAGTGTTTGGTGTTGTTGTTGTTGTTGTTGTTATTGCTCATTGTGCCATTTGCGTTAAAGTCGTCCATCTCCTTTAAAAGTTAAAGCATGCATGCAGATGTGTGCGTGTGTGGGTCTGTGTGTGGAAAATCATGTGTTTCTGGGTTTGTTTCTAAACAAATATCTTCACATGTGCGTAAAAGATAAAAGGATATTTTTGTTTAATTTAAGTAGACGAGCAAAGTATTTTTCATGCAGAAACCCTTTTTCTTCCTGCTATCTACATTTTTTGTTTTTTTATTTAATAAATTATATAAAATCTTTTTAACAAAATATATTCATTTTAAATTATTTTGTATGGAACACAGAAAATTATATACTTAAACACAAATATGCAAATACGTATATATGCATGTGTGTGTGCATGCATACATCATATGTATGGATGTGTGTGGGCATGTATTAATGTAAAAATGGACATTTATACATTTCCATATAAAAAGTTTAAACTTTTCTTTGTAGTCTTGTGAAAGGGTTTGTTTGTCAGTTTACAAGACACAATTGCAAATGCGTTGAAAGTAATAAATCCTTTTTTGCCATTTTTTGTGTTTGTGTTCGGTTTGCATTGATCTGTTGGAAAATAACCGCGTGCTGTTTTTTTCAACTCATTTTAAATAATTTGTAAGAGGGTCAATTTCAGAATTTTATGGAAGTTCTTCATAAATATTTGAACTCCTTTTTAAACTTATTTTCTCTTATGAATTGATTTAAATTTATTAATACAACTTTATTCCAGTTCAGACCAGCCAAGCAATATTTTCTTTGGGCGTTTAAGAGCATTCATATTATTCAATTCTTATTGCAAAAAAGCAAATTTTCTTACAACACCAAAAACAAAAAAATAAAAGTGTTTACTAATAAGAAAAATTAACTATTATTGAATTATTATTGCAAATAATGAACTCATATAATAGTTGCCAATTTCCATTCACATTCGCACCACATTACTTATGTGGTCTTAAGGGCTCTTATTTTTTTTTTAATTCCTTACTTTTATGTGTAGCAGAGTAATACGTTTAAACGACATTTTTGTAATAGATTAGGCAAGAGTCTGGTGAGCGAAAGCATAGTCTATTCATTTAGCAAATGCAAGAACCATTCAAATGCAATAGTGTTTTCAGTAATGTAGAAACGTTTAATGTAACCTTATCAAATATACGAGTGTGTGTGTTGCAGTGTGCTGGTTAAGTGCAGCTGTTTCTGACACTTGGTACTGTGCGAAAGTGTTACTGGCTCTCTAATTTTTCCTTTATCAGTGAAAGAATCCAAGAAATTTTTTTGCAAAATTCCTAGATAAATTTACTTTACAATACTCAAATATAATATCAATTATAGATGTTGTTTGTATACAAATATAATTATGTAATATAATACTAAGAAAAGGTAAAAAAAAAGTAAAATAAATAAAGCTAAGAAAGAGTATTTGTGGCTAAATTTTGAGAATACGCAGTTAAAAATATATTAAACAAAAGAATACATATAATCGCAAAGACGACCAATTAGGACAAAATTGAGCGAGTTGAACCAATTACTGTCTATCGAACTCGTGTATTTTAGAGCAAATATGACAGATGATGTGGAGGATGTGCGAAGTGACACTACAAACTCTGTCTCTGCTGCTTCTCCTACAACAACAAACGATGCTACACAATCTGAGGAAAGTGCCGCAGGTTCATCGTTAGTGCCCAATGGAAACACGCTAACCAGTGACGTGTTAAGTCGTTTATGTCAATATGTTGATTTTGCCGAAATTTCTTTCAAAGAGGTATTATTATATAACTGAAAATATTGATATGGTATGTATTTCACTGCTGTTTCAATTTCCAGAAAGTTGGTCATGGCACTTTTGGTGTAGTCTACAAAGCGGTTTGGCGCGACCGGTATGTCGCTGTTAAAGAGTTCGAACCGTCTTCAGAGCAGAAAGCTATTGAAACAGAAGTGAAGCAACTGTCTCGCGTAAACCATTCAAATATAATTGCTTTGTATGGCATTGCCACTAATCAAATGTCAAATTATTTGCTTATGGAATATGCAGAGGGCGGTTCGTTGCACCAATTTTTGCATGGAAAAGTTAAGCCCTATTATTCGACTGCACATGCCATGAGTTGGGCGCGCCAATGTGCAGAGGTAAGTAAAAGTAATGAGCAACAATTGGTGTGTTCGCTATGCAAAATATATATTTCTTCAAGGGTGTTGCCTACTTACACGCCATGAAACCAAAACCTCTAATACATCGTGATTTAAAACCACTTAATCTCTTGCTTACTGATAAAGGGAGATACTTAAAAATATGCGATTTTGGGACTGTTGCTGACAAGTCCACACTTATGACCAACAATAAGGGATCGGCTGCTTGGATGGCCCCTGAAGTATTTGAAGGTTCAAAGTATACGGAAAAATGTGATATTTTTAGTTGGGGTATTGTTTTATGGGAGGTATTATCGCGCGAGAAACCCTTCAAAGATGTCGACAATACGTATTCAATTATGTGGAAAATACATAAAGGTGAAAGACCGCCACCAATAACAAATTTACCCGAGCCTATTAAATGTCTAATGACTTCATGTTGGGCTGACAAGCCAGACTTAAGACCTTCAATGCAGCATGTGGTAGATGTGATGAATGTGTTAGTGCAAGCATTTCCGGGTGCAGACGAACCACTAGAATATGAATTTGTTAATCAACAGGTAAGATTCTTTAAGTGAAATAATTTTAAATGCTTTTTTTTTTATTTTTCATTCTTATTTTCTTTACAGATCATTAGTCCCAATGTCAGTGAATCAACTGGGGATAACTACATTTCAGACTTCAGCAACTTTAGTAATAGTTCTGTCTTTAGTACACAAGTATCCAGAAATACAAATATTTCATCTTCAAACAATTCAACAGCTACAAGTGGTTCTAATACTAACCCATTTCTGCAGTCATTCGTTCCTAAACCGAATGCTTCCATTGGTTCTATACGATGGGATGTAATACACGAAGAACCAGATAGTGGCCGCTCAACTCATCCATACAATAATGAAGAAACATTTAATTTATCCACTTCGGAAGAGTCAAAGCTGCGTTATGAAACAATTCGTAACACTATGCAAAACAATGCCGGTATTGCAATGAACTCATTGGGTGTAAATGTGGATCCGGTATGTTATCTACTAATCAAGTGTAGGCGTGGATTTAATAAATGAATGAATATCGCTTTATTTTAGAACACATGGGATATTGATAATGGCAATTTGGCCTGTTACGGTAAGTTAAAACGTTGCAATCTTAATACTGACAGTTGCAGAAAGAACGGTGAATAAAGTGAGACAAGATGTATACAGCAAGTAAGTTGAAAATATTTCATTATTATTGGTTCAGTGAAATAATACTTTAGTATGTCTCTTAATACACACTGGCCAATTTCGAGGATTTAAACCAAGAAAAAAAAATGTATAGAAATGCAATGGACCCCAACAATTTTTAGATAATATAATAGAATTACAACACAATTCCGACCGACCAACGTTTGTTTTTAAATTTCTTTAAATAAGAGGAATCTAATATCGAAATTTGAATGTAAAAAAAAGAGTAAAAGGAAGATATTTTTTATAGTCAAAAAGAGAAAAAATGTGCATTATATCTCTTTCTAATTACGAAGTTGTAATAGCAGTTATATAATTTAATTCTTTCTCGTTCTCACTGTTTCACAATGAGAGGAGTTGACCAACACAGTTTGAAATGAGATTTAAAGAATCATTGTACTAATAAAGTGACAATTATCCTCAACTGAAAATAATGATTTGATTATTAGTTTAAAAATAATATCCATTATCGTGAAGTTGAGTGTTACACTAAAACATCTTACCACAATTCAAGAGATTCAAACTAAAGGCCCAACTGGGAAAATAGCATATTTCAGTTCTTGTATGGAAGTTGAAAATAATTAATTGAATAGGTATTTTTTCATAAAATGGGTGCTTCATTCTTGCTAATTTCAAAAACAAAATATGCTTGAAAATTAATAATTGTCTAAATTAACTGGAACTTTTCAAAAAGTACTTGTAAAGATGAGAGAAAGATCGCATTAAAAATGGGCTAAAAGGAATATAATTACTACTATAGTGACTACTTCAGATAATGAATAATTTTATTTAAAATTTGTGGTCAGGATCTTAAAAAATTGAAATAATTTCACTTTTTAAAAATATACCTTAAATTATTAATGCACTTCGCTATCAAAAACAGAAGCTTTTAAAATGCATTACCTTAATGGAATCTTGCGGAGTGTTTGTGATACGATTGGAGAACTCAAATATATTGTGTGCTGTGTGTGTTGGTGTAAGAATTGAGACTGGTAATATTTTTCAAAATAAAAATAAATTGTTAATAAAAACTAACCTAAGTACAGTAAAGAACAGATATCATAGTCTTTATATAAATAGACCCACACCTACTAAACTGAAAGGAATGCATCTTTTTTATTTTACAACTACTGCTACTAAGCAAAACAATAAATAAAAAAACAATTGATTGAAAGCGGTCAGGATGGGTTCAGAATTTGATTACCCGCCGATAATATTTGAAAAAATGTTATTTGAAATAAGTGGTTGCGCTAATGGAGCTCGTACTGTTCCTATCCAATTGAATTGTTTATAATACTTCTATGGTATGAAATAATGAAATTCACAATCAGTCCTCGCAATGCAAATTACGCAGAATCTTATGAAATTGTGTATAAAAATTGTTGTTATCGGTGGTTTAGTTTTCTTTAATTCGTGCAATGGAAATAAATTAATTAGTATGTCAGAAGGAATAATAAGTTGATTGCGAAAAAGAAAAAATTATTCCAATTGAAACGTGAAAAACTTTTATGGCCAACACCCACTGCCAATAAAAACTGCCACTTGATTTTATTCCATATTCTACACATTCATATATGAATTCGGAAATCTGAATCGAAATGGAAAGATTGTTATTGTAAGTATAAATAATTAATGGCTGTAACAGCAAAACAAATCTGCAATGAATCATTTTTTAAAGGGGGAGCGGCGAATTTTCAGATTTTGGCGGCATAATTCTGATTTGTCATTAGCCGCGTATGCCCTCGCTTTTTTGTGTTCATGTTAATTAAAATTCACTTAAGTATTTTAATTCTGTTTATATGTAAATATTTCTTGGTTCATTGCAATGGGTTGCTGTTATTGTTACTGCTTGTTGCCTTTTGATTTCCCCTATTACAGTTCAGTTGCATGCCAAGATTTGCTTTGTTTTCATTTAAATTTTTCTAAAATTTACATTTTCATTTGGTTGCTGCTAATGATGGCGGTGGTGTGGCTTGTTACACCCAAAATAAAAAAATAAAAACAACAAAAAGGCAAAAAAAAAGAAAAACGCTTTGAATACATATTTTATTTTAATTACTCATACGCTCAGTATGCTTGGCACATATGCTGAAGAATGAACAGTGGGCATGGCAAAGATTTTATTAGTATAAAAAAAGAAAAAAATTATAAAAATGCAGGAATTCAGAGCCTGCTTAGATTAAAAAAAATTTCTATATTTTTTATATTTAAAAAAAATGGTTAATTTGGGCAAAAACTTTCTTTCAACTGATTTATATCGGATATACATATGTATTATAAGGGGTTTTCACTTGAAAGTGCAGTCTGTCTATAATTTTCTTTGTCTATAATATTTTTTTTTTTTGTACAAATTTATTTTTAAAGTGGTTCTGATAAGGAGGAAACTGCTAAATAAACTGCTAGTTTATTCAAGTTGTGGTCTGTCTTAGAAATATATTATTATTTTACAAAACTGGCGCCTTTCAATCTGCTTGTATTATATTTATTTTTCATGGCAATAAAAAACTATCGAAAATGAGAAACGTGTTTTTTATAAGAAAAAATAAAGTCCTTAAAGTAAAACAAATATTTTTAGAAAAAGTTTTTCTTAAAATACTTTTTGCATTATATTTTTAAAAAAAAATACTTTTTTAAGATATTGTATTTTGCAAAGGCCGATTCCGTGCATTATTTGCCAATAGAGAAAATTATTTTAAAAATAAATTTTCCTTATTTGGTACTTCAAAGGCCCTCTTTAGCTTAAAATAAAAATCCGTTCTGCAGAAGTACAGTAAAAACCCCCATTCATTTGAGGAAGTAATTTTTCGATAAAAATTAATTTTTTTTGTTTAAGAAATTCTTATTTTAAAACCGTTAATTTTTACATGTATTTTTAATGCTCTTTAACAACAAGTTTTTCTTCAATTCAGCTTGAAAATGCCTACAATATGAATAGATTTTAGATTTTTGCCTTAAGAAGAGGTATTTTTAGCACACGATCTTTTTATTGATCACTTTATTTTATTGGTTTGAAACTTTTTAAAAAATCTTTTAAATGCACTTCCTTAAAAATTTCTTTTAATTACGAATCCTTTTCTAAAAAAATTGTACTCGATTATGCGGCCACAGATTTAAAAATGTGTTATTTAAAAGAGAAGCTTTTCTAAAGAAATTTCGTATTCTGAATATTTTCGAAGCCACTGTATTGAATAATGCATTAATGTTGATTGCAACAATTGTGTAGCAATTAATAAATAAATTAAATCTAAATTAAGCTACACAAACTATATTTATATATAGAAGCACATGCATATACAAACACACACGATTGTATACACATACATACACACATACATCCATACATGAATCACCAGCCTTATCAGATTCAAATCTAAACATCTTGCATGCAGGCACTTTCGGTTTGTTAGATTTTCTTTGCATTTGTAAAAAAGAAAACTGCGTAGCGTAAATTTCTGTTCAGAAATAAACGAACTGCTTGCACACACGCACTATTTTAAGAAATTGGAATTCGTTTCCCCTTTCTTGTGCTTTTCCCTTCTCATCAAGAATGCAACCAACTAATTGTTTCATTCACTTGAACTAAAATCAAAGAAGATGCAACTTGAACAAAAATTTCCAACGTCGCGTTGTCTAGATAGTCTGTCTACTCATGCCGTTTTTATGTGTTGGTTTGCTTCCATCCTCTGATGTGTCATCCTGTAGTAAATTTTGTTTAATTTTTACTTTTTATATCCGTACGACGGACTGTATTTCAGTCCATTTAAATGCTTGCTTGTTGTCTTTTCGTTTGTATGTTGTTGGCTGTTTTTTTGGGGTGACTTTTCAACAAAATGTTTCCGTCATCTTTGTTTTCTGGCTCAGTAGCGGACAATCTGTTCACGAATTCGTATTGTTTTCTTTCTCTCGTTTTCACGATTTTTATTTTAATTTCACAAAAACAATTTTGTGGAAAACGATCGATCGATCTCGCTTATTTTATTGTTATTTTAAAATGCGACTGTAGTAAATTGTTTAATTTTATTTAACAAAAACTTTTTAATAATTTATTTCCGTTGCCGTTTAAATTGTTGCTAAACTATTTGCCTTCACAAAATGTGCTGCAAAAATTGTTAAATATTAAATAGAAAAGAATCTATATTTTTCTCCGCAAGTCTTCGTATTCTTTTTCAAGCTGGATTCACCGGAGTTGAGATATACGGAAAATTGGAACACAATGGGTAAAAAGAGTATAAAAATTAATTACCTTGTATGTAGCAATAACAGACGTATAAAAAATTAGAAAAATTATAAATAAAATGCGATAATGGAAACAAATAGATGTTTTGAAAAAAAAAAAAAAGTTGCACAAAAATTAAAAGGATCCTGCATTTAGAAAAAATTTTGTATTTCTGTACCATAAATTGCAAGTTTCTATACAAATTGCAAACTAAAATTTTGGTTGCGTCTTACATAGAGGGTGCTATAAACGTAACTTGTTAGTAAGTCTTCACCTATAAATGGCTAAGGGGTACTGGGTGCGAGCCGGTGCACTGGGTTCTATCAGTCATAAGATAAAAAATTCTCCTTCCAAAATGCTTTAATATTTCGAAATGTGTTACTTACTTAACTAACGAAGGTGTACCCGGCGGTCACTTAACATTTACCGGCAAAAAAATTAGTAACGCTGAGGAGACATAGCTAAGGACACAGGCCATGCTCGGCCGTTCTTCTGTGGTATGAAAAATTATACCAAGCGGGCATGAGTAGGTGGCAGAAAAATAATAAGAAAATAAATACGATTTTAGAAAAAATTACATTTGAAATAATTAAAACAGGTATACGGAAATTTCCACCAAAATCAAATGTTTGAGGAGTGGTGAAAATGATCTGTATAATAATACTTTAGCACGGCTACTCCCGGTAAGATCGTCTTGTTCTTACATGTAAGAAGCACGTCCGCTAAAAACCATTATAATGATTTTAAGCAGACAAAAATTAAAATTAAAATTGCTATCAGTGGAAAACAAGTAAAAAATAAATTGTAAGCTGATCCTGTGAAATAGTGTCACCGGTTTAATTTTAACTTCTAAGTGAAAGCGAAAATTTTCTCTGAATTTACGTACTTTTATAGTTTTTGAGTGTAAATACATCCATGTTGCATATGAAGGCTTTGCAGTAACGTCCTTAGCCACATAATAGTGCTCCTACTGATGTTGAAACTCCATAATAGAGAAATAAAAATCGAGAAATTTTTACTGTTGCAATATTTTCGGGTGCACGAACTCCTATACTATTTTGTACTCACCACTGAAGCCATTTCAAGCCATTTTGTAAAGTCTGTTTTGAAGTTCAGGAAAAAACAAATAAATATTGGTCATCAGGAAAGCACTGGTTTTGCATATAACTCCATTCAGGATACGTAATATTTTATTTGATATGCGAAAGTATAAGTGTGGCTGTAATATCCTTTAAAAAAGTATATATGTCCTGTTGCAGCAATTTATATTTATTTATAACTGAAACATTTTAAAAAATAATAATAATAGTTTTAGGCATAATACGAAATAATATTTACAAAATTTCCTCCGTAGATAATATGCACCCTACTAAACAGGAGGTCCCCGGTTTGATTCCTGCCTAGACTCTGGGTGTTTTCCTCCGGACAAGCCGAAAGCTTTGCAGGTTAACTTAGTTAAAAAAAAGATAATTTGAAAATAGAGATCGCTTAAAATTATATATTTAATGTAGAATTTGGGGAAAAATTATAACCAGAATCTGATTTAAATTCAATTTCAGGAGGATTAGAATTTTGCTCTTTTAAATATAAGGATAGAATATAAAAAAGAAATACATATATAGAAAATTATAAATTAAAAGTTAATATTTTTCGGCACCTAGTTCCAACGATAATTTGGCATACCTTGTCCTACGAAGACATTTTTACTTTCGGCGACAAGCGGTATTGCTGGCGTCACGTTCCGCGATTAACTTTTTTACGTTCGTTTTAGTAGTTGACTTAAGACGTACTTGCTGACACATATAACGAAATTATTTACATTTTCTAGAAAACAGAGCGGCATTCGTACGTGCTGAAGCTTTTTGAGCTGCAAAAGTTGCTCACTGCAAACAGTGGCAGGAACTGGAATACATATTTTATTCAAATCCTGTTGCAATTTGATGCTAACAATTTTAGAAATAAAAAAATCAAAAACTGAAATTATCAAAAATATATTATAAACATTTGAAAACATAAAATAAATTTACAAGAGCAATAAAAACGCAAGTTTTTCATTAAAAAATACTCAAACGGACGTTTTTAAAATTAGACGATTTTCGCCCAAAAATGCAAAGGGTACCCCCTTATCAAAAATCGCAAATTTTCCCAAAAATCTAAAATTTTTTTTTCCTTTAATTTTAACAAAAATATATTATAAACGTTTCAAAACATAAAATAAAGATACAAGAGCAATAAAAACGCAAGTTTTTCATTAAATAAATACTCAAACGGACGTTTTTAAATTTTCACGATTTTTGCCCAAAAATGCAAAGGGTAACCCCTTATCAAAAAAAAACAAATTTTGTCAAAAATCAAAAAAAAATGTTTTCCTTTAATTTTAGCAAAAATATATTATAAGCACTTGAAATCATAAAATAAACATACAAGAGCAATAAAAACGCAAGTTTTTCATTAAAAAATACTCAAACGGACGTTTTTAAAATTAGACGATTTTCGCCCAAAAATCCTCTTATCAAAAATCGCAAATTTTCCCAAAAATCAAAAATTTTTTTTTCCTTTAATTTTAACAAAAATATATTATAAACACTTGAAAACATAAAATAAACATACAAGAGCAATAAAAACGCAAGTTTTTCATTAAATAAATACTCAAACGGACGTTTTTAAAATTAGACGATTTTTTCCCAAAAATCCTCTTATCAAAAATCGCAAATTTTCCCAAAAATCAAACATTTTTTTTTTCCTTTAATTTTAACAAAAATATATTATAAACACTTGAAAACATAAAATAAACATACAAGAGCAATAAAAACGCAAGTTTTTCATTAAATAAATACTCAAACGGACGTTTTTAAAATTAGACGATTTTTTCCCAAAAATGGATAGGGTACCCCCTTATCAAAAAAAAGCAAATTTTGTCAAAAATCAAAAAAAAAATTTTTCTTTTAATTTTAGCAAAAATATATTATAAGCACTTGAAAACATAAAATAAATTTACAAGAGCAATAAAAACGCAAGTTTTTCATTAAATAAATACTCAAACGGACGTTTTTAAAAAACGACAATTTTCGGCAAAAAATGCAAAAATCAAAAATTCAAATTTTCCCAAAAATCTAAAATTTTTTTTTTTCCTTTAATTTTAACAAAAATATATTATAAACGTTTCAAAACATAAAATAAAGATACAAGAGCAATAAAAGCACAAGTTTTTCATTAAATAAATACTCAAACGGACGTTTTTAAAATTAGACGATTTTTGCCCAAAAATCCTCTTATCAAAAATCGCAAATTTTCCCAAAAATCAAAAATTTTTTTTTCCTTTAATTTTAACAAAAATATATTATAAACACTTGAAAACATAAAATAAACATACAAGAGCAATAAAAACGCAAGTTTTTCATTAAATAAATACTCAAACGGACGTTTTTAAAATTAGACGATTTTTTCCCAAAAATGGATAGGGTACCCCCTTATCAAAAAAAAGCAAATTTTGTCAAAAATCAAAAAAAAAAATTTTCCTTTAATTTTAGCAAAAATATATTATAAGCACTTGAAAACATAAAATAAATTTACAAGAGCAATAAAAACGCAAGTTTTTCATTAAAAAATACTCAAACGGACATTTTTAAAAAACGACAATTTTCGGCAAAAAATGCAAAAATCAAAAATTCAAATTTTCCCAGAAATCAAAAATTTTTTTTTTCCTTTAATTTTAACAAAAATATATTATAAACACTTGAAATCATAAAATAAACATACAAGAGCAATAAAAACGCAAGTTTTTCATTAAATAAATACTCAAACGGACGTTTTTAAAATTAGACGATTTTTGCCCAAAAATCCTCTTATCAAAAATCGCAAATTTTCCCAAAAATCAAAAATTTTTTTTCCTTTAATTTTAACAAAAATATATTATAAACACTTGAAATCATAAAATAAACATACAAGAGCAATAAAAACGCAAGTTTTTCATTAAATAAATACTCAAACGGACGTTTTTAAAATTAGACGATTTTTGCCCAAAAATCGAAAAAAAAAGTTTTATTTATTTTTTTATTATATGCGAGTTCTGCAAAGCTTGTCCGGGTTAAAGAACTTTTGCTGGCACACTTTGAATTTACTGCTGTGAGAAGCAAAAGGCGTCGAAGAGGTGGGCAGTCCAACTCCAAAGGAAAATATAATGCAGTTTCGGAAATGAAAATTTGATAACCAGAACAGGGCATTAGTTATTCATAAGTTAAATGCGAAATACGAAATATTTTTCAAAAGCAGTTTTTCAAATCAGAAAGAAAGTTTCTTCTAAGATTTCGGCATTCCTCAAGTTTAACCTTAATTGGCTCACAAACAAAAATAAAAACATGAATTATAAATACTTATTCTTATTTCTAAAAAAATTATTTCCATTTTTTATTAACTTTTCATTCTAAATCGGTTTATTTGGTATGGGGGTTTCTTATTTTTGTAAATTTAAAAATATGAAATTTTTTTTTTTGCATGAGCCCGATTTAGTGCACAAATTAATTTATTTGAAAATTAAAAGCTCCTTCCAAAATTAACAATGAAAACAAATATTTGAAATATTTACTCGAACTGTCAAATACTGTCATTCAATTGTTATGATGAGAGCAGAACACTTAAAATGAATACTATAAAAAGAAAATCATTTTCCATTTTGACACAGTTGAAGATCGTGCTCATTTTTTAAGGACAGACACACTCAGTCACATTATTAGAATTTTTAAAAGTCAAGAAATGACTCATTTATATAATGAATGTACAAGTGGATTTGTGCGCCAAAGGGGTGCCAGAGCAGTAAAGAGGGAATGCCTACAGATTTAAATGATCGCACGCAAAATAAACACGAACGCTTTTCTCGACAAACTGGCGACAAAAAAGAAGACAAGAACCTCTTTAACACAAACACCCGAAATGAAATATTTGACGCATCCAATTCGCAGAACATTAAAATTTTGGGTGAAAATATTAAAAGAGGAAAAATAAATAAATTTGTCGTTTCGGTTTTTGTGTAGGAAAATCTGTACATTTTTCTTTTTCAAAATAATAAATTATGAAAAAATTTATACTGATTACGCATTTTTAAATTGTACATTTCAAGTTGAAATGCTCTCAAGAGATTTGCTGCATACGATTCCCATCTGAATTCAAATTGTATTCGTTGTAGCTTTTTGGTGAAAAATTTTTTAAAAAAAAAAATACAACAAAGCGATTTTCTTTTCTTTTTTTTTTTTTTTGATTTTTTATAACAAATTGCCGCTGATGCACAACAAAAAAATTTTGTTCGAAACACTCGAAATGTCTGTTGCTGACCCACTTCCTAAACAAGTGATTCATGAGTTTTTAAGTTTGTTTTTTCAACAGTTTGTTTATGAACTCGGGCCGAATGTGAGGCTTCTTTTTGTTCACATGGCTCGGACACAATCATTTGCGAGCAATTTCTTTACACCGAAGGACTGTATTCGTTTTCTATATTCCGATTATTATCTGGGTGAATTTTAATTTTAAAAGTAAAGGATATTTAACAGGTAGGCCTGATAGGACTCTCATCTATTCCCCACTAACATTGAACAGTATGATTTTGCAGATGCTGAATAATTTTTTTAATTAATTTCTCGTTTGGAAAACTAAATTGTTTTCCCTTTCCAGGCGATGGTGCAACAGGTACAGAAGGGCGAGTATTTAAAAAAATATTTAATCAAAAATATAAGGAACGAGGGCCAGCTTATCGTATGTTGTTACAACTGGCTTTTAACATCGCATGATATAAAGTTAATTAGAGACAAGTTCTATTAATTGGCATGGCGATAGTACGCTACCTTAAATTCTTCATCTTATAATAAATAATACAGCCTTTTAGCTTTTGCTAAAGTTCAAAAATCATTTTGTCCACAATCAATGTTGATTGGTCTGCTCTGATTTTTGTTGATGATGCGATTGTCGTTTATTTATTTTTACGTGAATTTATGCCGGTGATTTTTATTTTCATCTGATGAAGAAAACGTTGATTTTAATTCACTTTAAATATAAATTTAATTTAAATCGTTGCACAAAAGACCCCTCGTTACCGATGAAGCCGATGCTTCATTCTAACATTCTTTGTCAAAATTCCTTCTCTTCCCAATTATGAAGTTATAATTTTTTTTTTGTTTACAAATCAGAAAACAATGTCTTAAATGTACCCTACACTTTATTGCGACTAATAAAGCACTGCGAACGTCCTAAAGCTCAAGTTCGTAGTATCTTTTTGAAGGCAAAATGAATTACTTTAAAGGACAGGACACAGAGAGCGGCTCTAGAAACCCTCTCTCGCTTGCTATGCTGCTCTTTTACCAATATCTCTTTGGAATGTGAGTGCAGCCAAGTACATCACTGCGATGCGATAATTGAGTTGTATACTCAACTTTTTCAAGGATCGATTTAAAATAATTTTTTTTTAGTATAAAAATGCTTTTAAAATGTCTATATGAATAGTGAGGTTTTTTAAAGAAATTATATTTAAATATGCACACGAGTTTGCTAAAAAAGGAGTTGCACTTATTGAAAGGACATTTAAAGTAAAACTTCATATGTAATTTCAAGTCTAGTCTGTGACAAGCCCTTTTAAGCACGAATCTTTGCACTTTAAAATAAAGTAAATCACAAAGTGATCTTTGTGTATGCAGATTTTTATAAAATTGCAATCAGAATTCAACCTTGATTACTCCACCATGTCATTCCATTTGAACTTTAAACAAGGATTAATAGAGCAAGAGACTTTACGATTTGAAGTTTGAAACATGCCATCAAGCCAGGAGAGATAAAGAGATTGGTAAGAACGCAAACTTTTACTTCGTCTTCTTAAAAAGATGTTGACTTAAACTGATTGCGAAAAAATTTGAATTTGCTTTAGAATTTCCAAAGGATGTTTTATATCCTTCCTTTTACCTCAACAATCATACTTGTAACAATTACAAAAATGAAATAAATTTATAAATGTTCTTTGTAAAGCTGATAGAAGTAATAAAAAAAAGAAAAGATAATGCAATGAAATCTACATTTTAAGCAACAAGGCAGAGCCAACTACTCCTTTTCGCTAGTGAATCAGGTTATACAGCGAACGTGTTCAGAGGGAAATGTTTTCGAAAATATTCTATTAACAAAGTGGAAGTTGTGAACATTTTGATATTGCTTAGCTTGCTAAGGGGAAGAGCTTAAAGGAACAGCTTTAAATATTAGGCAAAACTTTAAAGGACCTCTTCACTAGTATGCCTGTATATGTACAGTAGGACGATACCCTTGCTAGGACATATTTTCCTCGCAATGATAATAAATCTATGAGATTTTCTTTCCGTGTATGTAATACACAGCATCGTTGCTTTAGCATACATTTGTTTATATTTTATCATAAATCGTTTTCATTAGTGTTTTCTATTTAAAAATAATTTATACTCGTATGTATCTGCTACAACATATACAGAATACAATTTTCTTAAATCGAACAAAAATGTTTATGACTTGACATTTTATGACAGATATCTTTCAATTCATTTGTATCACAAAATGCCCACATGGCAATTAAAATAAAAGTAAAACATTTATCTTAGAAACAAATTAAATAGAAAATACAAATAGAGAAAATTCTATAGATTCTAGACAAGGAATATTATTTTGTCTTTTTTTAGAAAAATCTCGCTAGACTTTTTAAATTGCATTCATTAACAATTTAAGAAAATAATAAGTGGCCTTTTGACAAATCACTTTGGCTAATAAATTCTCTGAAACACCTGTTTTTCTTTCAAATACTTTCTACCCCCTCTCCTCCCCTATATCGCTACTCTTTACAAAATAAATCGAAATAAAATCGCAACGAAAAGCTTCATTAATGCCACTAAATTGCCAGCAAACGAAAGAAAAAAAATATATATGGTTAATTAATGCACTATGCAAGCGTTTTGATACAAATGCGCTGCATATTAAGTTTGGTTGTGAAAATTAGTGGGTCTGCTGAAGGCAACTGGAAAATATTCATTTTCGAAACCATAGTCTATTTCATAAGCTTTTTGAATTGAAATTCACTTGAAACATTTTGAGAGAAAAGAGGGAACGACACGTGTTGCTTTAATTTATGTACTTTTTAATTTCTTTAATAGTGTTATAAATCGTTAAAAATAATTTTATTGATATTAAAAAGCAATTTAGAAGAAAAACAGCAATTTCGTTTTCAATTAATTATTTTTTAAAAATGTTTACTTTTTATATTATATTGCTCACATTTGAGTTGAATCGCTAAAAGCGAAAAGTGGCGTATGCGATAAAAAAAAAGGTGTTTGAGAATATGGGCGTTATAAAACGAAGCGGATTATTGTCGAAATAACGGACTTATTATATTTTTTGGCCAGCAAGATATGGTCCTAAGTGTCCAGTTTTAGGAATCAGAAAGTATAATATTCGTAATCCAACTAGATTATATTGGATTTTTCTTTAAAAATAATCACCTTTATTCTGCGTTTCGATTAAGTCTCCGCATTCAGTTCCGTTACGATCGAAAATTGGTATTCTGCAGAAAAACGGAATCGAAAGAAAAAGAAGAAGACAACAATGTTTACAAAATTAATAGCATCACTGCGGAATGTTGAAATGAAATAGGAAAATAAGTAAGTTTGTTATCATTTTCATAAAGAAATATTAAATTTAATACAAAAAGTTTATTTATACATAATAAAAATAAGTTGTTGATAGACAGTTTTTCTCGTGAGATGGAGCAAAATTCTATGACTTCTTACTTCATACTGCTCTGGTGTTGTTGTTTTTGACCTGTACCATGATTAAATATTAATTTAATTAAATAAATTAATAAAAAATATTTTTAAGTGTTTTTTTATTGGCTTCTGAGCATTTTATTTCATTTTCTACTTAAATTTTTTTCAATTTTAAAGTTTTTAACTAAAAAACACAGAAAAAAAAACTCCTCCGTTAACAAAAACTCAACTGAGGAAAACGGAGCTCCGATCGTAATGCAGAATACATACAATCGAAAGAAACTGAGCGGAATCGAAACGCAGAATACCAAAATTACCAGACGGAGAAAATTTCGATTCAAATCGAAACGCAGAATAGCGCCTCTATAAGAATAAACAGGGCCTCTACTCATATTATAAATATATTCACGAAACTGTAATATTAAGTAAATAAATAAAACAGATGAATATAAATAATATATTTGTTAAAATCGAAATTTAAATAAATCTTGTTAGAATAGATTTTGAAAGCAGAAGGGATTAATGAATGCGACAATCGGAAAAATGTACATATATAAATGAAAAACTTATATGGGACTGTGTAGTTACGTATTCTAAAATAAAGACGTACGGCAACTGCTCTGGCTATCTTCTAATAGGATTCCTCGCATAAATTAAAAATAGATTTCATGGTCCGGGTACGGCTACATCAATTACACAATTACAATCACATTAGGCTCAGGTTTGCCGCGTTTCATATTGCACAGGTAATACTGATTTTTGCACATAATTTATTTATTAATATTTTTTATCTATTTTTTCTTTGGTTTTCAAATAAATTTTGATCACGTTTATATATATAAACTGCATATATGAACATTTATTTGCCATTAAATGCTTTCAAATGTTGCATGAACTGCCACGGCAAATCTTAAGCTTTGCATTATTCATCGCTTCGATGGCCCATCTCTTTTCTTATAATTTAATTTTTTTTTTCTTTCATTTTCTTTTTTTTTTTTTGGGGAAAAATGAGCAACTAACAATTAACATTTTAATATATCAACTGCATAATTAGAAAATTTATATAGTGCCACAAATATAATATAATATCAAAAAAAAAACCTTCAATTAAAAAAAAGACTTCAAAAAAATAACATAAATTTCTTATAAATTATACGTTGAGGCAGCCTTTTTCAACAAGCGGCAAAAATATTAAATATATTTTCTAAAAACCAATTTATTTATGGCTTATTCAACTTGGTCTTAACAATTAAAAAAAATAAATTATACCAGAGGAATTCAATTATTGTAACGAGAATATATTTCTACAGTGAAAACAGCAACTGGCAGAAAAATAAATTTAAAAAGCTTTTCTTTTTATTACCAATTTATAAATTTCCAATTCCAATATTTTGCCAACGTTTGGTAAGCTTCCTCAGGGGATTTATTTGTAGTTTCATTTAGGAAAAATAATTATCATGAATAATTCCCTAAAGGGTAAAAAAAGTAGATTCAGTTTTATGCGCCACTATTTTATTCAGCCGCCTTTGATGAAACACGTGCTTTCGAAAATTAATTTTCAAGTTACTTTCCCATTAAAAAAAAAAAAAAAAAAAACTTTTAAATTAGTGTGAAGGAATCGTCTGGCGTTATTAATAATAAATGGTTCCGGTTTCTTTGCAATTATTATTATTTTTTTATAGTTTTTTAATATGGAAAGGGGGGATTCACTTGTACTCACATTGTCGCCAAGTAATAATATAAAATATAATTGCTGTGAATTCTGCTATTTTCAGCTAAAACAAAGAAATACAAAAAAAATATATATACATACATATATAAAACTTTCTGAAATCATTGCTAATCTGTTTTGGAATAATTCAAATAAGAAAATAATAAAAATATAATTGCAAGAAATCAAAACAAAATAACTCATTTAGAGCAGAGAGATCATTTTCCTTAAGGAAAAATTTTTCCTTAAGGAGTTTTCGATTTTTAATAAACATAAAAAAAACTTATTTTATTAGCACGCTTTTCCTTTAAACACAACGTTTTCCCTAAACTATTTCAAAATATTACATTACAAAATAGGCGGCATGCCATCAGAAGTTAACATGGCAAGCGTAGTACTTTGCTGGTTGAAAAGACTTCCTCCTTTACTTTTTTTTTTACATGATCTATTTACTGTATCTTCAGAATATTGAAATCACAATAATTACTCAAATCTTAATATAAAAAAAATTAATATGTATTATGTCCAGCCATTGCTAGACAAAAAATGATGTGTTGCGCTGGATTTTTGTTTTTGTATACTTTTACTTATACAAAACCAGGTCCCCCCTACTCAAACGCGTATATCCCCTATCGCTTAACTTTACTTTGATCTTGATAATTAATTTCAGATTATTGTGAAATTGCCTTTTATTTCTTTATAAAAAATTATTAAAATTATTTTAAAATACGATTTACACTTTTGCAGTAAATTTTCTTTTGTAAGTGTATTTGTAAAGATCTTTTTCATTAGAAATATAATTAAAACTATACGAATTATTTCCAAATCTTGACTTCAAAGCTAATTCTTTGTTAAAACAATTTTAGTTTTTTCTCGTTATTAATCTAAATAAATTACTCATGGCGTTTATTAGTAATACCAAGAGAATAAATAATTATTACATTGAATTATTAGCAGATTAATAAAAAGTTGTTGTTTTTTTCTTCTCAAAATTTAAAAGTTAATTTATTAATTCAGACGAAAAAGTTTTCATGTTGAGCAAAACTATAATAAACGTTTCACATGTACGAGGGTGTTAAATGAAATGAGGCAGGACTCTGTTTGTGTGTGTGCGTGCGTGTGTGTGTGTGTGTTTTGTTTTTTTAATTAAAAGTACAACAACAGTGAAGCTAAAAAGTGTGCCAAGCAAGAGAAAAGTATGTCAACTGCCTAATTAGGGCGGGCCCCCATTCAATTGCCTCAATATTCGAATTATATGATACACATTTTACTCTTATTGTGGAATTTTATTTCAGCACTTCTCTACAATGCAGGTTCAGAAATGCCTTAAAGCTGTTGAAACTAAAATAATCTAATTATTAATTACACAGAAATGTAAAAAAAAGAAAAAAATTAAAACAAAAACAATAACCCCAGTAGCATTAACATTCTTAGCCGATTTCTTCTAGTGTTTATAAGTGATAGTTTTAATAAAAAGAATTCTAGGAAATGAGGCCTGGTGCCAGTCCCGGAATCAGGAATTACTAAAAAAACATATTAGTAATGGCAACCCTGGCATATATGTATGCAATAAAATAGCCATAAACATAAATGAGCAATATTAGCTGATGAATGATAATCGATAAATAAGCATGATCGCACATTTATCGATCAAGTTTTTCTACATAAACTTTTTGTTGCATAAATTGAAATTTCGTAAACACTTTTGCGTAATTTCGTTTTACTACTGACGCTACAGAATTGAATTTGTTCAGAGGCACATTTACTCCCAGCGGGCAATTCTCTAAGAAAATGTAGGCGAGTTCGTATTCGAAGTCCTTACATGTTTACATGAATTCTTAAATTCTGACACGTCGAACAAATTTAACGTAATCTTGTCAACTTTTACCAGGCATACAAAATTCTCTGAAATATTCTAGTTCCAAAAATATATATAAAACTGTTAAATCTTAAATACCTATTCGTATATTCTTCAGAAATGAAATCCAATTATTGCCAAGATCAAAATTACATAGTGGGCCGATAAAATTTACATCATGTTAAATGTATTAAGAATACTTGGAAAATATGCAGATGATCAATCAGCTGACATGTTGTATTCTTTATAAGAAAAGTAGCGGAAAGGCACGATAGAACAATTCTGAAATATTCAGTCCATCAAATATTTTATAAAAAATGTCTCTAAAACATTTGCGCCCATTCAGCTAAATTTCCAAGCGAATAAATGTTTGCTGGGTTCATGCAAATTTATAGAACATCCAGACACATACACTCACTGACACCGACAAGGAAAGTGAACAGAATTTGAAGAAGAAAAATGATTGTGCATGACTCATCAAAGAAATACTAATAAATTTCACTTTTATTTTATTTTAGTTGCTTAAATACAGTATTTACTATTTCCTTTCCTTTTTCGATTTTTGTGTTTACTTTTATGTCTGTTCTTTTTATTGATTTATAGAAAATTCTTATAGTAAACATTTGCTTTATGACTACGAGCAGCGCATTTAATGTTATTGCCAGTAAAGGCCGGTAGTGAAAAAAATTTTTATCCAATTTTTCACCTAGAGTTTTTTGTTTCCAAGCTGGTATCAATTTCCGATGGTATACATTGTTTATATTATTTATTGTAGCAAGCAGGTAACAGGATTGAACGTCAGCTCGGGTTATCAGCACCCTTAGGGTTGATATATGTATATGAATGTATATCATTATTTCTAAAAAACAAGAAAACACGTGATAGGTTTGATTTTCAAGAAAGTAGTCCGTCAGGCGATACATTATTTGGAATTCATAATAAAAATTTGCAATTTTTTCATGAAAGCTGGTCTTGCATTTTAGCTGGCGATATGTAATCACATAACCTAAAAATGTTTAGGACTATTTTCAATTGCCCCAATGAGAGCATTTGCCGTGCATTTTTATTCAATAACATGATAAAAAGTTATACGAGATTGAATTGGTGGCATTTGCTAAAGCTGTGCTAGAATTGCCCATGAATATTGAATGTCAACAGAGTACCAGGCGATCCTGAAAAGCTAATGCCGACATTATGTGAAGTGAAATAAATTTTTTCATTTGAAGAGTAGGCAAACATTTGACGATGTAGAAATTAGATATATTGATGAAGTCTTAGTATGAAGGTTTTTTTTATATATAAAAACTTAGCTTGTAAGGCCTAACTTTTTTTATGTCAATAAAACAATTTTTATTACATATTGTATACCGACGTTTCGTAGATTTTTTGTCCACTTCTTCAGGTGAATTTTTTTTTTTTTTTTTTTTTGTGTGGAATCCAAAACTTCGTTGACTGTACTGTAAAAAATCTTGTTATTTTAGGAATGATGGAACAAAAATCCTGCACTGAAAAAATTACCCTGTGATTTGCAACATTTTATGCTGTACTAAAAACACACACGTCAAGTGAATTTTTATCGAAACCATCTTGTCTCTAAATAAAAAGGGGAATTTTTGTCGTTTCCCATTTTCTTTGTAGAATATCGGCAAACAAGATGTGCGGATTTCATTGACCTTAAAAATAGACAAAAACACGTCGATTTCTTTCAATTTTAGTCATTTATTGTTTTTCCATACGAAAATCCTATTTTCAAAATACTCTGAATGTTTTGTTTATTTTACATTTTATTACTTTAAATAATAAAAAGAAAAATAATGCAAAAAAAAAATTAAAAAATGTTTTCACACGATTCGATGTTGGAAAATAAACAAATAATAACGCCGCGCGCCTTTAATAGTAAACATACATACATATACATACATATATGTATATTATTTCATTCCTTTATTTCCTAAATTTGATTGTCTGCTATAAACCATTTCAACTGTGGAAATGCGAAGAACAAAGTTTCGTTTCCTTATTATATGGGCTGGTGTAAGACTTCTAAAAAATTACAAACAAAAAAAAAATTAAAAATTTAAATTTAAAGTATTAAATACAGATGTATGTATACACAAAAAACCCCGAGGAGTTGTTTAGAACTGTACTGGTAGCAGCAACTATTTGAGCCGTTAATTCTGAAAGTGACGCAAATCAATATTGTAAAACGATTAAATATAATATTGTATAAAAATAATTCCAGCAGACCAGAACCAATTACTAAAAAAAATTTTAAATCGTGAACTGTTTTTGTGCTAAAGGTCACTTTCCGCTTTAAAATTAATTTTCTCGCTAGACTGAAGAATAATGAAAATTAAAAATTAAAAATCGATTTTTGTTTCGGTTTTCATTTTAATTTTTTTTTTTTTTTTTTCGTTAAAAAACTTTAACAAAATATCGAAAATATTTGAAAAAAATATATAAAAAAGCGACTTTAAGCTTAAAAGGTAAATGGCAGAATTTATTTGATTACTGCAATTACATTACAGTATAAGAACACCCACGATTTCCTCAAATCATTGCCTGTAGAAGTGAGGTAACTCCATTGGTTGGATAACGGATACTTAAAATAAGAGCAGAAAGAATATGTATTAATTCTAATACAGTTTGAAGCATTTTTAACAACAAATAATTAAATTTTGGGCAATAAGAAAATGGATATAATACACTTTCAAAATTAACGGCTCCGATGTCAAAGAAATAATTTAATGTTGCACGCCAGACGCTTCACCATGTACTTTAAGATAAATAAAGTTTAATAATGACATCATATTTACGTGTGCATGTGTGTGTGTATGTAAAATGTGTTTCAATATTCTTGTGACATCTGTTACCTTTAAAATTCGAATTACAAAAATTTTAATTAGAAATATGAAGTTTTTATGGTTAACGTTTGATACGGAAAGCAGTAATCTTTTTCCCATGCTATTCGTTATGAATCCCCCAAAATCCCCAAATTTGTTGTTCTTATAGCCATAAGCAAAATATATCGTCACACGAAATCTGTAACGCTCATTGATTTGTAAATTTAAAAAATTTTGGACTCTATTCCATAAATGTTTATGTAGGTATCAGCAAAATCAAAGACTTTTGGTGGGGCACAAGGGGAAAGGAACATGTGTAATTACGACATAATTTGAAATAAATGTTTGTGTGCACCATTCCAAATTTATTGCATTTACGCTTTTGCTAACAATAATGTTCTTATGCATTTAATATTTAAAATTAATTTTTTTTTCTGAATGACTTCAGAAATAATTTACTTGTTTCATTAAAAAACAATAAAAATTATTGTTTTTTATTACATATAATTTTTTATTAATTCTAATTGGTTTTTTTTTATTATTCTGAAACAGCAAAACAAAGTTTACACAAATTCCCCATCATTTAGATATTTAGGAACTTGAAATCCTTTTCGATTTTATATAACGATAAGTCCACTCATCCAAACACATACATGTGTACATACATTTATACTTTGTAATTAGAATTCTTTGAAAGTCCCCGCTTACATGGGTATGGGTGTATGCAAGCGTGTATATAACCAGTTTTGGAAAACATGACAAAAAAATTCATACATAAACACACCCACACGTACATAGATACATGTGTTTATATGCATGACTACGGCCTTTAAACATTTTTAAAAAGAAAAATATTTAATCATAATTTTTAAGAAAAAGGCACAATGAACAGAACTTTGCGCAGAATAATCATAATAGTGCAGGTTATGATCATTCTGAATTCTCAGGGTTGTCAACTGTTGTGTTCCCAAAAGCGTATAATTAATTTTGAAGTAACTGAAGCTTGTACATAGTATCTATATAATGCGTTTAAAGTTTCTTTAAATCCAAAAATCTAAGAGATATTAACGCTTAAAGCTGGGCGGCTACGCTACCTTTACATAACATATAACTTTGAAGCAATTTACTAAAAGTTATAATAGAAAACTTATATAAAAATGATATAGATTGAAATATATGCACATATTGGCATAATGTATGTAATACAATACATGATTTTTGTCATTTTGTAAAGTGGTATGCACTCTGCAAATCCGGTGTTGTCTTTAAAGCTTTGTAGATATAGAATTGCTAATTTCTAGAAAAACCGATTCAATAACTCCGCTATCGCACAAATCGCACCAAGCAATAACATAAAGTAATATATGAAATAAATTCAATACCGATTTCCGATTCAGTCATTTGCAAGCACTGCTGTAAGTCAGTATTGGCTACTCAAAATTGTGAACCTCTAAAAAATCTCCCTGTACACTGTGCTATAAAAAATTAAATTAACTCATAAGAAATTAAAAAAAAAAACGTCTAAGAACAATTTTAAAAGCACGGAATTGTCAACTCTGAATTTTGTGAAATAATTTATATCTCAGCATCTCTCATTCTCTCCCACATTTTTTCTCACCTCAGCATAGTGTTCACAGCTCAGAGAATTGGCTCTGCCCAGTTGAGATTTTTTAGGGTTGTTTTGGGAATTTTATTCATACAAATTCCTAATGAGATTTATACTACTCATACTTTTTTAATAATGCCAATTGTGTATATTATCTATGCTCTGTACCAGTGCATATAGTTTCTGGCATTGGAAATTATTTTCTTTCACGAATAAATTCCTAACTAATTATTTTATGTCTGGTACTGATTGCATTTATAGGAAACCAAAGTAAAGGACCACATTGGAATGGAGATAATTCACAAGTTCATTTGAATTGAGGCTGCCAATGCACATTAACTCTGTCGTCTGTCTAGACTATCAGAACCCTGCTTTAAATAAATATTATTTCTTAATTGCATTGTGGTACAACAACATTTTATATTTGCTTGCGAGTGTTGCTCTTTGGCAGCTCTCATTCGCTAATTTAGTAGTTGGGAATTTTTCGGATATGCTGCCAACAAGTTTAATAGAGAACACACATTTAGTTCATTTTCATTAATCGTTCAGGTTAATCGGTTTTATATTAAATTGTTTGCTGCATATTTTTTTTATCTCTATTATTATATTTTTAAAAATTTTATAAAATTTTGAAACAAATTAATATTTTTGTTGTTTTGAACAGCTTTTGAAGACCGCTGCTTGAGCAAAAGAACATGTAAAATGAATTAAAATCCTAAAGAGCGAACGATTGCATAAATTATCAAACTTATTGTTAAACATTGTTAAATCATAATTTAAAAATACCTGTTATAAAACCGTGAAGGAAATTTCAATTTCAAAACGAACAACATAACAAATTACCAAAAGAATTTAAGAAAAAAAAAAAAAGAAAAAAGTTCCAACTCGCTAGGGCAGTTTCAGATTGCCATTCTCATAAAGAACAATGTGATTAATTGATTCAACACTTAAACTGTTTAAGAATTGAAAACCAACTGAAAAAAGTCGAAATATGTGCGACTCTACAACAATTATGGGCTCAAAACAAACGGATTTACACAACTGTTGGATTATCTACTGTAAGAATTTAGTTGATTTAAATATTAAAAAATTTTTTAACTTTTCTTCTTAACACAAAAATTAATCAGAAGTCAAAATATGTATGTAAGTGCTTGTATGTATTAAAAAAAATATATATATAAAAATATAATATATATTTGTATATATAAATATTTTTTAAACTTTCAAAATAATCCGCCAAAAATTTAAAATGCAAATTCTGTGAATTTTTTTCGGGAAAATTTAAATCGCAGGATGTCACATATATAAACTGGATATGAAGCTGGAAAGGATTTAACTTTAAAATTCATTTAATAAATATTTTAGTAGTGAGATTTTGTTACACGAATTTTTGTTTCATAATTTTTAACCAAAATTTATATACATATATAGTACTGGGTCTCGCATTGTTCTAGAGATATTAATGTGTATTAAGTTTATACATTCAAATCACTAAAAAAAATTTCTTTGCAAACCAAAAATAAAAAAAAAGCGAGTTTAGAGCTTTTCTAACTAAGACCAACTATATTTTGGGTTTGTCAATATTTTTCGCGTTCTCTTTCGCACTTTGTCTGCCGCATATTTTGATAATTAAATCTTTATTTAATGGAATTTTGAAGTACATGCTGGTATATCGCTTTAATTATCACAGAATTTATTTCAAACGGACGTATAGGAAATAAAAATTACGTTAAATAATCAAATCGAAATTACAATTCATAAACTGCCTGGTTGAAAAGTACATTCTTGTCTCATTTTACCTTTAAAAGAATTTCGTTCATTTTCATAACTGAAATCACAAAGCCAAAGAAGGAAATGCCGGTAAAAGTTGCCCACCACCCAACTGCTGCTGGTGAATTGCGAAAAATTCTCACAAGTTTCTTTTTGGTTTAATTGCAGCTAAAAGTGATGCCAAAGAAATTAAGCCGATTATAAACACAACAACGTCTCTTAATCCCAATAGGAATAGTAATGATGCTGGTGATACAGATCCCGATGAGGATGAGGACAATGGGCAGTCTTGGCATGAAATACTAGATCCGGAATTACAACCCGAACCACCAATACCGGATAATCAAGAGTCGCAAGAAATCTATGCGGATCACAGTCGTTTAGCCAAAGAATATCTAAGAGTCGAAACCAAATTATATTTTTCTCAAGCACTACGAACGAAAATACTGCAACAAATGGATCCGGAAGAGCAGAGTAAAAAGGAAGAATTATTAAAGAAACTAAAAGAGAAGGTAAGTTTTTTCATAAACTCTTCATATCAATAAGACGTTAAATTAAAATGCAATTATTTTCTGTGTTTAGGAAGAGTTGCTGGAACTCTATAATAATCTTAATAGCGCTCGTCAAGTGGCACAGGAATCCCTTCGCACAGATTACAATACTCAACATCATAATACTGACTTAATGCCCGATGACAGTTGGGTTGTTATAAATAGCAATAATCAAAATTCATAGTATTTATTTAATTTTACTCCAATTTAATTAAGTTATAATAGTTTGTAAGAATAATGTTTTTTCGAAAGATTACGAGTGAGTATGAGTGCGTGCCAACATTCTTAGTTATTATTAGCTTTAGTGTACTATCTTAGTTGTAATCGTATGGACTAATATTTTGTGTAGCGTGTAGCGTGCATCGTGCAGCGTATTGCATGTGCATATGTGTGTATGTGATCTCAGGTTTTAAGAAATTAAGTAAACTTATATGTAACATTAACACAATTAATCCTTCAAAGACTTGACTTTCTTTCGCTTAGCTTGTAATTTAGGAATTAATTTAGATATAAAGAATTGCTTGTATGTATGACATGCAGGACACTGGATCAATGTTTATTTGAAAAATTAGGAGCTTATTAACAATTTGTTAATTTGTTAATTCATCATTAACTAGTCCTAAATTTGAATTTATCGAATCCTTTAAGAAGGTGTAAATAAAGTTTTAATATTTTGTTTCCGCATACAAAATTTCTTTTAACTAATTTAGTTAGATATCATCTTTATCTAAAGATCACTTTAAACTACAAAAAATTTGATTAGATTTATGAAGAAATTTTCTTCGAGTTTGAACTGAGATTAAAGATGAAGCAGCACTTCAACCATTTTTCGCATCCTTAATACGATAATTACGCATAATCAAACAAGTTTTTATGACATTTTACATAATTGCGTTCTTTTTTATGTTATTGTTTATTTAAAAAAAAAAAAGCAAATGCAATTTATCTGGCTGTAACAAAAATATTAATCTCTACTGTACAGATTTATGTACAATCTTTAGTTATTCATACTTATATATATAATTACAAATTGGTCTAACATTGAACATACTATTTATCACAATAATGATGAGGTAAAGATTTGCTTAAGAATTTGGGGAAGAGTTGAGACATCCATACAAACAAAACTATGACCGGCTGGCATTTGAGCGTTTATTCTGTAATAATTAAGGAATAATTTGCGATTATTTTTTAAAATTTTAAACAGCAGTTGTGTAAGGGGTCTTTCAGAATACTTACACGTCAGCTTCCTCGGCCAAACTGCCAATGAATATAACATGACCCTTAACATTTGGCTCACCATTCATTAAAGCCTTTGCAAAATCTTTTGGGTTAATGCCATACCGCGATAAATTGGCATCACTCAAAACTACAACAATAGAATTATCATACTCTTCACCGGCTAGTGTATTAACGGCCTCTTTGGTAGCCTTAACTGTACTATCACCTGACCAGCAGAATTGTGAGTGCGCATGCATCATACGTATTGTTTCGAAACGTTCCTTATCGGTGCGCGGAGGATTACCAGCGTTAACAAACGGTATTTCATAACCCTCTCCGCTGTGACCAACAATATCATAAACTATTTTCTTTTCGTATCCTTCAAAAGCTTCCATTACCATAACAACAGCCTCCAGTTGGCGGTCTAAACGGCCATCATACCCATTAAAACGGTACATTGAACCAGAAACATCGACTACTAATTTTAGACGATTTGGTTTCTCTTGTATGTGGTCAGCCCAGGGATTGGCATCCGCTCTGCGGCGATAAATATTTTTTTCTCCTGTTATGCCCTCTATGAGACGAGTGTCATCTAATTCGCCATGAGTTTGATACTTTTGCCACTGCCTTTCCTTGCTTTTAGTTTGCATGGCATCTAAAATAGCCTTCAATTGTTGGACTTGTTTCCGTATGGGTTCACTAAATTGTGCATAGAGGGCATGGTCATGTGCGGACATTTTTATTTCTTTCAATTTTTCTTCAAAAGCTTTGCGATTCATTTCACGAGCCGCCTTTTTGACTTCCTCCGGAATATCGTTTTTTTCTTCATCTGAGAGCTGATGGACTTTATGGCCGGCATCTAAGCGAAATGGCCCACCTTTTCCGCCCAAACCGGCTGTATCGCGACCCCCGGTACCACCAGCCCAAGTATTGCCTCCCACATGAGGTTCATTTTTTGGATCAACTTTTCCATACTTGGGTCCTGAAACTCCCAACCCACTTTTACGATTCACGGTCAGTTGTATTTCTTTTTTTTTACGCAAAGCAAATAATTCATTGCGAGCGTAGGCCTCTATTGGGAGTCCATGCTTAGCCAAAACTGTAGTAACTTGCTCTAAAGCTTCGGGTTGGTATTTATCAAAATCCAAAACATTGCCTACCAACTCTGACATATTTTCATTAGGATATCTTTCCAAATGCTTCACAATATTCACCACCTCCCTCGTCGAGTAGGGATAATTAAGCAAGCCTTCATCTGCCATTTGTCTCAATTCTCCAAAAGCATTGACCAAAGTAACTAGTGTTTTCCTGGGTACTGAGGGTCCATATTGTTGCAATAGAAAGATTTCAGAATCAGGAGAAGGGTTGTCTACGGCATGACAGCTGAAGACGTCACCCAAAGATGCAAAGAAATCATTTCCCAAGAAAGGAAAACCAGGACGATTGGCCAATACTATAACACGGAAATTTGGATGAGTTTCGATAATCTCCTGTGAAGGATTATTCGCTTGGGCACATTCCTTTTCGCCAGAAGCCACAATTTTACGACCATCCGACAGCATCATTTCTCCACTTTCCACTAAAGTTCTTAAAATGCAAGTAACATTAACAGGGGCCTTGTCAGCCTCATCTATGACTAAGATGTGACCAACTTTAACCGCCTTTACCAAGGGGCTGTCTTCATAAACTACTTGCCCATCACGTAGGGTAGATTGTACGGTTAAACTGTGTACTGTAGTGTCCCTGTGTAGTTGTAAATACTCACGTGGTCTGTTCATCAATTGCAATAATTTATCAATAAGTTTGTTTTTACCTACTCCCTGATTCCCCACCAGTAACAAATGATCACCTATAAGGAAGTCTTGCAAAAGACGCTCTAATAACGCCACATGTTGGGGCATTTCATAAAATAATGTGTTGGGCACCTTAGATTCTTCCCCAGCCATTTCCAATTTCATTTCCGTGTTGCCTATTTTTAAAACGTTGTTTTCCACAGAGATTTTTTCATGCTTTACCCCTTTGCCAGCTTCCGATTCAATTCCTACCTGACGCATGGCATTCTCCAAAGCAGCTCTTGGTAAAGCGGGCATAAATTTAGTAAGAAACGTATTTTGTATAATTTCTTCTACATTTGTTGTATAACAGGACATACGGCGAGCAATTTTCAGTAACTGTCGCGTGGATAAAGTGGCGGACAAGTTTTGTAAATTGGTATCAGCAGACTCCCTTAGCACGTGGGACAACTGTATCACCTTGTGTATGTTATCATCTATATTATTAAAGAGTTTCTGTATAATTTCATATTCTTCGGATTGCTGTAGGGGTCTCACTTCAATATATAGAAAAAGAGCAAGCAATTCTGGAGTCAACCAATTCGGTGTCGATGAAGTGGGATTGGGTGGCTCAGCCAGGGCAATAATTCGAAAACTATCATGTATCATTAAAATACCCTTTTCTGCCAGTTCCATCTTTGTAAAACCTTGTTGAATTAAAGCCTCATAACGCGCTCTATTCAAGAGTGTAGTACCATCACACAATTGCAATTCGCGATCATGTATAAGACGCTGCAAAACTGTTACCGTACTTTTATGCAAACGATGTATGCCATTAAGTAAAGCTATCGTGCCATTTTTAGCTGCTCTTACCAAAGGTGAATCCCTCCACACGGTGTCACCTTGCTCAGTGGTAATACGTTGTTGGATCAAATCTCTCGAAGTCATATCTTCAAATAGAACCATCGGCTCCAAGGACTGTTGCAATAATTGCACGAAATGCTGGGTTAAAGTATATTTCCCAACACCTTTTGGGCCCAATAAGCAGATATCGCCCACGCTGACCGCTTGAATCATCTGCGCCAGAATATTGCGCTGATGATTCAAGTCTACAAATTTCTTCGGATTTTTGTTAACTGCAACGTGATGACCACCAGGTATTTGTATTTCAACGTCATCAATTTTGAATTCTATTAAATTGTTCATAAGGTCATTTTCTAATTTTCTACTAGAAATTCTTTTCACTGAATCTGTTGGTAGGCGTGCAATGTTAAATGATTTTAATAAATTTGTTATGCGTGTTTGCTGTTCCTTTTTAAGTGCAGTTTGGTATGGATACAGACGCTCTAAAGCATCATGGAGAGATACATTGGAGTTCGCATCCTGAGAATAGAGAAACCAACAATTTCTAAGGAGAACTATAAAATAAGTATACCATTCTTAATACCATAATTTTTGCTACTAAGTGAAGATTATCCAAGGGGAAGTCAGGCAGATTAGCTGACGAATCGGCAGACTGCACAGCTAAGCCGAAAGATAAAAGATTTTTTAAGCTATTTACTGGTACATTTGGCGCACCTTCGCGCAAATTGGCAAGCATTTCCTGCAAATAGAAATTAATATTTCAAAATAACGTGTATGGCAGCAGGGAATCCAAAAGATTCCCATTTTGCATTTTAGTTAATTATCTGAGCTTTTATTCAACATTAATTTTCAAATCTAATACACATTCACTGTAGCCAATACATAATTATTTTCAATAAGAAACAGTAGATCGAAACCAAAACTTTTCCAATTACACATTTACTTGAAACCCAAGTAAGGAAATTGTTTAACCATACTGTAGCATTTTCAAAAGTATCTACAAAATTTCAAGCAAAATAAATACCTGATGTAACAAAGAAAATAATAGAAAATTAATAAAGTTATCAGTTTTAACCTCTTGAGTATGAGCTCATATACTGCAAACATGCATGTAAAGGCGTGTTTGATTTTCCATATCTTTTTTAATAATCCAGGAGTTGTGGACATTGTTAAGTTTATATAAAAGATTATATAAACATTTTTCCACAATTAAAATTCAAACAAAACATCGAAAGTTTACAGAGCCGAATGATGACAACCCACCTCAAATGAAAATTGTGACACATTCCGTGACTGAAAGCGAGACCTCAAGGGAGGATCCAAAGGTGTGCCTTTATATTTTTGCGTAGGACAACCTAGCGCCACAACTCGAAATTCTTCAGACACACGCAAAAGACCCCAAGAGTCTAAGTCCTCTTTTGAATAAGTCTAGATATTAAAGAGAGTTTTTGTTATAAAAAGTTAAAGGCGCAAAGATAATAATGCATCATACTTCCAATAACTTGTCATAACGATCAGGTGCCATTAAAAATTTTCCGTTCTCCAAGTGCATTTCGCGATTCTCCAAAAGATTGTTCAGAATAGGTAAAACATTGCGTTCAGCATGCTCGACGCCATCCAATATTAAAATACGACCATGAACAGCTGCACGAACGGCACACTAATGCATTTCCCCTCATATATATCAAAGTTCAAAGTTCACTATTTTATTTTGAAACTTACTTGATCATAATAAACAGCAGCCTTATTCTTTATTTCACGTCTTTGTTTTAAATCACTTTCGGTGGTGTCACGGCTCAACGCAATGTATTCCAATTCCCTTTGCGTCAATTCTAAAAATTGCATGGCCAACTGTCTTCTAAGTGGTCCCGGCTGACCCAAAAGAAACATGTCTTGTTTTAGGACATCTTTTTGCAGCATCCATCGTAAATGATGTAAAGCCGATTGAGTCAACTCCATTGAGCCATCTTTGGCATATTGCACTAAACATACAAAATATGCTCAATATTCCATTAATTCTCATAAATCTAATGCTTCCCTCACCATACTTTTGCGGCACTAATTCTGGATTTTTTGCTAATTTTATGCTTTTCGTTACATCACCAATAGTTATAGTTTCACTATCTTCACTCACTTTTGTCGAATAATATTTTGCATAAACAGGCATAAATTTGTGTGTTTTTAATAGATTTTTATTGCTTAGAAAACGATTTTTAGAATTATTTATTATTTTCAGTGAAATAAACATGTTTCTTCTTTTTATTTACAATGACAACAAAAATGATTACAAACAGCACACACAGCCTGTTGGCTTCAACTTTTTTTATTAAAAACAAAACACGCGATTTTAATTTAGAGAGAGAGAGAGTAATTTGCTATTAGGCAATAAACATAACAACAGCTGTTTTATATTAGCATATGGCTACTTTGAAGAGTTGTATTACTTGGTGTTAAGAGAGCAGTGAACTGGTACTCAAAATAGTACAACGAAAACCGTTAGTTTTGTGTAATCAAAATAAAAAATTAAAAAAGAATTTTGTAGTTAATGTCATATTTTCTTAAGTAATAGTTATTATTTTTAATTACACTAAAAAAGAAAATGTAAAGGTTGCCTGAAGATTTGCTTTAGCATGCGGTGGAATGGGCATAGAAACTACCTGACCTGATACATCGAAATAATCAATATCAATACATTTTTAATATTCTCCTGAAGTTTAATATACATATACTTAAAAAGAACAAACATTGTATATGTGGGCAATAACTTGCATACAAAAATGAATTTACAAAGAAAAATAATGAGAGATTTCAATATGGTTTTACTGGCTGTCATTACAAGCTTTCCGCAAGCAAGCTATAATTTTCTGAAATTTAGTTGAATCTTTATTTTATATACATATGTATATATTATATATAAATATATATATTATTTCAAAAAAAAATTAAGCTATCATTCCGGAGCGAATTCCTGATTTGTTAAGTATTTTTATTATATATTTTTAAAGAGTCGATGTCCATTAATATTATTTGCAAACCTGTAAATTTGTTGCAATAAAATTTAATTAAATAAAAATTATAACGGTTATTAAAAAGACTTTTTCTATATTTTTTTTTATCAAAATTCAGAAAGAGCGTGAGAACAAATGCAAAAGTAAATGTGACTGAATTAAATGTGCAAAAATATTAAATTATTAAATTCAGCAACTTCCGCATTTGGCAAAAAATCGCACCGCTTACACAGCGAGAAATATGTATGGATGTATGCCGCCTAATATTTGTAAAGGAATGCATTTTCAATACTTCACATTCAGTATAAACGCGACTATTTAATTAATAGTTCGATGCAGTCGGCGAGAAGGTGTGCATTCGCATATAAATCCGGCATGCAGTGATATTTTCGGCACAACCACTATTTTTTTTTTTATATTAACAAGCAATTTCATGCAAATAGAAACTAATTTCTAGAAATTAAAATTTTTAACAATCACAATCAATTCCAGTAAAAAATTCAATATTGATGATGTAATACTATGTATTTCAAAGATATATAAAATATTTAAAATTTTAGTAAACACATGCAGAGCTTTTAAATTCATTATATGACTTGTTTTTAGCTCTATAATTCACTTAAAGATATAAAGTTAAGTAATGCTAGAAAGTGTTGAACTTTAATTGATATAGTCAACGCCGGTTTTTAAACGATTCATAATCAATTCTTCTTAAGAATGAAGTCTTTCAAATTTGTGTTTTCATTTGTAAATGCTGATAAGGAACTAAAGTAGAGACTTAATAAAGAAACCAAAATTCCCACAGAATATGTATACAGTAGAGGAGAAAAATAGCTGGCAATGGCTAATAAATATTTGCAATATTTATAATCATTTAAGAAGTTATTATATACATTATTATCAACAAAATACTTATTATACTTTATGCATTGGAATTATCAAAATTGCAAGATATTCAAAATAAGTTTGACTGGCACCGACTCAGCCAAATTCATCCTTAACCTCTCTATAGAATTGTAAGAATCTCGTTAAAAACTTGCTATTCTACTTGCAACTTTTCCATGACAAATTTCGATTCTTTCTTAAAAACCATCACAGCTGTAACCTATATTTGCTGATCTTTTGCTCTTCACTGTGCGTAAATCCAGCATAAAATATTTGAATTAATATCCCAATATTTTTTTAATAGAAATTTTTTTTTGCTACTACTTTTAGAGGCCAGGTTTGGAAATTACAAAAAAAGTAAAAAAAAATCATTAAAAAAATATATTTATACACACTAAATTGATAAGAATTAGCTGCAATATAATATTTCTTTATATTAAAAGTATTTTTAATTGCGTGTGTTATTCTTTAATTAAAAAATCCCACGAAAGAAAGACATGTGAAAATTGGATAAAAACAATTTTTTTTTTAAAGTTTTTGGCAAGAATAATTTTAAATAAAAATTATCTTAAAATAACAATGTTGCAGATAAGTCGTCCGCAATGTGCATAGTTAATATGTACGTACGTACACACACTCATACACTCATGCATATACTAGTATGTATAAATGGTGAAGTGAAATAAACTGTCAATGTTCCAGAAGGAACGCGAACGACTATTTAGAGGATGAAATAATACAAGAATTTTCTAAAAATTCTGAACATAACAAAAAATACTTTGAATTATCATTTTACAGAAATAAAAAAAAAATAGTGTTAGATAAGCCATTTTTAACCATATTCCTATCGCCAGAAAACTAAACAAAGAATATTATTTTAAATATATATATGTATATATACATACATATTTTTCTTTTTTGAAATTTTGCTTAAATTTAACTCGGTATATTTTGTGGTGAAAATAAAATATCGAAACCTCAATATACCATGAATATTTAATTAAATACAATGGTCGGTCGGTCACTACAAAAAAAAATCATAATTCTTGACGATGTTTGTTAATAAAAAAAAAACAGTTTGTGGCATTTCAAAAATACTATGATTAAAAATATTTTAACACATTATAATTATATTTATATACACCAAATAAGCTACTGTATATTGCAATATATGCATGTATTTACTATATATTTCATGCTAGCACTGTAGCGCTGTGCTCAATGTAGCCAAATTGTCTGTGTAAATGTATGAAAATCGAATTGTTGGTGCAGAGAAATTTAAAGGGAAATCTAAAACGTATCGATGGAAGTTCAAGACAATAGTGAAATAGGAAGTCAGTAGTGCTTATTGGCAACGGATTGTAAAGACTAAGTTTTGACATTATTGAAAATATTTTTTTTTTCGTTCAAATAAACCAAACCAAAGCTTTACATATTTACTTAAGACTTTGATGTTGATGTAGTTGATCTGCTACAGGTACCCTCTGAAAGCAACCATTGTCATGGACTAAATGCTGTTTCCCCACTGCCCGTCACTTGAACATGCGTTCCAGTGTCACATGCGCCATATTTATACAGAATGGTCTCCCATGCAAACGTCTGATACCGCTGTACCAAAATTTGGCATAATTTTTCATACAATATACAAGGTTTAATCTTTTCTATTTTTGTATTATTCGTAAAAAAGTCCGACGGCTAACTGTATAAGAAAATAAAATAAAAATGAAAAAAAGCGCGTTTTCTAGGAGTTTGTTGCAGTTTCACATTTCAACGATTGTTCAGGAAACATGTTGCACAGTGAGGCACTTACTGTCTCCTGTAGTAAATTGTTATCTTTTTTCTATAAAAAGAAATAATATATAGGCAAAGTAGATACAAACTTAAAGTATCAAATTAAACATTTAATATAATTAGAAATTTTTTAATACATATAAATCTCTATTAGTTGAGATCGATTTGAATAAATTTCAAACAAAGACCGGCAGCTGCTGTGGTAATTTAATATTTCTAAATATATTTGTTAATAGCTGGGCTATTGCTAGCATGATTTCACTTAAATATTTTTGTGTTTTTAAATAATTTCTAAATTATTTTCTACGTAAATAAAAGTTTATGGCAAAATACTCATGAAAATCCATTATTTTGGAAATCTGTATAATTTTTTTTATTTAATATGCAAAGTAAGAACATAAATGTTAAAGTAAATAAATTCTATTGCAACAAGTTAAACTTAATAAAACTATTGTAGACACAATTATAAGTCTTTTGTAGAAATACCTTTAAAATCAGTAAATAAGTTATTTAAAGAAAATTTCTCTTTTGCAATAATTAGCATTTTCCATGACCCTAAAAACTTACAAATTTAAAAAAAGATTACAATAAATATATATAAAAAAAAGTCATCAGCTCTAAATTATTAAATCAATAAATACCATAAAATTTTCAATGAAACTGCTGTCTAAAACTGATGAATGAAGATGAAATCCATCAAACGAGTAGAGAAAATGTTTCATTCCAATAATAATGTCAGCAACAAACAAAATGTACATATGTATATACATACATATGTATTGTGAATGTATGGATTATGTACGGACAGATATGTGTATAAAGATATTAATTAACCACAAAAGTCTGCATGAAAATGTCTATGGCGTTTATCTCAAAAAAATACGAAAAACATCAAAGAGACATCAATAAATCAAGGCTGGTAGGAAATACAGTAAATACTTCAATAGCTGAATGAACACGGCTTAAATTTCTTCAACCTCCTCTCCTTTCATATTTCCCTTTTTTGAATTTTGCAATATACATACATACATATGTATGTGTACACTTAAAGTATTACTTAATCAAGCTTGAGTTCTATTTTTTATTTAATAAATAATATACATACGTAGGTAATATACATATGTACGTACATATATTTCAAGAATTTACTTCTTTGTGTAGCCTGTTCAGGATTAGGAGTATAGCCATGTATGTATGGATGGATTTGAAGAAATTTTCTTTTATGTATTTCTACACTCATGTGTGTGCAAATGTTATTATAAAACGTTAATTTTAAATTTCTTAATAATTTTATATTCTTAAATTTATTAAAATAATTTAATTAAGTAAGTTTATTAAAATACATGCACCTATACGGAATCCTGAAGAAGCCGCAAAGATGAGATGAGCAACAACTGTACGTGTAGGCATTAAATAAGAACAATTAACTATCCGGTGATTAGCATGTAGAAAGAACTGCTGCTAAGTTGAAGCAGTTTTTCTTACTTTTAGTAGAAAAACGCCAAAAAATTTATTTACCATTAAGGCGGAACTGCCCTTGAAACGATCGGCAACTATAGTGATTTAAGCCGTATCCACATTTGACTACAACAGTATATCACTATATCATTACAAAATAAGTAAAAAAGTTGTACATTCCGAAGGTTTCTATAAAATCATACATAAATAGTAATTTGTAATCTTAAATTATTTTGTATTGATAAAGAGACAAAGAAAAGAAATAACTTTTAAAGAAATTAATTAAAAATAAACTTACTAAGAGTTTCCCACATACATAGAATATATACATCCAACAATGGCATGCAAATGACTGCCAAAAACTCTGGCACATACTCATAAACTTGAAAAAATATTACCCATAAAACGAATGTTATAAAAAAAAATAACAAAAACAACTGTTTAGCACATGAGAAAAAATAAACAAGAAATCAGATAAAAATCTTTTAACTGTAAACAGCAATAGGAATGAAAGAAAAACACCAACCAACATACACACACGCCCCATTGTCAATTTAAGCTGTTAACAAAAAAAAAACAAGTTATCTACAACAACAGCCACCCAGAAATAAACACACACTCGTCGCCACAGTATTAAAAAATAAAAAAATTCAATGTGAGTAACCAATCACAATAAAGCGCACTGCTGTTAACAAAAAACTCTTAAACAAACATGAAGTATTTGTTGCAAATTGTTTTTGTAATCGGTAAAACGAGTTCTCTGATTGGACGCAGAAGAGTAGCAGTGCAGTGTTAATAATAAGATTAAGGTTGACTGAACGCGCCTATTTTGTTTTGCGAGCAGGAAGATGTGTGTGTGTTATTTTAGATTTATAAGAGAGTTTATTTTGAAGAGAATTTACAGTTAGAAAAGAGGCATTTGTTGGTTTAAATTTAAAAAGGCCTATAGGAATTCTCGTAAAGAAATTATTCTTTGAAAGTTTGTAATTGAATTATTGGACTCACTGTTTTAATTAATAGTAAATAACAAAGAAGAAGAAAACCTTGACTTATACTTACTTGTAATACCAAAAACATTTTAAGAAAACCGTTTCCATCGTAATGAATTTTTGTACTGAGCAAAATAAAATTCTTAATTTTTATTTATTGGACGCCACAAGGTAAAAAAGATTGCTTTACTTTTGGGACGTGAAAACTTTTAATTTTTGTTAGCCAAAAATATTTACAGCCGTAGGCCTCCATAGGCGAGAAAATAATGCGTAATGTACTAAATCGGAGGTCGCTGGTCCAAGCTTGTTTTCCTGCAGTCAAGTCGAAAGCTTTGTGTTACCGTCGTCAACATAGGATTAGTAATTTAATTCAGTAATGTAATCCTAAGTACCGGTAATTACGGCAACGCATTGCTTATATCTTATATATCTAAAAAAAATATATTATATATACTATAGCCGAAAATTAATCTACACATTATTATTTTTTTGGAGTTTGAAGTTGAGACGGTCGGAAGTTGCGCAGCTAAAAATATTAAAAGTTAAAGCCTCACTTTCATTTAAATATTGTTATTATTATTATTATTATTTTCTTATTGCATAAAACATAACTGAGTTCGGTTAAAATAATATTTTCACGGTTGTTAACACTTTGCTTTAAATATTAAGCTTAAAAAAAAGGAATAAAAATAAAACAAGTGTACAGAGGATGTGAGAATTTAAAAAAAAAAATAGTGAAGGCATAATAATACAATTCAGTGTAATCAAAATTATTTTATACTTTTTATAAATTCTATACATTTAGCCATTCCTTTTGTGATGCAAAATTTAGGAGTCATAACTACGGGTTTTGTCACTATTACAGGATTTTAAAAAAAATGGTACCGTTTTCTTATAAATAAGCTGAATTTTAATTTATTATAAAATTTTTTGACGCTTGCTTAAAGGAGTTTTTAATCTCGCTTTCTTTTCTAACATTAAAATATTGCCCTGTGAAAAGGTGAATTTTTCAAATGTTTTAGATGCGCTTTAAAAATTCTTTTATTATTTTATGAGAAGGGAACACAAATTAGAAAAAAAAGGTTGCGCTCTTTTTAATGTTACAAAATATATAAAAGAAATAATGTTCAGTTGCCAGATTGTTAATTCATCTGCTTGAGAAACTGATTTTTTTATTTTAATATCTCATATAATTAGTAAACCATATTGTTGTCTTTTGTTTTTTTATACGATACAAGGAAATGAATTGTTAAAATCTACTTTTCAGAACTTTCTGACTCAAAATTTTTTGGTTTTTTGAACATTGTCTGGTAACGCTATGTAAATACAATACCAATCTGTACGGTACAAATAGTGCAATACCTTTAGATCTACTTTTCAGAACTTTGACTCAAGACGATTTTTGTAAACATTGTCTGGTAACGCTATGTAAATACATATAATGCCAATCTGTATGGGGCAAATAGTGCAATACCTTTCGCCCTCGGTAAGGGTCACATTTTTGCAATAGAATACGCAACCATTGTTGAGAAAATATTTTTGAGAAAAAAATACAAAATTCACTTTTTGTGCAAAATATTGCATTTTTTTTTGTAGGAAAGAAATAAAGTTAAATAAGTTAAATAAAATTTCTATATCTCACAAAATTTACATTCTATTGCTTTTTCAAAGTTATTGCGTGTTAAAGAATTTTTGCAAATTTGGACACAAAATTTTCTTTGAAAATATTACTTCTAGCATCACTGCTCCCTGCACACACTATTTATGTAATTATGGGAACATGACACATTTTCTGGGAGAGATGTGTATAGTGGAATTCACTTTCAAAATGTTCTGAAATTCCTAAAGGGTTTCTCCATACACAGTCGATATTGTCATTACCCACAACATTCATTTTATATATTAACCGTTATTTACTAAGAGAGCCAAGAGTGCCATGTATGAATTCATTTTTTAAGAGTGCACAGAGCCAAAGCATTAAAGAGCATACAAATTTTTGGAGTATAAATGTTTTTTGTTGTTGGTATTCTATTTTTTAATAAAGTTCTTATCATGGTTAACTTGAAATGTTTGTTAATTTTGTAGGCTATAGCAACAATTGTTTGAAAATTATTACAATGAACACATGCACGAGTATGTGAGCATGTGTGTTTACTTGATGCTGTGTAAGTACAATGGAATTGTTCTCAAATTGTACGTTTTTGTTTTTGGTGTAGGGTTTGTGACGTAAAACTATTTGTATTTGTGTTTGTATATTTTTATTCATAATTTTTTTTGCACTCAGTGGCTCAGTTCGCTTCAGATTTTGTATCGAGTTTGTTGGTTAATGGTTAAACCGATGCTGGTGGCCAGGTTAAGTGCTAGTAATACTTTGATAAGGCGCGCGTGAGCACTTGTTTTTAAAGCGGAGAGAATAAATCGATAACTGGAATAATAAAATATTTTTATTTAAAAAAAAAAATACTAATTAATAAATTAAAATAATTTATAAAAAAAGATGAGCTTAAAAGCATTTCAATAAAAAAAAACGAGAATTTAAAATTTCTTTCTATTAAATGGGAATTTTTTTTATGTATAAAGTCTAGGATTTAAATGCCGGAAGCGTGTTATGTTTTTGTAAATAAGTTTAAGAAAAAAGAATATGTTAAAATAATAAACAAATTCGATCAAGCTTTCCCAGGAATAGATTTATTTGCTTTCTCTTAGAAATTAGCATAGACTTTTCTAAATTTGGAACGAAAGCGATGTGTTTGCTTAAGATAGTTAATGGTTTTAATAAACAGAAAATTATTTGATTATTAAAAAAAAAATAATAATTATTTAAAAACAAAAGTTAATAAAAAAAGTTATCAAAAAAAAATTACCAAAAACAAATTGTTGACATACAACAACGTGAATGAATGAATTAATTCATCCTAAAATCGAACCGGTCGCTGTTGTGTTTTAAAACTTAAATACCTTTAAAAAGAAATAAGAAAACGAAAGCCGAATTTAATATTCACCTAATTTCTGCGAACTCATTAAAATACGCGCTAAGCTTCGCACGAACGCACACAGTCAAACACACACTAAGTTCGATTTTAATACTTACTAAAAACAACAACAATAAGCGAAAGATTTTTTAATAAAAACTCGCTACAATAACAACGTGTTTTTAATTTTAAAGTGTAATCGGAACTAAAAGAAGTCTTTACATTTAAATGAGTCACTAAAAATTTAATTCATATTAAAACCAACACAAACAAGCAAGATAATATATTTTTAAAAAAAGGCAAAAGCAACTAAATAAAATTTGGATACACTTTTCATCTTCTATAGTTAAAAATTTGTATAACCAACCGTCAAAATAGCTCCTAAAAGTTTTCCAACCCAGCGAATGCATTTAACCTCTACAACCGTAAATAATCTACAGTATACCGACTCATCGTTAAATTCTACAGCGCATTTAATAAATTCTTCATTGGTGGGTGGTAGCATCACCACCACTGGTGCTACCACCACTTATGCGCCCACAGTCTCACACAACTGCACTACAGCGGCATCTCCACCTCTATTATCGCCGGCATCTTTGCCAATATTAACAACTACTGCCACCGCCAATATGGTGATTTCTTCGCTACCTCCCGCTTCAACAGTTCACCATCATCATTTGCATTCCCACCAGCACGCCTCTCATCCACATACCTTATCGCATCATCAACAGTGGAATACGGAGGGAGTAAGCATGGCTTCGGACACAATAGCGGTCAGTAGTTCAGCTAGTATTGGCAGTAATTCCCCAAATGGCGGGGCAAGCAATGGTACAGCAAATAGCAATAGCAGTACAAACAACAACGTTAACGGTGGCAACAATAACAACAATAACAATACTGCAAGTAACAATAACAATACTATGCACCAGGACCTAGCCTGGCTAGAACGTTCTATTATACAAGCCCAACAACAGTTTCCAAATGAATTGGGTAAGTATGTAATTTAAAGAAAACGATTCAATTCGCAATCGCTCTTCTGTAATCACTAGAAGATAATCTTTTAGCAACCTCGAATATAGAAATTCTGAAGCCAATACGTATCGTAAATTATTAATAAATTTATGTAAATTCTAAAAGCCATGAAAAATTTAGCTGTGTAAAGGATTTTTTTTGACAAGGACTCGAGTGGCTTTCACTTTAATCAGCAAAGAAAAAATTTTTTGCATCATTTTTGTATGATGGTGCGGCTTCAGCAACGCCATTTTCATGCGATTTTTTTAAAATAGGAAGGGAGTCAAATTAGATTTTCGTGTGAAGTAATAGTACTACAGTGTAGGATAGTGAAGCCAAAATTTCGATTTTTTATTTTGAAAATTTACTAAAATATTTGTGAGCATTTTCATCCGTTGGCAGAGTTGCCATATTTTTTTATATATATAAACTGTATTATTCATATTTTTATATCAACGAAAAAAAGAAAAACCTCAAATACATTTTAAATACACACAAATTCTTATAACTGGAAATACATTTCCTTTTCCCCTTTTCGATTAATATCCCACTATTTGAGAACTAGGAGTATAACACAACATTTTGACAGGTTTTTTATATAAAATATTTTATTTTTTGTGCATTAAGGATGTGCGAACTGCCTATTTCCTAGACATCGAAGAAAGTATATTATACCTTGCAGTATTAACAATATATGGACAAACTTGTCCTTGGGAAAATATGGTTACAAAAGACGTTACTAATTCATTAATGGTGCATATATCTGAGCAAACAACATGCAATGTAAAATATTAAGAAATCCTTTTAATTACATCAGGCCACAGTTTGTTGCACATGAGAGAACAAGCAGCTAAGGAGTAACAAATATTTAAAAAATAATTATAACACACACTGTATTAACAATGTTTTTTTTTTTTTGTATATCGTCATGTATCAGCAATTTTTGAGATGGACTGTTTATATGTGATAACAAAAAATTTTCTTCCTATTACAGGAAAGCATTAAACAAATTCGTCTCAGCAGGCTACTCAAATACACAAATTCATATGCCAGTGGCTCTTTTTGAAACCCTGTAGCCAGCTAATAATTATATTGAAAGGCACAATAAGAGGCAGTTGTCTGGAAAAATGGTCATTTAGAAAAATAAAATAATTTATTTAAAAAATACTTACAAGATTTGCCTACTTCATAGTATTGTCGCTTAAAAAAATGGAAATTAGCATTAGATGGGCTGAGCTACAACAGTGCTTGTGTAGCCAAGTAGCCATATAGACGTGAAAATAATTATGTCGTCTGCAGACTTGTATTGTATTTTTGACAGGTTGAGGTCGATGCACTGCTGTGGCATAAGAAACCTAAATTATATTTAAGATTGACACTGATTTTTTTCGTTGGTCTTAAGTGAAAACCACTTCAATGTATATTCAGTTCATACACTGAAAACACTAAAAACTTGCATTGTAAAAAAAAAATGCAAGTTAGGGCCTTTTTAAGAAAGTAACTGATTTTAATGAAATTTTAACAATAAATAAGTGCAAAACGATTTACTAAACATTCACCAAACCAGAAATGTTACTCAAAATACTTTTCATTGAATGCATGAAGGCGATAATTGTCATTGACGCCTTCTAAAGATTTTCACCTTCAGTCTGGCGTATTATTAAGTTGCAGGTTCTCATGATCATATTGTACGTGCCTTTAAATTAGGAGTTGCACTCATTTTATTGAAACGTTACTCCAAATATTGAATTCAATATTTGTTAACATGAAATTTATCCTTGAATGAAAGCTTTATCCTTTATTTTAGCAGACAGAGTGTGTGAACGAGCTGTTTTTTTTTTTAATAAAGAACGTGTCAGTTATTTTTTCCCCTGCACAAGAAACCTTATTTAGATTTAAGATTGACACTGATTTCATGGCATGCGTTGGTTTTTAATTACATTTTGCTGACTTGAACGAATATTTCTTCAAAACAGTGTATTTTTATTAACCCTAATTCTTAATTTTTTTTACTGTTTTTTTTTTTTTTTTTTTTTTTTTTTTTTGAGAAAAAATTGCAAATAAAAATTTTGTTTTAATCTGTATTAACTTTAAAGGTGTTTGGCCATCAATATGAATAATTGTATTATTGGAGACGTTGTCCAAATACTTAAATGGTTTCCAAATAGAGATCACAGAAAAAACTGGCAGCAGAAATCGCTCAAAAAAAAAAAAAAAAACGGTATCTGAAATGCCAAATAACGTAACAGTTGTGCCCATATAATTGCGGGGGTCGAAAAAAAGTGTGGGAAAAAGGAACAAATAATTTATTCAAAGGCTGATGGATTCTGATTTATATATATTTTTAAAGGAATCATGTACTTGATTACACGTTATTTTGTATTTTGATTACAACTTGATATATTTTTGATAGTGAGAATAAAACGGATATTGGAATTTACCGGAGTATATTCATTGTATATTATTGAGTGCATGTAGTTTAGTCAAAAAAAGTGATCCATTTCAACAATTTATGTTTTTTTTATTTCGGGATGTTCGTTAGAGAGGAAGTAAGTAAGGCAGTGAAAAATTATCGACGGCGAAAGCTGTGTAAAGAATACACTTCAAATTTGGCTGTAAGTTGAACTTAATGAAGCATTTTTGCACTAATCAATCGAGAATTGCAAAATATGTAATTGTGGAAAAATGCAATAAAAATAGTTTTTTTTTTATCAATGCTGGCTGACCTTTTTCCTTTTTCTTTTCACTTTAAATAATTGAGATTAAATAATATGTATCTTTACATGATAACTCCTTCCATGAGCGATTCTAGAGCAGATACATTCACCATTTGTTTTGGAAACTCATTGAAGCATTTTGAATATGATTAGATCAGTATGAACTATAAACTAAGGCAAATTCACTTTACTATAGGTATACTGCTCCTATACATCATTGTGGGGACCCTCTAAAAGTTTAGAGTCTATGTATATTCATGAAAGAAACGTCGAAAATGTTTGACTCCACAGTTCAAGGTGAAAAATGCAAACGAAATGAAAGTGAGCTCATGGCAAAACCATGGCTCTGATATATAAATGTTGCAAAGTGGACAGCACATACTCCAAATAGAAAAATAGGGTTCATATCGGAGGTAAAAAATTGGTATACTTTGGTTTAAAGCACATTGTCCAGACATCAGTGTACCTGCTCTAGAATAAAAACAATAGAATTCGGACTTTGATCTTTTCCATTTCTGATAAATTCGATATACATACTTAGTGTACATGAGAATACGGTGTACTCTCTGGGGCCAAAGTTTGTACTTTGTTTGTTCCCAAGGCGATAAGTTACGATTGAGGGCTGAGATATATGTATATACGCCTATTTGAACGCGCGAGTGCTTCTTTAATGTGATTTGTAAAGCGCAACTAACTTGATTAAAAATCATATATTTTTATTTTGCAGTACGTACCAGCAATCCATATTTTCTGTGCTCAGCTTTACCCACCCACTGGCGTTCGAATAAAACCCTGCCTATTGCATTCAAAGTGGTGGCATTGGTGGATGTGTGTGATGGCACCAACGTGTACATACGGGCAGGAAATGATGAAAACTGTTGTGCGGAATTGCGCAATGAAAAGGCAACCATGAAAGATCAAGTGGCCAAATTTAATGATCTTAGATTTGTGGGACGTAGCGGTAGAGGTGAGTTGTATGCAATAATACAAATTGAGATTAACCAAAAGTTGTTGATGAATGAAAATTTGCTTCCCATTAATGCTTGTGCGCAGCATGAGTAAATTGTATGAATACTGGTATTGATCTCACATCAATTGTACGTTTTCCTTTGAATTTGTTTACCTTTTTCATTGTGGAAGTCTTGTTCACTTCAGAAGTTCACTCACAGAAGTCGTCACATTAACCCTGCCTGTTTATGGCCTTAGGTCAACATGCAAGCATGTCCATGCCCGGTACCCAAGCTTCATGATCAAGTTCAATGCTTCCAGAAAATATTTTTGTGGATTTGTCTGTCCGCTTGGGTATTAAACACCAACTGACATCTTTTAACGGCATGCAAATTGGATATTTCCCCCCTTCTCACTATCACTATCACTCTCCTTTCATTTTTATTTTTATTTTTATTTTAGTCGTTAATACTGACATGATCCATAATATCATCTCATTAATTTTAAAGCGTGTAAAACAAAAAGGACTTGCACACATTGCTGGCACTTTGCTCATACACTTTTGTATTCGAGAAGCGAAAGAACGTGATCATTTGTTAGACTTTTGATCATTCCCTTAAAGTGTATTCTTTATACTATACGAGTACGCACGAGCATTTCATATTATGTTCACTTTTAGCACGCAATTTTAATCATTATTTTAAATTCTTTATAGAAATTTATATTTGGCGTTTAATCGATTTGAAAGCAGTTCATGTTTGTCAAGCTGAGGGCTCTACTTAGTTCTGCCTTTTGATCTCTAAGCCATGACGAGCGGGATCATGCCAATATTTCCTCATTATAGCCAAATTTAATTGCTCTCCTTCGTTTCTGTCTGCCAATTAACTATGAAATTAAGAAACAGATACATATCCTTTACTTGCACTTTTCTTTCCTGCTACGTGCAGTTGTAATTTGAAAATATTATAAATATTTTTGAAGCATATGACATCGCATGTCATTTCTTGACTTGCTTACAACATGTGTTGCACGTTGTTGTCTTTTAAAACTTAAAAAAAATATTTTTTAAGCAAAAAAAAAAAATAATAAGAAAATTTTAAATTATTCTTTGAAGTTGTTAAGAGTTAATTGCTTTACCTTTTTGTACGTTACATTAAACTCAATAAGTGATAAATATGTAGATCAAAGTCAAATAGATCACTTTTATAGCTCTGTTACCCAAGATATCCTAAAGAATTTGGGTTTTCCTTCAAACTTTATTGCCAATTTGTATGAAAGCCTGTGATTAGTCTTTTCAATGGCTAAAGAACTGATCTGTAATAAGTTATAGACTGGAAGAGGAGAGAAAAAATTTCTTCTTTAAGTAATAGAAAACACTTAAAGCGGAAAAAGTACTTTTAGGAATGTACTAAACACCGAAAGGTATGCAATGGATATTTTATACATTAAGCAATAATGTCTGCATTACACGGATGGAGGGTAATAATTCTCGTTTAGATGGCTTTTTTATGTCTACACAAATTGTTTTTTTTTCAGAAAGGCGAGACAATTCCATTCCAAATAATATATTTTAAAATTGACTTTAATCTGAAGACTGCATTACACTATAGGAAAAGATATCTTGACATTCTGATGCAAACAGCACATTTTAAATTTGCAAAAAGCAACAATTAGTCTGATATGTATGCATAGTTATTGGAAAAGTATTTGGCAGCTAAATTTTTTATTTTATTATTTTTCCGAAAATATTTCCAAAGAACAGAATTTTTATTTCTTTCAGATTTTTTTCTTTCCTTTTTTTTGTTAATTTTCTTTTTTTTTCGTCCTCCGATTCATTGCAGTGCTCTTCATAACATTAAATTTAATTCTTTGTTCTATTTCTATTTATATAGTTCTATTTCTAATTATTAGAAAAAATAAAATTTAAACCACTCGTTTGTTTGGTCGATTACATTGAAAAAATAAAAACAAACCCCTAATGAAAAGCTGAAACACACGTACGTCTTTATTCAATAGCAAAAGAAATCCTTCATTAGTTTAAAAAGATTGGAAACTTACAACATCTCTTTTATCCGTCGACACACATCTCCCCTTCATTAAAAAAAAAAATAAAAACTTTATTTTCATAACTTGATTTATCTACTCTTGTGATGATTTTCATTGTTTAAACTGGTTAATGATCTTTTAACTCTTTTTTCATTTTCGTTTCAACTCTTTTCGGCTGTAATAAATCCCATTGTGTTGGCCTTTTTTGGGTTCAATTTCTACTTCAAAGTACATTTACGTGGAGGATTTTAATCTTTCTAAGTCTACTCGTATTGCCAAGAGTCGATTATAGAAAATTATACAAAATAATGATCGCAATGTTTTATCTGTGAACATCATTTGTGGTACTTGTGTGTGTTAAATGAAGTCATTAAAAAATCATATTTTTCAAAAATTCTTGTTAATAAACGAAAATATATTTTTGTTATTTTGAAAGCGGCTACAAATTGTTTTGCTCCAGTTTCTTTATTCCACTTTTTCTAGATCGAATTCTTAACATTTTTTTTTTAATGCCTCATGTTACTTGATTAATTTTATTAATCATTTTTGCTTTCTTATACTAACCGTTTATTATTATTATTACCTTCTACGAAACAAGTTTATGAAAAGTTTCTTACAATATTTTTAAATAAACTTATAACCTGCTTAAAAAATTGCTTAAATAAAATATGAATAAAAAAAAATCCACGTGGAAACATTTTGGAAAAGATACTCGTATTTCAGCAAATAATATTCCTTAAAAACTTTATTAGCAATATGTGTTATCAGGGATTTTATAACATGCAAATTAAAATTATATTATGAGTATGAAAAAAAGTTGCAAGCACAAGTACGGTATCAAATTGCTGTATCGAAGTAATTCTCGCTTAGTTCTTTAAGATTTTATTATACATATATATGAGTTTGAAAGAAAAGGCTTCTCATAAGCTATTTTTTCTGGTTCCAAAAAAATATTTTTATTGATGACGGATGTTTATCTAGTTAAGAAGGAGCATTTCTATTAAAAAAAAAAAAAAAAATAAGAAAGAAAAAAAAATAAGAAAAAAAATAAGAAAGAAAAAAAAATAGAAAGTTTTTTATTTTATTTTTTATATTAAGTGCAACATGAGAAAAAAATTTCATTTTTATTTAAATATTAAGAAATATTTTTGAAAGAGTTCGTTTGATTCTTTTTCTATACAAATTACTTTTTAAGTTCATTAAATTTAATTTTTCAATTAAATTATCTATTTAAATATAATATTTTTTTAAAACGCCAATATCATTTTTTTTCTTAATTTTTGTCTGAAAGATTGAAATGTCACGTTTGTCACCTGAAAATGTTACACAATCAAACAGCTTGAGCGTTAATATGTTTGTGGAAATTTAGAAATGTTTATGGATCAGAAAAGACGTTGATTTTAATAAATACAACACTGTGCTTGTTTACAAAATGAACATTTAAACATATTTAGAAAATAGTGGCACTTGTTTAAATATTTTAAGTAATTTTTGTTGGAAGTCTTCAAGAAATGTTGAACCAAAAAAAAAACAATTAATTGAATCTTCTTGTGAAAGTGAAATGTTTTAATTTTTAGAAAATAAGTGCGCAAACGGGCGCAGTTGCCATGCAGCTTAATTGGTTGCAAAAATAGAAATATTATTATTTATGATTGTTTAAACATTGAAACTTAAGCGAAAGCAGTTCAGAAGTGACTTGTGGCTCCTTCATGTGTAGAAAGTTTCGTATTTAATTGTAAGGAATAACTTTTAGTAAACAATAAAATCATTAAATTCTACATCGTATCCAAATCAAAAAAAAGGTAATTATTTTTTTTTTAAAGTATTTCCTTCCATTTCAAAACAGTTTTAATTTTTTACTGGAGTCAGAGCAAGTTTGTGGTTAATTCTTAGTTTTGAAATAAAACTGAGGTTAAAAACCACGCAGGAAGATACCTAAAAGGGTAAGAGACGGACCCCAATGTATTAGCCCGCAATATCCTAAACGATAGGGCCTATACAAGTTTGAGTAGGACGGACATTATTGCCGTTAGCCAAAACTAAATAGGCCAAAAGATACAAAAAAAAAATAGAGGTAATCAGTTCAGCAATCAGTCCAGCAATGGCTGGGCATAACACACATATATTTTTTTTTAATTAAGATTTGAATAAATATTGTCAATTCAATTTAATATTTTGAAGATACTATAAAAAAGTATTGAAAATAAAAGTTTTGTGTTGTTTTGAAATCGTTCGGTTGCCAGAATTCGATTAAATTCATGAATAATATTCCCTGTTCCAAAAGCAAATCAATAAAAACATATTATTATTAGTTTATGATTTAAATTTGATTAGTTTTTATTCATTCATGAACATTAAAAAATCAATTACAATCATGCCCCCCTATTTTTATAGCAAATTAACTATTCACGGGGAGGAACAGCCATTAAACGGTTCATTACAACGGGGACTGCTTTCGATCTCAGTGGGCAGCTTTTACAAATTATTTTTTAGCAAAATCTAGCAGTACAAATGCTTAAATAAAATAAATTAAAACAAAACAAAATAAAATCATAATGGCCGTATTTCTAATAACTTAATCCAAAAAAGAGCCGAAGTATTTGATTGAAGTGACATGTAATCAAGCGCGACAGAGCAGAAAAAAAGCACAACAACGCAGTGAAAATATTCGCATTTTTTTATAAATTTTCTTTTGAAAGTGAATTTTAATGCTTTTTTAAATTAAATTATAATTGAATAAAATACACTTTTTTCAAGACACCATTATTTATTTATAAATCCTTATTGAAACCCAATATTTCTTAAAGAGGGAATTGAGCATGAAGCAATATGGGTCATACTCGTATCAGCATCAAAAAAGCAAAGAAACACATAAACTAAAGAGGCTACTAAAAGCAAGGAAGTTGAAAATTATATTAAATGTTTATTTAAATCAGAAATGCGTGCTTTTAAAAAGCTTCACGGTATGACAAAATGGTTTAAAAAGAGTGTAACTTTGCAGGATGCGATGTAGTACAAGCAGTCGGCATATTTTACTAGGAGATTAAAACTCAAATAAGGAAAAGACGTTTAAATTGAATATTTAAACGATATAAAGCCGTTTACTTAGTAAATTTTAAAACGTGAATATAAGACAGTACATGCGAGCTTTGCAGCTCTAAAAGAACGTTTACAAAAGTGTACATTGTTTACTTTACTTTTCGCGAGAAAAGTTTACATTTACATAACAATTAGCGGTGGGTCTGGGTTCTAAATTTAGATACCGAACTTCTCAAATACAAAGGCTTCTGGTGTAACAAATCAAAAATGAAATCTTATTAATTTAATTATGAATTTTTAATTTCATTTTTTTTTTTGCCAGTTTAAGGCAAAAATGCTTCCTTGGCGCTGAGACTGTATAAAAAATTGTATAATATAAAAAAATCCTAAAGGCTGCATCGCTCAGTTTTCCTCTCTCATGCAGATTTGTGCTTCTTAAATCAGTACGAACACCAAATAATCTGAAGGACTTTATCCCAAAACCTTTGAACTTATAAGGACAAAAGATGCCGTGGTCGTAGAGCTAGACTGGTTTGTAGCAATATAAAAATAATGCCCCCAATATTGCTTTATCTGAAAGTGAAATTTATAAAATTATGTCTACTCTTTTCTTTTCATTGCGTGTGTCTTTTCCGAGAGTGTATTTTCAAGCCAAGCCCATTTAAAATGCAGAATTTTCATTCACAGTATTGAGCGCAAGCCATTCTTTTTAGCAATAAAAACAAGCGACATTTTGTTTTATGCTTTTAACGCAACTTTTTCCAGCAATCGTTGAAATTCTGTTTACTCTTTTTTATTTCTTTAGCATTTATTTTTTTGCTATCAATTGGGACAAAACAAACAAATGAAAAATAAAAGTTGTTTTCTTTTGTTTTTTTGTTTTTTCTTCTTTTTTTGTTTTGTTTTTATTTTGTGGGTTGGGTTTAACTTTGCCACTTCTTGTTATTTTTGGCTTAAACTCAAGCATGAAGCTGTCTGTGTGTGTATATGTTTGTGTGCGCACAAATATTTTATATTATAAATGGTTGGTAAAACCGCCAGACCAGCAAACCAAAAATGTTACATTTACTGCAGTTCTACTAAAAGAATAAAGGAAAACCATCATCTACACCCACTTCATTTGTGGCCGGGGAAAAAATAAAACATAATACAGTTCTGCTAAATAAGCTCTTAAGAGAACGAGGGTGGGTTTGTACAGAGCAAAATTGAGAGCAAGCGTAGTAGTAGTAAATATTATATACTGGTTCGTATGGAGCCAACAAATCCAATGATATCGACCAACTTAACCACAAAAACTTTGACAACAGAAAAATATGTACGTACGGGTATTTATAAAAAATGGAATGAGTATGAGGACAATATTGACGCATGTTGCCCACACCAGCAGCACTTCCAACTACGATGCACATAAAGTACGTAATTATATTTACCTATGGATGCGTTTGGATAATGATGGCGGTTAATAAGGATGTAGGATGTCCTCGACACAAGAAAAACGAAATGATCAATATTTATTTGGTGAAAAGTTTAAATAATTCCTGAAGGTGCTGCATTGGTTTCTTCGTACGCACGATAAAAGGATTCATTATCCTTTGCAGATGATGTAAGAAATATTTACAAATACAGCATGGGAATGTCTTTATTGAGGAGAATTGAACAAAAACAAATTTCGATAGATATAAAAATAATATAAATATATAATATATAAATTAATTTTTTTTTTAATTCTGGCTTGGTATTCTATCACAGCTGTTGTCGCAAAGAAAATAATCATTTTTAATTTGGGTTAATACGTCTTGATGTGCAAACATATTTTGAAATAAAAAATTAATATTTTTAATATTAATAATAAATAATTAGTAGAAATAATTAGAAGTGAAAAAAATTATAATTTTTATTCTCCAAATTTCTCCAGTTCTAAAAGGGTGAATTTAACAGTACAAACAAGGCCTCGAAATAATATAAAATGCCTTAAATTAGACCAATCGTTCTATGCCTTACGTAAGTCAGACCAAACATTCGAAATTCCAAATTGTATAATTATAAATTTCCTTCAACTAACAACAAATTCTTTTAGAGTCCTTTTCAAAAGATTTTAAAAAAGACACAGTTTATATATAAATTAATACTTTTAATAGCCTTCATTTGGGTTTCCTTTATTGCAGCAGTGTGCGTGTGTGTGGCTGTGTGACATTGACAATGTAATTTTGCTGTTTGTCAAACGTTATGCTGTTAATGTGCACGTGATTGTGTGGTCTTGCTTGTACACTTTTTATTTCCTGTTTATCCTTAATTTATGGAAAACAGGATATGCATAAAAAGTCAAGTGAGAGAGAGAGAGAGAGAGAGAGTTAGAAGAGGAGGTTTTCCCACGCATTTAGGTGTTTGAGTACGTTTGGCTGTGAAATTGTTTGCAATTGCAGCATTTCGAATGCCAGTCAATAAATATTTTTATGCACATTAACAATGGTTAGCAGTTTATTCCAGTTAACTCTGCCGTTAATAATGTTAACATATTTTCAAATTAAGCGGCAAAGTAGCTTCTGGCCACAATTATTTGTTTACGATTTTAAAATATATTTATAATCACAAAATTTTGGGTTTTCAAAGCATTTCATATTAATTTGGCTTTTCACATGGTCACCTGGAAGGTTTTCTTGCTGTAAACAAAATTATGATTTAACATAAATATTTCTTCAATATTTCGTTTAAGAAAAAATATTAAAAATCTAACAGAACTTAAGAGATTCTAAGCTTTTTGCAGAAAAAGATTTTCAAATTAATTTTTGACAGCGTTTTTGTAGGAAAAAGAAAACCAGTGCACAACTTCCCTTATCATGCAAAATGTCAAGTTCAAAAGCAGCTCATAAACAAAATTGACGCCTTTAAATAAAAAATGTGTCTTAAAAATGATTAAAAGCGTTGATGTTCATGCGCCAAGACTACTGTCTTAGCAAATTAGACTTTCGTTAAAGAGTGCTTTGCTGGGGAAACATCAAAAGGCCGCCTGCCGTTTATGGCGCGTGTTACGATCATTTAAAATTAATTTGAACTCTCGTAAAATCAACAGAACCAAAAAAAAAAAAAAAAAAAAATTGGAGTCAAATTTTATTATCTTAAAGACAGATTGCCATATTTTAAATAATTTATGGCCAAAGCAGTTCATACAATATAATATGAAAGAAGTACAGTAGAACTTCTAAACAACCGGCGGCACTTGCTACACGATCTAAATTAAGCTTTAAATTATGAAATATCAAGAAAAGAGCTGATGTCCTTTAAAATTTCTTTAGTACCTATTTGGGAAATTCCGGTCAATACACCTTCAAATTTTTATTTATTTCAATTTTTACTCGATTTCAGTACGAACATACTCGTACAGCCGTCAATGACAGTAATATTTATGGGCCGATATCGCATTGACTAATTCGAAGTTTGTCAGTGGGATGCAGAAGAAAAAGTTATTCGTATGTGCTCACATTGTGAAATTTGTTCTTAAGAATCATTTTTTTCTGAATTTTAAGGAAAATTAATTCCTCAAAAGAAAAACACTCTAGAAGAACTCAAATGGCCCCACAATCCTGCCCACAATCAGTGTGTCTCGAATGCAATACGAGTACATTGCATTGCGTAACGCTCCTAATGTGTTTGTGTTTGTGTGTGATGCGTGATCACGGCCCAGCTGCCGAATTGATTGTCTTGAAATTTTAAACACCGAAATGTTTCATTAAATTTTATTTTATTTTACTTTATTTAAAATTTCAAAACTTAATTAATGTTTAAAATATATTTTCTAATGCCGTCGTTTTATATGTCGTCTTTCTTTAAAGGTAAAAGTTTCACTTTGACCATCACTGTGGACACATTTCCCCGACAGGTGGCTACTTATTCGAAGGCTATTAAAGTTACAGTCGATGGACCTCGAGAACCGCGCTCAAAAACAAGTAAGTCGAAGTTGTTTATACCGCGTCGCTCATTTAGAACAATATTGCCGCCACCACAAACAGTAACAGCAACTGATCAGAAGTTCAAAAAGTTTAATTTGAAACAAGAAAGTGATGATTTAACTTTAACTTTGCCAACAGCCATTAACGCCATCTCTTCCACGTCGTCCAATTCGGAACATTCATTTAGTTTGTATAGCGAGACATTTGCCGGTGCTGGTGAGACTTTTGCTGGAGGTGACGGTGATTGTAGCGGTGGTGGTATTGTTGGTGGTGGTGTTGGTGTTGGTAGTGGTGTTGGTGTTGGTAGTGGTGTTGATGATGTTGGTGTTGGTGTCGATGGAGGCGGGGTAAGTGTCATTGACATTGAGGTGGACGTTGGTGGCATGAAATTGTGTGCCTCACCATCGACTATTGATTACGATTTTAAGCAAGCCGAATGTGAGAGTAGTTTTATAAGTAAACTGAATGGTGGCAATGATGGTGTAGTTGGTGAGGAGAAGTTAAATGTTGATTATTTAAATGGTGAGAATTATCCTTTATTTTATCGCTTAAGCCAAATAAACGAAATTTATAAAAATCTAAATGTTTTCCTAAGAGGACAAAAGCTTATATCTCCATAAAAAGCTCATTCTCATTTAACTCATTGCATTCGAAAATTAACAGCAGTAGCAAAGGCACCTCTCCCGACAAACACTTTTCCATGGGCCTTAAGCCTGAGTTCGAACAGGCAAATATTTAAAGAGCAAAAGAACAATAATAAGTCACAATGCGCCCCTTTCGTTTTATGTGAAATGCCTTATTAAATCGCCTTTAACAACAAAATGATCTAAAATTTTTGTTTACCATTTTCAAGTTGTGGTGGTGGTGGTGAGATAAAAATTTAGTAAACGCTTTGCTGTTGTAGCATTTGAATAGTTAAGCCGATTATAAAACAAAGAACGAAAAAGGTTGGACAGACTTGCATGTTGCAGCATGTGTTTCAGAACATGTAAAGAAAGGAAAGGAAATATCCTTTTTAAAAAAACATAAGCATGTATTTGAAGGAATAATGAATGAAAATAATGGAATTAAATCTCATGTTTACAATATGCTTGTGATCTAAATATTTTGATAATTGTGTTAGCACTATTCGCCGCTTACATGCATGCAGAGATAATTAGATCGGCCCCTTTCAATTTCACGTGTCCATTATGAATTATTTGTCGAAGGTTCAAAGTCAAACAAGTGTTGCAATAATGCAATTAGGCAAATGGTTTAACCAATGCACGAAATATTAAAAGTAAATAATAAACAAATCTAGGCAAAAAGGAAGAAAAATAATTTCGCAAAGCAAATCATAAAAATGAATAATTACAATTATTACGATAAGCGACAGTATAAATGGTCGACGATTCTAAACAAGTCTTTCTACGATTCGAAAACCATGCCTTCCTAAATTCTATTTGCAACAAAGAGCTAAAACAAAATTTCAAAATCCAAAATTCAAAATCAAAAATCAAAATACAAAAATATTCCTTCAAAATTGGATTTTATAAATTGAGACTTTAAAACTTTAATTATGTGAAAAGGTTTCAGTTTGTTAGAAATTTTTAGTCGAATTTTTTTTAGTTGTAACAGCCATTCCGTCAAAGCCAAGTAATAAATTACCATCAATACAATGGGGTACAAAACTTTTAGCTACTGATTAGCTTCTGACAATTCGACCAGAAAACTAAGCAAGCAAAAACTCAATCAGCTGATCAGTTGCATACACCTTTTATCAATAGTTTTTTTTTTGGATAAACAATGCAATATTATACAAAAATTTGAATAAAAGTATTGAATTATCTGAACTCAAATCCTCACAAAAATGTGAGCATTCGAATCACATGCAAAGTTCTTGCTAATCGTACTTGGCTAGTACAGCAGCAGTATACAGAAAGTCCTTGCAGGGCAATGCAAACCTCCTTAATAGCAAAAATGTTGAATATGCGCAAGCTTTTCAATTGGCTATAAATCATTTTGAATTTATTATGAAAATTTAATTTCAGGATTTGGTTTATTAATAACTTTAGATGTAAACAATATATTTTCTTAGTACTGAATGGATTTAATAGAAAGATATAATTTGGTCCTTGTAACAAAATTTTCCACTCTTCAATTGCTGTTGATTGTTTAAAGGGAATGCCAGCCAGGCTGCTATTGCGTCAACAAAAGAAAAGGTTTTTGCCCAACGGATATTAAATGATTGTTTGTGTAGTGGTGAAACTCATCCGATCGTTCACTGGTTGGTTGGATGGTTGGATGGTTGGGTTAGTGTGTCAGCTGAAGGGACATTAACGGATGTAGAGAACTAATACACATGCAAACACACAGCACATTTCACTTCTTGTTTCATACCCTCAATTGGAAACAATAGATTGGTTTGGCTAAAAACGACGTTCCAATTTTTTGTGTTTGCTTAACGCAATGCGAACGTCAAGTGTTTGAAAAGTAGAGTAAAATGGTTGGTTTTGTGTTAAATACACAAACAAAAGAATACTGGGCTCTTTTTGTTATTAAAATAAGTTGATTTTTACACAGTACTCGTTTTCTGTGCCCCAATGTAAATTCATACACATTCATGCATACATAAACACATACATGCATACATACATTTATAAACACGCATAATTTGTTTTTTCAATTTTGAGAGAAAAAAAATGGTTGTGGTTTTTAAAAAATAAAACATAAACAACAGCAACAATATTGGTATGAATGTCTTAAGTTAGTTTTTTTTATTAAAGCTGTTGTTTTAAAAGTATAAACTCTGTACCTATTTTTTCTCATTTTATTTTATTTTATTTTATTTTATTTTTAAGTTATGCAGCATTTTTAAGTCTTCATTTTTATTGAAAAAAAAGCAGAGTAAAAATTTAACTATAAAAATTCACGACAAAACTGTACTTTTTGCAAGTATTACTTCCATATTAAAATTGTGTCTATTTTAATATCTTTTAGGCCCTCCCAATGGCACACATTTTCGTGCGTTTGGTTTATCACAGCGTCCCTATCCCGATGCCAGTTTCAGCAGTCATTTCCGTGAGTTGGGCTCATTACATCGCGTTACAAGATCATCAGCCTCAACGGCTGCTTCAATGGTCAATTCAGTGAATATATCAGCATCGGCTGCAGGTACAAGTAGTAGTTTGCCGCAATTAGGAAGCAGCACGAATCATTCACCAACCAGCAACATTATCAATTCAGATTGCCAGGGCTATAAACCGAATGCAGCCCACATACAAGGTAATTAGTAAAATCATGCTTAAAAAAAATCCAGATTCCTAGGAAAGATGACATACAGAAAAACATTCTAATTTTGTACCACATACTTTAGATTAATTTCTAAAAAAAAAAGAGAGCGAAAAGAGCAAACAAAAAATTATCCATTAGAAAAAGAAAATAAAATCCTTCTTAGTAATATCTTTTCCGAATGCCTCTAAATCATTCGGTGACCCATAGTTGCATCTACGCAATTCTATCTTTTGAGCACTTTGCACTTATGCCTGGGCCACTCTGAAATCTGAAATGAGTATTAACACTCAGGCAGTGAGTGGATCTTCCACCTGCAAACAATATTGCTATAGACCATAGATGGTGAAGAAATAGATAGATAGAGGAAAGCTTAATTCTCTTGCAATTAAGAGAAAGAGGGAAGGACTTACTTGCTCCCATGTACATTGTCGTGCTTTGCATACTAATGCTTTGAGCTCAATTGTCCGCTTTTTTGTCCATCTTTTTCTCAGTTCTTATTGAGCTCTATTTTATTAAGTTGGCGTACTACTCAAGAATTATTAATAACTATACCTTTGCAATGTCCTTATAATAAACGAATATTAAGACCAGCTGAAGGTTTTTGAATCGAGCCAAAGTTAAAAATCGAATGGTTATGAAGAAAAAATTAAACAGGAAATAAAAAAATCGAAAAAGCTTAAAAAAATTTTTTTTTTTTAAAAAGGGTATTCGAAAAAATATTAGTGTAATGAGTAATGAGTGAAAATGGCAGCACCTCCCATTACATTACCTGACTGCAAACCACCAACACCCACTTCTTTAGATGGTTAACTACTCCCATCTGCTTACGAAAATTATCAAAATTGTTTATTTGAGTTATCGCGAACTTTTTTAAACTTTTATAGAAAAAATTAAAAAAAAAATTTTGTCATATCAAAAGTGCCGGCAAAACAATAGTGATTCATTTAAGGTTTAATTAATACACTTAAGACACAAAATACAGCTTGTAAACCTACAAAATTTTTAAAACTTGAGGATCGTTAATATGTTAAATGTTAAATTTGTGACAAAATCCCACACACAGAAATTCCAATTTAAATAAAACTGTAGTTTCAAATAGAAGTTGTTAGTCAGAGAATTTGAAGGGATAACCCAGCGAACATAAAGTAGAGTAATCAACGAAAGTTTTGCAACTCTCATTTATTTCTCGATAATAAACCTGCAGAGAACATCTAAATAATCTGAATAATTTATGGATTATACGAGTATATCCGGTAAATAGTATTAGAAAGCAAATGTATCGGAAATATTGTTCAGTGGTATAGTAATTCAGTTTTTAAGCACAGCGAAATTAAAAATATAAATGAAATAAAAACAAATAAAATATAAGCATACATATAAAGACACTCTAAATTTATTATTATAACTTTTAATTTATAATCTTTTACAAAAAGAATCATTTCCATAAATTTTTCTTCATTTGTTTGAAGGAGCCAAACACACAAATAATTAAAACAATTTTTTCCAAAAATCTGAAAAAATCATTTTTATTTTATGCTTGATATTTAAACATCATAAATTAATTAATATAAAAAAAATTAATAGCATTATTTCCGGTGATAGATTCTATTTGACAATAATTCGTTTCAAATTTCAAATTGCTGCAGGTGTGTTGCTACCGACAAGAAATTGGTGTGCTGGTACATATTTGACTTCAGTAGCCAATTCAAGATGTATTAGAGTAGCTAAAGAAGAAAGGCCAACGACTTGAAAATATTTCGGTATTAAAATAAGCAGTCACCGAGACAGCAGCCACTTGATTGCAAAGATATTTAATATGAAAATAGTGACTTTGAAGCATTCATAACTCCAGCGCAATCCTTTTTGTTGGGAGATACACTTGTCTGCTTTTTATTCATTTTCATATTATCTTTATAATAAAATTTATTACAAAATTTCTTTTTATTAACCACATTCTCGAATAAATAAAGTCACAAACGATTTTCGGATTATCAAAGACATATTAAGCTTTCTCTGTAGGCCGGAAATTCCTTCGACTGTTTAAAAAATTATTGCAATTTTTAATGTAGAATTAAAATTGCAGAGCAAAAAGCTCACATAAGCTACAAATGAAGCTGCCATAAGTTGAAATAGGTCAAGCTATTTAAAAACGATTGTATAACAACAACAACGAAAAAAGGATTTCAATCATTTTTGTTTTCTTTTTTTTTTTTTTGGCAAGACTAAAAATAAGATTCAAATTGTTTTTGTCAAAAACATAAAACAGTTTAAATTGCATAAACAGTAGGAAAAGCCACAAATCAATCGAAATGCGGTTAAAAAAATGGGCAGGCAGCTGTTGGAAAGAGGCAAATAAAGCATTTTTCTTTATATAAAAAAGCAAATGTGTAAAAGTGTTTAAGCAACAGGTAAAACAAAAAAAATATATTTATTTATATATATTTTTTATTTTGGAAAATCAAGTCTTTAAAACAAATACATTTCAAAACCTCAATATCATTAACATGTCAACCAACGAAATTTGTCTTCCGAAATTGTTTTAATCGTTTATGGTAACGAATTTTGGTTTTCTCTTTTCTTTTGCCAACAACAACACGCACATGCTTGAGCGTTCCCTCAGTCATGTATTCTGATTCATTTTGTTCTTAAAATCGGGTTTGATAGTTTGCTAAAAATCGTAAGAGTTATGAGTCCGTTTTCCAAACAGACTTAAAGGGGTGTAGTGGCCCAATGGGGACGAAAAACAAATGCTGGTTGCGCAGGCGTACTTGTAAAACTGCTGTAAGCTACAAATTGTGATCAGCAAAGTGAAAAATGGCCCCAAACATAAAAATAAGAAACATGCACGAACCACAACTCCCAAAATAGATGGTTCCGAAAAAGAATTAAAAAAAAGGGCAAAACTTAAAATGCAAATTTTTTTCATTTCGATCTAAAATTTCAGCCAGATTTTTATTGGTAAAATCCTGCTCGAAATTTTCTAAATCAAGAAAGGGCTGGTCAATTCCTTTGATAGCTAAATGAGATGATCGCATAGATTTTGTTTTATTTCCCCCGTACGCCAACAATCCAAAGAGGAAGACTCGGTTAACAGTACAAGAAATAAATTAATTCTCCTGAAATCAATTGCTGCAGTAGCATTTGCCCCTTAACTCTTGGCCAAAATTGGAAAAGCATGGCTTACAATCATTGTAATGCCAACATCATTGCCAACACTGGTCTTAATCATTTGGATAATAATGATGATGATTATGAGATTAAACAAAGTTTGCAAAGGAATGAATATCGTTATTAGTTTATCATTATTTTTGCCAAACCGCAATACAACTTCCGTTCTTGGATATTGAGTTTTTTGTATTTTAAATTTTTTATTTTATTAAATTATTTTTTTTTTATTTATTTATTTTTTTTTTTTTTTTGGTGAAGTTCTGCATGTTGCAAGTAAAACAAAGTGAATTACAAGCACAAGCAATTGTTTACAACTGCAACTGTAGAAGCTTTTTGAATACGTATTTTAATAAGCCAGGCCAGTGAGAAGTTTGGTTACATAAAATAATCACCATTAAATCTTGTGGGGATGCAAAGTGTCCATAATGCGATGGTGAGAACTGTTTATGGTTTCTTAGTTTTTTTTTTTTTTTTTTTTTGCTGTTCATGTTGTTTCATATTGAAATTTTTATTCATTAGGTTTTACACTTTTGTGGAAAAGAAGAAACAGTATAAAAGATGGACGCGAGTGTAGAGGGATCGAGGTGATCTCGTTTAACTGGAATGATGAGAAAAATTTCCAAACAATATATAAGGTGCTAAATTGTTAATATCCGGCATTGGATTATTTGAAATTGATGTAAAAATGCATTCTTCATGCGCATATATATGTAAACGTTTATGATTATGTTTGTATTTTTATTGAATTATTAAATATACGTGGCAGGTTGCAATTCTCATTGTGTCTATCAAATGTTTAACGTTTCAATTTTTTTTGTTCATCATTTCGTGAAACTTTATTAACGTTTCTTATAAGTATAGGATATTGAGCAAGATTTCATTTTTCTCTCTCACTCTCCCTGTCTTCCCAAATCACCACTCACTTTTTTAATAAGGCATCCACGCAGCAGGGCAATGAGTCCTTGCTAAACGTTTGAATGAAAGGATATCAAAATAATTACAATTATTATTAATTGAAGGTTCCCCTTCATCGGTCAAAAACAAAAGACGTTTGGCAAAAACACTCAGTCCAACAAACAGCAACGTTTGACAACGTAATCATTAAAACGGCTAAGGACTAGCTAAAGGACTAGCCGTTTTAATGGGAAAAATAAATAGTCCTTGGCAATTACCAAACGTCAATTGAAGGTTAAATTAATGACAAAAAAAGAAAAAAATTAAATAAAAAAGCCACACGCATAAGCGCACACACACACACACACACACACAAACAAGCATAAGCTGAATAAAATAAAAGCAATCTAAGCGGCAAAATGGCTTTGAAAAATTTTAATTTGTTTGGAAAAAAGGCAAACACAAACACTCCGCAGTATGATATAGAAACGAAAATTATATGTTGCCTCCTGCATATTTTTCATATTTATTTCTGCAATCCTTGATACTTGTACAGTGACAAGTAAAGGAAGCAAAGGGCCAAATATTCTATATGAAGAAGCCCAAAGGACGGACAGCCAAATGGACGTTGAGTCTTGGATTGTTGTAAACTCAAAGTTGGAGGCACTCCAGTAGCCAAAACAATTGCAATACAACATTATAATTTATTTATACGCTTACTCTACTACGTGTAATGACTTGGAAAAAGTACAACGAAAAAATTTTACAATTTCATTTAAAATTAGAAAAAAAAAATTCGGATCTTTTATTCGGACAATACAGATGGATTTTTGCTGCCAGCAATATAAATTACTCAATGCAGTTATAATAAAATCGATTCAGCTAAGACACGAATTCTTATTTCTCTTAAAAAAAATAAAGCTCTGCCTCATCGATAAAGGATAACGTTTTTATCGCTAAAACGCAGTTTAATTCATTATTAATTCTGCCTCTGGAGAAGAAATTTATATTTTATTTCGTATTGTCGCACGATTTAGTCGTTCTGAACAAAGTATGAACTTGTTTATTTTAAAATTAAAGCAACTTTGTGAAAGTGTTTCTCGCAGTATATCGCAACGAAATTACTGCTGTTGTAGCTGACGTCAATAATGATGATTATGATGACGGGTGTACAAGTCCAACAAATAACAAAACGTGTGTATCCGCGCTTTAGATGAAGGTCTAACAAACCTTTTTTATTTTTCTTTTTTTTTATAAAATATAATATGAAATTTTTTTCAACCTGTTAAACGGGGTTAAAATAATCAAGGCGAGTAGAAGCTTCACTGCGGCGTGGTAGTAAACATTAGCAGAAATTTTCATAGTAATTGAAACATTAAAATGTGATAAATGCTAGTTTTAGTTCCAACAGTGATTATTGTATTAAATTACTTTAAATGCATGTACTCGTACACGTCCTTATTCATGGATAACCGGCAATCGGCAATCAACAATGTTGTTGTCTTCATCGTACTGCAGTGGTTGAGCAAAGGAGGGAGGGGTATGAATGTGAAAACATTTTTCAATTATGGGTTAAATTGGCGGCGTGCACGCATGTACCTCGCAAGGCGGGCTAAAAAGATAAGAAGAGTTCTATCCTGTTGCAAGCTGTTTATTAAACTCGGTATTGTTAATTAAATTAATTAGTTTCCATAATTTGCTTAATTAATAATCTTGAAGAATTTCAGACAAATAATTAATCAAAGTGATGTTTATTTTAACAGTAAAAATATTGTCTGCTTTTCTTTTCCTTTTCTTTTTATCGGGATTTATTTTGATGTCTCAGATATTGTTTGGCAGCCGCGTAACCCTTTTTCCTTCCTTTTAAGAAATATTAATTTTCTATTCTATTTTGCAGCAGTTGACATGCTTCATACGACGCAGCGGGTTACATTTTGTTTCATGTGATATGCATGTTATTCTGTCTGTCATCAGTTTCATTAAAGTCCTTATAGAATCGCAGCTCGTAGCAAATTATTTTTCAATTAATTTTATTTCTGCTACAAACAAGTTTAGGCATGCATGAGCGTATGTATGAACGTATGTATGTACGAGTATGTATGTATGTAAATATTTAATATATTGTTTATGACATGCTTATTATTTAAAATGATTTCTTTCGTTCAACGTTTTTATTTTCATACCTCTTGTTTAAATTATTTCACACATACACACACGCACATGTGGATTTACATATATAAAAATTCGTTTATATGTGTTTACAAAAGTTAACATAAAATAAATAGGATATGTAGTTATATAGGCCCAAGTTCGTGGTATATTTTTCATTTTTTTTATCAACTCTAAGTGTCATGAGTATTATTTACCCACTTCTGTGCCACTACGGCAAATAGAACCCTCTCATGTTGTAAGGGATCGGCAATTTTTCCCAGCAAAATACCGTTAATTGAATATTTCACGCTTTTTCCAACTCCTTTCTTACCGTATCGCAATGCTCAATGTGAGTAATCAGCAGCGGCAAGAAAGAAAATATTTGCCGGCAGTGTTTTATTAAATTTAATTTCAGCAAGAATTTTATATTAATTTTTTTTTTATGTTAAAAACGAGCATAATTTTTAATTTATATTTAAACTTATTTAATTGTTTTAGATAACAACCTTATGGGCGCTGCCGAATGGACCGGCTATTCCAGTAGCATGACAAGCGCCTCTGCCTATTCTAGTTTCCATCATGCCCACCATTTGCCCCCACCACCTCCACCGCCTACAGCTGCCACAACAGCAACGACAAATTCCGCCTATACCGGCTATGATAGCCTTACAACTGATCCCGCCAACTTACACTTGCCCACGGTACTCACTGATATGCAACCGTATTGTGCTACCGGTGATTACCATCCCGGCGCAATAGTGCCGCATGTTCAACCACCACTTTGTAGTCCTAATTATAGTGCGGCTCCGAAAAATGAATACGATTCATACAATGCAGCTGCCGCAGGGTATTCATCCTACAGCAACTGGTCCAATGGTTACAATAATTATCAGTATGGCAGTTGTGCCGGACAACCGCAATACTCAGCCCATGCAGCCCACACAATGGTCCTGTATCCCCAACTGATATCCACATACAACCAAAATGAAATACATTTGCATCTGCATGGTACCGATAAAATCGAACAATATCTGGGAGGTGAAAATGCACTGACCATCAGCTCTTTGTCCGGCAATCGTTCGAGCATTGAAATCGGCATTGGTACATCTGATCATGAACAGCATATGCAGAATGCCAACGGTGTGGGTGTATTAAGCAATGATCAGCACAATCATGCAGTAGTAACGGACCCAGCGAATCTAGATGCTGACCAAAGGCAAGCACAACCCCATTTAACGGATCAATCAAGTAATGTGAATGCTGTTGCAGGTGTAGCAGCGGGAGTAACAAATGAACAGCATACTCATGCCACACGAGAAGGAGAAGACGTGTGGCGGCCTTATGTGCCGACTTCATGGCCACAGTGACCAAATTGTAAGACTTTTGTACATATTAATTTAAATTAAGCGGCACTTTATTTGACAAAAAATAAAATAAAAGAAATTTTAATGAATTTGAAAAAAAACCTGAAGAGATTAAAAAACTCTTGTTTAGAAGATATTTTATTATGCTATAAAGCAGAAGCAAATTACAAAATGCTAAATTAGTCGAACAAATGCAATGCCGTGTGTCTGACTGTCTGAATAATGCTAGCCAATGCTACCTATTATAATTTTTCTAAAGAAAGAGGAACAGTAAGAAGGCTTCACTTGCTACAAAAAACTAGCATGCTACTAAGGCCACTATTCTTTAAATTCTTATTAAAATTAACTCCTCGTAGTCGTGATTCCCACACTCAGCAGAAAATGACATCAGTATAATTTCAGCCAAAACTAAATTCTGAGGCTTGCATTGAAGGCTAAGCACTTTATTCTCCTAACTGCGGTGTACAGTGTCAGGCAGTTATGTGATGACTCTCCTGAAACATTTCTTAAATGATAACATTCCAATAAAATTATTTAGTTGAAATAAATTAAACATCACCGGGCATTTATTTTGCCAGGTTTCTGCTTTAAACGAAGAAAAGCTGACAAATCTTTAAAAACAGTGTTGTATTTCTATCAGATTAGTTGTTATATCGCCAATACAATTAAATTCATATAAAATGAAATATAAGAAATCTTATTTTGCTTAGTTAGTGATAAATTCCATTTAATTTTATAAATGTGTACATGTAAATTTTAAAAATAACAACTCATGTTAAAAAATAAATGATTAATATTTCCATATAAAAAGAAAAAATGAAAAAATTGGATCAGATTAATAATATGCAAGAAAATTATTGCAAACACTATTAATAAGAATGCATAATATAATTAAAATAAATGAAACTTTCCTGCGGTTTCACTTCTTATATTTAAACTCAATAAAAATTTTTTCGAAATGAAAAGAAAAATAATACATAAATAATATGCAATGAGTAAATAAAAGGGGGGAATAAAATTGTATATTTTACTTTGAATTTCCAATTTTTATACCTGTTTCGAATTTATTTTTGATAATTATTTTTATTTTCAAGAAAGGACTGTGTAATAGGCTTTAAGGCTAGACTAGATCTAAATCATAAAAATTAATTGTTGATTCTTTTTTATATACATCGATGTATGTATGTATCCATGTATGTATGTATGTATGTATGTATGTATGTATGTATTGTAAATAGTTGAATTTTATTTTAAAATTTTTTTTATTATGTATTGCATTTTAAAATAAATGAATTTTTAAAATATGAATAAACGGCGTTGGTTTCATTTACAGAAATGCTAATAAATGCAACCTAATCTAATTTAACCATTCTGTCAAAGGGCGGGCCTTAAAATACGATTTTCACTGAAGTTTATGACGGTAAATTTGCCAAAAATTACTTTTACGAAAGAAAACGTGTTGCCTAGTGTGCAACATAATAAGTTCTGCTGTTGTTAAGGAGTAACTGCCGACTGATTTTGATATCTAAAGTTATTTTTTATTGAACCATTGTTGCATTATTAATCGAGGATTATGCAAAACGAAAATCACCTCCGCTCTGTGCCAACACAAGCTGCAGATCCTTCTGCTTTTGTGCAGAAGATCAGGGGAAGGATTTAAACAGAAATCGAGCCTCCGACTCCCTGACTAGCAGACAACATTTCCAGGATCTATAAAGTTGTTATATCTATTAATATATTGACCCAATTGGACTTAGTATTCCTGGTTCATTTCATAGCAACAGCACCTTTACTAAAAGATTTTGTTGGTAGGATGGCTGGAATTTTGCTAGACGAAGCGTCTGATTCTTGAAAGATTTTCTAGCAAGAAGGGTTTTTAAGAATTTTCACACTAAACAATTTCTGTTGCACAGTGTTACGTATTTAATTATGTAAATATTTTTCAAACTCTTTGATAATGTTATCAGAGCCACTGCTAATAGTGAATCGTTTATAAAGAAGGGGGAAGGCACTGTATTAATTGAAAATTCATTACGACTGCGAGCACTGTGTTATCGCTTTTTTTTATAAAATGTGGTTCAGATATGCGATAAGAAAATTTAAAAATATTTTTTTCTCATTCGTTAAAAACACGTGTAAATGAGCAGGGCAATTTTTTTCTTGACTTTAAAATAAAAAAAGTTTTCACATATTCCATAATAAGTGTAATGGCGTTTTAAAAAAAAGCAATGAAAAGTTCAAATGTAACTTTTTTAACATGAAGAACTCGGAATGAAAACATCGCCAGCGAGCTTTATTTCCTACATGCAAGTCAATCGCAACAGAACTTTAGCTGTTAGTAGAAGATACGAATGCTGGACTTTCTTTTTGTTACTTGGATCATTCCACCATGTACTACGATCATTGTCAATTGCCACAAAGGCACACACATACACACATCTTATAAATAATGTCACAGACCACCGTCGTGGAATTACAGAAGTTCATTCAGCTTTCAAAATTAACAATCTTGGCCACCCTGCCGATGCTTTTTTGCAAACACTTACTACAGCTGCCAGTTAATTGTACGGATTTAAAATTGCATTGAAATTACTGGTGTATGGCTTTCAAGGAGTTTATTAGAGAGTTTAATGTTACATTAGAAGAAGTTTATTACAAGCATGACTGCGAACGCATGCAGCACACACTGCATGTTATTTCTCCTACGAACAAACAGCATAAATGTTAGAAAATTTGCTGAAATTGTTGTTGCTGCTCTTGTTGTAACTTTTACCGCAAGGCGATCAAATGTACGCACAACTACAACAGCAACTTTTTTTAAACTTCTTTGCTTCATATTCTCTTACTTGTTCTCTTCTTTGTTCACTATTCTTTATTACAAAACTCATTAACGAAGCAGAATTGTCCACGGTGCGTAGGATCACTTACAGAGTGGAGGATGATGGCGATGACAATGATGTTCCCCTTTTTTTATATTTCGTCGTGGGATTACAAAGCGCGTGTTGCATGCTTGTGTTCTAAAGAAGAAGCCCTTCTTTTGCTTGTCTTTTTTCCAATCATTTTTTTTCGAATGCCTACCCATGCATGGTTAAATATTCTCTTGTTACAAACTTTTTCTTTTCCCTTTTTTTTCTCAGTCTTAAGTTAGACTTGGCTTTAACCCTCAGAAGCATAAACTGTGCCCCCCGTTTATAGTCAACATATTATATAGAAAATGGTTCGAAATTTATGCTGGAGTTAATGTCGACGTCGTAAACGCCGTCTGAACGTCGTCAAATGTCAAAAAAATGTTGAAATGTATGAAATTGTATGAGATCTGTTAATTTCAACGATGTCAAAAATTAAACGTTAAAAAAGTTCAGTCGATTTTAACTGTTTCAGCGTTTGTACGGCGTGAAACGTCAAACCGAGATACTTACATACATAATTTGCTGATTATTGTACTTGTTTAAACTATTGTTTTTTTTTTAATTAAAATGAGCTCGGAAGTACATCTAATGAAAAAATTATAAATGCTGTTCGCGAAAACGAACTTTTATATAACAAATTCTCCAAGAACTATAAGAATACAGCTCTTAAAGGAGAGATTTGGAAAAAAATAAGTAATAAGTATTTAATTATGAATATTTCAGTAAATAAATTTCCAAATTAGCAGTTTATATTTAAACGTCGTGTACGGCGTTGACATTAACAGCAAAATGAAATTAAACGTCGAACATCACAATTTCAGCGTTCATATGCCGTTTACGACGCCGACATTAACTCCAGCATTATAGTTCTCCTTACTCTCTTAAAAAAAAAGTATTTGAAAATCTAAAATCTCAAAATTTTAAATTGCCATCAAGGCTTGTTTATCAAAAATAAAATTTATTTCCAATAGATTTTTATAAATGTAACAGGTAAACTATTGTTTGTTGAGCCAAAACTAATGGCTATATGACATTTTTCATTTCTCTGTGGAAAAGTAGTTTAATAATTCTCATTTAGAAACAAATTTCTCTGATTTTTGACATGTTTGAACAAAAAATTTGTATTATCTTTTTATTTGCCATAAAAGAACACAGGGGATCGTATTGCTCCAGTGGCAACATTTAATGGTTAATTTTGTGCAAAGCGACATGCAAAATACCAGTTGTAAAGTTGAGACTTTTCAAGTCTTTACAATTTTACACATGACTGATGACATGTTTGATGATCGATCGTGTTCTACACGTACGTATACATTCGCACAAAAAGTATCTGCATACACATTGCGCCGGTCATTCTTGCACTCTAGTTAAGTCTGTGATCCACCGATAATAAAATGATGTCCATGTGTCCTACTGTACGTTTGGCATCAAGTTGCTATTAAACAATAAAAAAAAATAATTCTGGCGATTGTTGCTCGTTTCTGTTGTCTCGCTTGAGTTTTGCTTTTAATAGCATCTGCAAGGCAGCAATACAGTGTTTGGTAAAGCTTAATAAAAACGGTCAACATGAAGGAAGTTGCAAGATTATTTTTGTCCATGATAATCCAGAAAAAATTTAGGCATATTCTACGAAAATGGACTGCTGTGACTATTTAGCGGTAACAAAAATGCCATAAATATGTATGTATGTGCTCCCATGTAATACGACGCATTCACTTATGCTTAGAACAAATTGAAAGAGAAATACATACATATATAGATACGTACATACATAAGTATTAAATTGAGCAAACAGTTTAAAGTCTGAATATGAGGTTTACCTTGCAGGCATCATTCAAAGTAATCTTTATTTGTAATATTCATTAAGGCTGTAATATTAAACTTACACACCAAACTTAAAGAATGTTGTCAGCAGCATCCTCTACTTCTCTTTAATATTGTTTATCACTTTAGCCAACGTGTGCGTTTTAATAATTTTTCATCGCAAACATCTCCGTCACCTTCTGCAAAGGCATACAGTTACCATCAACAATCAAAGTTTATTGTTGTGGGGCTTCTCGAGCTCTTAAAATATATGGAAACTTACACAAGCAGTCAAAATGACAGGACAAGCAAAGCTAGTTTTTCTTTAAGCTAAATGAATATTACCAATCGCTGACTTTAAAGCTGCCATTTTCTTTTTCCCCTAAGCAGTGCTTTTCAGGGAGAATTTTCCGCTAACGTTCTCTTACTTGCACCAGCGATGATCTCCATGAAATATGTATGTTTGGTGGATTGTAAAACATTTCAAGTAACTCGTGGCGCGTTACTTAATGGTTGTATGTATGGCATAAATTGCCAAACCAAAGGGGGCCGTTTTAGGAGTATTTAAGAAACTAAATAATAAATTATAATAATAAAACTGTTGCTATTTGCAAACAAGCCATTTCAAAGTTTCCTAAAAGTTTTATTTCATACACTTACATCCATTAATGGTTGTGAGAGGCCAGGGAAATTTTGGCATAGATAAGCTACAGCCTCACCATGTGAGGTATCAATACCCTCAAATGGCTGGTAAGGCCATTAGAAACAGAACATTTTTTTAATTTTTTGTTTATTTATTTACCAGACAAAATGAATAAACAATATGGCAGCTTTCAACTGTCAGATTTCGGAAGCGTCACACAGCAAAATGTGCCTAATAGTACCTATTAAAATAGAACAAAATTAATAAGATATCTCTATAGTTTTTTTTCAAGGAGAACATCTTATTATTTTCATAGGGAAAACTTTTTTGAAAAAATCAAAAAGAATACCCAATAAAATCAAGCAGAAAAACTTTTTTAAATATGTAATAAGATAGCATAATAAAATCAGGGAGGAACCCTTATTGTTTCTATGTATATTTATGAAATAATAAGGAAGCTAATATAATCAAGAAGATAACCTTATTAAAAATAATAAAAAGATAATTTACATACAATCATATGGGAACCTACTAAAATCAAATTTTAAATTAATATGATGGCCTAATGAAATCAATAAGAAGCCCATTTTTCATATAATTAAGAAGTAAACCTAATAAAATCAAAAAGTTCTGCTCTATGGATTATTTTTTGGTGCACAAAAATAACGGAACTTGAGTAATACAAATGCAAATAGCAAGTCTTCCCCTGGATTTTATGTGTTTTCATCCTTGATAAAATTATAAAATTTAGCAGATTAAAATTATAAGGAATCCCTTTAGAAAAATATCCGCTTCTTTCTGCTGGAGTACCCCTATACCTAAAGCCATACTTTCATAGAGAAAATTTTCTTGATTCTATGAGGCAGTTTTTGCTCTGTTTGTAATTTAAAAGAAAATCCAGTTTCAGCTCTTTAGACTCCTTCGGAATTTTTTAGCAAGAGTGGGCCGTCCTTCGAGATATACAAACATGGATTTATGGCGAGTCGGATATTTATTAGCAAGAAGCTGCACGAGGTGTTAGTAGATCACGATTCATGAGTTAAGAAATTGTGTTTGAACTTGCTCACTAGAGTTCAGCTTAGGCGGAAGTTTATGATAGCGCCTGTGCATTAGTTAAGCGCGGGCGGTTCAGTTTTCAAACTAAACTACTTTTTCGTTTATCCTCGCTAGTGTGCGAGTGTGTATTCCTACATGTGTTGGGAGCTGTTTACAATAATGCATGGTATCCGCTGAAGTGTTTCTTAACTGTTTATATTTGGGGTGTTTAAAATGAAATGCAAAAATATTATTTTTATTTATTTATAAACCGCAAAAATGTTCATACATGATCCTCCGCCTCTTTTGCGCATTTTACGAGTGCTTTTATTATTGCGGTTGTTCATATCTATTGTTGTTGTATTAATATGTAGTTTCAATCTTCAATTTATTTATTATCTATTCTATTTATGTGTGCATGGACGGACACTGACAATTGTTTGTAATAATTTTATTTCTCTTTTTTTGTTTGGCTTTAATTTCCATATTCATCGGCATACATACATACACACAAACATACATACATCCATATGTATGTATCCGCTTATATTTTCACTACATTCACTGCAATTTATTTACATAAAGGAGATTTTGTAAGGTTTCATTTGAATTTTGCAATTATAATTCTTATATTAATAATGCTTTACGAGTATTTCCAGGCAATTTTGCAACTGTTTAAAAATGGATCGTATAGTGCAGCAAAAATTAAATCCGTTCAATATGCAATGAGTGATTATGGTGTACAATTTCTAAGCATTGAAAACAGATTGAAGTGAATGAGAGAAACCATCAGGTGAAAAATGTCACTGATTAGTTCAACACATTGGAAATTTTGTGATCTACGGCGAATTAGGGAAAGCTAAAATATCATTAAATAAAATTAAAAAATATTATTTACATATATCTACAATGGTCTAAAAAATTGGACCGTCATTAATTAAGGAAATTCTTGATGAATACCATACCATATCGAATAAAAATATATAAAGCTTTTGCATGCTGAATGCAATGAAGGACGCCCCCCAATACTGCTTTTGGTATGTGACAAATAATTGCAATGCAAAACCCTATTTAAAAGTATGGCTAATTGTAATAAGGACTTCTTTTGGGAAAACACGGGCATATAATGAGTATGCGTTGTGACTAGGGATTAATAGAAGTATTGATAACTACAAATTAAATCCTGCAACGGTAATTCTTTTCTAACATTGGCTTGAGTCCAGCGGTAAAAATGTCGTAAAAGTTCACTAGCAAAAAAAAAAAAAGTTCACTATCATTTAATAAATTTGTGTTAAATAAAATGTTTGTAAATATCAATTGTTCTTGTTTTGTAAAGCTCAACTAAAAAGATATACTTTACTTCTAACACTACTAAATGATGCAAATTATAACTAATTTAAATTTTTCTATATAATTTATAGTTGCGCCTTCCAATAAATAATTCTGATATACATACATTTTTGAATACTTTGTTTTGCCTTAGATTATATGTAGAAAGTTTTGTATTTCCTTTAATAGTTAATGATATTAATTTCTATTTATTTATTTATCTTGTACCCTTCCAACTAATCTTCCTCAGATATAATACACTTATGCCAGCGTGTTTTCCAATCCTCAAAACAACAGCTCCTGCTTCCTTTTTCGTCTACTTAAAAGGATTTGATAAGAAATTTCCCTATTAGTCTGAGAGACGGATGTTCTACTATCAATTTTAAGATTCGCGATTTGAAGAACGGCCACAAGAAAGAACGAAAAGCAAACTATGCATTTACAATATATATTTCCAAATGATGAAACATGATCGTAATTTAGTTCCAGTTAACTTGTATAGGAAAATTTTTGATAATTTGTAATGAATTTCTCACAGAAATATTTGCTTACATCTACAAAAAAAAGGGGAAAAAGAGCAACCGATCTCTTAAATTTTTGGCTAATAAAACTCATCTTTCAATTGATAATAACTGTTCAATCTCATCAAATATTGATCTCTCAATAATGAATCGCTCTTTTATTTTATATAAAAATTTTACTTGACTAAAACTCTCAATGAGACAGTCAGAAACACAATACAATGGCAGTGGGGATTTTACAAGCCGTTCATACATAATACGATCAAATTAAAACGGCCAACGGGGTGAATCATGCAGGTATAAAGTGACGTCGCGAAAATCACTTACATACATATTTAATAATTTATTTAAGTGTGCTTTCATACGCGGTATGCCGCCTCTGCTGTTTCCCTTTTACTCCCGAAACTACAACAGCTGTGTCTCTATATGTATGTATATGTGTAAGTATGGCTAGCCGGCTTTATTTCAAATTTAACGCTGAAAACAACAACACTTACAATTCAGTTACGAATCAAAAGCTTAGCGTGTGAATTAGAAATTCCAAACTTTGGAAAGAGCTTTTTTTCAATAAATTCAAGTTAAATGAATACAAGTGCTCTGTTTGCAAATATGACAGATAATGAAAAAAGTAGAACTAAGATGCGATTTGAATATGACTGATTAAGCTCGTGTTGGAACCGAGGCATAATAGGAAATAAATGTGACCAACATTTTATGATTTCAGCGAGTGAATGCCAAACGCATCTCCAGTGACAAAAATGTTTGTTTTCAAATTTGTACAACTTTTTTTGTTAAACCATCGAAATGTTTGTTAAATTAGGAAAATTTTTTTCACAAATTTCAATAAGGAGAATAGTTTGGCTGAAGCCAGTGATGTATTCTAAAGTATTCCTAAGAAACGAGATAGAATATAGAGCTTTTGAAAAAGCTTTTTTATTATTTTTCAACTTGATCAGATCTTTCAAATTTTTTTAAGAACATTTCTGGAAAAATATTCAATATAAAAATATTTATATCTTAAATATAAGTGAGGTCCAAGTTTGTGCAAGTTAGCCAGCCATAATATGCATATATATAAAATTAAAATTCTTAAATATTAAATAATAAAATCGATTGTTTATTACTTATTTTCCTAAAACACACCGACGTTATTATTACGAAGTATGCGGATCTATAATTTTTTTATATTCAGTTAAGCCAAGTAAGTGGTCACGTTAAGCAATACTTAAGTGCTTTAATAGTGCACTCAGAATGCAAATAAAAACACGTTTCATTAATACAAAGAACTCTTTCTCTTTCTCTTAGAACATCGGAAAATTTTTGATTGAAGTTTTTTTGCAAAATATAAAAACACACAGCCAATAATTACAAAAACCATTTCACGTAAAAAATAATTTCCAATACTTTAGAACGATGAGTGAGTAATCGCAGCTTAAACATTGAATTTAAAGTAGTTCTTTGCATTCGCACAAACGCCCTTTTGCTTTGAACTATAAAAATCAAAGGAATAAATTACGAAAAGACTTTAATGCAACCGAACAGTGAGGCAGGCAGTCAACAGTTGAATGTTTTACCAAAACACTAAAATATCAAATCTGTTCCGAATTGTTATATGGCACACGCACGATGGCTTGCGCAAATTTGTCTAAAATATCCTGCCGCTAATCAAACTGTCAGATCTTCAATCATTTTAAGGATGAACTTCTATAAAGCTGTAAAACACTCAACTAAAAAAGAGACTTATTTCAAAGTTTTTGTATTTTTTTTAAAAAAAAGGAAGTGTTTGGGGCACCTGCCACTTTACCAGCAACACACATCTGTTTAAAAAATTGCGTTCGTAAGTTGTTCGAATAATTTGCTGTGAAAAAATATGCAAATTTTGCGGTATCGCAAAATAATTTCCTACAAATTATCTTTTATTCATTTTAAACGATTAAAGATTTTTGTTGATTTTTTGGCCCAACTCATTTTTTCTAATTGCTTTTAATATCTATTTTACAAACTCATTCGTATGTGCATACTCGCTACATACTACATACTATTCCCTTTTATTAAAACTAATTAATTGAATTAAAAGGCTACACATTTTGTAGAAAATTTCTTCCTTTTATTACAAAACTAAATTCGATGAGTACAGTTTTCGAGATGAAGCAGAAATTTGTTTTAATTTTCAATTTTAATTATTTTTAGATAAAAATTAGATTCGCATTTGCCAGCAAATTTTCAAAATATTTTAAAACTAACGATGAGCGCTTTTGGAAAATAAAGATTTCTTAAAAATTATTAAACAATTTCATTTTTGTTGCTTATTCGTGCTTATGCCACCGCTTCCGTTTAGCTGGGAAATCAAAGCCATTATTGCCACCACCAGCATCACTGTTGGCTTCATTACCAACCCATCAACAGCAGCAATCAAGGCTAAAACTAAACTGCGTGATTAAACGTGTCTAAGCACCAATACTGGCATGTAAACATGCATGTAAACATACGTGTATTATTATGAATGAGATGAGTGCATACGTACATGTGTGTGTGTGTGTGTGTATGTGTATGTTTCACCTCAAACGTTTATTGTTAGTTTGACTGACTGACTGCAATTTACAGCATGTTTTGCAATGTTGCGGGCAAACATGACCTGTGAACTTGATTAGCGGTTATTTCGGCTAAAGTTTTTGACATGTTTTTTCGCAGCTTTTCATTTTTTTCATGCTATTAATTTCTGGCCTTGCATTTGCATTTATTTGTATTTAATTCTATTCGATAATTGAATAAAAGACAAACTCTCAAGGGTAGGAGTAGTAGCGTTTCATGAAAAAGCATTATATTTTTATAAAAATGGCAACTACATACATACATACATATATACATACATACATACATACATACATACATTGTATTTAAGCCAGAAATTTTACGCTAAAATTTTTGGGGGACTGTACTTAGCCCACCGATTAAAGTAGTCACACCTTACTCGGAGGTTTTACATCACTAACTGGCCAGTTTATAAGCAAGCGTTAATTGAAAAATTACTTTTTTCGCATATGCATGTCTGTGCATGTTCGTGCGTGTGTTTTGACAGATGTAAAATAGGATGTTAGCGGTTAAGTTGATCAAACAAACAAATGAAACCTTTGAAAAAGAATTGAGCAAAATAGAAATTTTATAAAATTAGCGACAAAATAGTGGTTTCATTGATATAAAATAAAGTTTTAGAAAAAATGCAAATAAAAACACAAATAAGTTAAATTAAATGATGTTTTCCCAATTTCAATAGGGTGGCTACAAAAGAAAAGAAAACGATTATCCATTATTGAATTTTTCCAGTAGAATTTGTGAGGCACACGAATTTTTTTACAATCATAAAAAAACTGCTTGTCAATGGTTAACGTACTCTAAATCAGTAAATGTTTAATTTTTAGTTGAAACTTCAATTAAAGAAATTAAAATTGAAGTAGTCAATAAATACTTTACCAGTATTGAACATACGCTGGAAATTTGGGAGTAAAAATGAATCATATTCGTAGCAGTTGGCGTTTTATAGAAGCACGCGAATACGAGAATTGTTTGTAAATAAATTACACAGAAACTATGAATTATTTAAGCAGATCAGTGGCCTAATTTCAGCCGAGACACTGGCCGTTTTCACAATATGTATTCACAATAGGTATGATACAAGCTATCATAATGTAGTGATGGAATGTTTTTTGGTTATTCATTTATATTTCTGCTGAGTAACGCATGTTTAAAATACTATAAAACATCACAAGATCTTTAATACGAATATGAGTATTAGTACGACTTGAATTGCACGTACACCAAAGCTTACGCACAGCAATAAAAAAAGAACGTTTATAAGCAAAAAATTCAAATATACCAATTTAAGACAATTGGACTTTTTACAGTAATTAAAATGCGAAACGCATATTGAAAAATTTCTTATTAAAGAATAACAATTTAAAAAAGCAATCAACGTTTTGCATAAGAAAAAAAATTTAGTGTGGTAAAAAACAAAGAAAACACAGCAGCATGATTTTGTACTGGAACTAAATATAATAATAAAAAGTGGAATTTCTTTAAATCTGTTTTGCAATTAAAAAGTCTACACTCGTTTATAGTCACTAATATTTTCCGATTCGTACGTTGCACTTCTTATTTGGCCTACACACGTGATATTTTAGTCTTTAAAATGTTATGTTTAGAATGTGTCTCAAACAGTCGTTCATCATTTATATTATTATTATTATATTTTCAAAAAAAAAAAAATAAATAAAAGAATTAAATAAGAAGCAAGAAAAAATCTTTTGCAAAAAAAGCCACAAAGTGCCAATCTGTCTGCTCTGAATGTGGTCACACTTACAACTTCCAATTTTACTTTAAAATACATCACTGTCACTGCACACACTGACACACACCCACACACACTAATCCCCCTACTGCTCTGGTTTGACCAAATTATTACTTTTACACCTCTGTGTACTCCCTGCGACGGAGTTTGTTTTTGTTGTTCGGAAATTGATAATTTATAACCTTATTTTAACACATAATCACACACACACACGCATACACAGACACAGAGGCAGGCCAATACATCCACAGCTATTTTTTATTCAAAAAGGAAATTAAAAAAAAGTATGCCGCTTTTTATGGCCTCATTGTAGTTTTTATGCGTGCACTTTTATAGTTTTATGTTTACTGCAACACAACAACAACAATGTCAAAACCACTACATTAATTTTTCTAATTTTATTGCTTTAAGGGAGTGGACATTTATTTGCGTTCCTATAATTATTAGTTTTAAAATTTTCCTACAGCAAAATAAATGAAAAAAATATTCAATTTAAAGTTTTATATTTGCAATTTTTTATTTTTATTGCTCGCTTCGAATAATATCAGAACCTCAACATTCATTAGAGTATAATTTCCAATCCAACTTTTTATATTTGAACAACAAATATATCTGTGTAATTTTTATATCTGTGTAATTATGAAACTATGAAACACATTCGAAAGCCATTTGGGCACATAAACCATAAATAACAGACAAAACGGCAAAATTACTTTTAGTCCTTTCTAGGCTCCTAAATTGCAAACATTACTTTTATTTTATTGCTACGAGCACTACAATGCTTTGTCTGTAACAACTCGGTTTGGTCTAACTTTTTAAAATTTTGGAAAAACTTTCAGAAAACTTTGCAGTTTTAAGAAGTTAAATACCTTTGAGACATTACATTCCTTTAACTTTACGAGGTCTTACGAGCTTTTACCTGACTTCGCTAAGCGGTATATTATGGATCAAATTAGTGTTTTTATTTAAATACAAAACCTTAAATATGATGAAGTTAGAATAATAAAAACGAATGTCTGCAATAACAATCAAAAAGTTTTTCCAAAAAAAACCTTCTTTTCCAGCTTTCAATTAATTTAAAAAAAAAACAAGAGAAGGCACGTGGGCAAAAATATAATTAAAAATCATACCGAACAACTTGCCGGATATAAAAATGTGTATGAGTGTGCCTGCATACTGAAATTGAAAGCCATAAATTTCATAATAATAATTAAAGCATTGACAGTTATCAGCTGTTGCTAAAGACGCTACAAACATACACCTACAAACTAAGCAAATGAGATGAAAGCGTAAAACTAATTAATTCTAATCTCTAATAGTTTTTTCTCAAACACAAATTCAACACAGTCACATAATAAAAACTAATCTTTGGTATTTTGTTCTTTCCTTTAACACTTTTGCGATAATTCGAGCCCCTTTGGTGCTCTTCTTCTAAACTAATTAACACTAATTAGCAACCATTTAAGAGTTAACAAAAAAGAACGAATCGCATATTAAAAAGTAATTCGCATTAACTAAATTCACGTTTGATAACGGAAATTCCAAAACACATTACGCATTCAATCATAACAGCCAAACAAGCAATTACACAAAAGTACACATGCATGCATGAATGTAGGTATGTATGTGAGTATACATACACCACCTGCGAAGTACCAAAATATATTTCCATTTATACACACACAAACATACACGCACATACTTATATTTGCAATAATCATAAAAAGGCAATTTGAGCCAAAATAAAAATCAAAAGTTTATCGAAATACAGGAAAAAACATTAAAAAACTCAGCTGCACTGAATAGCAATGAAATTTAAATATTTAGGCATCTCACAGATTGCCCTATATTAAAGCAGGTGCTCTAGTTCGATTATAAAAATTAATTTAAAAATTAATTGATTCCTTTTGTTGAATCTAACATTGTGTCATGTGATATTTGAACAGTTACGAGAAATTCTTCTCATGAACTTCGAACTGAAGATGAGATACCTCAATATGCAGTAAACTGTTAATATCCTTAACAAATCACTTTTCAAAATCACGTTTTTTAATAAAAGACGGCAAAATTTAGAACGCTGCTACTTAACCTGAGTACCTGATATTTATTTGTTGACTTGGTCAACAAAGTAAAATCAAAGCAATCAATAAAAAATATTTGATTTAGAGTGTATACGAGTATGTATGTATGATGAGTATCGATAACTACCGCAATATAAATAAATAAATAAATAAATAAGTAAATATTATTAAAAAAAAATATACTTGTTTGCCAAAATAAATAAAGAGCGCTGAAGATTCGGTATCATGGAAGTTGTTAGCAAAATTTGTTCTTTTATTCTACGCCTTTAGAAAATTATTTATTTTTTTTTCTTTTTGCAAAAAAAAAATTATTTAATTTTTCCGCCTGCACTGTTTTTAAATTATTTTTAATGAATGAATGAATACTCTTTAATTAAAGGAATGAACCATTTAGTTATTTTAGGCTTAATAAGTTTATTAAATTTTTAATTTAAATTTTCAATTAAATCAAATTTTAGAAATATATAACCCATCGAAAGGAAGTAGAAAATTTTTTGGCTGCACAGTGGTTTGAACTGAGATCATTGTTAATAATAATTGCATTGTTAATATCCAACTTTTAAGCGAATGTAACTTTTTTCAAAAGTTAAAACGCAAAATTTCGCAAAATCTATAACTTAAGTAATGAGTTTCAATGCGTATATTTTTAAAAATTTATAATTATTTTACGAAATTATGGAATATTAATTTATTGATTTATAAAGTAAATTTTTTTTAACAAAACCATATTTCATAAGAATGCAATGTATTTTGCATAAATAGTTGAAAAGCTTTAAATGGATGAAAGTAATTGGCCAGGCGGAGAACCGCAACTGTAAACGTTCCGTATAAATATTTTAAAAGCCCGCGAAGCAATAACATTATTGATAAATAAATAGAATAAAGAAGAAGAGTGGTGTAGTTGCTGGTATTATGAAACAAGCGCCTTAGCTTACACTGTGTAGGCGAGAAGCTACAGGGTAAGCACTTTCTTCTCGTAAGTCTCAGGAACAAAAAAAAATCAACAGTTTTAGTATTCCCTTTCATCCTTATCAGAAAAGCCAGATATTTAAACCGAGTAAAAATTGTTAAAAAAAAAACTATTTAGCGAGAAAGAAACTTTCTTTGAAATACTCATGTGCTATTGTTGTCCTTTTCGTGAAGTCGGATGAAGGCCCGTCTCGAACATTTTTTATATCTCGTACTCAGCTGGGCAGATATTAAATGATTTTTATAGAAGAAAACGACCAATTTAAATAATTAATCGAAGATCCCTCAATGCAGTAGGGAATACTTATGAGCTTTCTAGCTTGTATTTGGAAACTCTAACATATTTCTTCAGGCAATTCATTTTTCTTTTGGAATTGAAAACTAAACGCAGCAAACCACAAAACTCTTTTAACGACTTTCTATTTATTGGACGCATAATAATTGTGTATGTGTGTATATACTTGTGTGACTGAGTGCGTCGTGTGTAGAGATCTGAAAAGGAAGGATTTTTTGCTAAAGTCACAAGGGAACAAATTGCAACTAATGGCCCCACACCACAATGCACAAGTGCATGGTTAAAATATCAATACACTCTGGGACGAGAAATGTGTATTGTTCTAGGAGATACACTTTAGCCAAGCATAGCCAGGGCTCATCTATTCGTATGTAAATGAAGCCAATTACACCTTACGCACAATTACCCTGGATCACATTGTAAAGAAATTTTGTAACACAAATGACTAGAAAGGATAAAGGATTTTTACACGTTGATAGCCAAGTGGCCGGCCAGAAAAAAATAACTCAACAATATTTTAGAAACGTAAGGGGATGCAGGGTACAAGTATTTGAACGTTGACATTAGATAATGGTGTAACCAAACCCACAATTTTCTAATCGCCATGTGGACAAATCACGTGGATAAAGATTAAGGAATATCAGTTGCATTCCTCAAATGTGATTTTAATGGCTGCAGAAAAAGACTTTATTCGTTTGGCTCGTAGGGATGATGACTTGTTATTTCTGTTTTTGCAGATCGCATCTCTTGGAACACTTTTATAAAAATAAGATAAGCCGAGAAAAAATATTATTTGGTCATCCAGAGTTTAAAGTCTTCAATATGAAAATTATACATTTTAAAGGCAGGCAGCAGTTCTGTTTCAATTGAAGATGGCCGGATGGTGTTAGACTTGTCTATTCAGTGCCTTTCCCAATCTATTTCTTAAAATGAAATTTCTGCAAATGAAATATATATTGCAAAAGAGTTCAAGTTAAAAACTGTTGCTTCCAAAAATAATAATTATTTCAAACACATTCCTTTAAAGTGCTTCTATCTTGCAACTGAAGGCATAAAAAACCCTGTTCACAACTTGTTCAACATGTGCGTTCACACAAACAAGCATTACGATTTAAATGGTCACTTTCTCACACTAAATTATGGCTTTCAGAATTTGAAAAATGCATGTTCACATTGTAACCCCTGCTTGGAGTCACCAGGAAAAGGTCACACAGTGGGGCCGCTTCAAAAAAAAAATGCCAATAAATATGCTTTCCTCGTATTATAACTTGAATTCATTGAAGTTGCAAATCTTTTACGGTTCGCAAGTATAGAATTGATTTTATAAAGTTTACTTGTGATGTACTTCTAATTAATTTAAATTTTCTTTTTATCAGTTTTACACAGTTTTCGTAGAGGCAATGATCCAGATTTACATTTACGGTATAAATTTTTTTTTGCTTTAATACTGGAAACATTAGCAGATTTGGAGATGGCAGTCAAGTAATGAATTCATATGAAATTCTAGGACTACAATGATGGTCGGTCTTAATCGATTTCCCCCCTGATTTTATTACTTATTAAAAGCAAAGCAATCTTAAAAATAATAAATTAGGTCAATAATAAGCAGGATCTTAATTCTATGGAAGCTCAGTTTATTATTTATTACTTTTGACTAGACACATTCATTCACACAGATTACGTGTTCCGAGCCATTGTGCAACACTTGAAAAGCTCTTGTTATTTTTTTGATTTTGTTTTTTCTGCCTCACTCCATATAAATTAAGTTGTTGGAAAAATATGCGTTACCATAACTTTTAGTGAAAATGTGTAAATAATCTCTTATTCTGGAAGAGTCACATGGCATTCCACAAGAGGATAAATAGGATTTTGATAACTTCACAATTGGAGACAGAGTCTTCTGAATTTCGTTGTCCATTTTAGCAACAGTTGTAACAAATGTTTTGGCAAATCATTTGCATTTGTAATAGATGTTGCAACAATATAAGATTCATGGTGCTGTAGCAGTGGCCAACTGCAACATGCCCAAAAAATTGACTTGTTACACACACGCATTATTCAACTTGATTCTTTTTTTAATTCAATCTGCTGCTGTTACAATTTGTTGCAAACGTAAAAGAAAGTGTGTACGTGTGGTTGGTTTGGAAAAGGAAATGTATTTTCATTTTAAAGCGGAAGTTGTAGACAAATGAGAGCTTTAGTTTTTCACTGCTACCTATTCGAGATTTGTGGCAGAGGGTTGGAGCACAGCAGAGACTGCATGCAAAGTCTATAATTCAAAAACGAGGAGCAGAGAAATGAAGAAGGCATCCATTGAGCTCTGTTCGAGCGTGAGTGTGTGCGTGTTAGTGTGCGTATGTGTACAAACTCAGAAATGTATTTCCGCCTGAAATGCCTTGATACATTTAAACACCACGCATGTTGCACCTACGCATATATTTTACGTACACTGAAAGAATAAATATTACAAATATATTTTTAAATCTGAAATGGAGAAAAAAATTAAGCTGAGCAGCTTAAAATGCTATTCCTACAATATGGCTTTAACTTCGAAGTTAAATAAATTTAAATAAATTTGAAATATTTAAAATCTTTACATATTACATTTAGATGGAAATGGTGTATTTTTAAGGAAACTACATATCCCTACTTTCTGTGGCAGGCATTGTTTTTTAATCTTTAGTTCTTTTATAAAAATTATTTATATTTCCCTTTTTCCTATATTTTCCCACACTTTGTGTGAAATATAAAAATATTATGAAAAAAAATTTTTTTTTTTTTTTACTTAAAAACAAATTTTTCTCTGTGTTTTTCCTTACGTAGGAGTGTTATACGTGTACACGGAATTGCGTTGCAATGTTATTATGCCGCAAATGACAGATATACTTGTTGGTAGTGTCGATTTGTATTCACTTGTGTTGATTTTTAAACTTAGTTATGGAGTCAATTATCTAAAATTGAAATTTCTTATCGAATTTACATAATAAATATTTTCCAATAAAAACTTATTGTGTAAAGTGTGTAAACGGAAATTTCTGTCTGTTACTTGTTAATTGATTTTCAGTATAAATTTAGTTTTAAATTCTGATCAATTTTAATGGCCACAAATTAAAGAGTCAATGAAAAAGAATTTTTTCTTTGAGAAAATGATTAGCAATTTAAATTGTTTTTAGAATTATTTAAAATAAAGATATAGAAATATAGAAAACATCTACTTTACACAATGCGGAACCCTCAAACCAGTTCTACTGTCAAAAGTTTTTCTTAAGCAGAATCGACACGCAGAACCGAATAAGAAAAAAATTTTACAGTATAGCTGGGGGAATAAGGTCATCCTATGGATTCACCTTGCCACAAAATTTCTGCCTTGATCTTGCCAGGGGGCTAAAGATCATAGTCTAGTATTCTGTCATTAAGATACTGGTATAACCATGGATGATGCCACGCCTACAAAATTTTATTATCAAACTAGTCAAATCACTTTCTCAAAATTTGTCAAACAACAACCTTTTGAAGCGACTTTTTCAAGTCGGTCCGTCAGATTTGCTGCCAACTGATCTGAGCAATTGTTCAGCAGAGCGAAATACTTGTTTCCAATTCCTTATAAATCTTTAATTACAAGGCAAGCAAGCAAAAATTGTTTCAGAGTTATTTAATCAAAAATCAATTTAATATAAAATATAAAACTTTAATACTGCAGCGATCAATATATCAATATATAAATGTATATTTAAAATATACGCATGCACATTCTATCTTGGCATTTTTATTGTGGCCAAGAGTGACAAATCACTATTTTTACTATAAAAAGCAATTGCTGGCAGAGAGAAAGAAAGCATGCAAACGCATGCAACCACCAAAAAAAATTAACCACGAACACATGTTTTTAGCTGGCAAATAGGAAAAAAAGTCAAGATATTTATGAACAGGTTCATAGCACAAGCCATGCCGAAAACCGAAAGCCGAAAACGCAATAAATAGCGTCGGCCAGGACGATTTAAAAACAGACAGCGACAAAAAATTGGGGAAAAGGATATTTCGTGGCCTTTTCCAAGCAACTTTTTCCATTGAATTTAATAATGTGTCCATTGTTGCACACATATAAAATGACGGCGACCTTCAACACTCTGTGGAAGGACTGCTTATACTGAAACGGAGCCACAGTACGAGTCAATTGACCATGCTGATGCATGCACGTGTGTGTACATATTTCAGTAGTGCACAGACCCAAATAACACAACACCAACAAACAAATACACGCATGCCTACATACATACATGCTCGGCAAACGTGGGCAGGAGGCTAATTTTCATGTTGTTGATACTTCGAGCACTGGTTTGACATGCATGTGTCTATCAGGCGCTGTGTGTGCATCTAGCAGTCTTTTAAAATGTTTGCACTGCAGCCGGAAATGCATTATAACGTTTTATTTTTTAACTTTTACAAAACTGCATGCTGCAATATGCCACGAATAGCCAATGTCCTGGTGTGGGAAAAAGTTGTTAGGAGAGAAGTTTTTCGTTTTTGTTTTTTTAATGAATTTCGTCTGCCAACCAAAGCGTCACGCCTGTACTTGACATATTTACTTGTCCTGGGTGCAGCAATTTGTAAATTGTCTCTGAATTTTATGACGCCAGTAAATGCTTTTACAAACTAAAGGGAAATGCCATCGGTTTCCGGTTTGACCGAATGGCATATTTTATAACTTTAAAAATACTTTTTATTTTATTTATTTATTTTTTTTTTGTTAAATTTATTTATCTACTTTAAATTAAATTTTTATTTTTAAATGGTAAAATTACAAGTTCACATCTTTCCTTCATTGTATTGAAATTTCTTTATACTATTCAGTTCAATGCTTTACTAATGAATTCTTGCCATTGACTCCTTCCTCTTTAAAGGACTGAATAGACTTCTTCTCAGCCGGATTGTAGAAACCAAATAGAAATGCAAAAAAATTAGCTTGAAAATGTTTGCAGTCACTGTAACTCAATATGTTTGTGCTTCCTATGGGTGACCGTTTGGATGGATGGTCGCATGATTTGTATGTTGGTGGGTTGCTTGACAACTAAATACTCTTGCAATTTGTTTAGAAAGGAGGCTTAGCCGTTTAACAGTTAATGTTTACTTTTACTAGACAATTAACTTCAGCTGGCCACAGCTACTGTATTATTCACTTTTAACTGGCCATTAAAGTCAATTTTGTTTTTACACTCTACTCTGTCTTTATTTTGTTCTTCTACTCGTATATTCTATCTGAAAGCAAAGAATGTTACCTCGGCAATATTTTTTTTACGCCTATAATATTGTCTGCATGTTTTGTAGAAAATGTTTGTGTCTAAATTTTAAGCCAGCTTTTTCTAACCGGTTGCGAAAGCACACAGAAGAGTTCACAGAAAAATAACTGGAAAAGAAAATTAATTTATTCCCAAACAAAAATGTTAATAAATCGCAACAAGAATATCGTAAATACAACCAATACGCTTGGAAATGTGTAATTAATTTCCTTTCGTGGCATTCAGATGGGAAGTGGGAGCACTACAGAGCACCACAGGAATCGAACCCGCCAACTCCGCTTCATTAGGCTGAGCATTATTCACTCGCCTACGGAGGCACCCAATTGAGAGCGCGCCGCAGTTGTCAGGGGGAACAAAATGCGTACAAACTCTCAATGAGTCCTCAGCAGATTTAGGAAATTTTTTTGTTCATTTTGGAAAGAATTTCTTTCATTCTTGGAGATGTAAGGAACTCCTTTCGAACGAATAAATTTTACTTTCAAGCTTTATAATCGATACATTAAGCGATGTGTTTTCCCCAACTACCAACTGCTATCGATAGCAACACATGCCATTAATTACATCCACCCGGTTTCATTAAATGACTGCAAAGCTCGGAGTCGTATCCTGTAGACACAACTTTTCGCAACAGCCGACTTTTTATTTTAACTGCAAGTAGCCGCCGTAGCCAAATTGGTGGCAGGGAGCACACACTGTAAACGTATTTTGACAGCTAATTGTCCATAAATTGTTATTGTAAAACTATGAAAAGGAATGCACAGGCGTTGCAGTGTAAACAACACTTAATGTGTTGTAAATTGGGAAAAAGAAAACAAGGCATTGAAAGCAAATATTTACAGAAAATTTAAGCAGAACGTGGTCAACCAACCTTCTATAAGTGATTAAATATTTAAGAGGGCTTTTAAAAAATTTGTTACACATTTACTCGTGCATAAATTGAAATGAAACATGTGACACAAAAAGTCATAAAAACATATAAAATATTCGCTTCAGACAACTTTTATGAAGAGTTGCGAAAAACTTTAATAAGCCATTTAAAATCATTAACATACCGACGCTTTAACCTTGGAGCTTTAATTGAAATGTGAAAGCTTTAATAAATCAGGATACAAAAGAACTACAAAATCAGTTAAAAAGGAATTGTACCTGAATGTTTAATTGGTTTCGTTCAGACAAGAAGTGTCATAACAAATGATATATCGTTGATCTCAAGTGGAAGGGCCTAACTCGCATTATTTTTCAATAATTTTTTTCTTGATTTCGTAAATTGTAAGAAAGACATAAGAAATGTTAAATATTTATTCTCCTTAATTTATTCTAAATAATAAAAAAGTTTCAAGTTTCGTACGAGTATTTTTAATTATTTGGTTTTTTAAATAATAATTTTAATAAAATGTTATTATAATAAATTTTTTCTCTAAATCAGAATAATAACGAAATCTCGAATAAAACAATAATTTTTTTTATAAAAAATGTTAAGCTCGATAACAGGAAATACGAATTAAATTAAAATATCGAAAAAAAAATAAATCAAAAAATACAAACAATTTTGGCCAACAGGAAGTTTGAAGTTGACATCCAACATTAAACCAAAAAAAAAAAAAAAACAGAAATTAAATTAAATGCTCGAGATTATTCATAATATTATATATTTCACAACATGCTCTTCATTGCAGTGTGAAAGAAATTAAGGATACAAATATATTGTTGAATTTCACAGATATTATAGAGTTATTACTTGAAATTTGAGTAGCTGGCAGGAAGACCCTAAGCTTCACCTGTTCAAATATTTTATAATACAAGCTCAAGCTCTTTTTTGAGCTATTTGGCGGAACAAGTAAAACAAAACTTGCTTCTTTAGTCCTATTCCAAATTATCATGAAGAAAAGAAGGCCTACTCTCGTTGGTCTTCACTATGAAGAGAAAGCATAAAACAATTTCCTTCGTCCTCACGCTGGATGCTTGTGGAATTGTGGGTAAGAGCAACATGTGTGCAACAGGATCGTTGGGCTCCAAGTTTTGATTTCTACATAAACTTATTAAGCGGAGAGTGATTTTCATAATAGGCCTATACAACTTTTGCAGAACGGGCAGAGCCATACGAGAATTATTATTCTTTTCTTTGCAAAGAAAAGAAACTGGAGGTTAACAAGCTCGTTTAATGTGTGGCCAGCAGCCTTAATAGTATCATTGTGACAACTTGGAAATAAAATTAACAACGCATACTTAGAACGTAGCAGGCATAACTTTTGTAATTACAGACCTATTATTGTTATTATTTTCATGTTGCCTTAAATTACCAAATCATAACTGATTATTTCAACGTTTCCCGCACAAATAACCATCTCATATTTTGTTTATTTTCCTTTTTAACGTGACTTAGTGCGGAAAGAAGGATGATATAAAAGTGGAAACAAATGACGATGAAACGATTTAACTGCTGCGTTACAACATCCTTTTAAAATTGATTTTCTGGCTGCAACGTGTAAGACTTAAGAACTGCACGAAAATGACTTATGGACATGATTGAGCTTTGTGTGTGCTTGTATGTGTGTGTGTATGCATGTTATACATGTTGCATTTGACTGTTGTTTCTTTTGACTTTTTATACGCTTCTTCGAACGTTTTTGTTTTCGCTGTCGCTCATTGTTTGCGCAGGCGTATAAATTCTTAACCAAAGTGTGAAACCGCAGAAAAACATCGGTAGCAAATACAGAAGAGACGGAACAATAACAACAACATCAACAACTGATCAAATTAGTTATTGGCGCAACAAATTTGCTTACAAACTAACAAAAAAAAAAAAAAAAAAAAAACGATCAAAATATCCCTACTCGTATGCGATAAAAGAGAAGCAAGATGGCAAAGTAAATTATCGACTTTAGATGGACGAATAGACGTACGGATGTATGGACGGATGGCTGGATAGTTGAATGTTGCAACTGGTTTTTATTCTGCATTTAGAAACATCAACAGCAGGCACAACTTTCATTCACAGTTTGTTTTTCACATTTATGCGAGTTCCTTTATTTTTTATCAACATTAACCATCGTAATCATAATCGATTTCAAAAGTGTAGAAAATTCAATTTTTTAGAAATTACAACAAAATGCAAAAAACAAAAACAAAATGGTTCAATTTTATGCTAATCAAATATCAGAAAATGTAAATCAAACAAACACAAAATATTGAATGTGAAGCAACTTCATCTTGTGATCTTTTGATTATTTTGCAAGTTCATTTAGTTCACTTCAGCCTGTTGCGTTGCATGCATTTGAAGACATTATCATTGTAAAAATAATAAGATCATGATCTTCGGTCGACTCGTGAATTTTTATTTTCATTTTATTGCAGGAAGAATGTTCTTTAGTTGGCAAATCACTTGTTCAAGTTCAGAAGTCTTGAACTAATACTTCGTAGGAAGACCATTAAGAAAAATGTTCGCCTTGCATGGCTATCAGTGCTGCCAGAAGTAGGAGAATTTCCACTAATTTTGGAATTTTTGTTTAATGTAGTAGGAAAACTTGTATTTTTTTCTGTTAGTTTTAAATGTTTTATTTTTTAATAAAGAAATATTTTATAATTTCATAAAACAACAATTTTTTTTAGTAGGCTATAAGACAGACGGATTCAAAGTATGAGATTTTCCGTTAACAAAATTTATATTATGATAATTATAGGGAAAACTAAGCATAATTGCGTGATCGGTGCAAGATATATAGAAATGCAAACATTCCTCTCTAAATGATTTAAAAATAACGCCTTTATTTTGAAAATTTAAGTTTCAGCTGAAGATTTATCGGCTTCTGGTGATCAATACAATGCATTTTAACAGTATACATATATCAATATTGATCTTATGTTGTTAACAATCTGCTTGTAGCTTTATACTATATGTACCACTTAAAAATTGGTTCCATCTCTGAAATAATAAAAAAAAACTTATTCACCACAAACAAAACCTTGTCTCGGAAAATTTTATTTTTTCGCAAAAATATTGAATTTTTGATTGGTTTTCAGAAAGTGTTGCTCCTTTTTTAAGCAATTTATTCACAGAGAGAGAAAATTTTAAGAACTTAGGCGTAATAAAAATGTATGTTTTAAAATATTCAAATGTTTACTTTATCGCTCTGGCATTATCTTCGTCATCCCTTTGTGCGCATTACAAAAAGTTGATTAATTTTCTTTTTTCGGATCTTCCTTCAGTTGATCGCATTTCGTGCTCAGGTTGTTTGTTGTATGTACGTGAGTGTTCATCGAAAGCACTCCTATATTTTTTCACTGCGTGTGTACGTAGATATCTTAAAGCGAATTATATTATTGCCACTGTGGCCTGATCAGTTAGCATTTGGTCTGACATTAGCTTTTAAGATTACAACATAATGATCATTTTTGTGTTACTTGTGTTTTCGACCGGTAATGTGAAAAAATAAATAAATAAGTAAATTATGAATAAATTGAAAATACGTTCAAGTTGCAAATTTGCATTATTTTTTTATAACGTTTTTGAAGTTGCCAATATTGTAGCATACATATTTCATTTAATGTGTACATATGTATGTATATATATATGTACTATATCACGTTGTGCGATTGTACAAATGTGCATAAATCGATATATGTATTTATACGAATTGTTATATTACGAAAAATATTATAATTATGGAAATAGAAAGTTCAGTATCCAGAGAAGGCATGTTAGTCTCTCAAAACTCCTTTGAGAGACTTAACATTTGTTGGTGGCAGTTGCAACAGTAGATATATTTTCGGAAATCCATATAAATGTGAAATTAAGACAAGCTTCGTAAAAAATTTACTCAAAAAATTCGATCCAATATTTAAAGAACAGAAACTTGGATAAATTTTTGTTCGCAACATATTATCAAGTATATAAATTTTTTAATTATAATTAAAGTTTTTTTTACTAAGCCAAATCCCTCTTTCTAGTTAATAATTCGTCATGACGTAATCGTATTCCAGCAAATAGATCGTAATATATGAATATTTCAAAAAGCCATAGCAAAGCTGCAAGAGGTTTAAAAACATTGATTTCTTATAAAATATAAACTTTATGGATAGGCCCGAAATTGGCCTGGCGCACTGCCATCCAAATGCAAAATTTGTAATAGCAAAAACGAAATGAAAAAAAATATTTGGAATTCATTTCTTTGGCATATTTATGATATTAAATTGTCACCAAGTTGCCAGAACATTTTAAGAGTCGCCTTGTGAAATCCACCTACTTTGTCATTTATGTGAAACGCCTTGTTATTTTAATATGTGACACACCTTGTTATTTTCATACTTTCCAAACACATCCGAAAAGTCAACATCTGTTCAATTATTATAAGAAAAAACAAAGCACGAACAAAGTTGTAGCAAGTTCAGAACAAATCGAGCCAAAATTATTTAAATACTTTCTTAATCTAAAATACATTTGCAAAAAGGAAGTGAAAATGACTACTGCAGCTCGACCCACATTTGATCCAGCAAGGGGAGGCAGTGGTAAGGGTGAAAAAGATCTTAGTGCATTAAGTAAACAATATTCCAGCAGAGATTTACCTGGCCACACAAGATTAAAATACAGGTAGGGGAAATGACTAAAGCATGTAAATAATAATTACAATTTGCAATTTATTTACAGAGAAACAGGACAAGGCACTTCCGATGAGTTGCGTAGCCGTGATTTTCGTAAGGAATTGGAAGAACGTGAACGCGAATCTAGGCCTACCAAGAACTTACCTTCCATTGTTCGCAAAGCCATAGAAGCAAATAACTCCTCAAGTAGTACAGGTGTATCAGCTAGTAAAAAAGCCAAATTAGATCAACCAGCGGCTGCTGCAAATTTAGATGCTGATGATCCAATTGATAATGACAGTTCCGACAGCGAATCAGAGTCTGATGATGAGGACGATACCGCTACGTTATTAGCGGAACTTAATAAAATAAAACAGGAACGCTTGCAAGAGAACGCTCGAAAAGAGCAGGAAAAGAAACAAGAAGAGGAACGCATACGTATGGAAAATATTTTGTCCGGTAATCCACTAATAAACTATGCCGCAGGCTCCGCAGCCACAGCAGCCAATACAAAGACGGCTGACTTAAAGGTTAAACGACGTTGGGATGATGATGTTGTATTTAAAAATTGTGCTCGTACGGAGCCAGAAAAGAAATCGCATTTTATTAACGACTCCTTGCGCAGTGAATTTCATAAAAAGTTCATGGAAAAATATATAAAGTAGATTTTTTTCATAATAAATAACAAAAATTCAAGTACAATATTCAGAATAATTTTTGTAGAATAAAAAAAAATCTGCTAATTTTTATTTACTATGAATGCATACATGTATGTTAATGTTCCTGAGAACAAGAAATTACTTAAAAAACTATTTGCAATATTAAAACTAACCTACTTTTTGCATAATAATAAAGCAATAGTATGTTACTCACCGTTAATGAAAGAGCTGGAATTTTATGTGACCTGATGAAAACTTCCGGATGTATACGAAAGAATCCCATTAAAATTTGTAATTACAGTTCGATAGTCACTTTTCACACAAATATCTTATGCTGATAATTATACATACTTTACTTTACACTTACTTTAATTCACATTTTGTTTCAGAAGCAATATTAAATTTTAATTGTAAAATTATTTTAAAAGTTAAACGAAATTATTTTGCCCACTGTATTTCTAATTATTTATTGTTAGTTAATTTTGTAATCACTGCAAAGCACTTAAATGTAAAATTAACTCAGTCTGTATTTTTTTTTTTTTTTTTTCAAGTTATTCTTTGACGGAGAATATTTTTCTTTGAAAGTAACTTCTAGACAACTTTTTTATTGCAAGAAGCACAAAACCAAACTTATTTGCTGACCTTTACATTAGCTAAAATTTACAAACACAAACTATTGTAGTATGTGCATAATTTCCAATGCATTGCAAAACAAAGCAAACACTCTAAACATTTTATTTACTGACTTTTTTCTATATTTTTTTTTAAGCGAAATGATTTCTTATGCTTTGCTATTCGTATTTCCCGTTATTTTACTGTCTTGTTATATAGATTTGTGTACTCAGGAGGCGTTATTATTTATAGTTAGTTTACAACATAAAATTTTAATTTATTCTTATTGCCTTTTAATTTGTATATATAGTTTTTTACAATTGCACAATCTTTTTTAAACATCCATGAAGCGGGTTACTATGTACAAAACGGATTACCTACCGGATTTGAAACCAAAATCATGGCACAATAAATACGTACGCAGTCAACTTCATACTACTTTTTACAACTCTGTACATAATATGCGACACGTAATAGTAGTCGGTTTCTGATATCACTAACCGGCGTTCGGTTTTTAGAATATGTATATTTTCTTTCCTTAAAGTTGTGTATGTAGTGTCTGTTTTGTATAGCGTATTTAAATCTTCAGAAGTCATGTGGAAATATATATTATTAATATTTGCGACGGCAAATATTGCCAATGCAGTACTGGAAACAGATGCCAATACTTTAGTTTTATTGGATAATTTGGCTATACGCGAGACACATTCCATATTCTTTAAATCTTTGCAGGGTAAGTTATGACGTGGACATTAAATGAAAAACGTCTACTACTTTATCAGTCGCTTTTCTTAACTTGCAATTAGTAAATCTAACGAATTTTTAAATGATAATCTTTTTGCTCTAATATTTATTTTAGATAGAGGTTTCAAATTGTCCTACAAATTGGCGGATGACGCCAGTCTTTTGCTGTCTCGTTACGGTGAATATTTGTACAAGAACTTAATTATATTTGCACCAAGTGTTGAAGAATTTGGCGGCGAACTTAGTGTTGACAAATTGGCCCAATTTGTTGATGATGGGGGTAATGTGTTAATAGCTGGTAGTGAGCAATCTGGGGATGCGCTAAGAGAATTCGCCTCTGAATGTGGCTTCGAAATCGATGAAGAAGGTGCTTCCGTATTGGATCATTTACATTATGATATTTCCGATAAGGGTGACCACACCACAATTCTCACAGCTGCTCGCAACCTAATAAATGCTCCTACTATTGTTGGGGATAGTCGTAAGAATGGCGGAAAGCCTTTGGTGTATCGTGGTACTGGCTTGTTGGCTGACAAAGAAAATTCCTTGGTTTTGCAATTATTGACAGCTGAAAGTACTGCTTATAGTTACAATCCGGATGTGGCTATCAAGGATTACCCCCATGCTATAGGAAAAAATACCTTGCTGATTGCTGCTCTCCAAGCCCACAATAACGCGCGTGTTGTATTCTCCGGCTCGTTATACTTCTTCTCAGATGAAGCGTTTACTAATTCGCTAACATATGCCCAAAGCGGTGAACATTTTGAACAGTCAGGAAACTTTGAAACGGCCATTGCCATTAGTAAATGGTTACTTGGTGAATCTGGGCGTTTGCGCGTTGTTGAAGTAAAGCATCATAAGGAGGGCGAAACTCAACCACCAGAAGAAGCCTACACTATAATGGAGCCAGTTATATACTCCATTACAGTTGAGGAATTAGTTCAAGACAAATGGCAACCCTACAACACAAATGATCTCCAATTGGAGTTTGTGCGCATTGATCCTTTTGTACGTTGCACATTTAAGGATGTGTCCCGTGGGCGCTACCAAACAAAATTTAAAATACCTGATGTGTATGGAGTTTACCAGTTTAAGGTTAATTACGATCGTATTGGCTTTACACGGCTGTACAACACAACTCAGGTGTCAGTTAGACCCTTAAAACATACAGAGTATGAACGCTTCATACCAAGCGCCTTCCCTTACTACAGCAGCGCTTTCTCCATGATGCTAGGTGTCTTCATTTTCTCTTTTGTGTTTCTACATTTCCGGGAAGAGACACCTGGAACTGGTGCTGCCAAGAAAGGTGATAGCAAAAAATCTCAATAAATTGAGAAAATAAAGTAAATTCTTTTTAAAAATAGCATATTTTGCGCAACCTTGTTAATAAAACTGAAATTATATATGTGAACTTGACAATGTGTTACACTTTTTTAACAGTAGGGAGACCACACAACCTTGATCCTTAAATTATGTATAAAAGGATACAGGATATGTTGTGATTGTGGGATTCCACATATGGAGGTACATGGAGTATATTTTAGAAATAAATAGATAACATTGTTGAGTGTTTTACCCCGAAAGTAAATAAATTAAGTAAAATATTAATTTTTATTTAAATTTTTTTCCCAGTTACTTTTATTTGCGCACATATTCTATCGTTTCGTGTTGTTTTGTTTGGTTTTAAATTTTTTTCATATTAAATTAACAAAAATGTTTATATGTATGTTTGTATGTGCATTCGTTCATTCATTTTCATTATCAGTTTTTTTTATAAAAAGCATTTTTTTGTATTTAACTAAAAAATATAATAATAGAACTTTTTATATAAATTATGCATGTAACTTAATTTAATTAAATTATATACGTTGAGGGGAAATTAGCGTTAAGTATATATCAATACATTTTCTACATACATATCAATTACATATGGCTGTATATACATATATATCTATTCATATATACATATATATATATATATAGATGTATATATACGTTTATATATATCATACGTAAGAATGTGTACTATTTATGTGCTAATGTGGTTTGTAGCGGTGAATATTGTTTAAAATTTTAGTTTTAACCTTTTTGTTGGTTGATCTTATTATCGGCTGCTGATTCTTAGTAGGTTCAAATTTGCTTATTTGTTTATAAAATGTTTATGATTGCAATTATTTAAATCTCTCTAATGATGATGCAATTTTGGAATTCAGCAAACAGAAATAGTAGAAAATCTTTTTAGTTTCTATAGTATAAAATTGTTTTTTTTTTAATTTTTTTCTTTATAGTTTTTGTATTTTAAGAACAACAGTTTTTGTAGGCAGGAGGTTTTTCGTTATTTCTGCGATCGACAACAACACGCTCAGGATTTTCGGCAGATTCGCGGCCAGATGTTTTATCTAAGATAGCCTCGGCTAGCTCGCAGAAAGCCCGTTCGATATTAGTGTTAGACTTAGCAGAGGTTTCCATAAAACGTATACCGTGTTCCCGAGCAATCTATTAACCAAATAATAAATATTTCATAAAACAGGAGTGTACTTGGCACATAAAATTCCTTTTCAGGAAAGAGGATTTTTTTTTAAACTTACTGCTTCGCCACGTTCTTTACTAACAATGCGTTTATCCGAAATATCGCATTTGTTACCCAAAATCATTTTTTCTACGTCTTCATTGGCATGCTTTTTTATATTTAAAAAAAAATTGTCATTCTAAAGTTATTTGTTTTTATCTGATTTTTCTCGTACCTCATCTATATTCCTTAGCCATTTAACAATATTTTCAAAACTTTTTTCATTTGTTATATCGTACACCAGCATTATCCCCATCGCCCCACGATAATATGACGTGGTTATAGTATGGAAACGTTCTTGACCCGCGGTATCCCATATTTGTAGCTTTATCTTTTTACCTCTGAGTTCAACTGTTTTGATTTTAAAGTCGATACCTTGATTAAAAATAAATTTCAACATGTTTAAAAATCTTTTAATATTTTTTAAAACCTTTAGGCTTAACAATTTCAATATTTTTGTACTATTTTGAATATCACCGATTACGTAATATAGCAAATAGTAGGGGATTCTCTTTAAGAATTCCCAGTTGGTTACAAATAAAATGTATGTATTTTAGTTAACGATGTAATTGTCAATGGTGCTTTCATAGTTGGTTTTAATTTACGCCAAATTTTAACTGAGTAATGTGTATTAAATCGAATTCGATAGGGAAATAAATTGAATTAAAAAACAAAAAATTAATTCCTGGGAGCTACACAATTTAGAAATAGTAAAATCTCAACCGTTTCCAGTAGCGTGCATACATGCATATAAACATGCGGAAATGAAATCAAAGTCGATAAAAATTAACATACCGTTACATATTTAAAATTTTGTTTCTTATTTATTTAAAATTCTTGCTTTATTTTGCAAGTGGTAAAAAATGAAATTCCGCAAGTTGGCAACCCGTATAAATTTAAACGTTTAATTCCTTAAACAGCAATGCGTCACAATATATTTTATGTAATTATTTAATTGCGATCTACTTTCATTCCATAAATGCGTATACAATATCAGATATTCTACAACCGGCCCTACCAATTATAGAACATGATGAAACAACAAATATGAATAAATGAACGATGATACAGACAAAATTAAAAAAAAAAAAAAAAAAAAGTGCCAATGTTGAAACATATTAGCAACAACGAACGATACATCCATCACTAGAAATATATGGATATGCATTCACATACATATGCATGCAAATGTTTACTACATACATACATAACCATTTAAGAACAGCTCTTCTACCCTTTTATGCACTATTAAGCTGCCCCTAACCAACCACATCCAAAATCCATTAACATCCAGAAGCATGTAACCTTATACCACGCCCTTGCAAAAGCCTTAAGCTTACGGATGGATACATTTTTAAAACCCCCACCATTGTTCTATTTTCAGCGGGTGTCAAAAGGAACAATTAATAAATATTTATCCCACTTACCAATGGTGGATATAAAGGTGGATGTAAAAGCGTCGTCCGAGAAACGGAAAAGTATACATGTTTTTCCAACACCTGAATCGCCGATTAGCAACAGTTTGAACAGAAGATCATACGTTTTCTTGGCCATTATTTTAGTTTGTTAAGTAAGTGGATGAGAATATTTCTATAGATTTTGTTACTTCTTTTGCCACAACGATATTATTATGTTAAAAGGCGTTTTTAAAATAATCGTACTGCTCCTTTTATTTTATTGAAAAATTTATATTTTATGTTTTATTTCATGCTAATTTTTTGTAATATCCTATATTTTTCTTTGGTTTTCTTCTTCTCTTCGATAAAAAAAATTAAAAGAAAAAATAGTGATGCCAACGTTAATTAATATATCAGCCGAATTTAGTGACCAAAGTACATTTCTTAAAGATGTGGACTAATTTAAAATAGACAACAGATTTGAAATATACTATGATTCCATAGTTTAATTTGCTCTCAAGCCATTTATATACTACATATTAATAACCAGGAATTACATAAGCTAAAATTTGTGTCACTTCACTGTAATGAACATGTTGAATGTACATACCTTCTTGAAGCATATTATATAAGAATTTTTGTTATTGGAAGAATGTGTATAAAACAAAAGTGGGGAATAATTTTTACTACACAAAAACTATGAAATAGATAGATATATATATATGTATACATATATATAAATAATGTATAATGGAGCAATTCGATTTAATACGGGTGAAAAGTTACCGACTCTGAACACTAATTTTGGTACTTTTTTTTATCAACTGCGTGTATATGCAATCAAACACGGCAACACCTGGCAGTCAGATATTTTATGCCTCGCTAGTATGTGTGCCAGAGCAGTGAATTTGTGAAAAAAAAGAGAAAAAATAATCGAACACAATAATAATACAGAAATATTGAATTAATCAACCTAATTATTCAAATATAAATATATAAAAATAATGTAGATATTCCTAGGCTTTATATATATGGCTACTTTAACAGTATTTTAACTGTTTCAATTAGAAAATATGGGAGAGAACAGTGCAGCAAAAACATACCTTTCTCAAGTGTGATATGAACTTTTTTCTTCCTATTTTTATGTTAACATTCGAAACAAAAAGGTGTTAAATAGAATAAATTAGAATAAAAATTTATTAAAGAAAGTTCAAAAAATAACCTCTCTTGGAAGAATAAAAACCCATTATATCGTCAAGAATAATAGACTCAAGTAACAAAAAGGAGTGAACGAAAGAAAAAGCGAAGGTGTTAGTTGTGGCGTAGCTTTAGATTGTCTGCAGAGCTGTCAACAGCGCAGCGACCGCAATAATCGATCAATTGAACCCACCCTTGCAAAAGTGCAGCCAAAACACACTATTTCAAAGAAAGCAAAACAAAACCTTAACCACTGACTAAATATTCCTCCATAAATTCAATTAATTTGTTAAAACAATTGTAATTTCTTCTGCCCATATTTGTTAAATATTTTTTTTAATCTCTATATTTTGTCAGTTGTAGCATCGACTTGAATCGTTATTAGATTCCTAATAAGGTTTTAATGTGTTTTGACAACAAAATATAAAAGTAGAAAATCGTGTACAAAGTGTCTTATATGGAAGAGCTTGATATGTATGTATGTATATATGGCTACATCAAATCTTTGTACCAGACATGGGTGCAGTGTACTAAATATTTATCAATTAATAAGTGGTTAATGCAATATTTTTCACTACGATCACATACATGTATGTCTGAATGTATGTAAACGAGCTAAAAATTATTGACGATAACTTTTTTCGGAACATTTTGCTTAGCACCACTAAATCTATTCATAGTGAAAGAGGGTGGATAGAATTGATATTCCAGCTCATTCAAAGTTCAGCAAACTACTGCCAGCTCTGGCATGTGCAAATGTTTTTTACCGCATAACGTTTAAGTAACTTACAAAAATTTATGTTTAAAAACTAAAATAATGAAAGCAATCTTTACTTAGATTGATCGTTCTTTCGTTCATTCCTCATACAAAAACAAAAATTGTTTTGTTCGATTTTAAAGTAGTTATAAGCAACAAAAAGGAAATCTCTGAGAATTTATTATAATATCCCCGGTGTATTTTATGCGTGCTTGTGTTTGTGCTTAGTTTTTCTTAATGTATGTTTATAGATGATTTATTTTATTTATAAACGTAAAAAAAATTTCGCAATTATATAGATCATCATAAAAAAAATACAACAGCAGCTATAAGGCCCAGCATTACGAATACAAATTAATATTGGATAATATGGATACTGCCAGTGCCGTAGGTCGACGTCGCGTAAATTCGCGTGTCAATGCTGAAGATCAAGCTTTGGATCAAATAGCAAAAGAGGTAATATTTTGTAGTAGTCTTTATAATTTTAACCATTTTATAATTAACATAATTAGCTATGAAATATAAGAAACAAATATTTTATTAGGTTTATGTTTTTTGTTATGCAATATTAGCATATTAGCGAAGTATTCGAGTCAATTACATATTTGCGTTAAATTTCTTGGCAAGACAACTTTTTTGAAATGATTTTGTGTACAACATGTTTTATGCAGAAGAATAAAAAATTTGTAAAATTGTAAAGTAACATAATCGGTTTTCAAAACGTTTACAAATTTTACATGTGAGAATGTAAAAATTTTTATGGTTGGATGTTTACGTGTTTGTTTCACCATCAGAAAAAATTCCCGCAAATACATTAACTCACATTATTCAGTATTGCTTAAAGTGAAATAGAGCGGAAAGAAAATGTAATAAAACCTTTTTGGCAATCACAACAAACTCCAATTTCTATGTTTCACAAAAAATCTAATGAATATCTTAATATACCATGGAATAGTGTGCAACCGGCTTGAATGAAGTAAGGCACAGTCTAGGTTTACAAACGGAAAGAATTCTATTTGGTGTTTTTATCTCTTCATAATAAATTCATATACACACAAAGTAGATTTAACACTCTATTACTTTCGACTTTGTGAAATAATTTAGTCAAAAGCAGTCAGCGGCCAAAATTTAAAGCTGTTACTAATTATTATTAAATTAACAGTAACAAAAATCGTACAAAACATGTTTTCTTCAATGTGACTTGTAAAGTATAAAAAAAACACTAAATAAATTTTCTCTGGCATGTCAACTCTGAGTGACGACTTAAATTTATTAGCTGCTGTGTATGATAAAGAGACTTTTATCGTCAGTTGTCGAAAATGTGAGTAAGCGTTTACACGTTGAACCCGGACCGATCAGTTCATTGTGATAAATATATTCAAGAGTGCATATATAATTTTGAAAAATTATTTTTTCATTAATTATGTTTTTTTTTTTAATATAAGACATGACATTTAAAGCCACGATTACGTAGTCGAATGTAGATAAAAATAGGAGAAAAAAAGCAAAATTTTTTAATAAGACGGTTAAAACTACAAAATTGAAATAACTTAAAAAAATAAAATTAAAAAAATGTCAGCGGAACAAAAATTAGCTGATAAGCACATTGGGAATACAGTAACTACTTCAAATGCGAATGCAAAATGTAATAAAAGGAACAAAAGCAACAACAACAACATCAATAGTAGTAAAAAATTTATTAAAAAAGCACTGAAAATTTCGCAAAATAAAAAACATGCCCACATTACTAATGTCAACAGCAAAAATATGAACAACAACATCAGCAACAACAAGAAATGTGGCAACAACATTGTTGAGGTTGTAAACGATGAAATCATCGAGGAGTTGTTTGATTTCAGCGATACCGATTTAAAAGAACTTGACGAATTAAAAATCGAAGAAGAATTTAAGAACAATACTAACAACAACAACAACAATAACAGCGATATCTCCACGTCTACTTTAGAGCTTTTAACAGAAGACAGCTATAAATTAAGGGAAGATAAGAAAAATGTTAAAGATCTAGAAATGCAATCGCGAAAAATAATAAATGTTAGCAACAATAATCACGATAATGAAATAGCTCGAAAAGAAGAGCAACAAGGGGAGGAGCTAGTTTTGATATCGTTGCCAATTGATAACATTGATAAACAAACAGAAATCGTTCCAAAAGACAGGGAATTAGTCACAACAACAACTGAAACAACAAATAATATAATTAGCTCTACAGAAAATGTAGTAAAATGCGAAATTAATAAACAGCAGAAACAAACAGAGCCAATTCAGTATGACTGCGGAGAAGAAAAGGATCTTAACAAAGACTATAGTAACAATGCCGTGCAAATCGCCAGTAGTTCTATTGTAAGCGATCATTCCACGAGCTCTTATAGTGACAATGGCGACAGCAAAGTATCAGCATCTTCAGACATAAAGTCTATGAAGATGAACGATTCATCAGAGTCATCTTCTTTCATTGAAATTGCCAAGGCAAATAGTAACAATGATACATGCAATGAGAATGGTGAGAATGATTGTGATGATGATGATGATGATGCTGATGCTGATAATGAGCATGCTGAACCTTATGACGAAGTCTTAGTGCAATTCCTTGATGAAGCCAATCAGATTGTAAGCTTAATTCAAAAAAGACATGACACGAATAAAAATTGCATTTTATTTTCGTGGGAAGTTTACTTTTCTTCTTTAAATGCTTTCTTTAATATTTTATTTTCTTAATTTTAAATATTTCTTTTTATTATCTAGAAAATTATAAAATTTTCATTAATTTCATATTCAGTTCCCATTTTTACAAATTTATATTTAATATCGTAAATACTCAAAGTGAAAGAAATGCAACTGAATTTCAAAGTTAAAGTTAGGATGAGAAACTAACCGGTGATGGTAGGTCCTGCTACTGTGGCCCAAATTTATGGCACTATTTTGTTGGGTCTGTAAAGGGAAAAGTTAGGATACCTAATACTGCAGTGCCATACTTCACAAGTTAAGGGAACAGAAAATGTATTTTTGGTATTTTGCAGAAGGAACCGCTCATTCTTTTATCACAGTATCTACTATAGTCGTTTGCTGCACTTAAAAATTCAAAAATAATCAAATATTTTCAATTCTGTAGATTTGAGATTGTTTTTTTATAAAAAAAAATTTTTCTATTATATTTTTATTTTCTATATTTTGCACCTCTATGGGTAACTTCTTCAGGAAAATATTAAATTTAAATAAGAATTTAATTTAAATAAGTATAAAAAAACCACCTGAAATCCTCTGAATTGAAAATGTATATAAAATAAATAAAATTGAAAGAAAATAAAATATATTAAAAAAAAAGGTGCTGGATTTTTATATCCGATTATGTACATATCGATGGCCGAATGTAAAAAAGACGTACCTCATTTTTAAGTTTTAGCAGGTAACTTTATAAAAAATTAAAAAAATTTGTTTTTTAATATGAAAGTATTTTAATACGTGCTTAAACCAAATTTTCTTCAAGATTCTCTTGCAAAGTAACAAAAAATACACAAAGTATAATATTGTGTAAAAAAAAGAAAATTTTTTCTTGAAGAAGGATAGTATTGCTATTCACAACTTTAGCACCAACATTCGAAATATATGTCAGGATCCAAATTGTTGTATGCCTGATCGAGTATGATTTCGCATGGAAGGAAGTTTCGTGGCGTATCGTTTAACCAGAACGCGGTATTCGATAGTGTTCGAATTGAAATTGGTTAGGAAGCGTAATAGATTTGTTTCATTGTAATTGAACAAAATGATATGTTTGCTTAAGACATGGAATTCGATCGGCAATCCGTTATCGAATTCCAAGATTCCAATTTTAAATACAAGTTATTCGATATCAAGTGTCACCAATCTAAAAGGAAAGATTTTGATCAAGGATATGACTATTTAGCCCAGGTAACAGATATAAATGAAATTTTTGTAACATCCGTAAAGATTGTTTCACGTCAAATTCCGAAAGCGTTTTATACAAAAACCGAACACGCTAAGAAGTGCATTCATTTTAATAACACAAATATTATTATGCGTACATGTGAACATTCCGGATTTTCACTTGTGATTTAAAAAGGACATTTAACCATTTCATCTTGAACATGAGCCAAATCTCAAAGACAATGAAAAAAGACATCCATCAACAGCTACGAAACGTATATGCAGATGAATTTTTTTTTATTTTTAGATCACCACTCTCCTCTACATTGCCAGTTGCGCAATATCTATTTGATGCATCCTAGATAATAAATGTAAAAGGTTCTTGTTAAAATGGTAATTTTTTTTGATATTGAAAGCAAAAAAGGTTTCTTCATTTAACAATAATGTTGTGAAAAATGTATAAGACTTAATGCATGCAGCAAATATTAGTTTTATATTTCATTTATTTGCGGATGAAATATTTATAAACATGCTAATTAAGAGATGTTCATCACATTGTCATTTCAAACAAAAATATTCATCAATTATTCTATTACATTTTCAAGATTAACTTTTGTGGGCACGAGGCTTGACTGCAGAAGTAATCAAATGTACTGACGTACATTTACTTGTCCAATTTGTACAAAATTATACAGACTTATTAAATTATTAATGTTGTATAATTTGGTAGGCGGGGTTGTATTACGGGGATGGTATAACTGATCGTTCAGTATTCGTTTTGAGATCGATAATGACAAATTAGTTCAAAAATTTTATTTGCTTGCATTTCATAAAATATATGTATAAGTTAAGGGACTGTAGTTTCCGTTGGGCGCCAGTTAAGGACTGTATTTTCCGTTGGGCGCCAGTTAAGGATTGCCCCTTTATTTCCTCAAGCACTATGTGCTTATGTTAAGAAAACTCTTTTATTTTAAGCTCTATGGCTTATTGTTGTTTTATTAAATGTTGCGGAGCACTATGTGCTCTGTTCTTAGACACTCTTAGACTCTGCTTATCACTATTCCTTAGTTGCTATTTATACTAGTGAGGATCATAAAAATAACGAGTAATTATGTCGTCTGCATACCACACAGCTTTTCATTTGGTTTACATACTATTGGTTTAGTTTTATGATCCTAATTTCTATGTCTAAACTATTGTATAATTTCTTATAATTATGTATAATTTCTTAGTCTAGACTATCGTAATTATGTGTAATTTCTTAATAGGTATTCTCTACCTAAACTAAAATTGGGATGGAAAATAGTGGAGGGCATTTAAAATATTGTGTGTGAGTTTTGAAAACGCAAGGTTGACAGATAATTCAAGGTTGCGTTTTATGAAATAAAATGACATGAAGTCATAAATAAGGTCGCAACAGGGTTCTACTTGGTTCGGTCGTTAACTTATACACATCCATTGCTTTCTTCCTAAATAATTTTCATGAGGTGCTTAAATTTTCAAGATTCTAGTGTACTTCTGAGTATGTTTGCGACGATCTCATTAAATTAATAGTGATTACTTGTAAGTCTAGCAGTAATTGAAAGTTAATAATGATGTACAATAATATATATATTTTTTTTGCTCCATTTCAATGCCCACTGAATAAAGTGCACAGAAATTGTTGAGAAACACATATGGTCGTATGTATGGGTGAATGTGCACATAAATATTGTACATCTACACTGAATCCATTCAAATTTTCATTGTTGGTAAACCTTCCTCTTTCATTGCCATGAGCAACTGCTTACTCATGCATATAATTGCTCATACATATTTATGTATTTCACTCACATGGCTGTTACAAAGTGCTTCCTCGTGGACTTCACTGTGGTTATTCTTCCCTCTGTGGTGTGTATTTTAAATATTCCCAAATTCTTTTTGTCTTTGACTAATTAAATTGAATTGTTGACTTAAGTCCAATGGTTATAAAAACATTAAACATAAAATTATTCTTTATCTGTCATTTAAGGCTGAAGCTAGGTTAGCTGCTAGAAGGCATGCCAGGGCGGAAGCTAGAGAAATACGTATGCGAGAGTTGGAACGCCAACAAAAGGAGCAAGAGTCCAATGCAGATCGAGTTTTCGATATGCATTCCACTGTATCTGGTATTACGCCATTGTCACACATGCGTCTGGCTTTGGGAAGTTCACCAGTTACAAGTTTGCTAAACTCAACCAGAGGTAACTCCATGTCCTCCAGACGCAGCAGTGAAGATTCCCTGGAAGAGGAAGGCCGAAGCTTAAGGGATATTCGTCATGAATTAAAAGTACAAAATTGTTTCATAAAATTTTATTTTGTCCACGTAATCCTTCAACATTTCGTTTAATCTATTATAGGATGTTGAAGAACGGTTTCGGAAAGCTATGATAGCAAATGCTCAGCTAGATAATGATCGTGCCTCACAAACGTATCAAATACAGTTGTTGAAAGACAAACTGGAAGATATGGAAGAATCATATTCACAATTACAGCGGGAATGTAAGGAAAAGACACGCGATTGCAATGCATTGAAACGATCGTTGGATAAATTAAACGAAGAGCTTAAACTGGTGCAGGGTCAGCTGAGTGAGCGTGACACACTGATAGCGGAACAGGGTTTAATTATTGTGGCAGTTGAAAATGATGATGGCACTGATGCCAAACGTGCTCTAGTCAGTGTTGAAAATGCACAGTTATTGGGTTCGGTACAGGGATCATTAGGTACGCAACCACTTTTTATAATAAAGGAAACGGAATTAAAAATGAAAACTATTCATTTGCTTTCAGATGTGCGACTTAAGAAATTCAGCGAAGAAAAACAACAGCTACAGACTGAAGTTCAACAGTTGCAGGAACAATTAGAATCGTATAAAAGTCAGGGCAAAGGTCGAGGCAAGGCCTCTTCTTCTAATGGTCCTTTAGGTTCAGATGATGATGATTATGAAGCTCAAAGTATGTTATTTTTTATTAAGAAATGTTACCTTAGTATTGAAATCATATTTTTTAGGAGAAGCCAACAAAACCATAATGGATTATAAATATAAGTTACAGAAAGCTGAACAAGAAATAGCTGGTCTTCAATCAAGTTTAGCGCGCTCCGAAACACAAGTTATACGTTATAAAAGTACAGCTGAGGCAGCCGAGAAAGCTGAAGCAGAACTTAAAATCGAGAGGAGGAAGCTGCAAAGAGAGGTAATTTTAAAATTATACTTTAAAAAATTTTTTTCAATTCTCTTTGAATTTTGGAAATGAAGCAGTACAATTTTCAATTTTGGAAATGTACAGCAGTACAAAGTGGTTTTATTCATTAAGCGTACTAAAATTTTATTACATTGCGGAGAGTATTGCTTTCAAAAAAAACTTCTAACTTTGATTTCACAAAAATCACTTCGGATTATTATCAAATAATTGAATTTTTGCTTAGTTGCAAATTTGAATTAACTAATGAACTTTTTAATTACAGAATCGCGAGGCAATGGAAAAGCTTGAAGAGTTAGAAACATCAAATAATCATCTTCTTAAACGTTTGGACAAATTAAAGAATGCCAAAAGTGCTTTGCTAAAGGATCTCTGACCATTATATGGATATCAGCAACCACAGCAAAAGCGTATGTCTCAAAATAACATTGGAACAGATATTGAGGATACCATGGCTATTAATAAAAAATATAATACATCACCAAATTATCAAAATATGAAACAGGTAACCCAACAATCGCCATATAAGTTCAATAACCAAACAACAACGAGTGCTAAACTGTCAGCCCGCGCCAGTGCAGTCACCTCCGCCGTCATGACAGAAACAACGACAAACTTTACAACTAGCAGTACTAATGGCAGTCATGAACATTGAGAAAGCCTTTTTTATTGGACATTAAGTAAAACAACAAAAAGACTTAAAACAAAATTTTACGTTTGAAACGATTAGAAAATAACCGAAATATTAATTAATGTTTTTACCACATAAACTGATATGTGGAAATAGAACTTCGAAATCATATAACCTTTTTGCCAACAACAAAACCACAAATATATTTATATATGTATATGGCGAAGGCAACTAATACCTTCCACAAATCATGCACTTCAAATACCGTTCCGCATACCACTTATTTTTATAGGGAGGAAAAATAGTGTCCAAGTTATTCAACTATTTTTAGTTAATTAATTTTTCTTTAAACACACAACCAACAGAGATTTCCATAGAAAGGTACTTTGATTAATATGCTTTGCAATTTAGTTGAACTAATTTTATTAGATTTCTAATACTTTTTGGAAATATCGTTGCTATGTATCGCTGGTTTAATATAGAGGGATATAACTTAAATTAGTTTTTTTTTTTATATTAGAACAAAAAATAAAAAAATTAGAAAAAGTTTATATTTTGTGTTTGAGAAATTTTAATTAAACTCTATTCTTCCATAATATGAGTTGGGGCCATTTTATATTAACCTGGTGATATGATTTGTCATATATGTGAAGTTTATTTTATATATTTATAACTGCATCATACATATTGTATATGTATACCAATTCCTGGCCAGCTACTCTAACCATGGCTGCCGCTGAAAAATATGTACTGCTTTATTGTTTGCTTGCATTTGCTAAGGCCTAATTTGTAAAATAGAACACTTAACCCGAAGATGGTAAACAACCATCTTAAAAACAAACTTAATTATAGTTTTCATAAATATATATATATGTGATCGCATGACAATTTCTCTACGCAAACAAAGTGCAACGAAAAAAAAAATTTAATTGTTAAAAGAACTATTAAAAATTGAATTTCAAATATTAATCTTTGTTTTGTGCAATTTGACGTGTCATGTGCTGCGTTTACCATTCTAGGGTTAAAGAATGGGAGGAGCAAATGCATAGGAGTATATCCTATCTGCGTATATAAAATTTGAAGCCAATAGGCCATTTAGTCATTTTTAAAATAAGCTAATAGCTGCAATAAGGAGGAATTTAAAATTTGCCCATGTATTGGCAGTATTATTAAAAAAGTACTAGCGTATTTTTCCAAATATTCCCAAAACCATTTGCAATGAAAACGAGTCAATAAACAATTATAGAAATTTCTTATGCTCTCTCCCTCTTTCACACTCTCTTCTACTCTATATCTCTCTTACACGTCCTCAGACTCATGAGTACAATCATTTACAAGTTACTTCGAAGAGCCGCATGACTGTTGCTGGTGATGCCAAAGAGTTGTCTGATCAAAAGACAAAGAGTTAGCACACCAGTGTGTTTTGATTTAACTATCTCACTCACTTTATTATAACAATTGATGTTTTGTATAATTCCATATGACAAAAATATCCTGAAACGTTCATGTTGCATATTCTGCGTGAGTTTTTGTGGAATCTATCGGCTGCATGTACGTGGTAAGTGATTGTACCATGATCATAAGTAATAATTTATATGCAATTTTAAATCTACATTTAGTAAATGTATTTGCTTAACACACACACACATGTACACATGTATTTAAATCATATTATTTTCTATCTTATTTTGTACTTGATAGATTCATTTTAATAATTGTTTTGTTGAAAATATATTTAAATTTTAGCCCGTTTTGTAATTTTGAAATACAAACAAAAAATGTTAGTTATTAAAAGAAAGAAATTTTTATGTATTTATTTATAAAACACAAAAACAACTAGCATTGAAAACCTTTTGATAATGTACTAACAAAAAGCTTTTTTAAGTTACGAAAGAATCTGGTATAATTATGAGTTTTATAAATTAAACTAGGGCTTAGTTTAAGTTTTAGTTTGTTTCAAAAATGGCCATAAGTAAAAAAGGATAAACTTTTTTTTTTTTTGTAACTCATAAAGTATAAATTGCTTACATACAATACACATAGATTAATAATAAAATCAAAAATGTTTTTAATTATTTTATGCTCAAAACAAAAATAAAAAACTGGCTTGTATTTTATGACTATTAATTTTCTTTTAATAATTCAAAAATCCTTAAAAATATTTTTTTGGTTTTAAAAATCAACAAGTACTTAAAAAAATTTGTAAAATATATAAATCATCATTTAAATAATATATTATAAATTATTAAAATGTGTAGTTCTTCAACTACTTCGTTTATTTGAGAGCACTGTCAGAAACGCAGCAAAAGTTCTAAAAATAACGTTGTAACTCATGAGCCTCCCATATCAAGTCTATTTATTATATATTGAGTCAAGTTATACATACTTTTTTTTAAAGTAGTTATAATTTTATTTAAATAATATCTTGCCAAGAATTTTAAGATTAAATTGTGTTAGAAGAGTTGTACAGGACGGTGGTATCTATATAATTATTTAATGTTTATTAAGAAGAATTTTTAATGGTATTTAAAATAATTAGTGCCCTTCTACGTAACATTAATCAACAAGACCCTCTTTCTGCTTCGCTCAATATTCTAAAAGTTAAAGAGATCACATAATTTAACAAATATAAACAAACAAAAATATTAATAAACAAAATAATTACATTATAAAATAATAAAATCATTGAAAAATGTTCTTTTAATTTTCTATCACAATTAATGTTTAACTTTAATATTACAAAACAGCTTGTAATAATTTTCAATTTAATAATGATTTCGAATAGTATCGAAAGAAAGTATACACCATTATGTAACAGATACATCTAAGTACTATACATAGGTATATATAGTGGTACACAGTTCCTAAGTGAAGAATAGCGTAATGGCCCGATAGACTAACAAAATGGGTTTAGTCTATTTTTCTACAACATTTCTTTTCAACATAAACTTTCATGGTACATACCTTTACTAGGTACTGGCAGAACGCTTTTTGGTCCTTTAAATTTGCTACCTCTGCTGAAAGATAGTTGCATAATATTGCAAAAATGTCCAGCAGTTGTCAATTGCAATAGTAAAGTGAAAGGGAAAGGTAATTGAAAATTAATTATTAGTTATCTCTTTTTATTGACATATCTTCTTGTGTGTTGGTAAAACAATTATGAAATCAGCTGAAATAGTTAACTCGTTCTCAAGGTTACCAAGCGGGATTCATACACGCTTAACGTAAGAATGTAATATTTATTCTTTTTGCAAAATATATAATATAGCCTTGTTGAATAGCAGTAGTAATTAGAAATCCGGACACGCCACCCCAAGCAGCAGTTGATAGCAAATTATGTATCATAAATAATTTATTATCATTTCGTTTTATAATATATCTAATTGGAGGAAAAAATTAATTAAAATCCAACTGGAAAATTAACGTCAATTGTAGATTAAAATGAAATACGTTATAATCTTCCCATACATTTTTCGTAAACTTGAAAATTGTCAATTTAGCGATTTTCATTAAAGAGATTTTATTCAATACGGCATTACAAAGCAAACATCTCTGTAATAAATTTATGTCGTCTATAAATGCAAAAAAAAAGAAGACCGTACAATTCTTTTTTATATAAAAAGTAAAGATAAACAAATTAATACGTATTATATTCTGAACGCAAAATAAATATACTTTAGTTGTAATTAGTTAAGAAAGGAAAACAATAGTTAAGAAATTCTCGAAAGAATTCATTGATTTTACTATATATTACATTTGTATTGTGTGAAACAGAGTGATTTCAAATAAAAAAGCATTAAGGGCTGAAAGAGATATGGATTCAACAGAGAATAAACCACCAATACTGCATATTTTGGTTGTAGGCTTTCATCATAAGTTAGGATGTCAGGTTAGTTTTAAAGCATATACTTATGTATGTGTGCACATATATATATGCGTATGTAATTTGTTTTTGTGAATTGTTTCTTTTATAAGGTGGAATTTTCTTATCCTCCTTTGGTGAAGGGAACAACAGGCAAAAATGAATGCCCGTCAGGTTGGAAATACCTTTCTACCTTAGCACTGCCGGATGGATCGCACAATTTTACCGAAGACACAGTGTTTTTTAATTTGCCCAGTCTTACAGATCCCACGGAAAGTGTGTATGGTGTATCTTGCTATCGGCAAATACCGGTTGAAAGGTTAAAAATTCGAACAGCCGATGTAACGCGCAGTACAGTTCAGAAATCCGTTTGTTGCTTGGCCCGTTTACCCATATACGGCTACATTGAGGTAAAATTGGCACTTATTGCTGATGCTTTCTTTGAAACGGGTGATTTCTCGTCTACCGATTTGTTGCTTAAAGCTTATCAGCAACTTAATGCTTGCTTATTAAACCAAGAAACACGTCGACCATTACGTCATTTTTATGTTGGGCTATCTTTGCGTGAAATTATTGTGCACTGGCGACACAAAACATTGCAGTTGTTTAAATTATTTCTACTACAAAGGCGTGTTGTGTGTTTTGGATCACCTGTACGGACAATGTGTGCTTTAATATTGGGAATTTCATCGTTGCTACCCAGGCTTTTGGAGAAAGGGTTTCAAGAAGTAGCTTGTGTGCGTACTTCTCGCCCATTGTCACCCATGCCCGACTACACAGAATCTTTAATTAAATCTGATAAGAACAGGAATGGGTGTAGTTTGGTCAAAAATAACAAATATGCTGACACGGAAAGAGATGATCATGAGCCTAATGTTCAAAACCTTGATGATGGTTGTAGTGACGATTGTTTGGATAATACCTGCAATATAATGTCAAACACAATAGAAAGCATTAATTCCAATGATAGTGATAACAGTTCAACACCCACAGGTAAGGATGCTGATGCATCAGCTGCCTCATCATTGACAAATATAGCCGCAGAAAGTGGTAGTAATTGTAGCAAACGTTTAGAGCGTAGTAATTCCTTCACCAGACAACCCAGTGAAGATACTTCGTGTGAGTAAAATTAATGTGTAATATAGAATATTATTTATTTTAAATTTTAAATTGTAACTTACTCTGCCAAAAGAAAAAAAATTATCAAAACTTTAAGTCTTATCTATTATTGTTTATGATCCATTAAAACATCAGTCAAAGAGAAGAGAATGATAATTGTTTTTATATAGAGTGCGCCCAATATTCGAACTTACTTTTAGTACTTCATTCCTAATTTCTATATCATTATGTTTTGCATATGTATTTATATGCCTATTTCTGCAAGCATAGTTAAGGTCTAATTTAATCTTCGTTTAAATTGTACTACAGCCATAGCTACTTTGACTGCTTTAACGATGGTCAATCCTGATGAGTACCGCGCTCCTATCTCAATATTTGCCAGCGGCAACCTTTGTTTGCCTTATCTCTCCTTGCCATATATGGACTTGCTTACAGATCCTTCGGTTCAAAGTTACGTAATTGGCACATCTAATGTACTGTTTCAACAAAAGCATCATTTGGCCGAAGTGCTAGTGGACATAGAAAATGGCAATCTGGATATACGTGACTCAGAGCTAAGAAAACAACTGGTTTTGACAACGGAGGATCTTAGATTTATGGACTTTTTATTAAAACATGTGAATGCACCGAAAGAAGATGCTGAAGGTGGTGAACAATGGATACGCAATCAATTTCAGGGATATACTTTAGCTTTATTGCGTACAACAGTGGCTACCGATGCCACTTCGAAAGATGCTGATCATTTTAATATAAGTTTTATGAATGCCTTTCAAAAGACACTCTGCTATCAAGAGTGGTTTGATGTTAAACCCGAAACGGAATTTTTTGAACAATTGCCACCAGGCCATCCATTTTCAGGTACATTATCGGTAGCCGATATGAAATTAAAACTTGCACAGTAAGTGAAATAAATAATAATATAAATATATATTTTAAAATGATACTATATTTTTTAACTCTTTTGGCTTTAAAAGAACAATGCAAAATAGTGAAAGTGGTCGTAAAATAAATCAGGCCGTTAACAATACGAGCCGCGCCGTGGGTGGGGCCATTTCTCAAGCTAAAGGAGCGTTTTCTTATTGGTGGTCATCGATTACAACCACGCCTGCAAATTCTGCTACATCACCACCGGATAATGGCTCAACTCCAGACTCTAACTCCACTCGTCCCCAAGAAATGTCGGTTACATTCCAAAATAACTCTAATGATGGTAAAATTGAAGTAGGCATAAGTGTACACACTGAGGAGGGTGTGGTTTATAAGAAAATAAACGATAGTAATTCTAACCAAGAGACACCAATTAAAAACTCATCTTCAACTCCAGATGAAAAGTTAATTGACAGCGCCGAAGAACTAATGGAAGAAAACCAATTGGATGAAATAAGTCCAACAGTGGCAGCTCGAAATCAAATAGCTTTTATTAAAACTGTAGCTTTACCAAGACGTGGTATTGTAGAAATTGGGAAAGAGGCGGAGATTCTAAATAAAGAAGACAATAATCAAAATGATAATTCAAACAATTATCAAGCAACTGATCAAATCAAATGTGGCAACAACAACAAATAACACAACAACCTGCACAAATGGGGCTATTTTCATTGTATAATAAAGAGACGTACGTTTGCGCATTAACCACAACAATGATAATAATAATAATAAAAAATGTCAATCTTGACATTGTGTTTGTACCAGGACTTTCATCCAACTTCCCCTCAGTGAATCTCCCCATTATATTAAAATACGATATATGATACATAATTTATACTTTTGTTACATTAATAATTTCGCAAAAGTAGGTAAAGCTTAGGCCACGAAAATAGGCATTCACCGTATGACCTAAGTGTGTTGGTAGAACATGCGACTATGGCTATATAAGACATGTGTTCACTAAAAGTACTTTTACAACAGTACTGGGAACCGTAATGGGTATTGAATGTCAGTTGTTTCAGCTGGCGGATTAAATAATACAAATGTAAGAAGCCATCCTAGCTTGTATTTTGTGCTTGAAATTTTACATTATGCTGAATATTAATTTTGGCAATTAAAAAAACATTTATTAAAATAAAAAAAAAATTGTATAATTATTGGAAATTAATAATCTCTATACGGAAAATTTGTTTAAATAAAGAAAAGGCAAAAAAACCAAAGTTAAAAAGTATGAAGAAATTAAAAGATAATAGCCTTTTTACTCTAATTATTTAAAAACATGTGCAAGTATTCCAAAAAACTTATCGCACCACAGCGCAGTATTAGTTTTTATGTGTTTCTAATGTTTGTTGTGTATGTAAATAAAAATTTAAATATGTTATATCATTCATGTTGTACGGACGTTTTCGTGAATTTTATTATATAAGCCAGTAATTTAGGATTTTTTTTTGTTTCTCCGCCACCTTGTATTTAAAGTGTTTGAATAGGCCAAGGTTTCATCCCTGATGTACATTCAAGGTATTTGTCTCCAAAAATTCTCTGGCAACTATGACACTCTTACATTTGCATGCTCATTAACATAGCCGGAGAGAAGACATTATTAAAATAAATGTTATTTAATATTGCCGTTGCGTTGACATTTAAAATGTTAATGTCAGGATAATTCAGCGACTTAATGATTAATTAAAGAAATACCATGATATTGCCGCTAAAATTGATTGGGAAGTGCCAATCATGATTTCTTGTGAACAAATTTCTGCAGCCATGTTAATAGGAAGGTAACTTTTAATGCAACGAAATTGCTGTTTTATGCTGTTTATGAATTCATATTTTTCCAGGATTAAAATGGCAACATTCTTTTAGCTGTCGTTTATGTTTTGTTACAGTGACGAGAATACTTGCATATGAATGTGTGTGTGTGTGTGTGTGTACACGTGTGAGCTAAATTCTGTTACTTGACAATCAACCTCTTTTACGTTGAGCAGAGCGGCCTAATCAGTTTGAAATTTAAAGTCAATGAAGTCTGTGGTAAACTTCAAGTTCGCGCTGTTACCGCGACTAAAGTTGTCTGGAAAAGATGTAAGTCCAAGTTGTTTGTTAGATAAAAAAAAATTAGCTGGATAATTTTAAAAAAAGTGCAATAGTTTTCACCAATAATTCCATACTTTTTCACTTAATTTCTGTTTAATTTTATTGCAATTGCAAATGCTTTTTGTGTTAACCAATTAAAAATAAAAATTAAATTTTACGGACTATTTGTGTGTATGTACATGTGCACTTTCAAAGTTAGTTGCATAATTTTCTAAATGTATTTTGTGTGAACTTTAAAAAAGTTTCTATTTAAATTATTTGGGTGTATATTGCCTAACAAAAAGGTAAATGCGTTTGTTTTGTAATTCTGTTTTTATGGTAAAATTTATTAAGTTGTGAAATTTATTTGCAAACATAAACGAGAAACAAAAAAAAAAAAAATAAAAAAGCCGATGGGCGTTCGTTCATCAATTATAAGGAAGAATCCGCTTAACATTTCTCCACATGGAGTTTCTCATTTAATATTCAATGTTCCTGTTTCATTTCTTGTGATTATAACGTGTTTAAGGACGGGTGAGTGATGCGACAGCGAATACGACTTTGGATACAAATGCTTCGGCTCTTGTTATTGTTGTCACGTTGTAAAATCAATAAAAAAAATTTTGTGTTCTTGGGGTAAATATTCATACGTATATATGTACGTACGTATGTTTCCTGTGAACAAATATATATGTACATATGTATATAAGCATGATGTCTTGTGAACAAATTTCTCCAGCCATGTTAGTTTGGATGTTAAGTAACGTGTGTAAGTACGAGTGAGTGATGCGACAGCAAATACGACTTGTCTGTGAATGCTTCGGCTGTTGTTATTGTTGTCACATTGTAACATGTATATTATGCATGTACAGCAACAAAAGCTTGCATAAATTAACTTGATTTAGGAAGAGAAAAATGTGAAAAATCAATGGTCTCTTTCAATCTGTTTATTGCAAGCAACCAATGTATCGAAGGCGAATTGACTAGCAGGTGGCACCGTTAGCGCAGCTGATTTTTATCTGTTTACAAAATCCCTAACAAAATCGGAAACAATAACAAGCAAGCATCCTTATACTTACAAATGAATTTTTGTTTCTGCTTTCAACATGCACACATTGAATAGAACGTTGAAAATTTAAGAAGGTTTGAAAAATATCTTTCTTTTTAATAAAAGTGTTTTTGAAAAGTGTATTGTTTAATAATTCATTTCTGATTAGTCGAGTTTTGCGTAATCTAGTGCACGTTAAATATGCATGTACGCATAAATATTTAAAATATATATATTTTTTTTTTGGAAAATCTTTATCGCTACCTGTTGATATAAACAAGTAAAAATGTTGCATAGAAAAGTACTGCAATGTGCATCATTTGACATAGCAACTAAGGGGAATAGTTAGGCGGAAAAATAATTACAAAATTATTTTTGTCAGCGGCGGCGGCGGAGCAAAATTAAAATTCGTCTGCAGTTTAATTCACTGCTTTCCTTATTTATTTAATAATAGAGTATTTCACGGGAAACATGTGTTTTAAAAACACTAGCAACATAAGTATTGTTTTATCATAAGTGGCGACTCATTAATGAAAAAACATGTATTAGGGAAAGTGCAAAAGACTTCAATGTATCATTTTTGTATTTAGCTAACGATTTGCGAATAAAAATATACCTATTATTAGATATTATTTGGAGGGCTGCAGTGGAAACTTTTTGCCTATTGAAATATGTACATTTCCGCTCTTAGGTTCTCGGTGTTAAAACGGCACCTTTTCGTTTTGTGCAAAAATTTGTAGGGGCAAGTAAAGTAACTGATAATCCATTTCAATTATTCTACGTCCTATTTTTAAGAACTAAATCAAATAAAAATGCTGTTGGTTAGCGTTTACTTTTCCTATTTAAAGCTAAAAAATTCTGATTGTAAATTGACAGCTTAAGGCAGTATTAAATGTGTAAATTAAATTTAATTAATGAAGATAATTAAGAAGTTTACGCTAAATTTTTTATTTTTTTTGTCACTAAATTTGTTAAAGTGCAATAATGTAATTTTTGTAGTGTGAAATAAATTTGTGCTTTGTTCGACTCCTGCCGTGTCAGAATATGGTTTGCATATCCTCCTCTCATTATTAATTTGTCATTTGAACGAATAAAAGAAATTATATTATTTTAATTTTAATGATTTGGTTTAATTATCTGTGAGTTAAAATTAAGTTTCAATAACATTCAACAATTTGGATGGAAAAAATCCAAAGTAAAAATCCAAGTATTAAGCAAAATATAAAAAAAATCTCAACCATTGAAAAATTGTTAATATGTGAAGCCAAAAGTTTAAATTTTTCTTTTGTAGTCAATTTTATTTCATTGTTTAAAATTTGATGAATATATTTTGTGTTAGTATGATCGTGACTGAGCGGTTACTCACAATATCATCTTTAATTTTAATACACAAACTAGATATAAAACAATGGAAAAAAACATACAAGAAGAAACGAAAATAAAAAATATTGGGGGAAAGCAAGAATAATAAGAAGTCAGAAAAGAAACCTCCTGTTTTTGCATTTTGCTATTTTAGATTGCATTGAAAAGTGGAAAAAAGCATACAGACTTTAAAGTGGCTTTTAATTAACAAAAAGTAATCAGAAAATAAATAAGTCGATAATCAGTAGAGCAGCAAAATTAATAATTAAGTATGAATACTTTTCAGTTGCGAAATGTGGTTTTAAATAGAAAATATTAAATATAAAAACGAATTAAAGTTTACACAGTTGCCAGTGCTTCATGCTAAATACCCTCTAGTTTAGTGTAAACTTACTGCGTTGCGTACTTGCACAGCCGTAAGGAAATTCTTGACAGACAACATACAAAATTTTGTACACTACAATTATACGGTATTGAAGTAGACTTTAATTTTTGTAGTCCAAGGATTGGTTTCCTACTTGTTGATATTCGGGAGTCCTTTTTTCCACTTTTACCTATGGATGTATTAAATAATTTTTTGTCTGTAAATCTGATTTTGATAATTTTCATATTGGTAAATTTTGACTATATGCTGATCAAATGGGTTTTAACATTTTGGATTTTAAGCGAAAGTTAAACACAATTTAACTCGCGCAAAACAAACAGACAGACGGAGGGACAAAGCTAAATCCAATTCGTTTCTTATGTGAGTGCAGAATATGCATATATACTTTTTAGAGTCGCAAACTAAAATTATATATGAAACCTATATATATATATATATGTATATAGAAATATATATAAAAATCTATCAAAGCATATTTCGCTTTTTTTTTTGATGGAAGAAAACATTTAATTAATAACTCATTTACTTTTGCACCTTCTTTGCTTTACTTTAAAACAAACTACAACATATAGTTTTATTCACATATTTTTTCATTTAATCATTTCTCTTCGGCAAACAATGCGGCTCAAGTGTAATAATAATTCTTATGCTCTAGACTTAAATACAAGAGGATTAAGAAATTTTCAAATTGACTGACACTACAATTGAATTGAAAATGCAGATTATCTAATTCTGAAGCAATAAGGATGTTACTAAAGTGCTACCAAGACCCCTTTTTAGTAAGAATTGCTTTATCGGATTTCCTTGTTATTTTTTAGTTTGTGCCAGGTTTGTTCTGACACATTTTCCTCTAGCCAAAGTGAATTTTTTAAGAAAAAAAAGGCTATCAATTTTTTTGCGCCATGAAATGGTCTGCAATTTCCCAGCAAATATATTGGGGCAGAGAAACTCCTAAATTAAATCTCTTAACACAGTAGCGGCTTAAAATAAATTATATAGACTTTGTAACGACAACAGTTGCAATAAGTTGCTAAGAAGTGACCGTATTTTGTGGAAGGTACCTTCTGCGCATGCAGCGTGCATGATCAATTCAATAGGAATGATGGCTCAACAACAGAATTACATACTTTACAGATGTATATACACACATACATCTACATATTTACATATAAAGTATACTCTTATTGATTGTTTTGTAATTGAAAACCAGTTAATATTTGTGGTCATTATCATCGACACTTTTTATGTTTTTTAATTATTTTTTATAGTTATCGATCGTATCCAATAAGTCTAGAAAAGGCAATCAGTTTAATGTTGTTATATATTATTGCTATTGATATCAGATGAATTTTTAAGAGCAACCATTGCCCTGCTCTGCTTACCGCAATACCTTTTTATTATTCATTAACAAAGTATTTATTAACCAGATCAGATTTGACATTTAAAATTATTTTTCTTTCAATAATAACATGACGAATTATTCAATTGCAATAACAGTCAATGTTTTTCTTAAGAAAATTAATTATAATTACATAGATACATAATATTATTTACTAAATTGCAAACTTTTACTTAAATGTAAAATACCTTCACGGGAAAGTATTTTTTTTTAATTTATTTCAATTATTTATACATGCTCATGAAATTACTAAATAGGTAATGCCCAGACCGTTAACTATGTTGTAAAGATTCGTACTCGTATGTATGTATGCATGGATGTGTATATTTCGGAAATTTTAAATTTAAAATCCATCAATATGTAATACGTATGTAATTCTAGAATTATTACTGTCTCTTTGACCGTCAAATAATATTTCTGCTTTAAAATTTGCAAGTTCGTAATTTTTATCTTTAACCCCATTTGAGATAGATGAAACTCTCCTATAGGCGGTAGTAGATTCCTGTTTAACTCAGGGTTGGGACTACTTGTTATAAATACACTCGGCTGTAATAAATGAGCGGTGAATAGTCGTATACGTTCTTGAAACTTATATCTGAAAGCTTTTGTATGTAGTTCATATTTTATCATATGGAGTCAGTGGAAGTGTGAATGTATTCAAAATTTCGGACGTTCATATTGTCGCCAGTGCGAGGTAAAATTGTAATTTGTACCAGTATCTCAGAAGGCACAATTACATAAATAAATTATATAGAACAACCTATAATTTTAGATTGGCTACAGATTTCCTTGACTATTAAATATCTAAAATGATCCACATTCAATTTGGTTGCAACTCTATTCTGCATGTGTAAAATGGGTTGATCTCTAGGAGATTAAAACTTTTGGTGAAATTCCCAGGAGATTTTTTTTGGAGAAAATACTTTTCCCGCTGACGATATTTGGAGATGAAATCTTATATGTAAAGGTTATTGGTTGCCTTAGTTAAACACTCGCCCAAGAAGTGAAGTTTTAAACGTTTAAAAACTGGCTTTTTTCATAAACGAATATCTCTAAAAAGCAATACACGTGAGTATTTTAGGAATAGTAAAATTCGATTCCATCAATATTCATCGGCAAAATAGCAACAATTGTAAAGGGGACCAAGTTCGCCACAAGATGCACTGAAAAAAAAAATTATGCACTCCGAAATTAAAAGCAAGATTAATTCATTTTCATCAATACGAGGATTTTTGGATACAAAAATTGGAAAATTTTGAATGTGGCCTAAGAGGGGAAACATTTAAAAGTAATTAACTCCTTAGAAGTATCGGACCTCTTAATTTTCTTTTCAATATTCATAATTATAAATTTTATTGTTATAAAAACTTTAAAAAAATTTTTTTTTGCTTGCGCGGGATTAATTCGAGCAAAAGTAAAAATTAAATTCCGAGACGGCCCTCTTTATTTGATATATCTATAGGTATTGATATATCAATATATACTATAGTATATGTACATATGGATGTATGTGCATAGCTGAGGGAGGAGAAAATAGCCAATGATAATGTTCTCATCGTGCTAATGATTTGGGAAAGCTTTTATTCTCGAATGTTGAAAGGTGAACAAGTTTTGCATTGGCAAAATTTTTGCAAACTTTTGTTTTCTGTGTTTTCCTAGAGAAAAAGCTCTCAAGCAGTTGACAAATGAAGTGCATTTATTTTTAAAACAAAAATAATAATTTCTGTTGAAATGTGTTTTTATTTTGGTTTTTTGTTTTTTATTTCTTTTATTGCAGCTTTAAAGGCACATAACTAAAACACGCGCGCACCTGCTAACCACATCAATCCGCTTTTTATTGTGTATAGTTGTGTTTTGTGTAATTTTTCATACATTTTAAATTTGTCTCGGTTTAATTTTGCTCTTAAACGCCAGCAGCATGAGAAGACGACAGAAAACATCTAGTAAGCCTTTTGATTTTTATTGCATGCACACATTATTAAAGCTTTTTATAATATTATTTGCTTAACAAGTTCAGTGTCACCATTTTCTTTTTAACGTTATTCACACATATTATCGTTACTATATCGAACGGCATTGATGGAAAAGTGATTAAATTAATCTGACGGTAAGACTCGGAGTTGCAGTTAAGTGGTCAGTTATCTGCTCGTAGTGTTGCCATCGCGCCATTTTGCCACACTCCTCTATAGGATTGCAATGCGATAGCGAACAAAGTATTGCTGGCTAACATTTTCAATATTGTCAATTAACTATTATTAACAAGTTATTAAGGTGTTGCTTGAAGCAATTAACAATGTACGCCTAAGCACGAGCCAAATGTGGCTTAACGTAATTCCAGCGGCATATTGCATATACACACAAAAACATAAATAATTAATGCTAATTAATTATTAAACTATTTAAAGTATAATTAGCTTTACTAGTAGTGTGAAACAAGCAAAACAAATATTAATTGTGTAGTTAAACGCTGCTATATAGATATGCGCTTTAAAATGTTTCCCTCCTCATTTAAATTCAATATATTTTATTATGTTGGCTTTAATTGTTTTAAAGCTGCTGCTGTGCAGAAGGTTGAAGTTGCTGTAAGCCTGCATAATGAACTTAAATAAAATTGAGTTTGTACAATTGTTTTCCTTAACTTTAACTTAAAGTGAGTTAGTCAATAGCCGTAAAAGGTTATTGTGCTACTTTTATTTATTTTTCCTTCATTCATGTAAAAGATCATTAATATTTTTGTAGTTGGCAGAAGCCAACTGTTTACAAAATATGAATATTAGCGAAAAAATATTGCTTAAAGTTGAAAGACCAATGCGGGGGTAAGGATATGGCTTCTCGGGAACATTCCCAATGAATATTCAAAATTATTAGGATTTTTTATTCCCCTCAGCGGAGAGGCCAGAGGGCCATCTAGCGTTTTTTTTACATTTTATACTTGACTTTCCAGTAGTGCTTCTAATCAGTGTATTTTATAAAGCCGGACTTAATTCAAAATTTGTACTAAATTCCATTTATCTATGTGTGAAAGGCTGTGTGAAATTTTGCGAAAAGTGAAAAAGTGCCAAGTAAAATAAAATAGTATTAAATTTTGGTCCCAAAGGGCCACTGAAGCCTGATAAAAGTACCAAGGTGTTAATATTTCCTGCTGTTATACCTGACCATTATAACCAGGGTTCCCCAAAAATTATTACATACATATTTTTATATGCATCATGCTCCCTAACTGGGCACAGTTCTTTAAATAAAATAATTAGGCCTAAAAGGTTTCGCAAGTTTATTATTGCTTTGGCGCATAAGTCTCATTGAAGAAAAACGAAGTTTTGCATTTATTTCGAAAAAAAAGTTTTTTTTTTGTGCTTTTCTGTAGTGTGATAGCTGTGTGCTACCATAAGGAGTACTTGTCTTGTTTGTTTACTAGAAAGCAGTTATGGAAGTACTTTTAAGTCATTCTGCAAATAATTACTTTATATTTGAAATGTATGTTGGTACCGACTGCGAGTCGTTATAAAATTCTTGTGGGACAATATTTTATTTATTTATGTGAATACAGCGGACGTATATAATTTTCTTAAAATACTTGCTTCACTATCCTACACAATCGTGTAATTTGACAAGTGTGATATGTCAAATGAAAAAGTATGATAGTATGTCCTAAATATGCATCTGACAAGTTCTAAGATTTGCACATTTACTTTATGAAAATTTCGATAAAATAATAATTTCCATGCGATCAGAGTTGTATTTATTTCAAGAAGTTGTTAAAAAAATTTGTGTGAGGGCGAATGATATCTATAAGTGCTATAGTTTTTGTATTGTAAATTGTAACTATTTCTTCAAGTGTAGATTGTTTTGTAACGATGACTCGAATTTCATTTAATTGTATATATTTTGCAATGAGACGTTGAAAATACTTTTTTTATAATCCAAAAAATATTCCAACAAATTATTAGTTTTATGGAAGTATTCAATCGCGTTAGAAATAACAACAATATATTTAGCCGTAATATTAATTTTCTTTTGGCAATTAACAAATTTGTTAATAACATTTCACATGTGCACATGCACAGACACAACAAATTCACTGCTTTATTGAGGGAAGAAAGAAACACAGAAAGAAGGGCAGAACGAATAAAAAATATTTTGAATCTACGAATTATTTAACTTTAAAACAAACTTCTCTTTAGAGTCCATCTGTCAGCCGGTCTCATTACAAATGGTTAATCGACTTGGTCTACATGAGTATGTCGTGTGTACGTGTGTGCGTGTTTGTGTGCATGTGCTTTTTCATTTCTTTTTGTTTCACGTATTAAACTGTGAACCCAATTTAACCGAGTGAGTGCACCTCACAAATGCGCTTAACACACTTTACGGAACAGTTACTAAAAACAAAGCGAAAAAAAATTCACAAAAATTAGAGAACATTAGAGAAAAAGTGAAAAAAAAAGTTAAAGCGGGGAGCATTTGTGAAAAATAAAGCTGTCTGTTTGTAGGGTTCGACGAATTGGGGGAGAATAACACATACATGAAGGAATGAATTGTTGATACAAAAACATAAAATTCAAAAAATAACAAGAAAATCGCATAAATTGGAAAACGTCAATTTGAAAAAAGCCGCATACAAAATTTCATTAAACAAAAATTAAAACGGCTGAGAGAATTCGAGACGTGCCAAAAAATGTGTATTTAAAAAAAAAATTAACTGAATAATTAATAATAAATGAAGAGGTGAATGAATTTGTTATCAAACAAGTTAAATTAATAATAATTACGGCAACGGAATTGAAGTGTGAACGCTTCAAGAAAACTAAACATGGTTTTTAAATCTAGATTGAAAGGGTATGTTGCCCTGCCCTTGCGGGATGACGAAGTGGATGAAGAAGAAGAAGATGAAGGTAGGTTTGCATACAAAACTTAAATGGAATGTTAACTTGTGTTTAACATTAGAAATAGCAAGAATCTAATGTGATAACACAAGCGTTCATTGTTTCGTTTGGCGTTGCAGATAATTTGTTTTGTGCTTCTTTTTGCGCCAGAAATAATTTTTTTTTTTATCAAATTTGCCAAGTGTTGATTATATGGCATGCCCTCAAGTTTCCGAAAAAAATTAATTTTGCAAAAAATTACAGTTTTGATAAACTTTATTAAAGTACATCTAATCAAAATATGCCAACATTCTTCGTATTGGTATAACGACACTTTAAAGCAAATACTTGAGCAAATTTAAACTCACAATGCAGCGCTAATCTAATCGTATACTCAACAATTAAATTTGTTGCGTGTGTAAAATATAAACAATTCATGAAAGCAAGACATTGTATAAATTTAAACAAAATCGCACTTTACTCTTCGTAGTTTTAAAATTATTATTGGCGTGATAAATAACAAGTAAAACTTGGTAGAGCACATAACACCCATTTGGGTAAAGAACAGCATAAGTGGAAAAGAATTGCTTTTTCGGAATGAAATTAAAGTTTCCAATTTACAAGTTAATTTACCTGCTTGGAAACATTAAAAATATTTTCCATTTCTGGTTGGTATCATATTTCACGCTGCAGTAAAAATAACATGGTTTTAGCAAAAGGAAATCAGCTTCTTTGGGGACTACTGCTTTGGAAAAAATGTAAACAAATCAATCAGATTTTTAAAACGCTACAGTCTCAAATCTCACCTACCTCGCTACCTTATATTAGAATGTCACTTAAAATACATATAAGTAAAAAATATGCCGCATCCCATTTTAAATGTTATATGTTGAAATACGAGTATTTTCTAAAATAAAAATTTTATTTAATCCGCTCCTCAAGAGAAATATTTTAAAGGCCCTTCCAATATACGTGCCCGCCTTTCGTATACTTTTATACAGAAAATGGAATTCTTAGGAAATAAATATTAGAATTTTACCGAGGAGTAGAATTGAAAAATGAGATAAGGCCTTTTTGAATCAAGCCTTCGATATATGCATGTGTATATACTCACATATGTACATACTAGAGTTTTACTGCAAAAGATTCTACATTTTCTCTTGCCACAAGTGATGCGGATATTGTTTAAATGTGAATTATAATAAAATTAATAAATTTTGTTTACAAGTTGAGTTTTTTCAATAATTTTTTTTTTAGTACATCTGCGAGGTATAGGCATACCATAAATATACTTAGGGCACTATTTCACAATTCGAGAAAATATTGATAATGTAAAGCGTTTAAAAATATAAAATCGACCTGTTTTAAAATTAAAGCATTTCTTCGCGAGTGAAGTGTGTTTATTCTGACGTTTTTTTTAAATTTTAAAAATCGATGTTAGCCAGGTTCACTATGCCCAGCAATGAGGGAATTTAATAGAGGACTGAACGATTTCCCTTACATACTTTCAAGAAGTACACTTTCAGTGACACTTACACACAATTGTTCCAATTATCACAAAAGTGAGCCGGTACTAATTCTTGCAGGCATATTTTAGGCAATAGTAGGCTGAAATATAGCGAAAAGTGGCCACTATTGCCAAATTGCTAAAAAGGAAGGAATAAAACTTACGTTAATGAACGCAGTAAATAATTACATAATATGCACTTCTTTTTGAAATAAGTAAAATAGTTTGTAAATTACTAAATGCATCCTATAAAAAAGAATTTCTCTAAACTCGACAATTTAATATTTCTAGTATGTATGTATGTATGTATTTTCGATGAGCGTGAGATTTTGTGTTCGCGACCAACTTTTGATGCCTCTCATGCCACTGTACACGAATACACTTGTACTCGTAAATTTTTATGTGCTGTGAATTATATCTGGGATACAAAAAGCAATAAGTCATCTCGGCATACATACATTACATACACTATATCATACATACATGTCTACATAGACTATATCGTTCATCTCAAGTGGAAGGGACCTAACTCACATTTTTTTTAGTAATTTCAGTTCATGCATTGAAATCTATTGCAAAAAAAAAAAAAAAAACTGCGAGTTAGGGCCTTTCTACTTGGACTAATGATAGAAAGAAGAACTTAGAGACTTTTAAAAACCTCTATTGCATGTTGTTTGATCATTTTAAATAGATTCCTATTTGACAGCAGTTATGAGCGAATGTATAGTTCATTTGTTTTCGCTGAGTGTCAAGTTGAAGTGTAAAATTGACAATGCTTCTGACGCACAATGGTAAACAAACAATTTAACTTTGAAATAATAGTTTACATAAATAATAATTAAGTGAATGAACATTCGTGATAATGATGTTTTATTAATGTTAAATTATCTAAAACTTATAATAACCGCCCATTTTTCATTGTCTACGCATTTGTAATACTTTTCATATTTAAATTAAACAAAAATTACCGCTTTTTCTCTTACAATTATTGACTTTCAGACAGTAATTACTAATTTACTATATTTGATGTATTATTTTTCAAAGCAGAACCAAAACAAGCACTGAGGAAATGTTTTATAACCAATAAAAAGTATAAACAAAAAAAAAAAAAGGAAACATACTAAATAAATAAACAAAATAATTATTGAGTTGGGTGGTAAATAAACTAAATTGTACATCAACTTTCTTTCGGTAGTTTTTTCTTGTAAGAAAATAATTCTCAGTGCCAGTTCACATTATGAAAATTATATTGATAAGCTTAGAATTTTCTTTTCTTTTATTGGCGTTCACACTATGCAATTCTTGTTTCACAAATAGTTCATTTTTCATATGTGTGTGTTTGTGTGTGTGTTTTTTTTGCATTAAGAATCAATTTCATTTCACTTTTTGCTTGTTGATAAGATTTCCATAGTCTGAACAGAAACTTAAGATTGAAGAGAAATCTCATTTTACACTAAATTTCCAAGCCTTAATACAAAAATGCTTTTGAATAAATAAATGATTCAATAAATAATAAAAGTGTATTGCGGTTGATTGGTGCGCATTTTAGTTCGTGATAAAACAGATCACCACGTTTAAGCGTCCCCTAATCTCCAACCACAACTAATTTGAGCAATTTTCGCGTAAATAAGATACGTTAAAGTAAAAAGAAAAGTTAAAGAATTTTTCTTAAACATTTTAATATTTGCAACATTATTTTACTTTTTGACCAATATACAATCTTAAACATGCACATGCTTGCCTTATGGCATGTGTTAATGACCAGGTTTTCAAGCTACGCGTGGGCAAATTGAGTAATCAATACATACGGTGAACAAAGAAGCAAGTGAACAAAGTAAGAACCCTTTTGCACCAGAATGTACATTTACGGAAGAGTTATATTTATAATTGTATATATATATATATACATTTACATATCTGCATAAATTTGAGCTATTATCCAATTTATTTTTTTCACGGGAACTTCCGCAACTTTGCCAATTTTGTTCACGATTTATTTAACACATCGCCTTCATATATAGATGATATCATAAAACAAATGTAGCCTGAAGTCTATTCACATGCACACACATATGCAGAGCTATCTGTATATAGCACTCGTCATACGCTGATGCGTCGTACCTGATTTTATTGCTTTTCGCAAGACGAAAAACAGCTCATAATTTTGCTCAAAATTATTACGAAAAGTCGATAAAACAAATCGGTTTTTGCAATTATTTTTAAGAGTAAACAAATTACATATTGCATAATTATTTTGTTAGTTGTATCACTTTTTAAGTTCTTCCACAGTGTTGACCTTCTCAGCGGTTGAACTTTAACCTCTGGAAAATGATTATTGAAAAATTCTAAGGACAATTTTTATACATTATGCTGGAGGGGCTGCCCGCGGCGTCAGCGAAATATTATTGTGTTGTCTTACAAATTCTATTCCATTAGAGAAGAATAGAAAGAGGTCGAAAAATTAGAAAAACGTTTACTAAATATTAATACTAGCATTGACCACACTTGTGCACTTTTCTTTCCATGCCATAATCTCTTATCGAGATGCTCCTGTAAATTTAGATTTCATTGTGTCTGTATGACGTCTGTGCATTTTACTTTTCCATTTAAGCGGTTCTTGCGATTTATTGTCCTTATAAGCGTTCTGGTTAAGTGGGTAAGCAAAATTTCCCCCTTGAGTTCTTTGTCCTGCCCGTACTATTTTCCGAAATTCTCAGCTTCTTAGCTTTGAAATTTATTATTTCCGGCAATTGCTAATACAGATCATCAGGAAGTGGGAATTTGTCTGAAGGCCCTAACCAAAATTTTTTTTTTTTTTTTTGCAATATATTCACTTCATAAATGAAAGGGGGCAAGAAACAAAATGGTTGAACAACAATAAATTTCATCTCTATATATCCCCTTGTGGCACTTAAAACTTAACTTTTATATTATAATTATCTTATAAACAATTTATTTACGTCAATAATTTTTTTTTAGACTTCTACCGGACATTTTAAAATATAATCAAGTGTTTTATTTAATTAGATATCACGAAATCAATTAAATTTAATTTTAAAAGCATTTAACTTGTGCAAACTTCTATTTCAATTTTGACAAACACTATCTTTAAGGTAATAAAGCTTATCAGCCATGTGTGCCGGATCATGGGCACGATTAAGGTCTCCTAAAAATGTATAACTTATAATATTTTGTAGTGGTATCGCATTTTGCTATATTTGCACATATGAAAGATATTGCGACGATTTATATTTCCAATATATTAAAAAATACATTGTGAGGAATAATCTTTATTTTACTGCACTAACACTTGCACACTTGGTGATTTTTCCAAAGGTATATAATTAAGGAACTCTATGATCAGTCATATAAGCAAAAGGATCATTTGAATACGACTAATAATTACTGGGAAATTTTTTATGTATCCATTCAAGACTTCAGTAAGACAGACACTCTCTGCTTTGGAATAGACAATTTGAAAACCTGACTGGGTATGAGTTCTTTAAACTTACTTAATTTTCTTAATTTCTTGTTGCTTGTGGGGAGATAAATCTGCTGAAAGTAGTTCTTGACGTGATCGGTCAATAAAAATTTGTTAGGAAAGTGTGGTTTTGAGTACGTGGTTGAAGTTAGAAAGGACGCCAAATAGAGTAAAGTTCCTTTTACCCTCGACAACCAAGAAATTATGAATGCATCTGTAACCGAGTATTGCACTTCTGTGACAAAATTTTAAACAAGATCACTTAAAAAGTGTACTGCTAATGGTTTCTATAATTCGTCTCCGCCGATATTAAGAACTTTAAGCTTGTTTAACATGATGCAAATTAAAAGAAGTTTGTTTGTATACAGGTGTTGTGTGTCAGTGTTTCGGCGTACATAATGATTATTATTATTATTTGCGTCAGAGTGGTCCGACTACTTGTTGTGATAAAAAAATATATTTAAGCTGTTTGGATTGCCAATTGAAGTTCACATTCAACATGACATCGAATTTATTGCATTCCAGTCACTGCTCATACAAATATGACATCGAATTTATATCATTTAACCCAATGCTTTTTTTGTTTTTGTTTTTGTTTTTGTTTTTGTTTTTGTTTTTCTCTGGCTTTTTAAAATACCAGTCAACCAAGTCAATCAAGAGTTTTATCGATAAAATAGTATTTTTTCTTTGTTGTTCTCTATAATTAGATACAAAATAATCATATACTTACCTGTATTTGTATATACTTATGTATGGTCTGTATGCGCATATGCACCTCTATTGGCCTTGTATATTTGTTCCAATAACACAGAGCCGTATAATATAGGCAACTGATGAAAAATTGGCCGATATTGATGCATAAAAGTATGACAGCTGTTGAGAATAGGAAAGGCCTGTTTGGGTCACAAAAATAAATTATTTATCAATGAATTAGTCAGCAAGTCATTTCACACGGAACTACCTATGAACCAACCAACCAGCCAAATCTTGTGATCTTGTGGCATAGAAGTGCATCCATGGGCATGCAGTTGATGCTATTATGACATGTTACAAAATACTTAGTGAAAGACCCTCTAGTTAGACAAGTTCTGGTTGATCGCGTACTACTGAAACGGCTTTCGTATAATTATCTCTCTGTTACACATAAATATATGACATTTACCTAAGAAAAGCTTATTAACACCATTTTTTTACATATATAAATATCTACACTATAAAATGGCACTGCATAATTTTTGTTTGCAGGATACTTGAAATTTACTTTACAGCCTTATTAAGACACTAAAGTATATTTACGAAATATGAAGTGCTGGCTGGCACTTGTCAGTGGGCTGGGTCATTGTAAATGAGAAAAATATATTTAGTCTACTCAATTTCTTGTCGCTTTTTTATTATGATTCTTCGAACCGGATTATGGATGGTTCTGTCTGATGTCCTGCAATATACTCCAAATAGAAATCTCAGCTTTGTTTATTATTTTAAATAATTTATGTAGATCCAATTAACCTGAGAAAATGTCCAAAAATTTTGTTATACTCCTAATGAAATAATAGACATTCGGTATTTCGTTGGGTGCTTCCACGATTTAAGTTATTTTATAATGGAAAAACCAAAAAAAAAAAACAAATATAAATAATTTAATCACTTCTCAAATGTTTCATGCAATTACTTACATTCATATAATCTCCTGGCGAATCGCAAAACTATTTTATCATTTAAGTATTCTAGGAAAATACATTTGATGATCGAATCTTTAAAATAATTTTTAACTTTACAAACAATTAGTTGACGTCTTAAAGCACTCAATATGAAAAACGTTCCTGTGGCTGCTTTAAGCAACAGTGTCACCATGGAAATTACATGGCATCCAAGTTTTCCAAAAAAAAAAAAAAAAAAAAAAAAAAAAAAAAAAAAAAAAAAAAAAAAAAAAAAAAAAAACTTGATACAATTGAAAAATATAATAATCCTACAAAGCGCTGACAGTACGGGCACTTACAATTGATCAGTAATGTTGCATTAACCTTTTATCTCTCTCAAGACACAAACGAGTTCATTTCCCAACTTATTGCAACACATAAAAAAGAAATGTACGTCTACTTGTGATTGGTTTGAGGTTACAAGAAAATGTGTGTTTGTGAGCGCATGTTGGTTGCTAGTCGGAAGCCTTTGTTTCGCCATATACTTTTTTCTATTTACTTTGTTTCCATAGACGTACGAGTGTCTGGAACTATTTTCTAGTTATGAGTCCCTCCTTATCAAAAATCTAAAATTTTTTTTTTCTTTATTCAAAAATCCACTTATCAGAAATCGCAAATTTTCACAAAAATCGAAATTTTTTTTTTCTTTTATTATTAGCAATTATATATTTAAAACATTTGAAAACATAAAATAAACATACAAGAGCAATAAAAACGCAAGTTTTCCATTAAAAAATACACAAAAGCCCGTTTTTAAAAACTGACGATTTTTACCAAAAATCGCAAATTTTCACAAAAATCGAATTTTTTTTTTCTTTTATTATTAGCAATTATATATTTAAAACATTCGAAAACATAAAATAACCATACAAGAGTAAAAAAACGCAAGTTTTCCATTAAAAAATACACAAAAGGCCGTTTTTAAAAACTGACGATTTTTGCCCAAAAATGCTAAGGGTACACCCTTATCAAAAATCGCAAATTTTCACAAAAATCGAAATTTTTTTTTTCTTTTATTATTAGCAATTATATATTTAAAACATTTGAAAACATAAAATAAACATACAAGAGCAATAAAAACGCAAGTTTTCCATTAAAAAATACACAAAAGCCCGTTTTTAAAAACTGACGATTTTTATCCAAAAACGCTAAGGGTACCCCCTTACCAAAAATCGCAAATTTTCACAAAAATCGAAATTTTTTTTTTCTTTTATTATTAGCAATTATATATTTAAAACATTTGAAAACATAAAATAAACATACAAGAGCAATAAAAACGCAAGTTTTCCATTAAAAAATACACAAAAGCCCGTTTTTAAAAACTGACGATTTTTATCCAAAAACGCTAAGGGTACCCCCTTACCAAAAATCGCAAATTTTTACAAAAATCGAATTTTTTTTTTCTTTTATTATTAGCAATTATATATTTAAAACATTTGAAAACATAAAATAAACATACAAGAGCAATAAAAACGCAAGTTTTCCATTAAAAAATACACAAAAGCCCGTTTTTAAAAACTGACGATTTTTATCCAAAAACGCTAAGGGTACCCCCTTACCAAAAATCGCAAATTTTCACAAAAATCGAAATTTTTTTTTTTTCTTTTATTATTAGCAAAAGTATGTTTTAAACATTTAAAAACATAAAATAAATATACAAGAGCAATAAAAACGCAAGTTTTCCATTAAAAAATACACAAAAGCCCGTTTTTAAAAACTGACGATTTTTGCCTCAAAAATCGCAAATTTTCACAAAAATTGGATTTTTTTTTTCTTTTATTATTAGCAATTATATATTTAAAACATTCGAAAACATAAAATAACCATACAAGAGTAAAAAAACGCAAGTTTTCCATTAAAAAATACACAAAAGGCCGTTTTTAAAAACTGACGATTTTTGCCCAAAAATGCTAAGGGTACACCCTTATCAAAAATCGCAAATTTTCACAAAAATCGAAATTTTTTTTTTCTTTTATTATTAGCAATTATATATTTAAAACATTTGAAAACATAAAATAAACATACAAGAGCAATAAAAACGCAAGTTTTCCATTAAAAAATACACAAAAGCCCGTTTTTAAAAACTGACGATTTTTATCCAAAAACGCTAAGGGTACCCCCTTACCAAAAATCGCAAATTTTCACAAAAATCGAAATTTTTTTTTTCTTTTATTATTAGCAATTATATATTTAAAACATTTGAAAACATAAAATAAACATACAAGAGCAATAAAAACGCAAGTTTTCCATTAAAAAATACACAAAAGCCCGTTTTTAAAAACTGACGATTTTTATCCAAAAACGCTAAGGGTACCCCCTTACCAAAAATCGCAAATTTTTACAAAAATCGAATTTTTTTTTTCTTTTATTATTAGCAATTATATATTTAAAACATTTGAAAACATAAAATAAACATACAAGAGCAATAAAAACGCAAGTTTTCCATTAAAAAATACACAAAAGCCCGTTTTTAAAAACTGACGATTTTTATCCAAAAACGCTAAGGGTACCCCCTTACCAAAAATCGCAAATTTTCACAAAAATCGAAATTTTTTTTTTTCTTTTATTATTAGCAAAAGTATGTTTTAAACATTTAAAAACATAAAATAAATATACAAGAGCAATAAAAACGCAAGTTTTCCATTAAAAAATACATAAAAGCCCGTTTTTAAAAACTGACGATTTTTGCCTCAAAAATCGCAAATTTTCACAAAAATTGGATTTTTTTTTTCTTTTATTATTAGCAATTATATATTTAAAACATTCGAAAACATAAAATAACCATACAAGAGTAAAAAAACGCAAGTTTTCCATTAAAAAATACACAAAAGGCTGTTTTTAAAAACTGACGATTTTTATCCAAAAACGCTAAGGGTACCCCCTTACCAAAAATCGCAAATTTTCACAAAAATCGAATTTTTTTTTTCTTTTATTATTAGCAATTATATATTTAAAACATTTGAAAACATAAAATAAACATACAAGAGCAATAAAAACGCAAGTTTTCCATTAAAAAATACACAAAAGGCCGTTTTTAAAAACTGACGATTTTTGCCCAAAAATGCTAAGGGTACCCCCTTATCAAAAATCGAAAGTTCTCCTTCCGATTTGAAAATTAATAAAAATGGAAGAAAACACAAGGAAATTTTTTAAAAGTTTAGAAGTTTCATATATCCGTCTGCAGCCTGTTGCACAATATGTGTTTCATACATTTTCGTTATAGCAAGTCGCCTGAATTGCAATGCTTTGTCGCTTGGTTTGTAAGATGTGCAAACCTTTTTTGTTTGTTAATTTTGTATGCATATGTGTATGTATGTACATTGTACATGCTTAAATTGTTTTAAAGATCTATTACGAGTATAAACGAAATGGAACGAGCGGCATATGCTTTCAAAATATTCAATAAGTATATTGGATTTTATAGGGGATTACCCTTAATTTATTGAATTTTTTTTTTTTTTAATTTACTTCTGTATTCAGTCGAAGATTTATGAGCCTTATAACAATTGTAGATAAGAAAAAAATCACTTAATTTAAATTTATTGTATTATGTATTGTATGTGCTTTACCGTCAGTAGTTTTAACGTTTTGTTTTACATTAAATTGTTGAAGGGACTTTTTATTAATTTATAAAGTTCTAAGCAGTTGCTGTGGTTCAAAACCTTGGAATTACGTGAAAACTGGCTTTATACAGTCGAACACGTTTATAGCGAACAGCGGCTATTACTAACTTTTTTTTTAAAGCGAACTAGTTTTAAATGAGTTTTCCAAGACATTTTAACGTTTATAACGAACTAAGAAAAAGATAATTAAAAAAAAATCGCCACAAGGCAACATCACTTTACAGCTGTTTTAGACTATGCAAACAAACAATCCAAACAGATGATTGTTTTTAAGTTTTAAGAAAGTCAAAAAGTGAAAAGGGGATAAAAACAAAAGAAATTTCATTTCGGTCGCACAAAAAATGCAAATAAATAATAAAGTTGAGAAAGGAAAAAAAAGTAAACAAATCTGTGAACTTTATAAGATTCCAAAATCAACATTATCCACTGTTGTTACTTTTTTTGTATGGGTTTGACACATTATTCTACTACGTCTACAACGTACTATAATATACGACCCCTGTGAGTTCGGTACAACCGTGTTCCACTGTGTAATAAACTAAGATTAGGATAAAATACATACGTACATAATGCATATAGTTTGTTGTTTTGTGTGTGTGTATGCACACTTTTTGAAAGCATATAATTCTTGAAACTCTTATCGCATCCGTATTTAAAAATATGGCCTTCCACAATTTGTTCCTGTTTATTCACATTATTCTTTTAACAATTCAATAATTTATGATTTTATTTTATAATTCGTCGTTTTAAATATATGCAGCAGTCTATATAAAACAACATCTTAAAAAATTAAATTTAATTAATTTAATCTTCATTATCCGCTTAATGTATTTAAATTTAAATAAAATAAATTTTTATAAGAGCTTATCGAAATATTTATGTATATGTATACTCGTATATATATAGAAATTGTCTAATTTTTCTCCAGCTGCAGTTTGTGCAATACTAATTAAAAGTTCGCTTATAAAATACTTCGATCTTGTTTTCAGTTATTACATGGGTCACAACCACTAGGAGTGGCATACTTTTCGAAAACGATAACTTGCTGATTAAAAGCTCCGCTCGTGCACAACAGAGCAATTTGCGGAGCAGTTTTTCTTTACAAGTTGAAAACAGATGAATTTATTTATGAATAATAAAATATAGCATGTCAGATTTTCGTGTGGGTGAATCGTAGGACTATGTACCATAGCGAATAATTGCCTCAAGCGCCAACACTAACAGCACACAAATTGTATATAAAAATAAATAAAAAAAGAAAATTTATAAAGGTGTATACGTCTTGAAGAAGTGATGTCTTTTCTAGAAGAAGGCCAAAATAGTAAAAATAAAACGCAGCGATTTGTTGTCTATTGGCGGAAGTCATTGCGCTTTTTTCCTGCGTTTCAGTTGTAGCCCTAATAGCAGCGGGAAACCCCAATTTGCTTTTTAATATAAAACTTTCAATTTATGGTGTCAAAATATAAAAATCGAAATTAATCTTGAATGTTAAAATAAAGTTTAAAAAGCTAGAAAAAAGTACCATTTATAAACTAAACGTGTTCAATTAACTAATAATGGTGTTAAACTTGGTTACCTCAATTTTATTTAAACCAAATAAAATGTGTAATGAGTGTTGAATTATACATTGGGGCCAGTCGAAAAATATTTGTATGTAATTCTTAAGTGATTTAATTTAAAAAATGATATCAAATTAAACAATTACATGGGAGTTTTAAGGCTGCATATATCACTTTCAAGCAAGAACAGCCGAAATAGCCGTTTGTCGTTTTACGTTTGGTATCTTTTACCAAAAACCTTACAATATGACGTAGCTAAAGTGATGGAGCGATTAATTATTCGATTATTTTATATTTTTCGCCTACAAATATTAGTACAATGGGACGTTTTAATCAAATATTCCTCCATTCAAAGTTGCAAGGTAGTAAACATGCCTTGCTTTCATTAATCACTTTTGAATTACACTAATACAATTTTTATATATATATATACATATGTAGATGTAATTTCGCATAGTGTTTAGTATTTCTAAATTTTTGAACGTTCAAATCAAATAGATACATAATAATAATATGAAGATAAAAATTAAATTCAGAAAAAATTAAATTTATTGGAAAAAACAAAAATCCAAATACGTGCAACTGATGTGACGTGCATGCATATATTTGTATGCAGATACTGTAAGGAATTGAACAAAGGTCGTTTCTATAATTCTCGTAAACTGAAGTTCAAGTTGGAACTTCAATTAATAAATACCTAAAACAAACATGGCGTGCATACATACATTTTCAGATCAAAATACACAAACTAAATAAAAAAGGGAAGAAATTGATTAAGTTAATAACTTCAAATTTTTCTTATACTAGAGGCTCCCCACTTTGGTGGATTTTATTAAAAGCTATGCGAAATTTTCTTACAATTTGACTACTGAGTTATTTCCATTTTTGCTCAAAAGCTTCTTGATTACCCTGATTACACTTACATTGTACTGTTTTTAATGGATTTTTAAAGGGATCATGGCATGCACTAATCCATACATACTTATATACTTATTTGCACAAGGGGAATTTTAGTCAAAGGTTCTTTTAAGTACGCATTTTTGGTGCACTGTAACTAATAATAATAGCACGCACACTCTTAAATGCCACAACAAAATTCCATATACAAGTATGTGTGCATGTATATTGAATTTTATGACAACCGAACCAGTGATCTTAAATCTCTATTTAGTACAAATATTAACATATGCAAGGACATACACACTCGTACATCTGGCTTTGCATGGCATGTGTTTCCCAAAACAAATACAAAGATATGAAAATTAAGATAAAAATATGATATTATAATAACTAAAATAAAAGCAGTAAATGTTTTGCATTTTTCATGAATACCAAACATTCAATATTTGAGCTTTATGGCAACACTGACATTAACTGAAAACATGAATTCACTTATTCGTATTCACTCATACATACTCATGTACAAAAACCGTCAAGTAGTTTAGTTTCTCTTATAATATAAGAGAAACCGTTACCTGAGCATGTTTCGTTAGTTATTAACGCGGCAAGTGTTCGTGTTCAGTGTGAGTTACCTGTTCGTTCATTGATTAGTATTATCACAATCGTTTAAGTATTAAATACAATGTAAGAGTAAGTTGGATTAGTGTTGTCGATTTCTTGTAAATGTGAAGCGCTTTTTATCGCTTCTAAATGGATTTTTAATTTAGTCTGAAAGCACTCAGCATATAAATTTGTTGTTTTGTAAAAATACAAAAGAGTTGCTCTATCGGATGAATAAAAGTTGATTAAAATAGCGTTAGCTAATCGCAAATTTTTTATTTTCTTTTGCATCTATTTTGTTTTTTAAAAAATAATTTTTTTTCGTCTATGCATTGGAGTATTATTTTGTGTACAAATAGAAGAGCGAAAGCAATAATCGCTCATAAACCGGTAAGTAAAATATCTTCTTTTGTTTTCCTTGTGTAGGAGTATTACCAATGAACGAGTAGGAGTATTGTTATTGTTGACATAAGGGGTTTTCCAAAGCATATTTTTATAATTAATTTTGTGGCGTGTCACTTTAGTTAGTCGTATATTTGTTCATTTCCTTCCAATTGTTTGACGGGGGATGTGCGATACAAACCACTTCTATTGCGCTGGAAGAAGCGTGGGTGTCTTGAAGTTATCATTTTCATGCGTGCTTACAAAAAGTTGTTAATAATTCTCACACAGAAGCGCGCACACACACATACAATTACGTATGTGGGCACGGATGCTTTAGAGCATAGCTCTGTAAATTTGGTCACGGCACCAGTGACACATGTTCAGCATGTGTAAATACAAGAGAGAGAGAGAGAGAGAGAGCGCGGAACATGTCTTCTTTGATTGCAAGCGATATGAAGTCATGAGAATGTCCTTGGAAACAAAAATCCATTCCCAGATAACACCGTTATCACCGTTGTTAAAGTAATGCGGTTATCAGTGGGAAGCTGGAATTTGGTAGGTGGCTTCGAAAAAGAAGTCCTAGTGCTACAGGGAATTGCGGAAAGAGAAAGAATTTTAATGCTAGATAGCAGCAATCGCTGAACACCACCTCTCGAAATAATGCTTAGCAATAGTCCGGAAAAATGGTTAGATATATGACGACCTGGCTAGGGTTTAGTGGTCAGGCACTAAGCAAGCAGTATGCTACCAGTGAGTTGCACATTACTTCCTATACGGTCTACCACTATGTTTTGAACATTTCCCAGCTTTATCTCGTAAACTATAAACCAAAAAAAAATATTTTGGTGACTGGTTGAGAGCGATGGAATCGTTCAAGTGAGATCGCAAGAATTGTTAACCTGCCTATCACATTTTAGAATTGCGAGTTATGCTTCCTTCTATTACAATAATTTCCGAGGTTTAGTTGTACATACTTGTTGTAATAATAAATATTGATGATCGTGCGGCGTAAATGTATTACACTTTGTTATTGTAGACTTCGTTGTCGTCTTATCTTTGCTCGCACTCTCTTATAATTAATATTTATTTTGCTTTTGCTTTATAATAAAATGTGGATTATGGTTGGCTACACTTTTTCTGTTAATTTTGTTTAAATGGTTTTTAGGAGAGATACGTTATAATACCAGGTGTCGAACGTCTTCAAGCAATCAGTATACGGTCAATCGTCATGAAGCTTAGACCGACTAGTCTGTTGTTTGCAATAGTTTTTTGTCCGGTCCAGTAATAGAATTACGCGTAACGTTTAAAAAACCGTTGATATTTAAACAAAAAGCCAAACAAAATAAGATTTGCTAAAAAAAATTAAATGGAATTAATAAATTAAATTTATGAATTAATAAATATTTATTAATAATGATTGGCAAAAAATTGGATGAAAATTTTTTGGGAAAAATCCGTTAAGTAATTGGAATCTGTTTTTAACTACTCGTACACGAAAATGATTAAACCAACTTACTAACAAGATTAATTGAAATGAATTAAAAATTATTTTCGGAACATCAAAATTAATTTTTATAAAAGTGTAAGCAATTTAGAAAACTAAACAGCTAGTGATCCCCAAAAATTAAAAAAAAAAACAACAAAAAAAACATACAAATGTGTATAAACAAAAAGAGTTAAAAATGCAATTAAATTTTTGTAATTCATTTAAAATTCAAAATTATTCACTTTTCAAATCAAATCATTGGCAGGAGTATTAATGATAATAATTTGTTCTTTTATTTAAGCGTTTTTTTTTACTGCTCAATAACCTTAACCAGCCTTACATTTCGAATTTTTTATAAAACGCAATGCAATAATATTTAAAAAAAAATTATATTTTATTGGTTATTTATTCGTTCTTTTACGTTGTGTTCAGGGCTATTTGACCAGTTACTTAGCCAGGCAACCACCTAGCACCTGTGTACATGTATGTGCGCCTTTGTATATAAATATTTATGTACATACTCACCAATCACCAATGTTTGCGCCATTTTAAGACAAAACAATTTTACTCGCGTGCCTTAAAGCTTCTTAACCGAGACGAGTTTAAAGTATGACAAAAAAAGATTAATTACACTGTCATAGTTAAAAAAAAAGGTATTTGAGGACTTTAATTTGGTTCCTTTTTCTAATAGTTGTTATGATGTTACATATTATAAATAGTAACAAATTGTTTCTAGCTGGCAGTCGTTCCAGTTTTAATTGCCGATCAATATCTGGTGTAACCAGCAGTCACACACATTTATAATTTGTTTTAAATTGAATTAAAAAAAAAAGTTTTTACATACACAACATTTTACAAGCCGAGCTTAGCTTTGCTAAGCTGTATTTTATACTTTATATGTGATTGGCATTTTTTTAATTAAATGATTTGAGGGCGGAAAAGTTTGATACCTTAAAGTTGCAATTGCAAGATTTAATCGACAATTTTAAGCTTTTTTCCACTTCAGAAAAATATCTCATAGGTTTTTGAATATAAAAGTAAATTGGGAATTAATGGTATAAATATAAAATAAATAATAAATATAAAAAAATGAAGATGAAAACATATGTATATATGAATGTATGTGTATGCATGTGGATGTATTTGATAATCATGTGATAAAGTTTACTATTTACTATTATTTTCCCTAATCGGAAAATTTGGTTCTGTTTTAAAACTGGTGCAAATACAAAGTGGAGATCCTGCTGATGTCCTCAGAAGTGTAATAAATCGAGATTTAATTAATTGTTTCTCATACTTTAAACTAAACATTTTAAATTTGCCTGTTTAATTTTGTGCGGAACAGAAATTCCTACGAAGCTGGAATTTTCTAACGACTAAAAATTATTTATAAATAAACAAGAAGTGCTAATAAAATTTGTCCACAAACATAAATTATGGTTCGTATATGTATTTGGTTCTCTTGTCATGTTTTTTTTTTCTTTTTTTGGTTTTGTTTTGTCAAAAATAATAGTTTCTAAAATGGACCGGCATACATAAATCCATATTGATTATATATTGTGACATACCGTACGCCGCAACGTGATTTGCTTTAAATATTGAAATGGCAATTGGCGTGAAGTATATGTATGTGTGTATGTGCCGTTACGGCCCTGCTGTAAGCCACACATTAGTAAGTTTCAGTCAGACTTCATTTCATAAAGTGTTTGTTTTACGCCCCTGCATATATTAAGGATAAGGATATTTTGCATAGTGCTCTTTATATAATACCTTTTGTAGATTATCGTCTCCGCATCTTCCTCATTGAAAAGTTTTGACTTGAAACGAGGAAGATAAAGCAAACAAACTTAAACTGAAAGCATATGGACGAGTTTCTTCTATTCTTTTCTGTGAAAACTTATTAAAATTTATATGGCATATTACGGCGTACACCAAAACATTTTATGTGCTTTTAACTTTCGACAATGTTCGCTCCTTTATTTGACAATAATATACATAAATATGTGAATTGAGCGAAAAAATTATGTATTCAAGTTATTTTCATGGGAATAATTTAAATAAACGTAAACTTTTGTTATAAAAAGTTGGTAAATTATCTAAATAAATTCAGCCAGGGAAGCTTTGGCTCGCAAGAATAATAATATTCCAAAATATTTAACTTATTTCTACAATTTAAAATTTGTTCACACATTTAGTAGGTTATAAATATTCTATCTGCGAACACCAATTAACAATATTTTTCGTCGCTTCTTTCGCTTTTAAAAGAAAAAAAAAACATTAGACTTGCAACATGTCTAGGAGGCAATGATCTTTTGATCAATAGAACTATAGTATAGAACATGCTTAACTCACAAAAAAAAAAAACGAAAAGAATAAAAAAGTCATTAACCATGTATTGATCTTATACTGTGCTTTGAATAAAAATTGTGTAAATTTAAACAAATTTGTTTGCAAACCATGCAATACATGCAATCTCAGCTTTTACAATGATCGTCACTAAATAGACAAATTGTTGACAGTTTTATTATAATTTATTTTCATTATGTAACTTGAATATTTATGTATGTATGTCTATTTCGCAGCAAACATACTTACGTACATATATATGTACAATGTACGTACAAGATTGAAATTAAAATTGCATCTCTTGCAAGTTTCTTTTTTATATGCTACATTAATCATATTCTTGAAATGCACATGCATAAATGCATACGTGTGTTTGCATGAATGCAGACAGCTAAAAATATCCCCTTAAATCTATTGAATTTATATTATTATATTTATTTAAGCAAACCCATGGTTTATAGCAATAACGTGACGCAATGAAATATTTAGTACCTTCTAGGAGAAAAAAGGTGTAAAAATTGATACTTTCGAATCTTCTCTTTTTTATAAACTTGGTATGTATATTTTTGTAGTCTGCCATATAAAGAATTAAACTTGGTAACGGCAAATAATTGTTACTTATTATATTTTTTACTTTTTCTGAAATTTTATTAATTTTATCATGAATTCAAATTGTAACGCAAGAATATAAAACAAAAGCAATTTATCAAAAAATTAGTTTTTCCTATTAATTCTATTGTACACAATATTTCTAGATTCTAAAGGCCCTGTTACACTATCCTACAGAGTCGTACGATTTGTCAATTATGGTACCTTGGCTGACAAAACTGAATAGTGCGACCCAAAAATGTCAGATTTTTATGACAATAGCAATTTTCATGCGATCAAAGTAGCTTTTACTGGAATCAGGAAAAAATGTTTAGAGCTACGCATATGTTTAATGCGTACTTCATATTTCAGGGTCACGAAAAGGCCAGCTGCTGCATTTCTCTGCTGGTAACGGATCTTCTTGAAGTACTTCTTTCAGAGATTCTTCTTTCATTAATCGTTTTTGTACTTAATTTTTGCCCTGCAGTGTTTGTTTGTTAGTTTGCTATAAATCTGTCTCTGGGACACGTGCCCCAGAATATCTAACTATACTCGTATTACTTTATATTTTATTTGAACTAGAAAGTATTATTGTGCTGAAACGCAGCAGTTTTGTTTACCAGCTGCATATTGTGAGAATATCCCTGAGTCAGCTGTCTCAAACTCAATTGTAAGAGTAACTAAAAAAAACCAAAACAAAACTGATCTTTCCCTTATAAGTGTTGCCATAGTTTTCCGTATAGACTCCTACAACCTCTTCAATTTTCGTCAAAACAATTACATGCTTTTTGTAAAGTAAAATAGATAACGTTTTCACGCCGTAAAAAGTCGAATATAAAATTTTTATAGACTTTTCAAATTAATTATATATGTATATATAGTATAAATTGCCACTTTTATTTCTTATCCAAGTGATTTTCATTATCTATTATAAAGATAATTATTACACAAATACTAAAGTATATTTCAACTGTAGATGACATGAAATATATCTACATTATTCTTGCACTTATCTAATCTGTAATATTAAAAGCTATGCAATGGTTTTTTCCCATTTTTTTTTTTTTTGTAAGCTTTCATGAGAAGCCTTTGTTCAATCGTAATTCGAAATTAACGCCACTTTTCTGAAGATAGAGGGCTTTGTCTCATGCTGATGACTCGTGCCAAGCTGAATTTAGTAAATTATTTGTGCCTGTGTTGCATAGTGCAATAGCGTTGCAGTCGTAGTTATTTCTGCTATTGCAGTTGCATTTCGTGCATGCTGCAAATTAAGACTACACGTGCATTTCAGCAGCAACAGTGAGTTGGAAAGAACAATTCTATGGTCATCAGCGCAAGTCTCATATATGTACATACATTATGGAGGAGACTGACATACAATATTGATAGATCGACAGCCGTATCGCGGCAGGGGCAGAAATAGGAAATCCTGAGCATGGTTTGCGTTTCCCACGATCGATTTTAAACTTGCTCGTCTTATCTCGCCATGTGTTGATAATAAGTGAAATGGAAAACGAAACAAGTCAAACTCGCGTGTAGTAAAATTAAACAAATAAAAAATTAAACAATTTTTTTAATTGTTGCTTACATTTAGCATTCTTCATGATATAAAACAAAGCCAAAAAGAAAACTTATAAAACAAATAATATAAGTAACCGAGTTACTAATATCGTGTGCGTGCGCGTGTGTGTGTGCAGTGTGTGGAAATAAGGCGCACTCATAATGGCACTACGTACTCAAAGCGAGTATTAAAATGGTTCGTGATCCAAATATCACAATAGATATTGTACGTGTAACAGTGACACGTGGATTTAAATCTGAAAAATTTCACTGCAAGTTAACACAATTAGAAGCTTTTTTTTTTTTTTTTTTTTTTTTTTGTTTAAAAAATATGTATGTTAATTGGACAATTTTGTGTTGAGGAGCATGCAAATGCATGCTTTCGATGTGTTAGTTGCCAAGACTGCTTGTGCATGTTTATGTGCCAGCTGAATAACAATTTTTTAAATTGAACTTTTTTACTTGATTCCATTTTTCACATAAAATTGAAACCACAAGAAATTATTGAAATTTTTTTTATAGAGGGGTATCACCGCGCTTCTATGGGTATTCCCCTACATGCTGATACAGATCATTGGGAACATTGAAATCAACCCTAGAAATTTCCATGTTGACTACTGTGCAGGCACACATTTTAGTTTTCCGTAATTAATTGCGAATTGTTTTTATGGGGGGAAAAAATGATTGCAAATTTTTGCATTTCGCTTCACTGTACCAGAATGTTGCACAAACGATATTTATAGTATAATTTTTTTTATATTGGCTAAGTTTAAATGTGTTGTGGTCTGTCTGTGAGTGTACTCAGATGACACAATGATGACGTTTAAAATAATTTCAAAACCATAAGATATGAACATGCATACTCATGCACATACATACGTACTCGTATGCACGTTGTTATATATGTACATATATGTATGAAGGCATGCTTGTAAGTAATTCAATTTTGGCAACTAATTACTTTTTATGTCTGTTTTGCGTTCATACTTGATTTATCAAATTAATGGGAAACTGAATAATAAAATTTATTTTAGCTTTCTGTACGGTGTGCTTATTAAACACTATAAAATGTTGTTATTTTAATTACTTCCATTAAATGCATTCATTGATTGGTTTGATGCTAAATTTATTCTGTGAAACGTATTCCAACGTTAATAAAACAAGCTAATTGTCTAAGAGGTGGCTTCGGCGTATTTGCATATTTTAAATCAGCAGAAGCAGCAGTTTAAATTTTATAAAAATAATAGAAAGTGTTATATTAAGTTCTGTTTTTTCTTCTCTTACAAATACACATAAAAACTATATTTTTTTGTTTTTCTACGTTTTGAATTTATAATTATTTTATTAAAAATATCTTGTTATTTGACCTTTTGCCAAATGTGAAGTATTCTAATTCTCTATTCTATTCTAATATAGCAATAATATTTTTTTTTATCATATTTTTTCCAAAAATAAAATCATTTATTTAAATTTTTTATAAAAAAAGACGACCTTGACCTGGAGAGATTTAGAACGCTTCAAATTTATAATTGCTTTCTATAAATGAGTTTAAGCTTATTATCCATTCTTATTGCTGAAGAAGTGGGAATGATCGTGGAAGAAGCTTGCACACCAAATGCATTGGTGTTTAATAAAAATGTTTCCTTTATTTGAACTTCTGGTTTTTTTTTATCATTTTCGGTTCGAATACATTAATTTTTCTACAAATGCCTCTATCGAACTTATAAAAAGAAGAAGAAAAAAAACGATTATCTTTTTCTTATGTTGTTTGTTATGCTTTTGTACATTCCATTGTATTTGCTGGGAAAACTTTTTCATTATCGTAAAAAACGAAAAAAGTGTGCTTAATTTGTTTGCATTTCTTACAACTTTTTGGGAACTTTTTCTGGCGCATATTTGGACAAAAAAACAAAAGTTATCACCCTAATGTACACATACACATTAGCTGAATAGTTTGTCTGTTTCCATTGAGAGCTTTACGAGTGTTTTAGGAAAAAGCCGTTCTCATCAAACTACAATCATCAACGTCTTCCCAACCGGTCTGATTGAATTGATTTTTTTTTTTTTTTTTTTTTGTTTTTTGTAAATTTTTAAGAGTTCGAAAGAGTTGCTTGTTTAGAAAACGCAAATGCAATGCAAATCAGGTATATAAAAGTAAGGAAATTAAAATGTTAATGCACTTCAAGTAGAGGCCTGCAAAGATATCCTGGTGACATATTTAAAGCGATTATGGGGGTTTAATTATGTTTGTAATACTCTATAAAACGGACTATGGAGTTTGAAGTTATGGCAAATAGTACCGCACTCCTGAAACCACGTGTGGTTGTTATCGCCCTCGACTTTCCGCCCAGCTGCTAGAATTATTTCCAGTACTCTTGAAATTTTAGCATAAAGTAAATTTATGCAAAATAAATAATGGCAAACTAGCCAATAAAGTAAATTCATTTAACACAATTTTTAAGGAAACCCTGTTACGATATTGAGTTCCAGCTCACACAAAACAGTTCGAAAAAGTGGATGAAACAATCATTTATCAAGTAATGCACTGTAAGCTCTAATATTCTTATCGCACTTAACTTGTTTAATTTTAAGAAAATTTGAAGCGCGATATCAATAATTTAAATTTTTTACTTTATGCACTCTTAGTTACAAGGTGATGCCAAATGAGAATTGATTCAATCTTAACATTGTTACAGTTTTTTTTTTTTTTTTATATTCACAAACATTTATATAATAAGTAAAAGTGTTATATTTGGTTGTGTCGAAACTTATATTCACAGCTCCAAGAATATTTTGCTTAACTATTTTTGCAGAAAGATGGACAAAACTCGATCAAGTTCCATTCTTATCAAGGTGGATCTAACATATAAATGCTTTATATCGTCGTACGAACTACATTGCTAAAAGTTGGTTTTGCAATAATCATATAACTTAATGAAGTTCAAAACCAAACGTTTATTGACAATGGCGTTATCAGTATTAATGACTATCGAAGTTTTTACTGGTCGATCCGACTATAAACGATAGTAATCATTCTAAAGTGTAAGATAATGTTGCTGACAGTTTACCGATTGAGAAAAATGTTAAAAGCTTAAAAGTTAGCTTATCGCAAGAATTAGTGATAATAAATCAGTACTTGATACAACTTGTTATTCGAACAACGACGAGTCATACAAATAAATTAAGTTTGTAATTTCCGTAAAATCTGTGTTTGTTATAATTATGTTTTTTGTTTTTTCTATTTTAAAAACATTTTCTATAAATTGATGGTGGAAACAAGTTAGTTACACTGTTGACTTACTAGCTAACTTTATCCAAATTGTACTGTAATAATAATTTTCAAGAAAATTAATTTCCCGCACTAATTAAGGAGAAGAGAAGATCTGCCGGATATGTTTTTACATTAGACAGCCAATGTTGACAACAATGAAAACACGACATTTAATAAAATCGTTGGTGCGATCTGCTTATTGATATTTTAAATCAGCTCTTAACTGCTACGTAGTGAATCCATATAAACATTCTTATCGCATCTCGTAATAAAGGCGGCAATAAAAAATTATACTTCGAGTTGGTTACAACACAAAGCAAAACCTCTTCAAAAATTCCGATATCAAATTTATTTGTGTTTGTTTGAAGTGTTATTGTGTTTATAGCATTTTACTTGCTGAGCGCTTATTTACATTAACTTTTTATTTTATTTCTATTATTTTAATTCAATTTCTGAGGCAAGTTACATTGTTAATTGATGTTGCCATCGCAAGCACTCAGTGTTCGCTGGGCTTAAATTTGAAATTTTTTTTAATGTAATTTCAATTAAAAGCTGATTTGAACTAGTTTGTATCGCAAAAGGTGTATTTGTAAAATGTCTCTGTGTATCCAACGTACAGATGGATCATTAATAAAACTTGTATCAATTTCAAGGTGAATCTGTGCCCTTCCAATACACGCGTTTTTTTATATAATTTTGGAACTAAAAATTACGCAGCAGCGGTGTCGAATGCCATCGATTAATATTTCGAAGATTGTGTGGCGGGCAAGCCCCTGCGCTAATGCACGTGCAAGTAGTCACTTGCATTAGATAGTAAATATTTGTGTATGAACAGATGTGTACGTGTATGTGTGCATATGCGGGCTCATTTATAACGGTGTTTGTTTGTTGCACATGCATATTTCTCGTTTATTTTCACACAGCCCGAACCACTCAAGGCAAACAAAAACAACAACATTTTTCTGCTTATTTTTTAATTTATCGATTTCTATAATTAATTACACTGTTGCCATAAACTCGTCAGTTGGACTAACTAATGCGACTTATTAGTGGCAAATAAATTTATTTGTGACACATGCAGATAATTGATGTGTTTTCTCAATTTACAGCTTTTACAAATTTTATTATCGATATTTTTTTTCTATTTTTTTTTTATTATTTTTTTATTATTTACGAGAAAAGTATTCGGAGCGGTAATATTGTAAAGGACATGTCATGTAATTATGCGTGAGAAGTGGATAGTAAATTTTTTTTTATAGGTATCTGTTGAAAAGAGAACATGTGCTATTTTTTATCTTTTAAGCGATTTGTTTGCATTATGAATTTCGAATATGTGACCATATTTGGATTGACATATGCTCGCTCAACTGATTCGAGAACATAACAAAGTAACATAAACAATATAAAAAAAATTGATATGCATAAGAATACAAATATAAAAAAATAATATAAAATAAAATAATTTTTAAAATATTAAACTATTATCATGTTGTTACTACGAAAAAAGAAATTACTACAATCTGACGAAAGTTGCAGCGCTTCAATTGCTGTGGTCTTCAATATGTTTATTCCCTTATAATAAATATATTTAAACAAGATCTGGCAGGTAGTAAACTTTACTTTTCATTTCACAAGATGTATGTATATAGGACAATATTGCAAAGTAGGAAGGATTTTCGATTTTGGTGGAAACTTCGTTGTGAAAGTTTGCCTGTTGATTTCGAAAGACTAAAATATAATATGCAAAGCTCTATTATTTGTAATACAAATTTTCTACGTACATATATTAATATCTATTGAGAATTTCTACTTAAATCTATAATATTTGAGTAACATGATAAAACATAAAATAATTTGGCCGCAAATTTCAAAACAAAAAAAATTTTGTGTGAGAATTTCTATTCAAATAAATTGAAAATAAATAACTATTTAGTAGTTTTTAGTAATATTAGGTGTCATTGTCGTAATATAAATATTAATTTTTTTTTAATGCATATAATATTTTTTTTTAAGTGTGAGACACTTTCAAATATAAACAATCAATTACAAAAATTTAATTGCATTTGCAAAGCAATCAACATAAGTTCTTCCTTTTAGTTTTTGTGGATATTTTGGAGTTTGAGTAATGATTTGTTTTAATAATTTAAATTGTTCGATTATTTTTCTCTATATTTTCTTCATCTTTTTAATTTTTCTAGCCATCTCAACGGTCCGGTGACTAAAGCCCTCGAAATTGTTACAATACATGTAAAATAACGAATTAAGTTTTTAATCTAAAAAAAATTGTTTAAAAACTATCAACCCATGTACACAAGCCCACATATAACACACTACAACGCAAAATTATATAGATACGTTCACACTAAATAGATGTTAGAGTAAAATGTAAATTAAGCGCTAATAAATTATTAAAAACAAAAAACAAAACAAATAAAATTAAAAATAGTTTTAAAACAATTATTAATTAGTAGGTTATTAGCAAAGTAGTTATTAGTTTAAATTATTTCCGTTTTTAAATTTTCTTAAAAATTGTGTGATATTTTATTTAAAAATTTTTGCTTGTATAAACTTAATCATAATTCAATAAAACAAAGAAAACTTTCAATTTTTAACATATATGTATGTATGGCGATATACTCGTTTTTACTTAAATAAGCAATTTAATATAATTAAAACTTTTCTCCACTCTTCTAATAAATTTTAATTTCACTTGCAATTATTTAAAACTCTTTCTTTCTTTTTTTTGGCCTTTTAAAAGTTTTTTTTTATCAGTTCTGTAACTCATATTTACCAAATGTTTTATTATTTATATTTTATTACAAAAGCACAATAATTGTTTAGCCAAATATTGTTATCATATTTAACTACGTATAGTATATTTTGTATTTCAATTTTGCAACTTTAAGTATTATACCAAAAACATTCCTATTAATTTAATTAATATATGTATATTATTATTTTAATTTAAGGAACTTATTAGAACAATAACAATGCCAATTATCATTATTAGTTAACTTTTTATAAAGTAATTTTTGAAATTGTTTTAAAAATACGCATTGCTGTAAAAATAGGGTTAAAATCTAAGAATAGCAATAATTAAATTTAAAAAAAAAAAAAAAAAAAAACTAAACAACCATGTCGTTCAATGGCAATAAAAATGCAAATAATACTGCCTTGCAGCCTGGAGAAAGTAATAATTATTATAACAACATCAATGCCCACAAACATACCACATTTACGCCAACCAAGACGGCAATGTCACCAGCAACTCCAAGACCATCTTCGGCGGCAGCACTGACACCCTCGTCAGCTTTAGTAAATTTAACAAAAAATGCGGAAAACAAACCGCATTATCACACCTCTAGTTCTAGTTTCATATATATGCCTCCACCTCCGCTGGGCTCAGATAGTGGCAGTGCGAGTAACTGTAACAGCATAAGTAGGAACTCATTAGATGTTCATACCTTAGATATAAATGAACTGCAATACCAACAAAAACAAGAAAACAATAACAATAACATTAGACAACAACCACAACAGCCAACAACACCAACATTATCAACAGATTTGAAATTAAACTATACAACACACGAATACACCAGTAACAATGGTGTGCCACATGGACACTATCGTCATACCTTGCCACCACAAGATGATCATTTTAAATTATTTACTATTTATGGAAATGGTGAGTCCTCCTACCTCTCTCCACCGATTTTGCATATTCTAAACTTAAGTTATGTACTTTTTTATTGTGTTTTATTCCGCTCTTCAATTGTTGGCCACTTCTTAAATCAATACGTATCCTTAAGTATTTATTTCTTTAATTTTTATTTTCCATTTTTATAATATTATTTTTTAAGTAAAAGTTAAGCAGTTTAGTAGACATATAAATATATATATATATATATATTTTTTTTTTTTGGTCTGTTCTATTTAATACGACTGACTAAATACACGTCACTATCGGAAGCCAGATATTATTTCAGGACATGTTTCTCGATTACTTCGATTAATTGAGTTTGTTCCACTGCAATATTACTCATTAAAAATTTGCACATCTCTAAGAGAATTAATTGTTTACAATTGTTTTTGTATCTCTTTGTGATTTAATTTTCTTTTTTTGCAAATGCATACACATCCATATACCTTTCTCTACTTATGTGTGTGAGTGTGTGTGTGTGTGTGTGTTTCTTTATTGTTATTTTCACTTGAAATTATACACGAATTACACATTTCCTTTAAAAGAAGAACAAAGGTAATATGTGTACTCTAGGATTTTTTTTAGAAGGGTTTGAAGTGGCTCCATGAGTTACATAAATATGCATGCGTATGTATGTATGTATGGAAATACACTGAATGGAATATATAATATTATATTAGCCTGTGCAATTTTGTAGAATATTACCAAGCCGTATAAATAAATTGTTTTTACAACAACATTGCAATCATGTGGTGGCCCATTATTTCTCAGGGTGTTGGCCAAGCTTTCCGTTTATGACATAACTGGTTTATTACTGACAGTCGAATGGCAATTCTTTATTAATAATTTCATTACGGAGTCGTTAGTAATCGCTAGCATAGTGATGAACTGTCATCCGTGATGCTTTACACTTAGCTCGTAACGCATTGCAGCTAGTCGGGCCATGACTACGGCACCACGCAACGCACCGTTAGTATAACTAAGCAAATATATTAAGTCCTTTGAAATTATTCACTTGTATAAATTTAAAACTAATAATTATAAAACTTAGAAGAAAAATATTTGATTTTACATATATATTTACATGCATATCCGTATGTAATTAGGCATATGGATATAGATATGTATATGTATGTGTATAGCCTTCAAACAAATTTCGAATTACTTTAGCACAGTGTCAAACGAAAATATAAATATGTGTGAATAATGAAAATATTCGGTTTTTTTTTGCATGTACTAACTAATTACATAGTACATACTTACATATATACTCGTTCATAAATAGATTTTATTTGTTTTATGTACGAGTTCAAAACAATCGTATTTTGAAAATTATTAGCAATTAGCATGTTTAATTTTTTTAATTTCATGGTTCAATAATTTTTTTATTTTATTCAACTTTTAACAAAATAATAAAATGTTCCACAAAGTGTGAAGTTTGATTTTTGGTTTCTCTTGTTTTCAATTAAAAAGTTGTATCTCTTTTTGTTTTTTTTTCTTGTTATTTTAGATGCCGACAATGACAAATTGTCTGGATTACAACATTCGACAACTGGTTCATTAAGCTCAATCATCACGACGTCCATAGCATCCTCAGAACCTGATCCTGGAGCGAGCGGCGGTGGCGGTGATGGCGGTGGGCATGATCCCTCAAACAGTGTGGATGAAAAGATGGCCTTAAATCAGTCGGGTATAAAACAAGAAAAATGGACTTCAATCTTACTGCAGGTGTCAATACCATTCTTTTTGGCTGGCATAGGCACGATAGGAGCTGGAATTATTTTAGGTAGATCCGAGGTATGTGTAATTATTTTAAATAATTTAATAATTTTTTCCCCATAAAATAACAACTAATTCTTATCTTATTAAATAATTGCATACTCACAGCCATACATACAAACATACAAATTAGTGTATGGATGTATAAAAAAAAATTGTGTTTTGGCCATAATAGATTGAAATGTGTGTTTGAACAAATTAAATACACAAAACATTGTCATTGAATGTGTATAAAAAATACATGTCATGCAATTTTTAATAAGTACATTGTATGTATGTATGTATGAATGTGTGTTCATACATAGAAACAAATACTTTTAATTTGATGATTTGATTAACTCGCCATCTCTTCCCCTCTGACAACTTTGCAAAATGTATTGGAGAAAAAATTACGGAATTAATAATATTAATAAAAAATTATAGATTGAAATTAGTAATTTTAAAAGTTCGGAATAAATTGCAGTCGGCAGAAGTGCATGTATAATCATTGAAAGAGTTTGATTTCTAAAGCTCTACTGTTTGCCAAACATCATTAGTTGTGGGTTGTAAATGTTTTGTTGGCCATTTCACAGCTACCTTGATAGAGAAAACATTTTTTTTGCACATTCCTGTCGATGAATGGCGCGCTATACCGTTCTTGATGGAAATATTGGCTGGGTTGAACGCAGGTCACCAATAATCATCCTTATTCCTTTTATGATGTATTTTTGGTATGACGTTGACGCAACGTTAACGATGGCATCGACATAAATTGAATCCAGTCGTCAGTCTTTATTCTTTTGGATTTTTTTTTCCTTTTAATTAAAGAAGTGGAGAAACAAATTAAATTACAAATACTTATCAATTCAATAAGTTAGTAGAGGATATAAAATAAAATCCTTCACTTGCCAAAAGTTTTTAAAAAGGCAGTGCTCCTTGTGATTTTAAACAGTAGTGAAAAAAAAGTTCAACAATATTAAATTGTACGCCCAACAGATCAGGTGACGATTCGCAAAAGGTAAAATGCTACATACAGCTCTATTGAAGGCGGAATTTGTAAATAAATAATACTTATCGCCTGGAAGAAGCTGTGGCAATCCTGCTTCAATTATAGAAGCGATTAAACCCTGAAGGAATTGCCCAGGTGGTTTGTTTTATTGAATGTCAATAAATTTTATCCATTATGGACCAATTCCTCTTCCTATATTATTTAGAATCTCAGAAATTATCTTAGAAGTTGCTGGCTGCGACAAGTATCCCAGCACGATCCTTGCGCTAAAAACCTTGGTTTCCGTTTTCAAATGTGGCATATACTTAAATGCATCTGTATTTAAGGGAATTAAACTTTTCAGCCTTTCAAACAAATAAGAAAGTAACTCTTGGCAAATAGAGAGAACACTTTTAACTTACCAAACAAGTTTGGTATCGAATTGCTTACCACGACGACGACTCTAAACGGAATAAGGACGAAAATTTGTGTGCTATTAATGATTTGCATGCATATGAAGACTCTTTTAACCCGAAACTTTTCAAAAGTTTTTGTTTTTATTTGTATTAACTGCCACTCGCTCGGCACTTTGCTCGCCTTGACTACTTCAATGAAATGTAATAATTCAACGAGCGTTTATTAATAAAATAAACTCTGTCAATTCTTTTACAGAAAAGCAATGTTTTCCAAGCTATTAGCGAGTTGTTCATTTTGGTGCCAGCCTTGTTGGGTCTTAAAGGCAATTTGGATATGTGCCTGGCGTCGCGACTTTCTACTCAAGCCAATTTGGGTAATATGACGGGAAAGAAAGAGGTTATACGCATGATCATTGGCAACATAGCATTAGTGCAGGTGCAGGCCACGGTTGCTTCATTTTTGGTGGCTATGTTTGCAATATCTGTGGGCGCTGCCATGGAGCGTAGTTTCAATTTTGAACATGTTATGTTACTGACGGCGTCTGCAATGTTTACGGCAACATCGTCATGTTTTGTGTTAGGTAAGTGTCAATAGTGTCGCGAAAAAGTCAGCAGACACTTTACATAGATACAAACATATGAAACTAATTAAATATTAATTTACATTTCTTTTAACAGACTTTTTGTTAGTGGCTGTGATATTGTTCTGTCAAAAGTATAATTTGAATCCTGATAATTTAGCAACACCCTTAGCTGCTTCCATAGGTGATGTCGTCTCAATTGCTTCACTGTCGTTTATTGCCACGGTTTTATTCGATAACATAAGTACATAGACATAACTTAGAAATATTTATAAATATTTCATATTTCAAATATAATCTTTCACTTTATATTCTTAGAAACGCACTTATGGATAACTTATATTGTAGTCTCTTGTTATCTAGTCTTGTTGCCCATGTGGGTAACAGTGGTATTAAAAAATAAATATGCACGACCTGTTCTCAAAAGCGGTTGGGTTCCAGTTCTGTCGGCTTTATGTATTAGCGGGTATGTAAGACAAGTTTGTAATTTTATTTACATATGTGCTATTAAAACTGACGCGAATTTAATGTTTTGGATCATGGCCTTTATGAATTATTAGCAAAAGTGTATAAGTACAATCAGTATCACTTCTAATCATTGTTAACAGCAATTATGACGATTATTATTCAAACATTAGTTCGATGTTAAAAAAGAAAGGGGGCTACGTCCCCATAATATACATATATTATATAAAACTAGTTGACGAAGTGTGCATATAGGTATCTACATATATGAGAAAAGTTTTTTTTATGCCTGCATATGCCCTTCTGTTACTGCGAACTAAAATGATATTCTTAATTCTTCTTTGATTAAAATGAGTAATATTTTGAAGTTCTGTTGCTAATCAGTGTTTTTATTATTTTGGAAAATTCAGCTTGGGTGGTCTAGTTCTTGACGCTGCTGTCGATGTATTCCATGGCTTTGTTGTATTCCAGCCTATAATAAACGGTATTGGCGGAAATCTGGTATCAGTTCAAGCTAGTAAAATATCGACAATGTTACATCAAAGTTCTATTATTGGCATCATACCGCCCCACACTAAAATATTTGAGTGGCCATGGAAAGCGTTGTTTAAAGGAGGTATGCAGTATTGTGTTAAAAAATAACATTTTTTTTATTTATCTAAAAATATTGTTTTAATTTTATTTACAATGTGCCTATTTATGTATTTATATATGTATTTATATATTTCTTTTTGCAGTACCGTATGCCAAAACCGCTCGCTTATTGATCTGCTTGTCAATTCCTGGCAACATATTGTTTATATTTGTGGCCGATTACATACACATGTCCCAATCGACAATAACTTGGGCGTTCGCTTTCTCATATTTGATTGCCAGCTTAATACAGGTGCATTATATAAAATTCATTTGTTTATTTATTATATTTAATTTCTTCTCAAAATTGCAGTTAATACTTCTGCTGTATATCGCCCATATAATTGTACACTCGATGTGGAAGTGGAAAATCGATCCCGACAATTCATCTATACCTTATTTAACAGCTTTGGGAGATTTACTAGGTTCTAGTTTATTGGCATTAGCCTTCTTATTTTTACTTTCAGTTAACCAGCAATATGGTGCTAGCCTAGATACTTTAAATGCTTCAAACTAAAAATAAGGACGTTTTTACTTATTCACTTGTACAAGCTGTGATTGATAAAGAGAAATAAAGCATCTTGACATTCATATTTTTGATGACAATTGAAATTACATTTTCTAATGATTGTAAGCAGTGAATGAATGAATGCATGCACTATTAAATATTTAAATTGCCATAATTTTTTTTTTTTTAACACATTAAAAAACAGTGAACAGAGTTGTAAGTTGCACAGTCAACGATCGACGTTTTTTTTACTATTGCTGCTGTATTTGCATGTGTATTACGATACATTGCGGAATTTAAAGTGTAAAATAAAGTTGGAAGATGTTGACAATTATAATAAGAATGATGATAATGAAAACAGTGTTTAGTGTAGTTTCATTTTCCAGAGTACCTTAATGGAATTATTAATATATTAATGAGTTTTAGTTTCTAATTAATTGAAATTAAGTAATCACCGACCTATTTAACTTCCTTTCCTCTTAATGATGTAAAAACTAAATATGTATGTATGTATTTATTTGAATAGAAAATTTCATTTGATAAGGATGAACAAAATTTAATAACATATTAGAAATTAAAATGAAAAATCATACTAATTCATGTGTAAATAAATTTAAAAATTTTATTGAAAACAACATATAGTAAATGGTTTTGTATCGAAAGGGCATGAATGACGTACCGCGGGATAAGTGTAAGCCAAATCTGACTTCGACTTAAATTACAGAGATATTCAAATATAATGTATCAAAAAGCAGGAGATAGTAAATATTATTAATTTGTAAGTACTAAATACCGAATTGCGATACTTTTAAAATTAATTTAGATAGTATAGCGTTACAACAGTACGCGATAACAGTTAATTAAGCGTAAAGCAGGAAGGCTTAATCAAAGTGTAATGTTGTGTTCCTTTAAAACTTAAATATTTGATGGTATAAACATTCAGTGTAAAACAACTTTTTTAATTTAATTTCTTTAATTTAATTTTTGAGTTTAATGCCCGATTTTTTTATTATACATAATTTTTAGTTTTTTCCTTTGATATTTCGTCAAATTTTTAACAAGGAGTTAAAAGAACGACATCTGGCATGAATGTTAAATTAAAATTTCATAAGATAGTTCACCTTTTATATGTATATAAAACAGTTGCTTAACAGAAAGCAGCAATGATATATGTTGGAACAGCTGATTTAATTTGTATGGAAGCGCAAATTTGAGTGGTTTGAAAAGGCGCTTTTTATACATCTACGTGATTATATTGATAGAAAAATTCTTTAATTTGTTAATAAATTTTGCTGAAATGCAAAGACCTAGAAGGACTTCAGAATTTCAGGATGATGCTAATAGCATACGACGTTTGTCAAGGTCAGTTTTATAGAACAAACTCAATATTATACTAATGGTTCATTATACAGAATTAATCAAAGAGGCACTCCAAGTACTTCACCCTCTGCGGGTAGTGGTATGCTGGCTGTATGTGCAAGCGGTATGGCAAAACAAAAGAATAGCAGGTGATTTAATATTGAACATTATTGTGAAATATAACTAATCCAATCATTTCAGGCAAAGTCGCATTGCTGTTCCATTACGTCCCTCGTCAAACGATCGTTCAAATACTCCCTATCTCACAGTAGCCACATCATCAATGCGAGGCGTTACACCTCTAAAGACTCCTCTGCAAAAAAACACAGCAACCCGCGCTCTTTTTACTGCAGAAAAACAACGAACGGGCAACGGAGCTGGCAATAACTCTGTCTCCCTACATAATGATAAAAAGTGGGTGCATGAACAAACACAACGCATAACTGAATATTTGCTTGACCAAAATAATTTAGACAGCAACTTAAGAACAGATTTATTAAATCGTGGTTTGCGGCAAATGTCAATTAAACAATTTTTAGCTGTTATTAACTACTTTTTGGGATACATTTGGGGTAGCCGTTTTACTGTAGGTGCTAATTACGTTGAAGACATAGTAAATATTTTACAGAAATTGCATTACCCCTACGCAGTCAACAAATCATGGCTTAAAACCCCAAACACTCAGCATTCATTTGGTAATGTAATTGTTCTGCTCGATTTTCTTATGGAATTTGTTCCATTGAGTGAAAAAGAGAATGATTATGAAATGTACTTTAATTTAAAATCTCCTGAAAACTTAGATTCTTCAAGAATAAAAGAAGAGTCTTTCGAAATACCGAATCTGGAATTTCAACGGGAATTATTAAAAAACTCTGAAAAAGGTTTCACGTTGTGGGATAAACAAAAAAATGAAGAATTTAGTAGACTTAAACGAAATACTTGTGATCGTTTGTTACAAGAGAAGTGCGGTATAGCTAATTTGGAGGCAATGAATATTGAAATTAAGAAGTGTCAAGAGATATTAAAATCTGTTAGAAAAGAAACACCAGCAGAGGATAAGGAAATGCAAAAAATTAAATCAAAGTTATCAAATGAATTAAAAGATATACGCAATGAAATTAAAATACTGCAGGTTGAATGTAATAGAAAAAAAATTGAAACAAAAAATTTGGGCACATCTAAAATGGACATGTGTAAATGTGTTAACGCTATAGAAATAGAGGTAAAATCACTGCAAGAAAAATTAAAAACTCAGTCATGTACTGTAGATGAAAGGGATAAAATGATTTCGGAAGTTGTGCTCCAAACACAAATACTGGGTATAAACCAGCGTACTATAAAAGATCTTCAAAATCGTTATCATAATGAACAGGTTCTACAATCCAAAGCTATGAAGCAACTCAACGATCAAATTGAAAATTTCAATGCCCATATGCGGGAAATAAAATTCACAAATCTTATGGAAATAAACAAAAATACTTCCGTTAATGAAGGCGACCTCGAGCTTTGTTTGAAACCTCAAAAAACCGATTTAGAGAAAATTATTCCGCTGTTAGAAAAAATTAATAAACAAGCATTGGATAGAATGCACAATAATAGACAGAAAATATTAAATCTGAGTAAACATTGCCAACAGTTAACAACTGTAATTGACACTAAATTGGATCCCGAATTAAATATTTTGCGAACAGCTAATACCAGTAATGTTTCTAATTTGGAAAAATTTCAGCATTCCTTTAAAAAGCAGGAAAATAAACTGTTAGAAACAATACAAAGATTGGATAATGATATAGGTACAGCTGACATAACCTTGAATAAACTGCAATCAGCCATAGAAAATAGAAAAATAATTATCGAAGAATTGGTGCGACAAAATGAGCAACTTTTGCAAAATGCGGAACAAAAACACCAGCAGTGCTTGGAACAGAAAAGGGCTTTCTTGCAACTCTGCGATGAAATATGCGAAGAACGAAGCGATGACTTGCTAGAGTTAACTAGACGTGTTCAACTTCAAGAAAAACAATTAGAACAACTCGGCGAGGAATTTAATAAGTTAATATAATGTGACATTTATTTTGTGTATTTTAATAACATTTCACCTTCAAATATTTGTAAGAAATAATAAATCTTTAATATATTCTGATTTAAAATATACCAACAAATAGACAACACAATTCAATAATATGCATGTACGTATGCATAGATACATATTTAATAAAACGAACGTCTTGCTTAAGTTTAATTTTAACAAAATTTCTGCTACTACTTTATAATCATCATATAAGTACGTACATAATGAGCAATTTTAAATGTATCTCTGATTGGTTGAATATATGTATATCTACATATGCACATATGTTTGCATTTAAGAACCTACATGTTTTTTTATATCAGTACATATTCATGCAGAATGAAATATGGGTTTCCCTTAAATTTTTTGAAATTGACATAAAGTTTTTTGTACCATCCCACTTGCAAGTATTTTTAGCATGGCAACTCTATTTTATGACAAATAGCAAGAGTAAGGACTTATTTACCATTAAATTCCTTATGCCTCCATAATCTGATTCTGGATATTAAAGTCGAAAATTTATTTATCGCAAGAATTTTCATATGGTGTAGGTATAAATACAATTGATTTATAAAAATGATGTTTTATAAAAATTAAGTTTTAGTAATTAAATAAAAAAGCGAAAATGTATTGTTGTCGAAAGCGCTAAATAAAAAATTTACTTGGCATCACGCTTATAACGGATTTTTCTACGCTTATTTTTTCTTTCTTTTTTTGAACAAAAAAAATTTAGCGCCGCAAATTCCTTCATTCGGTGTTAAGATTCTGTCGTTTGAAGACGCAAGTTCAAGATTATATATTTTTTAAAGTGTTTTAAATTATTGTAAGTAAATTTTATGCATATATAAAATTAATAAACCAGAAACACCTATAGATACCATTTATACATACATATATACCATAATATATAATGTAATATTAAATATATGTATATTTTTTATAGTTGAAAACTAGTGTTGAAAAGTTTTTTTTTTTACCACTAACGGATAAATGATTGTGTCCCTTTCTTACTTCAATATAATTTGCAAAAAAAAAAAAATAAAAGTATTGAATTTATTTCGTTTTTGATATTGTACTTCAAGGCAATTGTTTTTTTTTCCCGATTCATTTGAATGGTCAGCTTTCAAATGTACAGTTGTGCTTGTTTTTAATTAAAAGTGTATCCTTATCCCGAGTGTATATTTTATCGTTTTAATTCGTAGATATTGCTTTTGACAAAAAAAGAAAAATGCAGCGCCAATTTACATCGGGGAGCCGGCAGGCACCAGATCCTTATGATCAATTTCTGGAAGAACATCAATTTTATCGTAAGCATACGGCAAGAGATGCGTCGTGTTTGTTTCGTGTTATTTCAGAACAAATGTATGATACCCAGTTGCATCATTTGGCCATTCGCGAAAAATGTGTGACATACATGCGGAAACATCGGAAATACTTTGAGGATCAAGTAGATAAAGATTTCGATGATTATTTGTTTGATATGTCAAAATCAAAAACCTATGGAACACTACTGGAGCTGCGGGCAGCCAGCTACATGTTTGAGTAAGTATTTTGCTTTATATCTACGACTATGTATGTATAAGTATTTTGCTTTATATCTACGACTATGTATGTATAAGTATTTTGCTTCTTAGAGGTAAATGCAGTTGGCTAATTATACATAAGAAGTGTATGTATTTGCATATACCTATAAGTATATACATACATATGCCCATCCATGTTAAGAAATTGTTAGTTATTTTATTTATTTTTTTTTAAATTTTGTTGGAGTAGTTTTATGAAATTTCTAAAATATCGATGTACTGACGACGTCTTTGAAGTTATAAAGAAAATGGTTATAAAGGGATACAAACTGGAAACCCATTCTTGCAGCGAGTTCCTTTTACTTTTTAAATGTTTCATTTTCTTTATTGTATAATTTTTATGTTATTTAACTAAACTGAATTTATTTTTGCTTTTTAATATTTTATTTTAATATTTATTATTTTTTGTTTTATCTTTGGGTTTTTTAATAAATAATTTATTAAAAATTTGTGTTTTTGACAATTAAAATGTTACTATTGGAAAATTTATAATAATAGTATAACTTTTGATAAAAGTAACTTTAACTTTTAACTTTATTTAAATAAATAGTATAACTAATGGTATTTTAACAGTTTGAGACGCAAGTCATACAAATTTGGCAGCGACGTTTGGTATTAATTTGAGATCACATGATTATGTACATATATATACATATATATATTTTTTTAGAGATCTTGTTTTAAATAAAATAACAAATCTGAATTTTTTCAGGCGAAATGTGCTTCTGTTTCAACCTTATAATTTGGGTAATTATTTCGACGAGTACCGTTCAAATTTCGTAAAGTTATTTCGTGTTTTTCATACTCCTGAGAGGCATTTTGATTCCGTTTTTACGACAGATTACATACAAGAGGCTGCTATTTGTCAATGTAAGTAATATAAAAACACAATAATACAGAAAAGTTAAAAAAAATATATATGAATATATTTATCATATTATATATGTATATTAAGTATTCCTCTATGACAGTGGATTGGTAAGGTAATTTATTTTTATTTTTATATTTTAACTATTATAGCAATATGTTACGAGATTCTATATAAGGATGTTTTTAAACTGCCTGACGTATTGTTCGCTGTCGAACAAATGCTACATGGTCCTACTTTCGAAAACATGGAGTATCGTACGGAAATGAATGAAGATGGATACTCTACACGTCTTGTTTTGAGCGACGGTCGCGCATTTGAAATGGATTTACCGCATAACACGAATTGCATATTAGAAAACTACAAATTATGTCATTTCCATTATAACAACTTCCCACGTTATTCTGACGATTTACAAAGGGAACTCAAAACAAGCAATAGCGAAGATTGCGATAAAAACTCATTAATTATACAGCGCACTACGGAATCATTTTTGCCCAATAAGTACGTGTCGTGTGTCAGACAGCTTTTGCATGAGGGAATTACGCCCTTCCCTTATAAAGTAGCAAAAGCACTGGATCCAAATATGTACCGTAATATTGAGTTTGATTCGTGGAATGAAATGCGCAAAGAAATGAAGCTTCAAAACTGGTACAACGGAGATGCAAATTTTAAGGTATGTCTGAATAACACGTATGTTTTTATGTGTATTGTCACTGAAGTAGTAAAAGCTAAATAAAACTTGCGCTCAAATTCCATAATAAAATGTTTGAATGAGCGGGAAATAAAATTGTGAAATCGTATTAAGAGTAATTTGTATCTCTAGAAAGAACACTATGCCTACATTTTTAAGACCAGAACTCTAAAAGAGTTATTTTATAAAATAAATATGTACTTATGAGTATATTTCAAGAAGTCACGCGGCTTCGGCTTTGGATTTACTTCTATGTTTTATAGTATTGTGGCTATGCTATATTAGTAACTAATCGTTTATATGTAGATTCGTACATACAAAGCATCTTACATTTCTTTTGTAATAGCTTTCAGTCAGTTAGGCTCCATGCTTTTCGTGTTCAGAAATTGAATAAATAATACTTTGTTCTGTGCGGTTTAGAATATCACTTCAGTAATGCTCTAATTTCTCTTTTGATTTCTGTAATAATCCGTAGTTGATCTCACACGCATATTTTCACAGTGTCCAGTTTATTACTTTCCCTTCATTTTATAAAATTGTTGATAGTTTCAACTGAACATCTGCAGAATTTTGCACACTAAAAAGTACATCATCCAAGGATGGGGAAAAAAATTAAATAGAATTTTATAGAGAAAAGTAGATGAAAAAGTTAATGTCGGGAAAGTAGAAATATATTGTTAATAATAATTTATAAACATTTAAAGGCTGGTGTATGTTTCTGTTTAATTTATTTTTGTAATTTCGTCCTTATGTGTTTTATGTTTTATATACAGTTAATACGTTATAGCACAAGACGGATTCGCAAAATTTTTCAGGTTGGAGCAAAATGTCACGTTAAGTTGCGCAAATCCGAACCGGATCTTTACACTTGCCATATTCAGGAGATTGCAGTGGATAAGAGACAGTGTATAGTATTTGTTGAACAGTTGGGTGAGAAACGATTAGTTCCTTATGAGAATCTTACACCTCTTCCCCCTGATCAATTTAAACCGTGGACCGTTCCATATTATTTACAACGTCATATGCAAAAATATAGTTCCGTGCGGTTTACACGCCAATATAATTATCGCTTTAAATTTAACACAACTACTGAACATCATCTTCACGGACTTGAATGTGAATCAGCTGTGGATAACGACAGCGGTTCTAATAATTATGTAGACGACGGCTATTCAAAAAAGCTTACTTACCAACGGCACAATCAACGTTGTACGTCGGCCTCTTATTTTAAATTAAAACAATATACACATTTAGAAGATTTTCGTGCTCACGTTGAGTATTGCACAATGCCGCTGACTGTTGCGCATTCTGATCGGGACGTTGAGATATTAAAGGCTGATGGAAATCAATCGGTTGCACCCGATTCTAGTGAAAATTCAAGAAGTCCTTCAAGATCTTCAACATTAACTAAAATGCATTGTAATAATGTTGATGTAATACAAAGTAAAACGCCTATAAATAATGTCGAGCAGCAATTAGAATCTGCACCAGCATTTACTGTTCCTAACATAGACAGTTGCGATGTCGATCACTATAATCCAAATGCAGCCCTCTATGTCCCAGAATTGCATGGATTTTATCATATGTATCCTTATTCTAGCACCGCTGCCGTACCAGATGATTGTTATAATGGTTTTGAAAACGTTTTACCACCTGGTGCTGCTTTTATGCCTTCAGTTAATAATATTAACGGTTTCTGCTATGTGTACAATAACACATTAACTCAACCATCCGGCTATATTAATTCTTCCAATCAGTACATTTTACCGCCGCAGCCCCCACAGCCTCTCAACATTGGTCAGAGCCCATCAATGTTTGCATCAACTAATACTTCGAATCATTTTCCAAGTGCAACTTGTACCACGCAGTGTAACCAAAATACATTATTATCGTCGAGTGCCCATTCTTCAGTAAGCAACATTTCGACACTTTTGCCTCACAAATATGTACCAAATAGCGCAACAAAAATCACATTAAATGGACGCATTAACTATGATGCCAAAAAATCATACAAAATAAACGGCGTTGATTTACCAAGTGACGTTGCTACTTTGAGATTTTTCTACAATATGGGACTAGATCATTATCAGAAACAAAAATTAAATGAAACGCCAGGTAAGTTGATATATTATTCTATTGTGCGCTTCTATTTAGTATACCGATTACATCGTACATGATCAATATTTTCCAAAGGGATTTCCGCCGAAACAAATAATGAGGTGGAGAAATGCTCTAATGGCGTGCAAAATATGCAGTTTGATGAAAATTCAAATCAGATTTCAAGTCCTAAACTAGATGTCAACAGCAAAAACGTAACTCCGGCAAAAAGTGATATTTCACATTCTAAAGATGCGAACCCAACATCGAATCAAATAACTAAACATAATAGTGCTAATGTGAAATCAAACAACCAACGTCGTTATAGCTCTCGTTATTTCAATGGTAAAGATCGCCAAATGCCTCAACGCAATAACAATTCAAATCAGAATTCTAATAATTCTGCACAGCAACAACAGCAGCAAAGTAATCAACTCAATCATCGCACATCGACCAACTACAGCAACAACCATACAAAGTATTCGAATAACAATAGTTATGGCGCTGCACGGAATGCTCAGCAACAACATAATCAACAGCACTTGCACTCAGTGCAACATGCAAGTTCGCCACAAGCTTTGCTAAAATCATCTGGAGGAGAAACCATCCCTACCCATATTTCGTACAATGTTTGTGAAGATACTCGATCAAATTCAACTGAACCAAGAAACTGTACTGTAAGTCAAATAATTTTTTTATATATTCATATATATACATGCTCATAAATTGTAGAATAAGAATGTTTTGAAATCATTAAGAACATGCGCCACTAGTATGTGTACAAATTGACAGTTTTTCAATTAGAAAATTCACCAAGTATATAACCGCAAAATAAACGGGATATTATAGTTAACCCTTAATGGAAGAAAATAGCTCTGTATGCTATAAATTTTTTATTTTTCTGCCAGTCCCTGGGCTGAAAAAACATTTACAATATACATTTTAGTATTCAAGTCTGTTTGGTTGAGGCGCTCCTGATCTGTTTTGTTTTACCACCAACGAAATGCAGTCATCTAGACTATTATTATTATTGCTGTGAATGTCCCAATTATGATAAATCAAAAATATTAGAAATATTAGTTTTTAAAATTTCAGGAAAGGAAAAAGGAAACCTAGAATATAAAATGGTAATAATGGATCTTTTTGTTTAGGCTTTTAACTTAATTTGTAAGCTTAAGGAAAAACTTTTTTCACATTTTTTTTTTTTATATGTTCTAAACATTTGCTTGTTGTTTTTCTTAACTTAATAAAAATGCTGAAAAATTTTTACGAAATATTGTAAAAATTAAATAATAAAAGTATTGAGCTAACGGACAAAAAGCGGTTCTGCGTACCCATCCGCGCTTATTAATCTGCAAGTTGTTGGGCCTAGATAAATTAACTATTTATTTGCGCTTTTTTATTTTTATGTACAAATGTTCTTTGGAGATAAATTATTTTTATGGTTGAATTGAATATCACCCAGAAGCAAATTTATACAATTTTTATATATCCAAAATTTCGTACTGTAGGTATTATATCTCATTTATTTTGAGCAATTGGTTCTCTTATTTAATTTTTAATCCTTATTATCGGCTTAAGAATTAAATGAAAGAAGTACCTTTTTCTTGAATTATAAATAAGCTACGAAATTACTAAATAAAATAGAACTACATTATTTGAATATTATATCAAAAATGTACTTGGGATTTGTTCTATCATGAGTGAAAGCGAAAGCAGTTGACATGTTATTTAGAAAAGAATCATTGGTTGCTGGCTTGGCTAATAGCGATGAAAACATTTTTTTTATTTTTTTTTTATCAACAAATCAATCTCTACCTGTAGACACCGACGACCACAAATAATTCGAATATTGCCGTTGCATATTCTAAAAACGCTGATCAAATGAATGAAGGTATTAGTGCAGGAGTTGCTACTAACAGACAATTGACTGTTCCTATGTATACGAACCGTTCTGGTGTTTACATTCCTATACCGCCCGCACCCTACGGTATATATGCTGCACACCCAACAGCACCCGTTCCACATCAGCCCCCCGGCGTGGGAATCCATTCAAATTATATGACGGCAGGACCGCCTTCACAAATATTAACACATTGTGGAATCCCACCACTACAACAGAGTACAATAAATTCTGGTGCCGTGCCGGACGTAATGGATAATGTTTGTAATTCAGAAATACCAACTAATAATAATGGTACCCTTCTGTCGATGCCAGCACCAAACATACAATTACATTGTCCCAACTATCCACCACCATTGCCGTTCTATTTTCCAGCTAGTGGTGTCAACTCTGCGGCCGGTAGTGCTGCTGGTATAAATGGACCTTTAGTGACTCCCTTCTCTCATCAAATGGCTCCTGCCACCACAACACAACCTTCTATGGCTACCCAGGTAAACATCTTTTTTCGCTACGTTGAATTTATTTTGTTTGAAATCGTTTTGTATGTTTTTGTGTGTTATAACGGCATAATAATAATATCGTTGCGCCTACTTCTGTTCATTGATTCTCTTTTTTTTTTCCTTTCTTATTCCCCATTTATTTTTGTTGTATTATTAAGGGCTTCTACTATTTGCAGCCACCAACAATGCTACATCCTCAACAGCAAGTAAAACCTCAAGTAGTGCAACAGCCTACGCCAATCTTTACCAACTCTTCTTCGCACGATACAAACAGCGGACTATGCAACGATGTAGTGCAACAAAACAAAGATTAATTTCTTTTATACAATTATTTGATTTAAATAATTTTCTTTTAACATGATTTATAATGTATTTGATATACATTACTCATTACGATTTAACTAAAAATTATATATGAATATATTTTCAAAAAGTTTATCTCATTCTAACATAAATTAAAAACTAATTGATTTTAAAGTGTTACATTACGTTTTGTTAAAAATATGTTTTAAAAACTGCATATTGTTTAAACAGTTGCACTTTTCATTAAAATTTTTAAATTTAATAGGAACAGTATTATTACAATATTTATAATAACTTTGCACTGTCTCTATTGGCAGTCATTCTTTATTAAAAAATCCTTAAATATATACAAACTTTATAATAGAAAATTAAAAATATCCGCTTTCAACGACGCACACTCACTCGTTAGTTGAAATAGACTACTTTTTTTTTATTTATTATAAAAAGTATGTTTTTTTTAGCATAATGAGGGCTCAAAAAAAAAAAAATTACTGTTTGTAATAATTTATCATTGAATCAACTATCTCGCGTAGTTACCAAAAGACAGTGAATGTTATTGATGCTTTTGCATGTAGTTTATTACGCAGAAAATGAAACGATAATGCAATTACAATCGATAGTGCACCATTTCAATCCCTTTATAAAGCCTCTGGCCGATATTAAAATCTTCTCACCCTTTCCAATGCCATGTTTTGACTTTACTTTTGATGCCCTTAACTAAAGTGCATGATTATTGCTCTCTTTAATTCGGGTTAAGAACTTAGAATCGATATATCACAACTAACTAAAATTTAATAATTTTCTTATATTTACTTGCCATAGTTATTAAAAATATTTCCACAGGAGTTAAATTTTGTCGAAATGGTATACCATTGCATTAAAATTTCATACTCGAATGAAAATCCATTGGAGTAATTTTCACAGCGACAAAACCTCGATTTAAAAAAAAAAAAAATTTTTAAATTTCATTACTAAAAATAATCGTTTCAATTTTAATATTATCATAATAATCACATAAAAGTATTTTTTTCAATGATTATATCCTCAAAAAATTCAGTCTTATAAATGTGAAAAGTATTTACAAATTAAATAAAAAATAATTAAATTTTTAATCTAGAAAATTATTATATTACAAAATCATATTTTCGTTATTTGTTTTAAAAATATCAATAAATATAAATATATGTAACTATGGCCATACTAATTTTATACAAATTATCTTTTGCTCCCTCGGGGTTTCTTTACATTTTATTCATCTAATTTATATACTTTAATATACTTTATTTCTTAAAACTTTTCCATTTAAAAACTCAATTCCAACTGCAAATATCCTAACATTCGCATTTAAAAAAGACACCCCATCATAACTTCAATAGGAAACGTCTATTCATAAGATCGTATGAATAAATTATGTACGTTATTTTTAAGCAAGTTAGTAAATAGTTAAAGCGTTTTAGTATCTTTAAAATTTAAAAACAAAAAACTTAAAAAAAAAATGTAAAAATAAAAAAAAAATTAAAAAAAAATATATAGATGTAAGATTAAAAACTCAAATATGCATTCTTAATTTTCTTTAATTTCTTTTTATTTTTTATTGTTGAAATGAGGAGTTTTTGCGGTTTTCGCAAAAAAATCTTTTCATTACCATGCTAATGAGTAATATTTTGCATGTGGCTAATTTCCTCTTTAGGCTTCAACCATATACACTTGAGAATCTTAAATCGTTTCATATGTATATTTTTTTATTATTCTCTTAACAGTTCTAAAAGTGGTCTTACAAGCGATTACTGCCTAAATTTTCAGTTAGTAAAGAATGTGTACAGAAGAACGGCAACGGGAGTTTTGAAGCCTCTAATATATTACGTTTGATTTATTTTACAGTAAAAGTAAAACTCGTTCGGTGCACGCAAAAACAGGTTGTGTTTATAAGGAACTACTGTTTCAGAGGTGCCTTAATAATTTTCCTAGTTAATTCATGGCTTTGCCAAATACCTCTGACTTTGACTTGACGAACTACGAACTGTCTTTGGCTATATATCTACGTTGTTTTCTTGTTTTATTTCACGTTGTAAAGAATTCAGATGTTTTGTGTATACTGTTTGTTGGGTGCAACTATGAAGCTTCACGTGAATACGCTGTTCAATAAAGTTCGCTCAAACGTAAAGGTTAATGCCAATCAATGCCTTGACGTGTTCAGAAATAAAAAATATACATTTATGTATATTCGCACGATTAAGTAAAATGTTCCAACGGACTGAAAATGATAAAATTCTGTGATATTTTAGAAAACAAAACAGTTTATTTGAATAAATCAAGCCTGTGTTGTAAACGAAATTAATGCTTTCGGATAAAATCAACTGTAGAGAAAGTTTCTAAATAAAGCGTTTGAAATTAACAAAAAAAAAAAAAAAAATTTAATAAATTTTTTACTTATCAATAAACGGAAGAAGATATCAGTTTAATGGAAATTGCAATAGTTATAAAATATTTTTGCTGGTCCTTTTTTTTGTTTTGGTTATCTGAAAACGTAATTATTTGACACAGGAAAATTTTGAACATAAACTAAATTCCTTTCGATATTTTTAAGATCTTCGTTAATACGGCTACCGTTAATGGAGATCCACTGTCCTTAATGCGGGATTCTAATAAGGAACATTATTTCATAAAAAAATTTAAACTGAACGCTGAATCGCGGCAACAGGCTGCTGCTAGTCCGCAAGCATTTTTAGAACTGATCCTGGGCATAGTAGACACCTTGCAATTGGGTAAACGTAAAATTGGAACTCCTTCTTAAATAACTTGTAAGAATAATGTAAATGTTAATATGTATGTAATAAAAGTTTAATTTTAGTTGCAATATTTTACATTTCGTTACCGAAGTGCATTAGGCCAAAACATACGAAATGGTTAGGATGACGTTGAACAATAATAAAGTATGTGAATTTAGTAATTACTTTTGTGGCATCGAGATTAGTTTGGGTCTTAAAATGCTGAAAATTCATTTATAAAGACCATATTTCTTCTGTGACAACTGACAAAAGGAGAAAGTTGGCAGACGACAGTGAACTAATTTCTCTGTCTTTGTCATTCCATCTCTGACTAAATGAGGGAAGACCAAGCTGATTTAATTATATTTTTGTGGTCGACATTAAAGTTTAAAAATAAATTAAATATAAAGACGAAATTCGAAAATCAGAATACAGAATAAATCAGAATAACAGCACGATGTTATGAATTTTGAAATGAAATATATGTACAGTACATGTCAGATGCTTCCGTTGAGACTGCGCAGAAATACTAACCCCAGCTCTTATAGGCTTGCCGTTATAAATAGTATAGTATCCTAGTATAGTATATTATAGTATCCTAGTGTGCTAGGACATAAAATTGCTTTTCAACACGCTTCGGTGCAACCACATATACCGTGAGCACCCGAGTCTATTGCATAGTTATGAAAATAATTATCAAACAAATTGTATAACTATTTCTTTTATTAAAAATTATAACTAACACACATATATCTCTTACTTAATACAAATTAATTTCCTAATTACAAATAGAGATATTGTTTAGCAATAACTCTATGAACTATCATAGAATGATTATTATGAAAACGAGCTGTTTGATGAATTATCGCACCCTGAAGGACCAGAAATCGTAGATAAAGTGGATAAGCCTTAATGGTTTTCTAGCAAATAAAAATTTGTACTGGATGATGCACTTTCAATGTCAGAAGTATCGAACTCGGCATCGCCATTCTGGTCAGCATCATCGCTTATTGGCGCAAAATCCGTATTTACTCTAGCGGGAGCGAAAGAAGGCTGAAGCGTAGGATGTTGTTTTTCTTCCATAAAGTATTTTTCTGCCGGAGGCTTAAGAACATTAATATAAACAGGCTCAACCTGGACTGGGCGTGGATGATGTTTCACGAACACTCTGCGCATGACTACTGGTGGTGGCTTGTGCAAAACAACTGGTGCCGGTTTAATGACCAGTGGTGGGTGATTGACAACAACTTTGGTGGGTGGCCGTTTGATGATGATGGCTGCCGGACGATGAATTAAAATTTGTCCTTTGTTGTTAGGATACGTGAGGAGGGAGGAGACACTGTTGTCTCTAGTATTAACATATTGATAAGGAATATTTTTGCCGTTACCGTCATGGTCACTATAACCCTCAGCATCATCTGCACTAGTAGAACTTCCACTATCATTGCTATGGCCAGCACCTTGTAAATGATATTCACCGACATCAGCTTGGTGCTGGTAACCGCTGCCGGCTGAGTAACGATTAACTTTTGCAGTTGCCTAAACAATTTCAAATAAATATTAAAAGCAATATTTATTTAAAGCATGTCAAAATACATACAAGTACTGCAACGCAAAGTGCAACAATCAATTTATTCATTTCTTTCCGTTTCAATTGCTATTCTATTCTACTATTTGCCAACTCCACTAGATATGTGATGCAGGCGTCTTATTACTTGGGAGTTAAGGTAATAACTATTTATCAGTGACTGATGGCTTTGTGAGATATTGACATGTATTTAAGTTATTTCATAGGAATGTCAATCAATACTTTTCAATAGTCTCTGCAGTTTCTTTACTTCCAAATACGTGACTTTTTAGGCCTTTGCTTCTTTGTTTCCATTATTTATAAACTTTTCGTCAACAATATTTTAGTTGCTGTTGGTCAGATACTAATTAAAATATATATTCAAATTAAATATATATAACTATAAGAGCAGTTTATATGAATGTTTCCATGCAATATTTTCGTAAATGCTTCTACACAAAAAAAAAAAAAAATATTTATTTATCATTATTATCAAAACAGGCAGGTCACTTAAAGAATTTGTTTTTCTGATCAAATATATTTATAAAAGTATGTAAGTAGTGTAAAAAAGCATACAATTGCTGTTGCTTATAAAATTTTTTTTTTTTTTTTTTTTTTTTTTGATTAAAAGTGAAAAATTTTATTTGTTTTAAAATAAAAGAAACATGTAAAGTAAAAAGCGTGATTTAGTATTAGCGAATTACGTACTGAATGCGGATGTATGAGAGTACTTCCACAGCTAGACAAATAAAGCAAAACATTTTGCTTTATGATAATGTAAATATAAAAGCTGTCTGTCTGGAAAAAGAGACGTGAGTGAGTTCTTTATTCGTTCCAAGTTATGCTTATTTACAGTTCGAACCATATGAGCACATAAAGTAACGGTTAAAATTTGTAGCATAAATAATTATTATTAATTAGCAATAGTAGGTATTTGCAGAGGGGCAGCAACAATATCGGCAATTGCTGTAACTGAAGTGTTAACTTCTGAGTTACCCGAATAATTACCAACCAAGTATGTTCATTGCTATCTTGTGTATTTAATAGGCATAGAACCGCATTTTTTAAAATAAATTTCGGAGTGGCCTGTATGTAAATTTTAGCTTTCGAAATGAAATTTGTCAAAAACAAAACTGACTATCCAAAAGGGGTATCCATATTGCCAACATACATATATTTATATGTATATAGCAAATATGTGTACACTTATAACGGAAAAAAATGCGAAAATCGTAACACATGAAATTTGATTTTGATTTTTCACATGATTATAATTTGTGTTAAGTTATAGAATCTTGTATTGAATATTTGTTGAATTCTTTATTTATAAATTCAATGTGAATTTTCCATTTGAACATTTCTATAGACACCAAAAGATTTTCCGATCTCAGTGAAAAGTTAAACTGTTCTTAAGCTCTTTTCCATCAATCGATCATGTTACTTATTAGCGAAGCTTTATATCAAACTTTTAGTCACTCCACATAGTCTACACAAATTTGTTCTTGTTCTATTGCTCACTTTAACTAAATTGAAATTGAAGTGTGTTAAAAAAGAATGTTTTAATTATTTTACTCGCATGCTGTGTGCTTCGCACACTGATAAATCAAACACATTTGAAGTTCGAATTACTTCGGAGTTCTAAATATAATATTATTAAATTACCATCACATACTAATCGATGGTTGATCAATGAAAAGAATTTTATGTGAAATGTCAGTAAACCGTAAAATCCCAATATTAGAATATTAGTTTTTTAGTAAAAAATTAATAAAGCTTTACTTAAATTTAAAAATTTGTTAATAAAACGTAGTTATTCTCGTGCATATTAAAAACATAAGTTTTCTTTTTTTTAAAATTTTAGGTTTGTGAAAAAATTGATCTATTCAATTTTAAAAACTCGCTTTCAATGATAATAAATAAAATTTTAATAAAAGTTCGTCATTATAAAAAATTTAATTATTAAAATCAAAATTTTTAAGTTATATATTATGTATAGATTTTTTTTTCTAAATTTTTGCATATTTCGATATATTCCGTTTCTTTCTCATCTAAGCATCCTCTATGAGCTCATTTTTATGGCAAATTTAACAAATATATCTTTGTAAATAATTTGCAATTTGCATAAAAAAATTCATTTATTTGACTATAAAATATTAACGAATCCTAATGGTTTTAAAAAAGTTTAATATATAAATTATTTTCGACAAAACCGATATAAGGTGGACGAGTACCATAAAAGCAGGCAGCGCAGCATATTGTGAGTCGGTGTTGTACTCAGGACGCTGAAGTACAATAGCGTCGGAGGCACTTCTTGACGAAGTAGCATTTTAAGAGTTGCTGCCAAAAGAGTGTTTATCTTCAGAAGGAAGTCTATCGCCAGCATCAATATGTTTGCCTGGTTTGTATACCTTAACGTAGACGGGAGTAAGGCTCAGAGAAGAGGGTACTTTGTTGATAACTTCCTGTTGATATACTATGGATGGTTTAAGTTTGTAGATAACGGGAGCAACTCTGACAATAGCTGGAGGACCGCTCTTAACTCGTACCGCTGAAGAACCGGGTTGGTTAATGACAATTGGTGGCAAAGCTTGACTGGCAAGGACTTCATTATTGTTCAAATCGTTCGGCACCAGCAGAGAACGAGATGTTGTCTGTCGTACTGTATTAGGTGCCACAATGCCAATCTTGCCTTGCCGCATATTTGCATTCGAATTTTTTTCGGCCTTCCTCTCAGCTATAGAATCAGATTTCTTAAAATTATGAAAATTAGTGTCGGCATGCAAGGCTGGAAGTTGTGCATTTGTTTGATCGAAACTGGGTTGCGCAGAGGGTGGTGAAAAAATATCGGCTGTTGCTGTAACTGAAGCGTCAGTTTGTGGGTTCCTTGACGATTCATTTATAATTTCTTCAACACCATCGTTAGCACCTGATCGTATATAAGAACGAATACCACCTCTGTAAAATGCTTGGCCATGATTTGCAGCGGTAAACTAAACATTTTTAAAGGAATTAGAAGTTCTATTCATTTACTATACCTATAACAAATGTAATATTATTTACCAACCGGAAAGCCAATACCAAGAAATACAACCATCAAATAAGGATCCATAATTTGTTTCAGTGCTGCTTCTCTATCCGTTTAAAATTAAAATCTTTTAATGCTTTTCACTATTCCGAAACATATTGCTTTTATATACGTATTTTAATATTGAAATGCGTCTGAGAGATACGTGATTTCTGTCGAATTAATTTTTATTGCAACTTTTTACCCGAATTTTATCTTCTGCGATTCTTTAACTTGATGTTGATTACGTTTTAAATGAAGGCCAGAGTTATGAATGAATTGAAGAATCTGCAGTATAAAGTTTGGAGAATTCTTTCTTCCATACAATCACATTTAAAGCGAAAGTCGAAAGTTTAGCTTTATTTTTTTAAATAAAATTATGGGGAAGAAGATGTTTTTGCGACATTGTAGGCAATCCAGTTGTTGTCTTCCGGTGTTGAACTTTTTTTTTTTTAGGAAAATTCTTGAATACGTTTTGAACACTACTGGGTTTTTATTTCAAAGTATATTAGCTCAACTTTAAAGATTTTTAGCTTTTCAGTACGTCAAATTTTTTTTTTTATTGCAAATTTTTTATTTAATTTTTAAGAGCCGTTTTTTAAACTTTTATCAACACCAGTTGAATTTATCAGTGAAATTTTGTTTAAGGCCATCTTTTCCAAATCATGTTTAATAGAATTAAATAAGAATCTTTGGTATGAAATGCTAATAACCGCCAAAGAGCTTTTCTTGTACAATTGAAAGATATTTTGCTTTCTTTTTTTTTAAATACTTTTTAATAAAGAAGTTTTATAATTTTATAAAACTTTTGTGTTTCACTATAATTGTATAAGTAATTTGAATAAGTGTAGCAGTGTATTTTGCATTATATAATCGTGTAAATTATTGAGGACAAAGATTCAGTATTATTTTATAACCGGACATACTTTCAATCTTGTTTCCCACATTTTTTTTTTTAGGAATTTACTCAAGCGATTGTGTACTCTGGGATCAGATATAGCAGACAGCTCCTGTACTGAACTCGTACGCACCCTTTTAAAAGCCTCATATACTACAATTTGTCGACACTGCATGTCAATAGACGAAACACGCTGTGCGATTGTTAATTATCGAAATTGCTCTCAATATATATCAGCGACTATTTTATACGTTATTTTATACGTCTATTTGTCACTGATTATATTTGTGGTGACTAAGTAACGCAAGTCTTTTGCACTTTCTGCTGGCTAATGTTTTTCCAGTTTTTTCTTATAATCAGTTTCCCTTCAGGCGTAAATTTTAATGTTTTAAATTGCAAATTTAAAAATTGTGTTGTTTGAAGACAATAAAATTGATAATTTAATGTGTAATTAGTATTAAAGTTTAATACTGACTAGTTAGTTTTAATACTGACTTCAGTAAATATGTAAATACCATACAAACGATTATATATTTCAGGGAGACTGTTTTAGGTACGTGTAAGAGAGTTTCACTTTGGGTGTGTCATCTCTGCGGGTGTCTTGTGTGTTGTGAGCCATGGTGAAGGGACTAATGCGGTGAATGTAACACCGCTTTTTGGTGATAAATTTTTGGTGGTTTTTGAACCACAATTGGCACGTGGCAAATTAACAGCAAACTCACTCTAATGCAAAACTGAAACGCCCCCGAAGGATTTGGTTTTTGTTAAGTATCTATATTTTAAATTTATTGTGTACGAATAAGGTATTTTTATGGTTTGCAAGTGTTTCAGCATTAATTTTCAGTTCTGCGATGTATGTATGATAAGAAAAGGACGAATGAACGATATGCCAAATTAGCAAAGAAATTTATAAAAGAGTTTTAAATTATTTCAGATTGGTCGTTGTAGACTTTGTCGACATTATTGATATCTTAAGTCTTTGTCTCTGAACGCATTGTCTTACCACAAATCTGCAAATATCTTGACAATTCTTTGTATGTGGAATTAGTGTTGACTTGGCCGTTTTCTTAAGAATACGTTGTGTACTTTCTGAATTTTGAATTAATGAAAATGTATTTAAACTATGTATGTTGCACATACATATTTGCAATAGAAATAGATACAAAGAAATAGCTTTCTTTTGAGTCGTGGCTTCCTGTCTTGTCTTTCTGTTCTCTGTTTTTGCGGATAGTTTCCCCGCATCTGCGTTATTTTGTAAGTGGGGGCAAAAATCGGAAAAAAAGACTCGGTTCGGGTTATTTTAAAAATGCAAATAATACCACGTACGGCTCAATACAATATAGAAACTGCTATAAAAATCACAAATTTTTTAATTTTCATATTACAAGTGATCCTTTACAAAACTTGGAGATCGAAACATCAGCAGTAGACAGATATGTATGTGATATATGTATATGTTTCGAAGTCCTCTGTTACGTACTTTCATACATATTTTTACTGAATATAAAAAAAATATATGTTGTGACTTTTAGCAATTTTAATAAACTTAAAAATATTGATTGTCCTTTTTTGCAACATGAAACATTGAAACGAAATGAAATTCAAAAATAAATACACGTCACACGATGTCAGAAACTCAAAATTAAATTTTTTTAACTCAAAATTTGAAATATAAATTTTTAATAACTGTTTATTTAAAACAATACATACATATGCACATACGTATGTACGTATGTATATTAAACATTCTTTTGATATTAATTAAATATAAAACATATGCGATGAAAGTATGCAAATTTGGATCACGTTACTGTAGTGAATGATCGGAAGCTTTGCTGTGCTGCTGATGATGATACGCATCAAACCAACTTAAATGCTTGTGAGAATTAAGCCTTTTAAGAAAATCTTTGGCTTGCGCTTCTTGCACATACGGTGGATACGTAAGGACGCCAACACCATGTGAGCTAGCCTTAATAAAGGACGAATGTTTATTAACAATTGAGGCAATGATACGATCCAATTGAGCATTCGATATTTCCTGAACGGTTCTCTTCGGTAGGGGATCATTATCTGTAATGCGAGATGGATAAGTGTCATAAGAATAACCAACATATTTGCCGGATATGGGATGGATTTCATTCGCATTTCTTGAAGTAACAATATATGCGGGTACGGCCTCATACGTGAAGGGCAAGTACGAAGTAGGAGCGTGTACTTTAAGAACTAACGCACAACAATCATCATTATAATTGCCAGTATTACGTTTTACATACATTGTATTTGTATGGCTGTCGATCTGTTTGTCATCATCAGTGATGTTTAACGTATCTTGTTTAGTGACAGTTGTTGTTCTCATGGGGCGTTTGGCGGTTTCGTTGCTAGATTGTGTCGCTAGATCACAAATTTTCCGATAATCGTATTGATTTCTTTTAAAATTTGGATCTAAAGTTTTAGGCAGACGAGTATACTGTACGATTTCATGTTCTTTTCCCATTAAATCATATTCAACTTTTATATCACGTTTGTTTCTCAAAGTTGGCGGATTAAGAAGGTTTGCCAAATTGTGTAGGAGCTGCAGTAGAGTTTTTGGTCCGTTATCTGTGTATCTGGCCGTACCTCTAATAGGGTTTCGAGCTTCATTAATTCTTCTTCTCTTATTTAAATGTATACTGTATTTCTTCACCAAACGCTCTGAACGTTTTTCATATTTACGCGTTTTCATGAAAATTCTAGTTATATCTCGCCTATTGCGAGGCTTTCGGGCGATTAGTGGCTCTAATAGTATGACCATGATGTGCGAAAGTGCCGCCGATGATTCTGCCATATTGTCTACCTTTATTGGGTGTCTTATATTTCGCGATAGATGTGTTGCACTACTTTTTGTCGCAACTTCTTTGACGGCGTCCCAATCTGCGTGAGAAAAAAAATGAACTTTTTTAAATAATAAGGAAATTATGGCTGCATGTATAATTAAACATTTTTGTTTTTTTTTTTTTTTGATTAAAAAATTTTAATGACATTATAAATTAAATAAAATACAAAAAAGATATTATAATTTTTAGAATTCGCATTACCGTTCGAAATTTCGAAAAAAATTAATTTGTTTATTTTTTTTTTTTTTGAAAATATCCACATAAATTTCGGGATTTGGCTGCTCGACATTTATTTATAATATAATAAATATAAACAATAATAATAAAAATATAAATATATAACAAATATAATAATATAAAATGATGTTCTTGTTTGTACTCGCTAAGATATTTTCCATAATATTAAAGAAGGGTTCTAAATTTTTTTCTTTGTCTTAAAATCCTTCAAGTCCGCATGCCATTTTAAAAGTTCTTTTTATGTTTTAAGAATGGCAGTTGACACCTACCTTTTTTATTGTCTCCCATAGAATCAGTTTGTCCCATCAGATCGAATTTTATTCCTGGCAGCTGTTTCGATTTTTCAATCGCGAAATCGAAATTATTAGTCACTTCCTTGGCCTTGGCATTCTGATAAGTTGGTTTTTCGCATGTGAGTTCGGGTGGAATATTCGCAGTGCAATTTAATTTGTTTGGCCAGTCACAACTGTAACCCGTATAAATCATTTCGATTGGGCCAGCTCGGATACGTGTTATCTGTATGACGTATAAATGACAATTACATGCAGGTATACATATTTTTCCCACACAGGCTTCTACTTCCAATCTTACCTCTGCTAGTGCTGCTACAATAGTGCTTATTACTAAAACTTTAAAGTGCATACTAGCAACCCGCTAATAGTTCACACACTTTTTGCTTCTTAACTAATCAGATTTTAATAAAAACGTACATTTTATATTCTTTTAAGGTTCTTTCCTATGAACTGTGATTTCTTAAATTTTATTTTATCTCTTAAATCTAAAAATCGTATAAAACAACGTTCGAACGTGGCTTTGTGAAGAAATATTTTCATGCAGTTCGGAGCAGAGTTGACACTGTGAGTTTTCACATGCGATCATGTTGGTGAAGCATGAAATAAAAAAACATAATATTCATGATAATGAATATTTAAGTTTATTAGTATAGCTTTTGGTATTGATTATAATCAAACACAGTATATATACCTGAATGACTACGATTAAAAAAAGTAAATTTTTAAAATCGATCAAAGACAAGAAATCAACATTGGCAATACTAGAATTAATGTAAATAGAAATACTTTCGCACCTTGTTTCGGCAATGAAGCGGTTTTGATCAGTGTTTCTCTAGACGAGCAGTAGTCGGCAACGAGAGCTTTCTGGCACGATTTCTGTACTTCGCATATGCTGCACAAGTGTTTACTCCCTTGGCAATACAAGCGCCATCAGCATTAATCACAAATAGAAAAATCTAAACTAAATTGTAAATATTTAATTTAATTTTTCCTGCTTATTGGCTGCATTGTTATATCTTTGAATAGTCAAATCACAACAAAGTTTGAATTAATTTCACGCTTTGACAATACCTATGTGTAACTGCTACGATCATTGTTGAAAATAAAGCCGATTGTTTTCCCGCCATTCTCCTAAATCTTGAATAGTTACAGTCTGATATGTGTTGTTTTACTGGAACTGAGAGGTTGAAAGCCGAGTCGTTGGCTAACAGTGTCATGGCAGCTTGACCTACCTGTAAATTCTCCGAACATGCAGATTTTCTCTATTTAATTCGTGTGGAACGTCATTTGTGCACTGATTTTTATATTTGATATTGCAAGCTGCTTTTGCTATTGGCATTTTGTGAAATCAAAATTTCATCACTATTCGCATGTGTTTTTAATTGATTATTATTTTTTTTTTTTTTTTTTTTTTTGTTAAAATGATGATAAAGAAAAATTTTAAGAATTAAAACGTAATTTGTCGTTACTAAGCCAAGTAGCTCAGCATGTCGTATAATATGAAAATGTTTATATGCACATACATACGTACATAAATATTGTTTTTAAATGTTATATACAGTGAATTAAGAAATTTTAAGTACAGCCAACAAACAAATAAACAGACTAATAAATTGTATTCATATAACATAAAGATTTATTTCAGCTTGTATATCTTATATCTTAAATATTGTACAGAACATAAAATCAGACTTTTTACTTCATTATATACTAGGGCTTATAAAAAAAAACAACAAAAATCAATGTACTATCGTTAAAAAAGTTCGTTAAAAGTTATCGTTATCACATAAAAAAAGTTTAAGTACACTTTGTTACTATTATTAAAAAAACAAAAAAAAAAACAAAAAACTTTTAAGGAATTTAATATTTTGTTGGTCCTCCACCGGCATCAATAACAGCTTTTAAGCGTCGATGCATGCTTCTAACTAATTTTTTAGTGTCGTTTTCTATTATTTTGCTCCATTCTTCAGATAATGCATTTTTAAGCAATTCCTTTGAGGTTATGTTATGTTTCCGAATCCTTTTTTCTAACAAATCCCAGACATGTTCAATTGGATTTAGGTCCGGAGATTGTGGTGGTGTATGCAGTTGCTTGCAGTTGTAAAGCAGCCATTCCTTAACCAAATACGACGTTTTCTTGGGGTCGTTGTCCTGCTGGAAAAGAAATGTATTTTCATCAAGTCCCAATTGTGTTGCACTTTGCTTAAGATTGTTGAGTAAAATACTTAGGTATGAATGCTTATCCATAGTATTTTCAACAACAATCATTTTTCCCACACCAGCTGCCCCCATACACAACCAAATCACTATATCACCGCCACCGTGTTTGACAGTCGGAATTAAATTTTTCATTTGCATTTCCTTATTTGGCTTTCTCCATATTTTCTTTGCGCCATCTGGTCCAAAAATATTATATTTGAACTCAATGTTATATATGTATGTGAAAATTAAGAAATGGCTGGCGTTTGTACAGTTTACTTGTGGAAAACAATCATTTCGGGAAAAATTTCTTTTGCAATTCTAAGTTGATGCGTTTATTATCTTTCCCGCAACATTTCGTACATGTTTTGACTAAGAACAATTCCTTTTCAACCCTTAACCTATTTCAGGTCAGATTCACTCCCCTTTCATTCGCTGTCTATTTCAAAAGTTTCGTTTACGTTTTGTAGTTTAAGATGGAGTAGACTGAAAGAGAAAGCAATCATCTGTATGTGTATTGCAGGATAATTTATATACGCCCTCTGCATATAAATTAAAGTCCTTAAAAAAATATATATATAATGAATTCATATTTTTAAAAAACATAAAATTCTAATTATAATTTTTTTTTAATTTTCCCTCTTCTAAAATATTTATAAAAATTTGAATCGAATGAAGTACAAGTGAGTGTACAATTGTTTTGTAGGCTTTAAATGCAAAAATGCAAAAACTTTATACAGGAGAGGAGGACCTGATTAGAACGATTTTTTACCAATAAATTATTTTAATTCGCAGTTATGTTTTGGGAATGCATTTTGTAATAATGATCTGCCCCACGACGTCAATAAGCAAAGTATTATGTAAAATTTTATTCATCTTTTTATTGTCGAATGCTTCCAAATACCCAATAAATTATTATTTACACTTGGGCGAGTGGCTTCGCCAGCATATCTGGGTTTTGTATCCTATTAAAACTGAACTTATTCAGACGATCAAAACAAAAACTTTTCTTAAGACTTCGGAAAACTTTGTCGCTTACGTTATTATAAATCCCTAAAACGGTAAAAAATAAAATCGTCTTTCACTTTAAATCAATTATGGAATGAAATTTTCTTTTCGTATATTATAGTAGAATATTTTTATTGAAAAACTGCCCAGTAATGTTTTCAATATGATTCATTTGCATACTCCTATTAACGATGCATGACGAAAAAATTTTTTTTAAATAGGCTTATGCATGCGGTTCCATGCAATTTGAAACTTGGCCGACTAAGCAATTTATAAACCAGGCCATTGCAAATCACGTAAAAAAAAAGTTAATGTATAATTTCGGTAGCATGTTTAAGTTAATTATAACTTGTTTAGGTCAGGAATCAAGAGGAAAAATACGTTGTTATTATTAGTAATTTCGATACATACCAGGGATGGAAATTGAAAATCTAATGGTAAGCCGCGATTATTTTTCATATTTTTATGCGCACGCAAAAATTAAATTCAATAGAATTTTGGTTGAAAATTTTATTTTTAAGATAAATGAAATTTGTGAAATGGTAATATAAAAACTGTTGAGGGAAATATATTGCGAAGTGTCTTTTAAATTCCTGGCCATATTCATCACTTTGCATTAATTCAGTTCCAGATCTTTGACTGAAAGTCAATTTAAAAATAACTTGGAATTTTTGAAGCCGCGATTACTAGCTGCCCCATTGCATTTGTACACAAGAAATTGCGATGAATAAATGCGTTCAGATAGCATCAGTAAATTACCTCAGGCCCCTAAAAATATATGTGGTCTCAATATGATATGAAATATTGAAACTGAACACATATTCGAGCGGTGACGTTTGCACCCTGCTCAAAGTCTATCTGATGCCACTGTACATGACGACCCATGCATACCATACACATACTGTAACACCTGAATTTACGTCACTTGAATTCTTCATAAAAACAAAATCGGAAAACGAATTGAGACATTAGATTGTATATATAAGTAGTTGCTTATCAATAATAAAAATGCTCGAGCTCTCTACTCAGGTCATTGATTTTTGCACAATGTTTGGCCTTGAATTCATCTGAATTTGTAATAAATAGAAATAAAACACGATTGAGTTTTTACCAGCTCAGCACATGCCAGACTAATTAAATCCATAGTTGGCATTTTATTTATTAAATTTTTTAATTGCTCTTTAGTAACAATTTCATTAAAATCAATATGTAACCCTGGGTGAACATTCATGGTATAAATATTATCGGCGGTCAACATTTTCCGATAATATATATATAGTAGGACTCATAAATTGTAGGTGTCGTAATAGTCAACATCGTGACCGGAAACGAATGAGATTTCTTCCAAGATGTTGATGAGCTTCAGGGTGGATTTTAAAGCATCCACGCATGGTAAGCTGACTATTTTGGTATCGCTTACCAAATCCCCAATACCAATAATATTCTTGTTGCAATCATATACGGATTTGTGAGTATCAAAAATGCCAGGTCCATAATTTATTGCAGTCACTGCTTCCGAACCCAACGTACGGAAATACATATCACGGGCTTTCTGGCTGGAACAATACAAGCTTTTAAAAATCAACGGTTGAATCCAAAGACTGGAGCTGATATTGATCACAAGCTTTGGCAAGCCATGCAGTTGAGGGCATTTCAGAAACTGTTGGCTTATAGCAATGGGAGTGTATAAATTCTCCTGCACGTGCATCTTCCACGAATCCACATTTTCGGGCTCTATTATTAAATTGGGGGCGGCATTTCCCTCATTGTGCACAATAAATGCCAATTCGAACTGCTTCCTGTCGTAATTTTCATTGCTCAGCACAGAAGAAAAGATGTTACGAAGTGATTTGTTCTCATCCTTAAAATTACAACAAACCACTTGAATATTATTCTCAAGTGATTCAATTTCTTTTCGAATTTCTTCTATATTTTCTTCTCTACAATCCACAAGTATAGCCATAGAGCCTGCCTTAAAGCGAGCACACATTTTAATTGCCAGCTCCTTGGCCAAAATATTCCCCACGCCGCTCAAGACAAAAAGACACGTTTTATTCAAATCCATTCTCTTTGATGCCATTTTTAGCTTATTGTTTTATTTTCTTTGAAAATTAATTTATTATATTTTAGTTATTTGCTCCTTTGTAAATCGGTTATTAATTATGTTTTTTTTATGCAATAAAAAAATGTGTTATTCCACCAACGACTGATCTGCTGTACTAAATTTTTAAAAGCTGCTTGTGTTTTAGGAAAACTAATTTTTTTTTTTTAAATCTGATAAACAAATCGTCTGAATCTGTTTCAATAAACTTTGATCTTTTGCTAGCGATGGGCATGATAGATAGATTTTTTAGCACATAGCCACTTCAATATAGAAAACCCCTGACTAACGTTTTCTTACTATAAAGGAGAACAAGAAAACTTATTAGAAATTAACCTTTTCTACCTGATGTGTTCTAAAAATATTTCTAGTGCTCTACCAGTTTTTGTCGAGTTATGCTTAAAAGTATAAGTTCGAAAATCGGGGCTCATCTATACCTAATATTAAATATATAAAAATCTAGTATCTTGGTTTATTTAATATTTTTATACTAATATTGCGTAAATCTTTTGTGAGCTTATATATGTACAATACATTAAATATATAAATACGTACATATATTAAATAATCAAAGGTTGAAAAATAAGGAATTAATTAGATTAAAAATAAAATTGAAATAAGAAAATGCGTTCCAATACACTAGCGGTATTTTGATGCAGTAACCACTTTTATGGTGCGGCATGTAATTTAAACTTCAATGCAAGGACTTTATACATTATGGATTATTATAAGTAGCATCAAACGGCCTTTTATTGGGGAATTAGTAATACTTGCTAGAAGAGAAATATTTTCTCCTAGAACACCAACTGCTTGAAATTCTGTGATTGATAACAGTCTTCATAATTTATGAAGGTTACTAATTTTGATTTAAAATTTGATGGCTGTGTTTTAACGATGCATCTGTTAAAAGAAAAAGTTAAAATCTGTTATTCCTATAGCTTATTTATTTATTTCTTTGTAATTAATGAATATATACATACGAGTATATACGTATGAATTTAAGCGCATTTTGGAGTCCAATAGAATATTTGAATAGAAAATACGTGCTGCCTTTCAAATACCGCCCATCACTGTCTGCTGTTGTCAAGTGCAAATGCGTTTGCCTAAAAAGGGTGGCATTCATTATAAGAGATAAGAATATGTATATTAATATTACTGAGAATACTGTTGAAATCTGTATATTCTGCTTTGTATTCACAGAAAAGAAAACATTTTTTTGACGTGTAAATATTGAAACAGGAATTTATGAACTTTTGCTTCAAATTTCGCTACCGTTTCACAAGTGCTACCAATCAATGGAGTGACATATAAGAAATATTCAAAAGCAATCACATATCTATGTACATACCTATATCCGTTTGTTTAGAGATTTTTTTTAAGTTTTTATATATAAAGATGTATGTATCGTACTTATGTATAAAATCATATAAGGATGTACTTAAATGTACAAAATATTTGTATCCGTACATGACCTATTTAAGTCCTTTATGGTGCAATATACATATATATGCATATGAATATAGGTATATACATACATATGTATGCACTTACGTAAGAAGTTGAAGATTTGAACATAAATTTAAATGAAACCAAATCGAACTGCCTTGTACAGGATTAATCAACTCATTAAATTTAATGGGCGTAATAAAATAGAGAAAAATGAATTAAAGAAATTGTTGTTCGCAAAAATGACTGATAAGTCCACATGAATAATTAAAGTTGTTTTCTTTATTCTCGTTTTAAATATACGCCATTTTAGCTAAAAATTTTATTATACGCAATTTTAATCACTCATACTCACCCAATAGCAGAAATTTAAAGCCTTGAGTTACGAAGCGGTTGTAGATGTTTCACAACATTAGAAAAAATTGTTTTCAAACTTTGGTTCCATCAAGTTCAGTATTTTGCGACTTACTTTTAAAATACCTGGTTAGGGAAGATATAACCTTTAGAAGCCAACGCTGGTCGTCCAAATAGCGCATTCTAATTACAATGTTCGATACACTGATACGTCCCCGTCCTCCTGCATGTTCACCTAATAATTATAGTGTAGTTTATAAAACAGATTGAATTTTGGTAACATTATAAACATCACCCTATAACTAAAAAAAAAGGTTTTTTTTTAAGTGATTTATCGATGTGATTCACGATCTATATACGCTAGCAGTTAGTTGTTATTCATGTATATCAGCATAGAAACTGTCTGATACCCTGAAATAACCAACTTCGGCGCATTTTTAATATCCAATAACAACAGTGTTAATTCCTGTAATAAAACATCATCTGCATACATTTTGAGTTTTCTTACACGAATAGAAAATATCATTCATGGTTCGTGGGCGAACCATAATTGAAATTACATGTTTCACTATAGAAATTGAGAACGAACAAACCGTGTTTCATTTTGAATCTTGTTGGCAGATCGGATAATTTACTATCTTCTCTAGTTTGGTTAAGAAATTATCGCTAGTTTATCTGATCCAGCTGATAAAAGTAAAAACAAAGAACCAAAATATTGTTGCAAAAAAAAAAAAATAAAACGGGAACAAAATTAAACAACAAATGAAAAGAAAAACAATTGCCTCAAAATTGTATGTAGAGAGGGGACCAAGTGATTCATATTGCCGTTTGATGTCTCTGCTAGAATAGTTGTGAAATGTAGTATTATCTTTTTCCCCGCATAATAAAACCAACAACTGGCAGTACTGATAATTTTCTAATCGGAAAATGACGAGAGACAATCGTACAACAACCCTGTGTTTTTGTTTTTTTTTTTTTTGCATATCATATGTTCTATAGTACAGGCATATATAAATACATATTCATTCTCATTCTTTGTGTGCAAAGTAAAAGCAAGTTTTTGCTTGCAGTTGTAGTGAAAGGAATTTTGAAGATTCAACAAGTGTTTAGAGGCAAAAATTATTAATCATCGAACATGGTACTGGATTTAAACAAAAAAACATTTTTTCTTATCAGTGGTGCTTCTCGGGGAATTGGAAAGACTATGGCTATAGAAGTGTCGAAACAATTGAAATGTGATTCGCTGATTATTTTGATAGCTCGCAATGAGGATGGTTTGAAAAAGACGAAAGCCTGCATTGAATCAAATCGTACAGATGTTAAAGTTTTAACATATTCTGTTGATTTGTCAGTGGCGAAGGCTGCACAATTCCATAAGCTTTTGACTGATTCTTTGCTGCAGTCGAAGGAAAAAATATCCAATTTTGAAAGGGCGTTTATTATTCATAATGCAGGCACTGTGGGTGATGTATCGAAAAAGGCCATTGATGTTTCAGACACAAATGAATGGACGGTTTATTACCACACAAACGTTTTCTCTACCATTTCCTTAAATGTAGAATTCTTTAAGGTGTTTGATTTTGTGCCCAAATTAGTAGTTAATATAAGTTCAAAATGCGGAATTGAACCTTTTCCCTCTATGAGCTTTTACTGTTCTGGAAAAGCTGCTCGTGATATGTATTTTAGAGTGCTTGCTGCCGAAGAAACTGATACAGAAACTGTGGTATTAAATTATGCCCCTGGAGCCATTGATACCGATATGACAGTTTATGTTCAAGATGCTACTATAAGCAAGGATTTGCATAACATCTTCAAAAGTCAGCGGGATACAAAAACTATGTTGACAACCGAGAAAACAACAGCAAAGTTTCTAAACATTTTGCAGAACAATAAATTCAAGTCAGGTGATCATGTAGATTATTGGGACTAGATTTGATTCCCTTTTATTTATAATCTTGCGCTTTCAACTATCTTTACGTAGTGCTCAAATGAAAAACACAAACAGTAATGCATTGCTGATGGTGATTTAGTACTTAATACATACATACATTGTCAATAAATGCTGGTGACGCTCCAACATCAGATTCTATTTTTTTTTTTTTTTTTTTGGGTAATTGGTTTTCATTAACTAGTACTTTAAAGATTGCTCTTAATAACAGAAAGAAGTTATGAAGTGTGAGGATGCCGATTTTATTACTTCATACCATATACAAATGCGAAATGAATTTTTTCTGCACCTATACAAAAGCCATTAATATAGAAGTTGCAACAATAAGATAAATTCTATAATAGATTTAAATAGTTTAATTTACTCACAATAATACATTGACAATTAGGCTGACAAATGTGAAAGTTTAGAGGAGCATTTATTTTTAATTTCTCATTAGTATCAAAAATTCGCTAAATATAAAATTTATGTAAACAAGTTTTAGTATGAAAAGAACAAAGTTAAATTGCATATTTAAGATAATGTCCTTTTTTTTATAAATTAGTTATTTGCAACGTCTAATTACTTCATCATTATGAAAGTATGCAGGATGAAAGAAAGAAAAATTTAATTGTTGGTAGATCCTAATACATGCATAAATAAATGAGTTTGCTATTATAAAACAAAATTGAATTGATATTTTTAAATATTTTTCCAAAAGTTTCAATAAAAAAACAAAATTATATTGTAGTTTATTTTTCTAAATTTAAATTTTTTCAAATTGCTACATTGTAAACTTATATATGCTCTTACGTAAACGTACTACTGGTAGACGATAAGAAAAAGCATTATCTACAAATAAATTTCATCACAGAATTTTTATTATATTATATACATATATTTTTTTTTTCTTTAATTACGACAAAAAAAATATTATTTTTATATGATTGGAGGAGTAATTTAAAAAAAATCCGCAGCTCTGGAACGTTTTGTGGGAATTTGCAAAAGATCATCTGTTAACGTTCCCGACTTAATAGGCTTAGGAGTTTTTGATTTGACAGCTGGAATTGTTGCAGATATAATTTTCTTAGTTGCTGATACGGATTTAGTAGGAGTGTTTTTCGATTTGGCTTTTTTCATGGCAGGCGTACGTATAGGTGATGGTGTCATTAATGTGGGCGTCATACGCAATCCTAATTTAGATGTTGCCAAGTGTCTTGCAGCTGGTGACATGGAAGCTAACCTTTCCATATTAGAACGTATGAACGGGGAGGATATATTACGGCGAGCCGTGTCCATGGCCTTTTGTTTTTGAGCACGTGCTTTTTCACCTACCTTTTCTGCTAAAGCTAAAGCAATCGTTTCCCTACGTGAAGATTCATTTATTTTAAATGACGGCCCAGTATTTGAGTGTACTGGTGTATCGGAACCGTCTAATCGAAAAGGTGTACCCTCAATTTCACCCCATGTCATTAAAGGTGAAAAAGCTTCTCCTGGGCGCGGTGATGGTGTTTTTATTAAATCGAAGCGTTTTACCTGAGAAGCTAAATTAGTTTGATTTAAACTAATACCATCAGTATCCACTCTTTCTCCGAGGGTGGCTATTGCTTCTGCACTTTGTTCTCCCGTTTTTTGTCTCTTTACTTCTTCAAATGGATTTAGATGTAAACGTGTGGCATTATGATGTATGACCTGTTTTCGGTTGACCATATCGATTTTTTCGTTCTCCGTTAGGTCTACACCATCTGGTGTATACATTATTGAATTTTTATTTTGATAACTCCACGTTTCAATTTTTCGCATGGGATCAGGTTCTTCAAATTGCTGTTCTATGGTTGGCAATGTTAAAGCTCGTTGTAACTTTTCAGCACATAACGCTTCTTCATTATATAAAACAGAAAATTTTTGTCTTAATTTTTCATCTGCGCTGTCTACTATTTTTTGAAAACTATCATTATCTTCACTAGTATAACATTGGAGAAATGAATCTAGGGAATGTTTATCGCCAACATATTTTGTAGTATTTTTATATGGTTTTGTAGTAGAAGCAACTGATTGAACTCCGGGTGAGCGACAACTTTCTATAGTTTCGTTATTTCTAGGCGTTCTTTCGTCACAGCTTAATGGGGTCTCAAAAGTATCTGGAGTCATACCTATAAATATATTTATAAATATATTTACATAATATTCTCTTTTTTACTTGTAACACTGTGTACTTACCTCTATTGGATTCTGTAGGTTTTCTGCCACTGTATTTCGCTCGTATGGATTCCATGCGAGCATAATCCTTTTGCTCCATGGCATCTAAGTAATCATTTTGGGCTTTTAATTTTTCTAAATCTGGAAAGAAGTCTCGTTGTATGATTTTTGAGATTTCCTCTATATATTTCTCTTCAGTTAAGATTTTTGGTTTTCTTTTCTTCACCATTGTGGAGGAACTAGGCTTTTTAAACACCTCCAATTCACGACTGTGAGTTTTAAAACTCACTAGCGCATCGGTTGTAAACTTTTCCGACATTTTTACTGCAAATCTTAAAATATTAGTTATCAAATGTAATTTTACTACACAAACTAAATTCGCAAACAAAAACAAGCGTGATGTAGACAGCATATGATTTTGACAAATAATTTGGAAAGTGATGCCAAGTATAATTTATAAATAAAAATAATAATGCCGTTAGAGATGGTATTTTCCAACCAATTGTTAATTGTGTATTATAACATGCAATTAAAGTAAAAATAAAAAGGTAATATGGCTACATGATACACTAAAAAATTAATTTACACGGGCGTAGGTATGTATGTATTTGTAAATGAAAAGATTAACGTTTTTTGATTGTTTAGACAATGTGTTATTAATATATTTTGCAAACATATGTTGGTATACAATTATAAAAGCCAGAGATCATTAAACGTTAATTAAGTCCTCTCAGATCGATTCTAATATACGTTATACGTAGCTTTTTTGTGTTTTGTTAAAAAAAAATAATTTACTTCAAATTGTAATTAAAAATATTTGAAAGTTTTCGGAAGCTTTGAATGTGTTTTTCAGAATAGTTTTAAAATAAATAAGTTTTACCACTTACTGGTAATGAATTGGTATTGGAATATATATATATGTCGAAATATAGCGGAATGTATGTAGAGCACCTAATTTATACAACTGGAAATAATTGCAAATAATATTTGCTGGCGTATACATGTAATCGCAGTATTAAAGTGAATATTATACACATCGATTTCCATACATACTTACACATAAAAATTTCTTCAAGTGATAAAACTTTTTAAATCGACCATTGATAAAACTAATCAAAATAAAAAACGAATTATTTTACATATTATTTTTATTGGCAGCAAAAATTAATACATTTGAAAATAAATATAAAATGGCAAACAAAGCAAATATAGAAATAGCGAGGGCACAAACATACGAACATGCACCTCCCTATAACTCTGAATACTCTGTTTTAGGAAGCCAATGACTGTACAACCATGTCATCGAGTACATTAATATTCATAAATATGCACACATACATTTCATCACATTTAAAGTGCTACAGCAAATACATACAGTGGATAAAAAAAGTAAATTTTCCTTTTGTATTAATTACTACTATAAAGCTACATAATTTGCAGGCGCAAAGAGAATTTTATTGCTTGAAAATGTATTACATGTGCATCCATATATACATATGTACATATGTGTAAATAAAACATGCACGTATTCATAAATCCATATATACATAAATATTTTTAAACGGGTCTGAAAAAAAAGAAGTTATAGGTGTAGATTCGATAGTGGCGATTCTAATGTATATCCTGCTTCAAGAATTTGTTCCATATTATTTTGCACTGAAGTAAATTTTGCAATTTTTACTTATAAATGTATAAAATAAAATTTTGGCTTTATTATTTCTTTTATTTATTAGCCAATTCTCGATTATCTATCTAAGCAGGTGGATTTTTGAATTTTTAATTTTTAGCAAGATTTAAGCTCAATTTATACCGCGACAAAAATACCGTCAGCAGACAGACAATTTATCTTATATGTATCTAGGATATAAGCACTTTAAACTGATATTGTAGAAAATACAATCTCCATATAAAACCATTCATATCCTTTCATCCTTTTTGATGGAGAAGTAAGAATAAGATGATATGTTAAAGCTTGAAAGGACTGTTGTTTGTCGCCCAAAATGACAATTCACGAATTCAGTTAAAATTGATCTGACTATTAGTAAAGCGGTTTTTCAACATTTTTTAAAAAGTATAAGTAAAATTATTTTGTTTTAGGTGAACTGGATTAGAACAACTCTTGTCTACCGAAAAGACCAGTAATTTTTTAAAACTCATTTCTTTTTAATTGAAATAAAATTAAATTTTTATAGTGTTTTATAACACAAATTCGTTTCTTTTAAATCTTAAGCAATTGCAAACCCCACTGTAAAATGTTGTAAAACCTATAACGCACCACTATTAGATTCATACTTCTCCCAGCATCATGCCAGGCAATATACATATGTACGTACATTTTTAAAAATATTGTTGCCTTTTTATTTTTATTATTTAAAAGAAAAATTACTTTTGTATTTTAAATGTAATTATGCGTATAATTTCCAATGAATCAAGACTCAAAATTGTCTGCTTGTTTTTATTTTCATTTTGGTTTTCTTTTTTTTTTTATATAAAAACACATTGACATGATGTGCTTTGATGGTCGGTTGGTAGGAACGGTTCATTGGTTGGATGTGTTCTTCATCACCACATTGTGTTGGATGCAAAGTATTGTTTTGTGTTAATGACTAGAAAGTGTTAATTGAAAAACAGAGCGGAAGAGAAATGCGGTAACTAAATTCATGAATTAATAAAATGCCATAAATAAGGAATGTAAGTTGCAGATATCTAATGAATTTTTGGAATACTAGAAGATATTACAAAAAACAGGAGAAAACTTTGATAATAATTTGGATTTTGTTTAAAAATTCATTTCATTCAAATTTATTTTTTTGGCTATCAAGTGTTCCAATTCTTTCATAGGAATTTTCTCTATTGGAATCGTAGTTTCACATCAGGAATAGGGACAGCGTGATATCCTTATATTGTAAAAAATTCTGATTCATATTATATAATATCATATCATCAATACATTATCACAATTATAAAAATATAATTCTTCTCTAAACTTTAATTAATTAATATCTGGTGCATTCAAATAACAAATTCAATATCTCCATAAATGCCTCATATAATATATAACTCCAGTACTTTCAATTCTTTCTAATGTTGCGTTCTATTGAATTCTTTTTTATAAAATTAAAGAAAAATCACTTTTAGGAAATTAATTTTATTAATAATAACATTATTATTAATAATAATATTATTAATAAAAAGTAATTTTTTGTTTGAAAAGCCTTAAATGAAAACTTATTACTTTGGGCTATCAAGTAGTTCCCATGCGCATTTCAGTGACTGCTTATGCAAAACATCAGACAAACTTTAACATTGAATTTCGCCTGCAGTGAATTGGCTGCAGTTGGTTCCTTCAAAGTGCGTTAATTTGTGTCGAACTCACTTTCTATTAGTTCCGCTCTATCCGAATCAGACAAAACTTCGGATTCATTCCACTTACATTGATGTTTTGCTGCTGACTTGTGTGAAACCAGTTTCTTAAACTAATTGAATATTTTTACGAGATACAGTTTCTTGTGTAAAATTTTAATTTTCGAAGATAAAAATACAACCAAAAATATTTTTTATTAATTATGATTTTAAATTATAACCGCTTAGAGAAAAGAACAAAAACTTATTTGATAATTTGAAACTAAAACATAGATAAATTATTATTTAATGTAAACATGGGCATCTACATACATACGGATCTACATGCACTCACACATACATACAGATTTGTTTATTTGCCATAAATCATGTAAGATGCTGAAATAATATTCCATGCATATCCCTTTTGATATCTATGAGTTCTGAGCTCATATAATATCATGTGAACTGGTCCTAAGTAAGGGATGAGTGAAGTGTTGGAGGACGCCCCGTCGAATAAATGCCAAAATATTAAATTAGTTGCCAGCCACTGTCAGGATATAAACGTATGAAGTAGGTGATATCACTGGGCTGAGTACAGTGCGGTAGGTATAAGTTGCAACATTGCATTCATTCTGTTTCACTTTCTGGTAAATTTGGTTTCTATACGTTTGCCGCTTTAAACATATTTTAAAAATGAATGCATTAATTTCATTTAAACAAAACAACCGAAAAGTGTCACATTACAAGACAACAAGACAACAAGACAACTGATATGAAATTCATGGTGTTTAGTTGAATCTAAACACTACACTCTCATTGAAGTTAAACAAAAATGGTAAAGAAAAAAACACTTGAGTCTTTCCTTTTCTGGATTGGTAATAATAAATATCCATAATCTGAAAATAACGAATAAATATTCAGAGATCATAAAGAATGCCTTCATTTATTGATGATATTGGCAACTCCAAGAAGTGTGAACTCTCACTCTCTCTACTAATAACCAAATGCAAACCAATAAAACGTTTTATAGTTTTGTTTCTTTCGAGTCCGTAATAGAGAGAGCCAATAGCTTGCTAGATATGATGAGTATATTTGTTTCGAGCGAATTATCATATCTTATCATATCAGGCCGTATGAAATTAAAAATAAAACAACAACAAACAAACTTGTATCGAAATTGTTCAATTTTTTCCCTTTAGACATATATTTTTGTATAACGCTGCTTTATTCAATTATAACATTCAATAACAATTTACTGGGAGGCTTTTCCTCTTTTCAGTAGCTGAATTTAAAATGGCGTTGTTGAGTATAAATTTGGACATTAATAATCAAAAGGGGATAGTTTGCGATCTTATAAAGTGTATATATTCTGGATCCATATGTGAACAGAAGTTGATTGAGCCTTGTCTGTCTGTTTTGTGTATTTTTTTTTTTTGCAGTTTTAGGGTGCAAATCGAGCTTAAATTTTGCTTAAATTCAAAACCTTAGAAACCTATCTGTTTAGGCAGATAAATATATATATATATATCACAGATCCAGCAACTAAATAGAATATATTGCATTAAGAGATTTAGACATTTAAAAATACCCTATCATTTATTCGTATTGCGACTCTCTTATAGAGGCAAATACTTGGTATATATTTTCCATTTTGATGATTAAGAGCTTTTAAAGAAGTAGTAATACAGTAGAATCTCGAAAATGTTAACTTTGGTAAGTTAAATGCTTTTCATCGTTTACGTACCATTCTACAAATTGAACCCTTCCGCGTATGTTTTTTTTGTAACCAGTATTGATTTGATTCAAAATTTTTGACAGAAATAAACTTATGCCAGCCATTCAATATAATGAAAATGATGGATAAGTTGTTGAGAAAAATATTCATTAACCATGCGTTACCTTCACAGAAAGTAAAAAAAAAAGTATAAGTGGAAAATGAACCCGATATTCTGTTTTGTAATGATGAAAAAAAAAAATAATTCGGGTTTGCTGTTAATTTTTTCGCTTTTATGAAAAACGCTTAGAAAATTTAATGACTCTAGGGTTAATTTTTGGTTAACCTTTCCAATGTCGTACTGTAATAATACAAATTGCTGGCATATCTATTGCACGAGCCTGTGAAAGTAATTACTTAAAGTTTTTTCTGCTCTGCTTTTTGAAATTAGAAATCTTTTCTTTGTAAACACAATTAGGTACAATTCAGCTCCCATGCCCAAATAGCTTACATCTGATATTGTTGCAAGTTGCAACACACTAGGTACCCTAGAGATTGTAATCTTCAAATCTGAAACACATTCTTGACACTTACACTTAAATGTTTGTTGTATTTACGTTGCAGCATATCCAGCCATACATATGTATATGCACCCTAAGGCGGACGGACACGGCGATTGAGGTCGCAGGCACTGATATGTAAATGTACTCGTGTGTTGTATGTGGAGGAGCCCATGCACCATTATTATTTGTGTTTTTTATTCAAGTGGTTGAGCGATCTTTGATGTTAGCAATTCATGCATACACCCCTTCCACACAATACACAATTGATGTTTTTGGTTTAAATTTAAATCCACAACTATTTTGTGTTATTTGTAGTACCTTGTCATTTAATTTAAAATGCATTTTGTTCCATCCAAGTTCCCTTTTGCATTTCACGAGTTTTTGTTTTTTCTTAATTTTTTGTCCCGCCCCGTATTTAAATACTTTGTATTTGGTTGCGCTTTTTAAAACGGCACGTGATAATAATTAGTTTGTTCTGATGTAGTGGTGCAATTGTTTTCGAATTTAAATTGAATCTCAAATGTTTAAAGTAAAAAAGGGTGTCGTACAAAACACGGTCAACTCCTTATGCGCCATAAAGTATCGTAAGCGCACTGGGCACATCTTAAACATGATTTGCACAACAAGATGTATTACACCTTGTTAAAAATTGTTCATTATGCTTTATAATACTGAGGATTCTTTAATTTCGATAAACTTCAGATTAACGATATACATATATTTTTAGGGTACGTGTGTATGTGCACACGTCTTTTAAAAATGATTTCCAATTTACATAAACATCCGTAAAACATGTGCAGCTAATGAGTTTGGTCTGTCATATTTAGTTGACATTTCAGTTTTTATGCCAATGTGTCAAGGAATTTCATTCAATCTGTAATTAGAATTTGTAACAATCAATATAAATATTTTTGACATCTCGTTCTGAATTAATGAAATCAAGGTCGAAGGTTGTCTTAAAATCTATTTAACGTATGAAAACAAATATTAAGTAAAACATCTTAAATATTTTATAAAAACTGTTAAATCATGTATCATATGCGAATAGTCAGTATTGCTTATTAAGCAATTTTTCTAATGTATACACGTACAACTCAAATGGATGAGTGAATTTTTTTCTTATTTTAAACAGTCCATGAATATGCGGCGTAAAATGGCGTAAACCAATTTAATTGTTTGAAAATTATTCACAGCCAGATGACTTTTATTTTTCCTTCTTTTTTTACATTATTATTGTTAATAAACTTTGCACACGCCCGAAACCAAAGTGTTTTCAAAGTGTTATGGCAGCTGGTAATGGGTTAAAGTTTCTTTCTACTCTATTGAAACCTTGCCGTTGAGTGCTTCAATTATTAAAAATGTAGCAAAACTTTACCATCAGTAAAATAACCTGTAGATATTTCATTACTGTGCAACAATTAATTATGCAGTACTTTTATTACTCACTGTAAAGGGTAAAGAGTGTTCCTGTAAATTTCCTTGTGCAGCTAAAATATTTTATTATTTTTCATATCATTTATTTACACTTTAATCTCTTAAGAATTTACTAAAATATTTATGAAAAGTAAAGTACACAGATACTCGTATGTGTATGTGTTTATGGATGTGTGTATGCACATATACGTGTAGGGATGTGGGCATGTAAAGTGATTAATAAAAATGTTTTATTAGCTTTGAATTAATACTTGAGAGTAAACGAAGATATTATATATGCATGTGTATATTTGAAACACTCAATACTTTTAAGGATCGCTTTAACTGCCTCTCGGCTCGAGAAATCTTTGTAATACTAGAATGAATATTCTTTGGCTTAATATTCTTTTTTTTTAATTGGACTTGATAGTTGGTTTGGGAAAACGCCGCTATTCATCTGGGCACCAAATCGATGTAACCACTCGATCGCATCATTTGATGCGGTGTACCATAAAATGACTGATAGCTGCTCATGGTATACGAGTTGGGAGTGGGTGTAGTAATACCATTGCCACTGAGTGTTGTGTTGGCAACGCTGTGTGTTTGCCGAATATGATTGTTAACTTTAAGTTTGTCGTAGGGCGTGCCATATGCATGGCCGTGATAGTGGGCAGCAGCAGCATTATGATGATGGTGGTAAATGGGGCCATAACTGCTATTCTCGCTGGCGTACGGCTGGCTGAGAGACGAGTAGATATTGCTCGAACTCATCACTTGGTTATGACTGTGGTGTGTTAAAGGCGGTGATTGTTGTTGCACTATTTGAGTGTTCAGATTCAAATTGAGATGGCTGGCAGTTTGATGTGTTGAAGAAATGAAACCCATGGAATTTGAAGTATGATGCGAATGTGCACCTCCGTATGACGAACTAGTACTATGGTGAGAGTGTTCGGTTTTAGGTGATATGCAATTACCGTTAATTTGGCCAATATTCAAAACATTTGAGGATGTTGCTGTTAATGACGGATAATTTAACAGATCTGGTGATGTGCCAGTAGTGGAAGGAGTAGTTGGCGAGTTATTCAATTGGTTCGGTGATGATGTCATAACGTGTGTTAAAAGGGAATTGTGATGATTTTCCATTTCTGCTACTGCATTAGCATCTTTGATTTGGCTCTTTAAAAGTTGTTGCTGATTCTGCGGTTGTTGTTGCTGCTGCTGGGCACTTTGGTGTTGTTTCATTCTGGCATGCGATTCATGGCTCATTTGGTTCATGCCCCCTGTACTGAAATGGCAACAAATGAAAAATTAAATTTATTATGAAAAAAATCATCACACACACTTTTTTTTCTAATTTTTATTTCTTTTGAATATTGATTTCGGATTCTTTGCTTTAATTTCTCTATAAACAAATTGTTGCTGCCTACAAACACATGTGTTTATTTTATAAAAATTCCTATTTGTTATTGTTCATATTTTTTCCAAAAAGTTCTTAAATTATTAAAAAAAGAAACTGCAAAGTGTTTGTTAGCGAAAGCCCTTTTTTAAATATTATATTAAGAGTTTGTTTATTTTTTGACCCGAAAAAACTATTCATTTCTAACTTAAACACGAGCATGTTACAAAGCCTACAAATCTCTTATAAACAGACAGTCAAATAGATCTGCAGACCGGACAGACTCACTTGCTTTTGGCCCATATTCAAGAGTAATCAAGGAATGGGTGCACATACTGCTAACACACGGTCATAAGTCATACACACATTTTTTTCGTGATATGCTTTTTGTATAGTGTTTTTTCTTTAATTTATAAGTGCTCAACGATTTGTTTAATTTTTTGCTTCTAAATGGTTTTTTATTGGTCCAATTATAGCAACCTTCGGGAGATTTATCTTAAATTGCTTAGCACACTGCTACCAAAAGTACACACAGTGAGTAAAAGTTTTTGTAGTACCGTTAAGAATTTAAATTGCAATTAAAATTAATTTAATTCTTAAATGTTGTGTTCCAAATGTCGCTCATTTGACTTTGTTTGATATTTTGCCTACACACAAAAGGTTTAGAATATTAAGCACAAATAGCAGTCACAGGATCATTAAAGGTCTCTGTAGCAGTTCATTTTAAAGATTTAAAATATTGTCCTTACTAGTCTCTTGTTATTTCTATATTTTCTTCATTTCAAATTTTTTGTATATATGCACAAGTCCATACATGCATGTATGTATGCGAGATGGGATCAAAAAATAAAAATTATTTTCAAATTTCGTGAGTTACGTACATATGTTCGATTTTCGCATTTTATTTTTCTGCTATGTTTGTATATATAATCGTGTGAAAAATCAAAATTTCCTCCAAAATTAAAACCTGAAATACGTACATATGTATGTATGTATGTATGTATGCATGTATGCATGTATGTATATACAAAGGCACACATACGAGGTGGGATCAAAAAATAACCGTTATATTCAAATCTCGTGAGTTACTATTTTCGCATTTTTTTCTGTTATGTTGATATACATATCTGCTATATATGTACGTTGGCAATATCAGCCATTTTGGACAGATAAAAAGGTTAGTCGTGTTTTGGTGTGCTTTTCGGTTTTTCACTATTTTTTACTAAATTTTGAGCAAAAGCCACGTCGCATGGACATCACTCAGGAGCTGTTGAACGTCCTTAACAATAATCCAGATTTGCTCAAAAATGTCATAACTGGTGTCACATGTATATAATCACATGTGTGTGTGGCTATGACATTGAATTCAAAGCCCAGGAAACGCTGTCATAAAAGTATTATATCAAGGGGGATTACTTTGGAGTTGACACGATAGTTATTGATAAATAAATACTTGCTGAAAAAATTAAAAATAACGGTTATTTTTAGAACACAGCCCGTACACCGTCGGCGTACACGAATAAATATTTCCTGAGGTATTACAATTACAGTTGGAGGACTTGATCCTCAACTACCATATGTTACTTTAATTTAAGGAGAAAAGTCACGTATTTATTAAAGATAAAGCACAACATGCATTTAAAATTAATAATTCATGGCAGATAAAGTTTTCTATTGTATTTTATGGAAATGGATAATTGCAGGAAATGAAATAGAATATTTTTATGGTTGTTACATGTCATGTAGAATCATGTAAAAGTGAAGGAAATGATAGTAGTACTTACTTCTCACCAGTGCCATCGTCCCGAAACCCTTTTGCAAAGGGATTACTCACAATTTTCAGCTGTGTGACCTGCAACATAAATTAATTTGAGATTAATAATTCAGAATTCATATATGATATACGAGTATATCCGATCCGTTAGTACACTTTTTGTTTGAGGTGATTGAAAGTGATTCAAATTATGGCTTTACAACAGCATTGTGCGCTTAGTTTTGAGCTGTTAACAAAATTCAGTAGCAGGCAGCATCTTCATTCTGACTTGCACTTGCAATAGTGCATTATGGCGAAATTTTTTAAAATTTTCTGCATTTTGGCTGAGTGATGCAGACAATATAGAAAACAAACTGGATCTCGTTTTCATATTTATTGTAATATATTCTTCGTCCCTCAACGAAGATTACGAAGTCTTTCGATAAAAGTTGCGTTTGGCTCGCGCTCTCTTCGACTTTAAGCTTAAAAAAATACTTATCCTTTATCTAATGCCAAGTGCCTGCGTAGGTGAGTGAATAATGCGCAGCCTACTAAACCGGAGGTCGCAGGTTCAATTCCTGCCTAAACCCCGGCTGTTTTACTCCAGTCAAGTCGAAAGCTTTGCAGGTAAAATTAGTTAAAAAAAAGTTGAAGAGGAAATTTATTTATTATTATTTTTGTTAAAAAGAAAAACCAAAAATATGGACTGAAATTATCTATTGCTTTTTGATTAACTGGAAGGGAATTTCTTAAATGAATCGTTACTTAAAAGTTAACACATATTTAACTTATCGCAGTTGTATTTTGCACTTTATTTTGTTAATAATAAAAGTTAGATAAATTTTTAAAAGAAAGAATTAAATGTGTACACACTTACACGTTGGTTTTGATAAGCTGTGACGGCGGTAAAGGAAGTTTCGGGAAAGATAAACGTGCGAAAATCGCCGGAGTGTTCATTTTCATCTAGAGAAGTATTCTTTGGTGGCAAATAAACAATGTGAAAACGTGGCTGATAACGATGCATAGAGTTCAATATGATCTAAAGTTAATAAACAAATCAAAAAAAAAAAACACACCCATACACACATTTATATACATATTTAAGGATAATATTTCACATCATTTAGGGAAATAGTGAATACTTAGGGAAATGTTACTTACATGCCCATTCTCATCCAATTGATTGTTGGTCAGTTTCAATTTGTCAAAAGATATTATTTGCTTCATCCAATTGGTGCCGGGTGCTGGCGAATCGGGATGCACATGGATACGTGGTGGTGAAATAGGATCTGCTTTGCCTGCCACCACCCAACTGGAACTTAATAAGAATATTTTTATAATTTCTGTTTTTAATTGTGCCATGGAGACCTGAAACTTACTTGTGAAATGCATAGCGATATCTTTTATCATCGAGCGGCACAAAGTCCATCATCATTATATAAGTGGATTGCGGATCTAAACCGCCTATGCGCACTTGAAATGTGGGAAACATTCGGCGTCCCGACTTTGTCACAATCATTTCGGTGCCCTGTTCATGAAATTTATCCCATAATGATTTAGTTTCCAATACTACAACAGCCTGAGCCAACAATGGGTGAATGATCTCTTCTGTTTTACTATTCGGTGACGATTCTTTCGTTTTATTTTTGTTAGACTTTTTATTACTGCTGTTGTTGGTACTGATGATGCTGTTATTATTGTCAGTGTCACTGCCACTATAATTTGTAGAGGCGTTGACAGATTCCTCTTTCCTACTACAAGTATTAGTTTTTTCTCCATCTGCTACTTTTGCGTCGGTACGTTCAAGTGTTTTGTATGCGATGCGATCTTTTCCTGCTGTTTGAATGCAAGCTAAATGAAGTAAATGGGAGGTCACAGATAGAGAGGCAAAAATTTCGATGTTAAAATTTTATGAAAAGAATTTCTATGTTTACTGGTAAATTAGGTAATTCCCGCCCACATTGCCAAACTTTTGTTTTGAAACTTTTTATATTTTTGGAACACATTAACAACGGAAGCTTAGAACCATTTTTATCTTCTTCAAAAGTTTTATTATTTTATATTAAAGTTTTAAATTATTAAGGTTTTAATGTAAAATTAGAGTTGGCTAAGGTAATTTCGCTCGATGTTTAACATTTAAGCATTTCTGTAATAGATTGTATTTACACGTTCAAACTTTAAGATTAACGTTTTCAATATTGACATACCGTTTTTTAGAGTTGTAATTTATATATTTCTTCTTGAAGAAATTTCAGAACCATATTACAATAGTCGCATTGTAACCTTACAGTAAGTTCGAGGTAATTAGCGCGGCTACAGTGGCTCTGCCACAATTAGTTTTTTAATTTGTCATTCTTTTCTAAAATTTCAAATAAACATCTCGACTTTGAAGAAAATTGACTACTTTTATAGAAAAACGTAAATGTGATTTTATAATTCTTATTCTACTGATCTAGAAAATTAGTTATTTTTTCTAAAATTAATGGTTTAGCGAAACGTTTCCAATACTACAACAGCCTGAGCCAACAATGGGTGAATGATCTCTTCTGTTTTACTATTCGGTGAAGATTCTTTCTTTTGACGTTCTTTCCACGTCAGAATACCTTCAAGCCAATTTTATTGCAGATTAATCGTTTTCGTAATCAAATCGAACCCACAAACCATTCCCACATGCCTACAATAATGACAACCGTATCAGCAATTTCAGTACCCCCAGTGTTATTTATCCGTTTATCATACACACGATTTTGCCTGTGGGAGCAAAAATTGGGACGTAATTCCAAATATGCATTTAAACGTTACTTAAAATAAACCGCGTCTGCACGGATTGAATATTTTCCCCGACACACTTTCCAATTCCTCGTTATTGAGTGTTTCTAATAATGTTTCATATCACATGTGCCACATTCCAATTTAAATTTGGATAACAAAAAAAAAAAAAAAAGAAAACCAAAATGTTCCGCCAGAAAATTACCAACTGCAATTCTATTTATTTTCTCCTATTGTAACTAATTTGTTTGGGGACTCTTTGTCAAGCTTGACAGGAAAACAATTATTTGTGCCAAATACTAATTGATTTTCAAATTCATCGAGTGCAACAAAAAATTGCTGGTATAACATTTTTTTGTCTCTTACGAAAACGAGTAATCACCAATCGATCAGCCGATTCTCCCAATAAATATATTGTGTAAACTTGTTGTGGAAAGAACAAATTTTATTTTTAATTGTGTCTGTATATATTTTATATCTTTTTCGCTGGCTGCTACCACAAATTGAAGAGACAAAACATGTCATGGGTCATAAACAATGACATTGACTGGTTGCAGCGATAATATCTGCGTACGAGTATAATACAAATTTTATTGGAATTTTTCCCTTTTGCCTCAACGATGAAAAGAATTTATTACTTTCTTCCAAGCATTTTATTTTAAAACAAGTGTTTTTAATGAAGAAAAAAAAAAACAATTTCATCACTCACTTTTCGCTAGAATATGAATTTATACTCCCTGTCATGTCATGCGAATAAAATTATTTATTGTTCGATTAATTAAGCAGTGAAATAATTTCAATGCGTTGTTACCATATTTGCGTTACAATTGGAGGTAAACTCTAATCTTTGGACTTGAATTCAGTAAATCGTTTAACTGCCAAAGTGTTATTCTAACTTTCCTTTTGTTTTCCAGGTAAGCAGTTAAGTAAGTTATCTACAGATTTGAAAAATTTACTTTATTTATAATTTTATAAAATTTCCTCAAGAGTTTTAGAAAATCAATAATGTGGAAGCTTGTTTTTGTAATTTTAGCGTTTCGAGGAGGGAACGGAATGTATAAAAATTAGCACGTTTTAAAAGCCGCCTTAACAGAGTTGTAACAGAAAAGGTTTCATTAAATGAATTCATAAATTGCTTTTCTATAAACGATTAACAAGCGATTACTTCAAAATTAATTAACTGAATTCATTGCCACAAAAAAATTATTTCGTTTCATTTCATATTATTCTTTTATATAATTTAATGCTTAATAACTTTCTCTAAAATTTGCTTTAAAAGTGAACAATTTTATTTAAAAATTATTTACAAATAAACGAGAATTTCTAGGCAATAATCTACAAAAAAAATTGTATCTGGCTTTTAAAGTGGCTCTTAAAGCTTTAGAGATTTATATATGTATGTGTATATAAATAGTAGTAAAGGAATATATACCATTGTAGGTAAATAGTAATAACTTTAATAATAATAATCCTACCGATTCAGTTTCATTCACTGAACCCAGCCAATTGCTTTCGGATTTTACATTGATTTAACTTTCTTAGTTTTGTTTTTTTTTTTTTTTATACATCTTTAGGGAGTTTCCTATTAATCTATCTGGTATTTCCTTGCAATATTCTTCATACTCATTACATGTAGTAAAAGCAGGATGAAGGTCCATTTTGTAACTGAAATATTTTTCATTCTAATCAAAAAATTTATTATAATAAAATTGATTATAATAATATGGAGAATTAAAAAAAGTCTGACTAATGTCAGAGCGCGGAGAGTTCGACGGTAAAAATTTTTATGCAAGTTTTTCAAGAAATCAAAAACAATTTCGAATATTAGAAATATTGCAAACATATTCATCATAAATATTCGAATAAGATACTCGTACGAATCTGTTTTCCACTCAGTTTAAAGCATTTTCAAATTTCATTTCGATAAGACCAACCATGAGGGCCGTATAATTTTGTTTAGTCCCAATTTTTTTATTAAAAAAATAAGCGTCTTCTTGCTTTATGCCCAAAATAAACTGATTAATTTCTTCCCCTTTTTAGTGAAGAAACATTTCTTTCTGATTCCCTTACCGCCACACAGTTTTATTTTACGAGGATGATTTTCATTTGATGCGAAGATATACAAGAATAATCTCTTCTCATTTAAGCTAAAGTAGTGAAACAAAAGTGCTACAAATTGTGGCAATATGCTTGAGCTAATTTTAGATAAAATGCAACTTGTTATTTTCAACATTATTCATAAAACAAAAAAAAAAAAAAACAAAAAAAAAATAAAAAATAGATTAAAAGGGGAAATTCTATATACGTACGTGTGGCGTCGGTAGAAAATTGTCACTCAACACAATAAATATTGCTATAAATTGCTAATTAAGTGCTTCGAAATAAATAAATTTTTCTTGATGATATATTTATGTTATTTAACCCATCGTAAAGCGTACATGTGCCATACACTTACATGAATGGAGTTACGATTCCTCTTAACTCACTGAAAATCTTACGAATTCAAACCAGAAGAGAATGGCATCATAAATAAAACTAAATTGCATACGAGTAATTCTAATATTCTCGATGTCGGTTTGCAAACGGTTTCGTTAATGTTTTGTAGTCTAGAAAAGAATAAGAAATTATCGCCAGAAATGATCATGTGAAAACTTCAATAAGAATGAAAGCGTGAAGTGTGTTTACCAATTTCTTGCAATTCTCGTTCACTTTTTTAAAGGTGTTTATATTTGATATATTCCAAAAAAAAAAAAGACAAACATGTTTGTAAGTTTTAGTTGATTTTATTGGCTGCACATTTAAATTAATTCCCGAAGCTAAAACCGAAACGAAATGTGAACTACATAAAAAGGGGGAATTTTTGTTAAAATTATCCTGGTAATCTTTGCAGAAAAGAATATTTATTTGTAACTTTGTGTTATTAACACAAAAATCGAGAGAAATTTAAAATAATCGAATAATTTAACTTTAAAATAATAAACTGGAATTTTAAAAGGAAGCAGTCAGTAGTTGCCAAGATGATCAGCTTAATATATAATCGGCAAAAAGTCTTTAAAGTATCTATTATCGGATGTTTGTAACTAAATGAATATAAAATCTAGCTTTGATATATATATATACATTTGTATTAAACATAAATATAGTTTACAAAGCGGAAAACACTCATCATAGCTTTATGTGGATTACCTTCAATTTGTTTCATTGGACTTAAGTTACCCATATAGGGGGATGACCACGGATCTGTGGTGCAACAACCATAGTCCGTTATATTAGCAGGTAAGCCGTTGTTCTCTATAAATGGCATTGATGACATAATTACACTAGTGCATTCCGTGGAGCCCATAATATTCGTTGAGGGCCTCATATAAACAGCTTGATGCATAACACTTTTAAAGCGCACAAGTTTTCGATTTACTTAAAATTGTTTTATTTTCTTTTTTATCCCTGTTTGCTTGCATTGATTTAAAACACGATCATAGTATTTTAATTGAAATTTCTCAAAATGAAGATCATTTAAAAGTGAAATAATCTTATGCAGTTCAATTGAGTATCGGACACTTTCAGTTTAATTATATTCATTTAATCACATTCTTTTCATTTTAATTTAAATTATTATTTTTAGCGCAAATCAATCATTTCGATAACACGTGAAGTATTTTTTTGTTTCTTAACTTTTCCTTCTCTTTTTAATTCATTTGTTAATATACACTGTTCCCACAAAATCATCACCGCTATTCGATTTAGCAAAAAAAAAGATTTTTTTTGGCATTTTTCACACCACTTCTCACATTTAACCGAAAGCTTAACGCATAAATTGAAATTAATTAAACTTTCAACAGCAAGTCATTTATGACCAATAGGCGCACACATTTGATATCATTTCATCACTATTGTTGTGGCTGGCATCACGATCCTCATCATCAGCTTATCACAACGACGGATTTGTTATTTTCTTTTTTAATTGTGATTAGTTGTTGATCCCTTATATTGACACTCTATTTGCATATTTTTACTTCTGTATTCCGCACTCGACTATACTAGTTGGCTTTTGAAGTGTGAAGTGATCCATAAGCGTGGCATCGATCAATTGATACCATTATCTTTAATGCCAAAAGAATTTCCTCTCTCTTACACATCCCCACGCACACATTCACGAACACATTTCTGATCTTAACAGTAATTAAAAACAATTTACCGGGGACATTGGCCGTGTGAAAAGATGCGTATGCAATCTTTATAACGGGTTGGACTAAAGTAAACAGAAATTGCTCTTCAGGCACCAACATCTATTCATGTTTTTTGTAACAACAACAACAAGTACCACAAATTATTACGAGCAAATGCATCGCCGCTGTGACACAAACTTATACGCTTGTACACTTATTTGCTATAGACCAATCACATCTCATCATCCAATTGCATAACAAAATTTTTTTATTTGTATGGGATGAAGAGAAAGTAACACATACACTCATACGTATTTTTAATCTATACATGCATATATTTGTGAATGAGCTACACGTGCAAGAGTTCTTCGGAGTGGCTACATTTTATTTATGGAAAACGTTTCTGATTGGCTAGTAGAAATAAACAACTACAGAATCTGCCCTTAAAGTTGCCAGATGTTTAAACTTTAGACACCTAATCCATTGATGTTTTAGGATGGAAAAAGGAAAATCACAAAAAATTTAATAAAACATGCACTATTCATAGGAAGAAATATTTAAATAATCAAGAAAGATTCAAAGGTTTTACACTAAAAACACATCTTTCTGTTGTTACGACACCGCCGAAACGCACTATGCCTTACAGAGGAGATTCGTTTGTCACACCGCCTACACCCATCTCTTAATATGACATTTTCCTGATTCCGATGCAATACTTTGTATTAATACGTGCTGTCATCTGAGTTGTGGTCTTAGAAAAAGAAAGTGGTGAAAAATGATTTAAGGCCCTGATGCACTATCCTAGTCGTACAATTCATTCATACGAAAATCTGGTGTTTGCATCATTCTGGAATATTTTCTTTGCTAATTGATGTAAATTTAATCTTATGAAGATTTTCATGAAAATCTGACATTTTTAGGCCACACAATTTTTGGGCCTATTTTTCCCCCAGAGATGACATATTTGAAAAATCGTACGACTGTGTATAATAAAGGATCCTTCTTTTCGCTACCATAATTGTAACGAGAAAACGAAAATTGGAGATGGCATTTTAAAATATTGAGTAAAATTTTGACTTGCATGCTTCGCCGTAGCTAAGATTTCTCTCACTTACCCCCCCAAAAAAAAAAACTTAGAATTAAGCAACACCCACTTATGGGATTTGTTTATCTTACTTATAATACATTCTTTTGCGTTCATCTAAATACATGTGTATATATACAAACACAAAAGCGCACGTTTAGCATTGGAATATAGAACATTCAGTCTCATTACGGATTCTGAAAACAAATTTGTTTCCAATAAATATCCAATAAATATCGTGTGTATACAAGTATGTATTTTATAAGCAATGTGTTTTTTTGTTTTTCTTTTTGTTTTAATTTTTTTCTGAATCCACCTACGTAATTTGTTGCTCATACTTTTGAACATTCTTCATTGCGTTTAATAGAATTAACAATATTCTAAATAAAAAGAATGTCTATTATAAATACGAGGAGTGCTTGCAGAGAAAAGACTGTTGAGAATAAATGAGCACGATCTATGGGGAGTACTTTCAGTCAATGTTATTTTAATTTTTGTATAGAAGAGCAAAATGGAGTCTCGTGTAATTTTTTTTTTATTTTCAATATTTATTTATTTTATTTGTTGTTTTAAAAAAGCAGAATGGTATGATCAAAATTACCTTTTATAAGCGATAGAAGTCTGTGTAGGACTTTCAAAACAAAACTCGATTTAATAAATGATGCAAGTTTTGAATTAAATAGGAAACAGTTTCCAGTCTTTTAACTTTATTTTTTTTATTGCGTTATAAAGGATAAAGGATGGGGTTACGCATGGCTTTGCATGCGCACTCATTTTGAGAAAAGAGAAAAGACTGTGATTTCAAATAACATGATAGAAATTTAATGATGTCAAAACGGACGATCTCTTTATTGCGTACACAACCTCGAAATGTCTCATGCAAAAATTGAATTGATTCACGGATTGTAGGACTAATATCATGTCATACCAGTTTGGAATCCGAATAAAATTGTGGACTTCATAGTATAATATTGATACAACACTAATGTTTTTCTCTGCATCCCTTCGATTTTAAATGGACTTCCAAGATTGACTTCGTACTATTGTTACCAATTTTTTAGTACGTAGTAAAATTATAAATAACGAAGACTTATATCTATAATTCAAGCCCGTAAATTCTATATTCTGTGTTCTGCTTTTCATTACTGGCACTTCAAAATTTAATTTTACTTTGTCCTTAATTAGACAAATAGAGAACAATTGTTTTTATTTACATTTTTGTTTAATTTTCCAAAAAATAATTCCACTTTATTAATAGAATACATAACCAAAATTTATGCATTTAAGTTAAATATATTCAATAATTTCTTTATTCAAATTATAATATTCAATCGTTTCGTATTTGCAACTGAATTCATGGCAGCATCAATTAGTTCTGGTTTCTTTTGTTCTTAAATAAATTTTCAGAAATATGTAGGAAAGTAAAGTTTTGTATGGTTTAATTGAGAAAATAAAACGAGTTAAAAATTTTGCAATTAAAACATCATCTAATTATGTAAGATAATAAATATTTTGAAGATTTGAAATGTAAGATCTATTCAAAATAACCAAATATATTAATATATATTAAATTGTTATTATTTGTAATATAAAACATAATTATATAAACATATTTAGCAAGTTTGGTATTAATCAAATAAATTCTCCAACTTAAAAAAAAAAGCAGGTAACGAGAATTATTACGAAACTAGTCCTACTTTCAGATATTAGTAGGGTTATCGGATGAGATAGTGCGTTGCCTAAAAAAAGTTATCATTTACTAACCCAAAGAGAAAAATGTATATGTTGAAAATGAATATGTTTAACTGTGAACGATCGATTGGCTCGAAGTGCCTAAGCGATGTCAAAAAGCGGAGAGCGACCAATTAGGCCGATGAGCAAAGTATTTGCCGTCGTTCAACTGATAAATAATAACATTATTTTAAATTTTTATCTGGTCAGCCTTCTTTCGTTTACGATTGTCGTAATAATTGTATTTCATTTAAGTGTTGTCTTAAAGGCTGTTTCTGTGTAAGCAACACCTGTTGATTGCAGTCGTATTTGCTGTCGGCTTCACTTTCAGCCTTGGCCATCCATTATAATGACTCTCATTTGTCAATAATTATTTTCAACTGTCTTTATCGTTGGCTTCAAATCAGAATATTAAAAATAATATTCTAAAAATTAATATTCTAAAATTTATATTGAAACGACTTTACGGCAGAAGTATTTTAAATGTTTATGGATATTTCTAAATGTTATTAATCAATAACTTTATTTTTATTATGATTTAATTGATAAAAATAATCTCAGATAGAACGTTTTTGTAAGGAGCATAACTTTTATTTCCCAACTAATAACTGTGTTTACTTTGTAGATAAAAAATTTTATTTTTTTTATGTTGTCCAAAGTTTTATTTTGCAATGACTAATTTTTATGATACTTCAAAGTAATTATTAAAGATAAAAAGTTATTCACGTTGCTTTTACTTTTTATAGCATGAAATAAAATTGATTTCTCACCAAATTTTCGTCTAGAAAACAAATTAATAGTAAATAGTCAGCTGAAAATAAGTATACGTAACAAGTATACATATATACATATGTGACTACGTGGTTAAAGAATTCTCCTCTAATGTCTCTTGCAATGCAATACTTTTTAAAAGAAAACTTATAAGCGATAAGTTTAGGTTTCAATTGTCGCAATGAAAACCTGGATTTGGCAAAAGTGGACTTCATTCTCTATGCAGGGAGCAATATGTACCCGTATACTGAATACGAAAATAATTTGGTAGAAATTTTCTTTTAGTGTGAAACTACCAATAATATGTGTCATTTCCCTTAAATTCCAATAAGAATTCAATAAAAAGTCTTAAAACTATAGTGTTGAAATATTTATGCATAACATTTGGCTGCGTCAAAAGCTTCTGTTTCCTGGCGAAACCAAGTACATACCCATACATACATATGTACGTTTGTATGTATGGCAATATACATAAGGAGGCATGTATTGGACGTGTTGCGACACAAAACTATCCTACACTCAATATCCTACTCTCTTCTGTTTCAACGGCAATCTGAAACAGTGGCTATGAAAACTGAAACTATGGAAATAATAATTATTTTCATTGAGAAATTTATACCAATTATTATTTCTATTATGGCAATTGTAGCATAAACTTGACTCGATCACTTAATAAAATGGTGTCAGGCGTATCAAAAGGACTTTTGACGTCGAGAAAGTTCTCTGTATGTTAATGGAATCAACTAAGTGTGGCTGCAGAAAACGGTACCAAAAAATTAATTTTTGGCTATTTTAACGTCATAAAAAGCTTTTTCTATTCCAAATCTATTTTTCATTTTTCAAATATTTATTGGAATCATGTGAAATCAGCTTTACTCCGCAATATATGCAGACGGCTATTAAAATACTAAGGACTGCGAAATGAAAGGAGAATTTAAAAATGCTTTTCAGCGAACATTTCAAAATCTGAATGGGAACTGAACCAAATAATCTATTTCTAAAATTATGTACTACTTTTGGCCAACACTGTGGAGCTGCTGCTTCTTTAATTTTATGCAATAAAAATATATGTATGTCTTAATTTAAGTGTGTGAAAAGAAATAAGACAAAACAGGAGTAAAATGTTAAGGAACTTCATCTGCATATTCTTTTGGGGAAACTTCATTTTCTTGCCTTGAAAGGGAAAATCAAATACATTTTCTTTGCACTCAATAAAATTTTATATTGCTTTTAAAAAAGACAGCCTAAAATGATAATTATAAAGCTGACAACGTCTCTGACGATGTTCCAAACAAAATATCAATAAAATCGGCTTCCGTTGTAAATTCAAAAAATATTCTTTAAGTATGAAATCATTTATTTTAATTTACTGCGTGTGTGTGGGTGTGTGTGTGCGGGTTTGTATGCACACATAAAAGTTACTTTGTATCTAGTAGATGTATAAATAATAAAACAAATTTTCGTAAAATGAATTGCAAATTTGGCAAAAGTTCCTACTCAGTGAAATTTAAAAAAAAAAACATTTAAAAGAAACGAGATGTGATAACGGTAAACAAGAGCAATAGGAGGGAAGTGCCATAAACTACGGCCGAATCTCTAGCCAGAGGGATAACGGTGGAATTTATTTCCAAGACGTTGCAACCGAAACCTTCACAAGTATAACAGTTAGAGATGTTCTTGCAAAAACCATCCGCTTCCGCATTTGATAAACATCCACGTTGTACGGAATTGCTTTTATTAAGATCATCTCTTCGGATAAAGCATTTATCTTCCAATTTGTAGATGGGGCAGTAAGTGGGTCGCCTATAGATATCAGTAGCGCAACTGCTGTTCTCATTATTTCCAGAACACTGTAAACAAGCTGCGCGATGTAATGGAAAAGGTTGACGATTGCATCCAGCGGTAAAGTTGCAAATAAGACATTCCATTTCATTGTTGCAATTCGAGGCGGTGGCCTTATCCAACTCTTCAGTGCAACCACGTATTGTGTGCCCTTCTGCCAAATGCAATAAATTTTTAAATATCGTTTTAATTACAGTGTAAAACATTTACCTTTATCCACTCTTGTGTAACAGCTTGAGGATGAATTTCTGCATTCCTCTACTGAAAAGGTTTCGGGACTCACGGCACATGCCACATCTTTGGCTGAGTTACACTGAACACAACTCTCTGCAAAGAAAACGGCGAAAAAGTTATACAAAGTATTCACAGAGTACAGCAGATACTTCAGATACTTTATCAAAACTACTCCCAAAAGCAATATAAGAAATTTGTGATGCAAAATGGCATACGAAACTTTTAAATAACTTTCGAGCACTAAGCGATCCGATCAACGTCATCAATTGCATAGGGCTTTGATTATTCTGAAGAGCTTGATTTTAATTTTAGATTCCATTCGAATAAAAAAACTTATAAAATGAAATTTAAATTTGTAGGAAATGAGCAATTATTATTTATATATATTTATATCGGCTTATTTTTATTACATACAACTATATTTTATAAATGCATATCTGGTGTAAGCTAAAATGCAAAACTATATGACTAATAAGAAATCGTATGCATTTATTAACAAAACGCAATCAATATTTATAATGAATTGGCAGAATATCACATTAATTTCATATATATATATACATATAACTTTAACGACATTTTTAAGGAATATCAGAATTAATTTCCGAGCTATTGAATGTATAAGATCGCAAAATCAGAAGTAAAAAAGAGCAACAACACGGCTGCTGGGTAATTTCAATAGATGATGCAAGTTAAAACACAAACAAAAAAATTAAGTTTAATTTTTTCTCATCAGTGCCATTGTATTCCGCTTTTTCCCCCGTTTTTTATTTCATTTATTACATTTCCCGTTATTTAGAAGCTTTGCCATGCTATGGGTAATGTTTCCGAAAGTGGGACTATCCCACAACAATTTCTCGACAGATTTTAAATTTTTTTTTCTCGATAAAGTCACTTCGGTGCCTCGGAACAATTAAATATGAAATTAAATTAATTTTTAATAATTAAATCGCACTAAAATCTTAAAATTAATATTCATTAAAATCAAATCAAATCATCGTAAATCATTGTATTTTACGATTTTAATATCAAATAAAACAATATTGTCTCTAAATGACATAAAGAATATAAAGAAATAATTTTGGTTTAACATAAAACAATTTTTTATAGGGGCCTGCCAAATGTGATTCATAAATCAAACGGAACTGAGAGTACATCAAAGAAGTTAATGTGGTCCAGTGAACACTGGGAATAGTAGCATTTTATTATTTTCTTAATATATCTTATGTTCCGAGAAGTATTGTCTCATGACCGTTCATTACGAACGAAAATATCGATAACAATCACGAACTTTCTCAAAAGCTTTTGAAAGTTTATTTTACAGAATTGTTGCTATGACTAACGTATGCCGACTTTTATATAACTTTTGTGTGATAAATTCATTTCTGTGAATTTTTTGAATTCGAAAAACCTTTAAAATATCATAATTCCACCAGCTTTTAGCCAATAATTTCCCAATCTCTTCATTTAATTATTATTTGGCTATTTTTGTTATTTATTGTTAGTTGTAGATGAGATTAGAAAATGTATTAATAAATCAATTTTATGTTGTTTTGCAAACACTTTTGCTACAATTTACTTATTTCTAGTTATTTGTATTACCGGAATTCACATAAGCCAAATAGGCCATGAATAATATGCTAAATGAAATGATGAAACGCATATTTATTTAGTATTGCTTCTAATTTTCACGTTAATTTAAATCGCACACTTTTAGCTTCCACTGATGGTGATTCTAGACTGAATAGTTAACGCTTTTTTACCTTCTTTCGTATGCACAAATGTTTATCTTATCAAGTCTTAATTTTTTTATTCACTAGTATTAATAATATTTATACATATATTATGTCACTATATATACGAGTATATTTGTGTACAGAGTAACCTCGATTAACAAAATCTCGTCATTTGCTTTGTTAACGCGTTCAACCTAGATTCTCTAGCAAAAATTCTTCAGTTCTGGCAAGTTTACTATTTGAAAACATGTTTTACATAACAAAATTCTTTTAACTGTTTTTTAAACTCGAAATAAATTCCTAACTCAATCCTTTAACTCAATCCTTTCTGGCAAAAGGATACTTGACAACTTATTCTCTACTGATGAAATATTTTGTTACAATCCAATATATTTGTGAGGAAAAATCGATTAGAATTTTCCAAGTGTAGTCATAGTGCAGTATCGAAAGGATTAAACGGCATATAATTATGTACTTATAAAAAAGCAAGCGATATATGTTCAAAGAGAATATGCCGATTTATCCAATGAATCAGATGTCTTAGCATTTACCAGACAACCAATTTCTTTCGATCTTAATATTTTTACATGTGAACACGTACCACTCTTAGCCGTCCTTCTGCAAAAGTAAAAAAAAAAATTCGGGAAACTAAAGACTAAGAAAAGGCTTTTCATCCCAATTGTGCATTATTTGAATGGGCACTGTTCCCTCAGGACTGGTCTTAGGAAATGAATCATGTTATTAAAATAAACATGTGACTATTAAAATTTGATAAAATTTTGCTTCTCGCCAGTGGTCAACTAATTAATTATAAGTAATTTGTTTTATCTTAGTCAAGCGAGGTTATACCGTATCTATATATTGTGGATTGATAAAATTTACTTCTATTAAAGACCCGTTTCAACATTTTTATATTATCTTGTGAAAAAAGTTTATATTTTGGGCTGATAAAAATGCTTTTCATGTTGATTCGCCTTATCGCTACAGTAACTTTTTATACATGAAACATTTAAAGATATATGCATGTACATATATATTTACATAAGTAAGCATATGCTTAATTTGGATTCAAAAGTATTTTAATTAAAATTGCACTTAACGAAAAGTGAAATTATTTTTAGTGACATAAATTGTGGCACAAAAGGGTAAATTTTCCAATGTCGGGCGAAAACATTTAAATAATGTATTTCGAAATATATACATGCCCATGAATGCATATATGTTGCTCATACTTCTGTTATATTAACCTTATATTCATATATGTCAAACATAATATATTTATATATGTATATACCTGCTATATAATAAACTATTTAGTTGTGCTTTCATATATTTCATTTATTAATAAGGATTTCAAACTACAATATGCATGTCACAGAAAAAGACTGTATGCAATTTGATATGTCGCAGTTTCTTCAATATCCAGAAAATAAAATTTGCTTTTGCAAAAATGTTGAATGGACAATTTCTTAGAAATCGTTTCCTATTCATGACTGGCAAAGGAAAACCAAATTTTATTAAATAGGTTTTGGATTTTAATTAAACTAATTTCAACAAAGCCTAGTTAAATACTATTAATAATACATTTACAACAGATACCGAAGTTTGCACTCTTATTCATGATTCGCACCCGAATCGATATGCGATGTATATATACATATGTATATAATAAACAAAAAATTAAAATAAAAAAATATATATTATAAGCAATAAAATGAAAGAAGAGCAATCATTTGAATCTAGTTGCGAATTCGCATAATTTAAGGCCTCGTTCCACTATGCTACTCAGTCGTAAAATTCATTCTCGCGAAATTGTGATTATTTTTACCCTCTATTTTAAGAAATTAAATCAAAATGCCGTTGCTGGTAGCAAAATATCCTTTAAATATAATATAACACCAGGTGTTTTCTGGTTGTAAAATATTCACAAAAAAAATTGTTGATTGTCATAATAAATTAAACTATAAACTAAACTTTAATAATAATATAATTTTTCCAGATTTTTCTTGTTTTGCGTCACAAAAGAATTCTGTTTAGCTGCTTCGAGTAAAAGCAACTCTGAACGCACGAAACTAGCACTTTATTAGCAGAAAATATTACCTTTGTATGCTACACTATTTAATTTTTCAGCACATATGTCACAATTGTAAAATCGAACGGCCATGTAGGGTAGTGAAATGAGACCCTACATAGCCATATGTGAAAAAGAAAATATAGAAAAAACAATTACAAAGTGTACTCCCAAATATATATGTATATAAATAAATAAAAATGGAAAAAAAGAAATATTGAAACGCATTTTAAAGCGGAAAAGAATGTCTTCCAAATTAATTTTTTTTTCAAACATCGTGAGAACGGTTCGCTATCGAGATTAAGAGTACGAACCAAGTTTCTCATATTGTCATGAGGAGATAGGAATAGTGTTTAAGAATCATATTATTCATCGCATGTATTCCATCTCTAGAATATACATATAATGACATACCTAAAAGCATGAACAACCACCTCCAGTCATATTTTAAGGTCTACCCTGTGCTTCTAACAGCATGGTAACACTCAACAAAGAGGAACAGCTGATGAAAGTTGCTTATTACCACAAGAAAAATGTTTTGTTTTGTGTAATAATTAATTAATAAGGGAGAATGGAACTTATAATTTGTACAAGTGATTTTTGGCGAAATAAAACTTATTATAGAATAACGCCGCCTAAGAAATGTGGCAGTGTTGTTAATGGAAACAGAACTTTTTACGATCTTGAAATTTTGCATACCATCGATAGACAAAGTGGTCCAAATACCCTTTTGCCGGTAGTAAATCGTGTAATGAAACGTTGCCGATGTAATATAGATGGAATAAACTTCTTTTATCTAAACAAGGAATTGTTGAAGTTTTACGAATACAGAAGATTATTAACCAATCATCTGAATTCTAAAGGAATAGTTTTGTTATGGTTACAAATTATACAACCAGAAAGAGAAATAATAGATTGGAAATGGTAAGGCGTGTTATATTTGTTTACGAAAATTGATGTGGTTTTCACCATCCTAATTAGAAATGAATTACTTTATTCGTTTTTATGTATTTTAATAAAAGGAATCGGATGCTGTCCAGAATGCTGTGGGAAAAAATCGAAACTGAACATCTAATGTCATGGCTATCAACTTTAGGAGGTGCATTTTCAGCCTTAGGCGAACAATTTCCCCAATGCGTATGATATATAAAATTTGTGTATATGCAACTTAATATACATATACATTCGTGCAATTATTCTGATTTTAGGCTAAAATGGCAGGCAAGATTTCACAGAAACAGCTAATGATTGGGATAAAATGGGGCGATCCATTTGTACAATCCAGATGTAAACTATTTTACAGTATATCACTAATTCAAACAGGTGCTCTAAGAGCTGCCAAATATATTATAAGGCAAGAATATAAGTTTGCGTGTCGCCACGAAGAAGTAGACGGACGTTTGGTAAAAATGTGTCAAGGAATCTGGCTGAAACTACAATACGAATACAGTCGCAGATTACAGGGGAGTAAAAGACAATCACCCATCAAATAGTCAAGCAAGCTGATCTTATGTGCAAAAGTACGTTTGTGTTATCCTTCTATCATAAAGCTTGTCCTTTTTTGATATGTCTATATTATATTGAGAAGACAAAATTTTGTACAAATAAATTCCATTAATACATAAGAAAAAACTTTTACCTGTCAAAGTTGAATGGTTACTTAATTTATAATATGCGATTGTAGATTACACTTATTTACAATTAAAAGTCATGTATGGGAAGTAAAATAAAAATATCACCTTTTATAGGTAAAATGCATTTTAATTTCTTTTTTGTATCAGCTCACCAAATAAAAGTAACTCAATATTACACTTATTAAAGTTTCATGTAAAGGATAATAAATATATGTGTGTATATAATGGTTAGTACTTGATGTACATTTTTATAAGGATGCATGTAAGCATGTTTTCTCTGAAATATATAATATTATATAAAAGAAGTTGTATTATTTCTTTAGGAATACGAAACATTTTCATTTAACATGCATATCTATGTTTGAATTAAGTCATGAAGGAAAAAGCATAATTTGTTTATGTAGGATTTCAAAATATATGTAGATGGCTAGTTTGGCCAAAGTTAATTATTTATAAGGAGAAAATTGGCAAACCTAAATATTATTCATTGTGCTAGAGTACCCATAGGATCCCAGGCAGGTAAAACCACAGGTGTTTGATCGAATACGCTTAAAATATCTGCAGGCACATATTTTTTGTCGACAACAACTTCAAAACCAAACTCTTTAAACCAATCGACAGACATGACCAAATATCCTTTTTCGCCACGTTCTTCTCCCCAAGAATTTTCTACACGTAGCTTAATTGGCTCCATATTTTTCTGCAATTATTGTTTAAAATTTTTATCAATAAATAAAGTACATTTCTAATAAAACTAACTTACATCTAATGATACCGCCGTAAATACCATGGCATGAGTCATTGAAGATTCCCCATAAATCAAACGATCTGCTTTGGTCAAAGTTTGTTGAATATCTATGTCAAATACCAGTTTAAAATCGTGACTATAAATGAAATAAGTTATTTTAAAAAAATTTCTATAAAATAATTTTTTCTAACCAATTACATTTTTAAATCCTCGATCCCTTGCTTAGAAGCAAAACGTTTACTAACTTCGCATCCAAACCATACCGGTTCACCTGCCTTTATACTATTCACTACTACTTCCAGCAGGGTATCGATACGCTGATTATTGTACAATACGGGACGACCATCTACAACATTCCCTAAACAGTCTACTGTATAAGCTTGGTTATATTTGTTTGAAGGACGGGGATCATTAACTAAACAAACCTGAATAAAATAAAAATGAAATGTCACAAGAAAAGAAGAAAAAATAATAAGAACAAATATTAAAAAGTACCTTATCCTCAACGTTAAAAAAGGGCTTAACTTTCTTTGTATAAAAATCTAGTGGTGTTATGGGACCCACTAAATGATATGCTTTGGTTTTATCATAATACTCCCAAGTAAATTCTTTTGCTGGTATTCCCAAACAAATGCCAACCACTTTATAAATTTCTCCCATCATTTCATCTAATTTAATGTTTATTACTTCATCAGTTGGATTTGTATCCATCAGGTCACGCAGTACTTTGGAATATTCACGCAACTAAAGCAATAGGCATAGAAAAAACACATTAAATTTTCAGAAATACAATAGAATAATTACCTTGCTTTTTAAAATAGAGTTCATGCGTATACTAGTCTCAGAACTGTAGCTTTCAGGGAAACACTTCTTTGGCATTAACCCATGCTTAGTTATTAAATTAACAAGCATATCCCACTGTCCACCATCTGATGTTGGGTCCTAAATAAAATAGATTTACTTATCAAACTCTGTTTATTATACCTAATATATTTTCGAGTTGAAATACTGAACATACATTCAAAATAAACGATACTAATCTCCCATCCACTTTTTCTCCACGCTTACAAGTCTTAACAATATTATTAAGGAAGTAATTGCAGCGTTCTATTTTATCAAAATAAAATAAATAAGCCTGAGAAAACTCAAATTCATCTAAATTATATTCTTTCATAAATGGCAGCCGTATGCAATTTAAAGCTGCGAATAACCAACATCTACCAGAACTTTTTTGATTTGTTATGGGTTTCCCCTCCATTTCCACCTATAAAATAAGTGATATAAATTATAGAAATCTGTATAAAAAAGTGAAAATAATGGTTATAATTACCTTATAAGTAAACACATGATTAGTGGACTCCAGTTGTTGACGTGATAAACACACATCCAATGGATCAAACCGGGAGCATACATTTTGTGCCAAAACATTTTTCGGTTCACTGTAAAACTTACTCCGCCATTTCTCCAATTTTTCCTGTGTTATGACCGAGGTAGAGGCTAAAAGAAAATTTGTGCCACTTGAATAATTTGTAGCAATATATTTGCTGTATTCAAATAATATTTGTTGAGATGTCTGAAGTAAATGACGCCTACCGGAGATCTGAGACAGCTTTATCACTGTTAAAAACCCGAAAATAAGTTTTTATTAAAAATAGAAAAAATATACCTATCACAGAATCTTAACCAAAGAGCTTTTAATTTAATTTCCAAAGCGTTCCAAAAAACACGCTTTCTAGTGAGTTAAACTTAAATATAGATATCCAAATTTACATAATTAAACTTTTATTTGGTCCTTTTCTTATTATTTTGTACTTGATTAAATTTTTGATTAATATACATACATATATACATATATATTTTAAATGATTTTGATGTAACGCAGATTTACATTTTAGATAGCGATATATGTATCGTTGGTCTCAACTAGCAAGGCTCTAGCTCGCTTTTTACGACAAATATAAATTTGTATATGCACACGAAGAGATTAATACTAAAATCTATTACTATATGTACTAACGGTATACATACATACACATATATGTATGCTTAAATATCATTCGATTATATAATCCTTATCTCTTTAATTTAAATGGTATTCTAATAGATAGAAATGAAATACACAAATAAGTACAAAGTGGTCACATATCAGGAGATATTCATAATAGTATTTTTACACCTGCCAACATCTTTCATCCACTCACCAAGGTGTTAACATCGTTTCATATAAAACCTGTATGAAAGTTCTGAATATTAAGGGTATATGTTTATTTTTTTTTTTTTCGTTTTTCAAGGATGACTAATAAGAAAAATACTGAAGAATTTTTAAATTGCATTTTATTATTCATGTTTAAATACGGCAGGTGAAAGAAGTTGTTCAATTTTCAATATCTTTGGCACATTCTTCTAAGATTTTTACAAATTTAGAAAGGCCTATTGGCAAATCCATCTCTGATACTATACGATATACGTCAAATAGTAAAAAAATTTATTCATAACAGTGTGGCACAAAGGAAGATTAAATATTCAATCTCCTTAATTTTTTGTATTTATTTATTTTTTTTTTTTGTTTTAGTTTAGAAATATAATTCATATCCGGTTTATATGCAATCACTCATAATATATTTCAAACTTCTTTTTTTTGTTTAATTTTAAAATATTGGTTTTTATACCGTTCGAAAACCATCATACTCAGTTGATTAGTAAAGGTACCCCAACATAGCCATATCATCACACAAGCGATTATAAATAAAATGTTGGCCTCTCACTTTAATAATTAAATTAGTACACAAACTCATACATATGCACAAACTCATCCATATAAATATGTATGTAAGTAGGTAGGTTAAGTGATAATTAGTAGGTAAAATTACGACAAATATAAATTTGTACATACGTGTGTGTACCAAAAGATAAAAAAAAAAGATAAGATACGAGTGTAAATACACACATCCATACAAATACGTACATATGTGTGCACGTCCTCATGCACATCACTGCTGATATTTCACTTCTTTAATATTTCAGTCCACAGCTTAATGGTTAAGTAATAATTATGAAATATTTTTAATCAGTATGTGCGATGTATACATACATATGCATGCACTCGCATACGTATCTACTTAAGTCAAAAATTTTTTGTGCATGACAACAAATGGTAATAAAGAAAACCTTTTAGGATCACAAGCAAATACATACATACATACATATGTATGTCTGCATGTATCTACCTATAAAAAGCATAGCAGATGAAGAGATAGAAGGAAATTTAAAGACTGCATTACAAACTACTCCACTGACACACATCTACTAAAAAAAACCTTTGCACATTAGGGATGAAACCGCTAACATGAGTTCAAAGAACAAGATTGTTTACTAGAATGCATACATCTACAAATATGAATAAAAATTTTGATTTGCTTAGAATTGTTAATAATTATTACCTGTAAGGATTTTAAAATGTGTATATTGTATGTATGTGTATTGACTCTAATTTCATTCTACATATATCTATTATATCTACATACATGCATCACAAAATCCTCATAAAAAACTCTTATATTTATGTCAATACAATGAACAACTTATTACAGTTTCTATTATTTTCTTTGTTTTGTTAAATACAAATAATATAGAACTGAACTGGAAATACATACAAATTATATACATATATACATTAAATCCATTGAAATGACTAAAACAAAAATGCGAGTTGGGACCTTTATCCTCGACACCAACAATATCTATGCCAAGGCAGCAGGCTTCAAATACCAAACAAAGAAAATCTGTGGAAGTATATAATATAATGCAAATCCCTGCTGCGACAAATGATGACTTTATTAGTTACATCTGTGAAAAAGGTGGCGTACTTAAAAATGTATGCATGCATGTACACACATAATCCTCAGACAAATAGGAATACAAGATATTTGGTATTTTTTTCTTCTTTTCAATGTATTCATAATTTTATAACCGCAACAAGCCTACATAATTTTGTGCATATACACACAACGTATGTATGTAGTGGCACACTTCCGACCATTAACAAAATATGTATGCAGGTACAATGGAGCAATAGTAATTTTTTAATTATGTTTATTTAACTTTTTATTTCTTGCAGCCAGTAATAACATGCATTTTATATTCGGTTGTTAAATGTTTTATTTAATTAAAGATTTCCACGAACGCAAAAAATTTTAGTACGTTTTTAAACCATTTTAATATACTTTTATTTACTTACACATCTTACTGTTCACAAATTGACAAAACAACTAAATTATGTTAAAACAAATTAGCTTTTTCTTTTTCCCACTTCCTTTGTGCGCGCTTTCGTAGCAAATTCGTTGCGAGTAAAATCACAAACTGTAGTAAAATCTCAAGTGACAATGACAAAGTGTATTATGAACGGTCTTGCCAAGGTGAAATTATAATTTGCGTTTATTTGCTCTCGTAAATACCCGAGAGATTTGAATAAAATTTCCCTATTGTCAACATTGTTTACACAAGAAAACCAAATAGTGAGAGTTGAGAGGAGATGTGTTTAGGCATTATTTCGGGCTGTCATATGAAACGATTAAATTTAAGGCAATATATTTGATGTATTGTTAAATAAGGTGTTTTATAAACAATTCCCGTCATAAATTCAAGACCTTTTATATATAAAAATCATAATAAAATCGTATATGTGAAATATTCTGCATAACGATTTGAGCAATAAGTGAGCTGCGGTTTGACAGCAGTATCAAAGACAAAGAAAAAAAATTGTGCTGCATAAACTTGGTAAATGATTGAACCAAACATAAAATTTGGCTGCAAGTACATCTGTGCCCTGTGATTATATGTTCGTACGTTCTGCTTTCTCCAATTACACATTATTTACAAAAAATTTCCCGTATTAGCTGTGGTTAAGTGTCACGCAAAAAAAAAAATTCCAAAACACGTTTTCTCTATTGCATCTCAATAAAAATTAATGTTGCATTCTGCTGTCATCGAAGTGCGCCAGCATTTATGTTGTGCAAATGTGTTCTTAAAGTTTAAGCAATCTCTAACAGATTTGGAATCATTTAAAATTATTGTTGATGCATCGAAAGTGAAGCTGCAACATCAAAAATATAGTGAAGAAGTTTTCGTGAGCAAATTTTTTTCAATTTTAGCTGGCAGCTTTAGTAATTTAACAGTAGATACTGAAAATGCATCATTTCGGATTAGTGTGAAAGATATACAGTTTCCAGGTGCTTGTGAAAATCCCAACAGAGCTATTTTACAATTAAACTTCACAGAAAGGGAGGAGGTTGATATCATATGTATGAATTGCGCTGCTAAGCTGTTTACACAAAAAAAGTTTGAAAAAGTTAGAGAATTCCCTTCGGGAGCAATAGATTTCAGTGAATTTTTTTGCCATCATGGTCCCAACTTCAAGGATATTTTAGTTCCTACGGAAAGGGATTTATTTTATGGATTCCAATTTATTGTGTTAAATATGTCCACCATTGAAAAGAGTACAAGGGAGAAAGAAAATCATATTTACTGCAGACGATGTTTGAAATATTTCGGAGAAGCAATATTAAATAACAGTGCAGCAAAACTATGGTGCGACTCTTTACACCTTAGTTTGATGGGGAAAAAGGTAAACATTTTCTCTTCAGACGGTAGGTCTCTGATTTATCAGCTTATTTTAAAAGCTATAGAAGAATCTTCTTTGCCAGCACCTGAACCGCTATTAAGGAATATGCACTTTACAAAAGTGTTATTAGTAGCTTCATTTCCCAATCGCCAACAACAGTATCTACTTTTGAATATATTGGAAAAACATTTGAAAGTTCTTTTATATGAAGAAACTGTAGCTTCAATAAATGGTCCTCAAAACACTAAGATTGAATTGAACCAGCATAATGCCTTTAAAATACTCTATCGATTAATTTCAAAAGATGATGACAACAACGACAAAGAGGCTGCAGGCTGGCCTCCAATATTAGAATACTGGGAGCAAGACATAAATATTTTAAAAATGAAAATATCGCCATATCTTTTCAATACGCTTAATAATGAATTAAACAAAAATAATAAACTTCTTCCGGAAATATATCGCTTAAGTCATGAAGAATTTTCTCTAAGCTACGTATTTTATTAACACGCTTTCCTTTCGTTTTTAATACCTTTGATAAGTTATTTGCTATGTTTTTTTATTAAACTGTACATCCATAATAATAGATCTGATCAATTGTATACTTGTTACATTCACAACATTAATTAAAGTGGAATATAAATTTAGAAGGAATTGTTTATATAGGAAACTTTTAACCAATATTGAAAATGTTTTGGAATGACAGTGCAATTTCACTACTTTTAACTGGTGTATTAAACAAATATATTATGTGCGTACTGCTTAAAAAAAATTAACTTTTGATAAGTAATTTATACTTTATTCGATTAAATAGTTTAATCCTTTTATTTTGCCATTTTGCGCATTTGTTTTGTTTGCTCATGCATGGAAATTTCGGCCTGATCGGCTTGATTAATCATTTTATCCAGAGTGTCTAAATGGGTGGACATTTTTTTATCCAAATCCAGTTTAGCTTGACGTATTTTCTCTGTCGGTAAAGCTGGCTGTATTTCCTGCTGTTGCCTGTTGTCCAAATTACTTAGAGTTTGATTTATATCAACAGATGTATGTGCTGCGGTTGTATTGCGTCTGGATGAAGTATTTGGTGTCTCTTCACTGGCTTGCGTTTTTCCTGTATCCATTGAACCAGTTCTGCTGAATATATTAGTTAGGCTACCGCAGGCGCTTTGTTTAAAACGATTAAGTTTCTGTTGTGTAGTTGACAATATTCCAGTTAATTCATCTAATCTACTACCTGCTCCTTTTAATGTTTCATCTTGTTCCTCTAACATCTTTTTACCGCATATAGAAATATTTATGGAGGATATAAATATGTCTATTTTTGTTAATGTTGTTCTTACCTGAGCCTCAGCTGCATCAAGTTCGTCCTGCTCCTGCTGTATTCTGTCTGCCCTGGCCTTTTCAAATTCTTTTTCATCAGGTTTTTCAATGCCCAATAATTCAGCTCGCATGCATTCGTATTCATATGTTCCTTCCGCCATACTTATAATAAATAAATATCTTCAATCGATTTTTCACGTTAAAATAACTATAATATTTATAGGACAAACGACTACGGTGGTAATAAGTTTAATGATTTATTTGTCATCTTACTCTAGTTTTAAAATCGGCGCATGAGCGTAACAAAAATGTAGAATTTGGTTTAAAAATATGCAATGAAATATTTACACTGTTTCCAAACAATATTGTAGTGACTGTTACGAAACGATGAAATTTCAAATGAATTTGCAGTCGGAATTATGATCGATTTCTCTGATTTATTGAGAACAATAATTGTTGTCACATTTTCAATCATATATTTACACATACGTAATATACATTATACTAAAGTAATATAAAAAAGTAAATTTCACATATTGCTTGCAAAATGTGTTAATATATTTAGTTTTTTACAACATCTGTATTGTTTAGTTATTTTATAAACAAACATACTTGAACAAAAAACTTATTCTATACATCTCTCATAAATTTGAATATAGGATTCAGTTAGGGTTATCATTTGCGGCAGTATTTCTGTCACATGTAAGTCTTGCATTTCATACCACTGACCATTAGCCTTGTGCAGAATATGTACACGATAAGTTCCTTTGTTAGGTTCGCCATCATGAACAATATTTGCTACTAAATTATATTTACTATTAGGAAGCTTTTCACGATTTGGTATAGATAATATATCTCCAAAGTCTACATTTCTAAATAAAATTTTTTTATTACTACAAATGCGATTCTATGTATGGATAATTGGTACTTACTTGATTGGAAAATTTACAATCGTTGGATTCTTTTCCAAGAAGAATGTATTTTTAGTAAATCTCTTTATATATAATATAATGAACTGCGGAAGCCTTGTTATTTCAAATCGTTTTAGAAAATTATCTTTATAAGTTTTGTATTCCTTTTCGGTGGTACCATTGAATTTAGCAAGCAACTGGTACAGATTTACCTGAGGTATAATATTTTCACGAAATTCATCGGTAAATAAAGGGGGAGGCGGTAAATCGCATGTTAAATACAGAAAATTTGAATCCTCACATTTCTCTTGATATTCTTCAGTAGCGAGCAATAATGTTTTTTGCGTGTCATCCAATTCAACGGGGGGTATTTTGCGTGTAAATATTTTCATTTCTCCCAAAAATATTTTGTTTATTATAGATGAATCTGCCCTTTTGTTACCTTTTAAAGCTCGATGCAGAGTATGCAAAAACCAAGATAAGAATTCAATTGGATCACCCTGTTCGGTTATCTGAAATCGTTTGTTTGACCATAAAACTACAGACTGCAACATTTCATGAGGCGAGACATGGGCTTTAAAATTACGTGGATTCCATATCTTGCGCATTAGCTCTCCAAAACGTTGCACTAGATTAAAAATAGAATCACCTGGCGGTCTCTTTATTTTAGCATAATGTTGTTCGCGCAAAAAATAATCTCTTAATGGTCCAACATGTGAAAGCGCATGTAAAACAACATTACAATAATCATTATTCTTTATATTGTTTAAACCCACTACACCCGGCAAATATAAATTACCATCTACTGTACGAGAGTGTTTGGGATCGTTTTTGTCTAAATTATTTATGTCGGGTGGCGAAAAGGTTGGATTTAGCACATATTTAATATCATCGAGAGATGAATCAATTATTTCGTAATTGTCCGGCAAGCAGTAAAATCGTAATGTTTGCAAATTTAAAAAGACATGATGGGCTTCTGCAACTGAGTGCGTGTACGCGTGAGTGTTAGTGCCGCGACCCTGAAAGTACTTGCCGCAAACTAGACAAGCATAAACATTGATGCGCGTCAGTGATATGGAACATAACTTTTCAAAATCAAAATCCAATAATGGACGATTAATTGTATCTAAATAAGGACATACGCGGTATTTAGGATTAAAAACTGAAGGTGTTTCTAGTTCTGTAATTGAAAAATATATATATTTTAAGTGTTATTAAAAAGGCTACCAATATAACGCCATTCTAGCTTACCGTCCTCGTTTGGTATTGCAAAATCTAATTTAGTTTTTTTCTCCGATGGTTCACCTAGAAAATATTCAACTTTTAGTCTCATAAATGATTGTGGGTTCTATTTTTTTATTAAATGGTATTACCTTTTGTGTGCATTTTTAATTTTCATGTGTAATTTTTGTAAACAATTCTGTGAGTTAGCTTCTTCTTTTGAAGAACATTCACAGGTGTAGGTTATCATAGAGATGCCAGACAGTTTTTAAATCATTGGCAACGTTAAAGGTGCTACCGTTTTTCTAATAATAAGTGGTTATTTAAATTATTAAATTCCGATCGAAATGAATTTTGGGGCATTTTAAAGATTTTTATCTCGCTTAGATATCGCACGAATATGAACCACAGTCTTAGTAGCAAAAAAAAAAAAAAATCAAATCGATATCTGAAAACCTAATTCAATTTGATTCATCCTTTTGCTGTAAATTAAATAGTACAATGTTTTGTGTAGTATATAAAAATCTTCATTTATTTTGAATAAAAAAGTATATATTTTTAATACTAAATAATTTTATTTTATTATACGTATAGTTCGAATCAACAACTAAACCAAGAACGAAGGTACTAGAAAGTACTCGTACACGTATACATACATACATAAAAATGAACATAATCATATGTACGAATATATAAGTACATAAGTATTTTACAACATATATTATTTTTATTGATTTTACACTCAAAATAATGCAGAAAATGTTAAAAAAATATAAATGAACTAACACGAGTACATATATATAATAAATGAACCTTTTTATAAGTTTGTTTGTATGTACAGACATGCATTTATCCACATACTTTTCTAAGTACATATGTATGTATTGTATGTACGAATGATAAATTGCGATTAATAACTGACTTTTTACACTTGCCAACATGTTTCATCGAACCACCGAGATATTAACGTAGTTCCAATTAAAACATGTTTTAAAAAACCCAAAATCTTTGCAAGATGTTCTATCATCCTGTTACATTGTACATCTTTCTCTTATTTAAGTGTCTACTGTAGAAAAAAAAGAAAGACTTAAAATATGCGTGAATTATAAAATATGTGCGATTTAGAAAAAATTTCCTTCAATTCTGAGTACTATAGTTTCCTTTTTATGGGCTTTTCAACCAGTATTAATGCAATTACTGTAGAATTTTTAAATTCCATTTCATTAAATACTGATTTTTAAAATGGTAAACGTGTTTTATCAATTTTCGATATTTTCCACGCTTTCCCCCAAGATGTTGGCAATTGTGAAAAGGCTCTAATGTAACTATAAGGCGTTGGACTAGAAGCGATTTCCATGAAATATTAAAAACATAATTCAAAGTAATTCAAGAAATTTAAAATCAAATAACAAATTTTCAACTAAAGATGAGATAGATTTCGCTTCCGTGAATAATATACTGTCTTTTGATATATCCTTTAAAGAGTTAATTAAAAACAAATTTTAAGCATTATGTTAGTATGTATGTATGTATGTGTATAAAAATTGCAATTCACTTAGTAATATTCAGCTTGAAGAATTTCAAATAGCAGTTTCAATTTGACAACTTTAACAGTTTAACAACATCTAGAGAATATCTAAAATAACAATAAAATGTTCATTTCACAAAATATTCTTGAGAATATTATAGAATAAATCCATACTAATGGTCAATAAGTTTATCAGTTATGCATTTGACTATTCTAGTAAGGATTGACGGCTGCCAGACCTACTCGACCTGCTGGTCTAGAAAATACCGGTTCGGCGTAACTGTGACGATAACCCTTAGGCATATTCGATATTGCTTTACTGTGTGGTAACAATGCACCTATTCCACTGCCAGAGCTGGATGGTGATGATTTCGAAAGTGTTGTTGAAGGATAGGCATCATCAGTGAGACGATGACGTTCCAAGGAGCGTTCGGGTCGACGGTGGATCCTTTCCGAACCAGATCGTTTGTCAGGCGAATATTCTCGTCTAGTATATTCCCGTGATTGATCGCGATCACGTATGCGATGTTCCTCAGATCGGTTATGGTGGTCAAGAGGTGGCTGATCACGATAACGCGGAGCATCTCTGTAATCATTCATTTCAATTCTATTTCTGGATTCGGTATGTTTCCCAGGGGTATCTCTAGAATGATTGTTCCGCCCATGAGTGTCTACTTTAGAGGAAGACAAAAGTACACTTGATCTGACACCATGTTCAGCCCAGTGATCACGTGATCTTGAGCGGGATCTTAATTCCGGTGGTGGGGAATCATAAAGATGTTCTTCATCGCTCCAATCATCATAACCGGTAGGCTTAGGTTCCGGTGTTTGAATATTTGCTCTAGGCCGGTGTTTATAATTAACTCCTTCCTTTTCATCACCTAGATCATAGCGACTAGCGGATCTTTCCATCACCCGGAATTTTTCTTTTGTTTCCATAAAACGTTCTTTATTTGATGAATTGGTGTTGTATTGTTCTGGGCGCGCATGTGAAGGGTATATGTATTCCCGTTCGTTATCATGCTGAGAATGACCTTTGCTACGCTGACTCAGTTTTCCATGTAAAGATTCCTTTGTTCTTGTCATATTTAACTCGCCATTGCTGTCGTACGATTTATATCGCATCGCGGAAGATTTCATCATCTTCTCCATACTTTCAATATATGGAATACTTTCAGACTCGCGATATGGATTGCGGTCTCGGCTATGAGAATGGTGGTCCCTTTCTCTGTCGCGAGAATGATGCTTAATAGCATCTACATTTCGGATGTCATGACTATCTTTTATATCTCTTGATCTACCGCCAGGACGTTCGGCAGAACGAACACTGAGTTCCGATTGATCAGGTGAATGTGACTCCCTGTGATAACCAATATATTTATCCCTAATGATATTTTGTTCAAATGGCAAATCAGCTGGGTCTACATAACGATGTTTTCCACCATATCTCTGGACCTCATCAGCTGCGTAGCTCTTCGCGTGTGGCAAAGGTTTGGGTTTTGATGTGGAGAATTCAATAAATTTTTGTTTGTCAGTAAGATTTTCTTTCCGATATCCATGTGTGTGTGCAACATTGCTTAGATGGTGATTGTCATCAAAGTCATCTAAACTATTGTTGGATTTGTACTTGTAACGTTGATCAGTTGTATCATGATTAATAGTCATATTCTTCTTCATTAAATTCACCACTTCATTAGATTTATCTTCCTCAGGCAATTTAGAACGTTCTCTGCTTTTTTCCTCTTGTTTGTGGTTATTGTAGACATGTTCGCTCTGCAAAACACGACTTATTTTCGAATCATAGCTTGAAGGTTTTACAATAATCGGTTTAATTTCATCTTCCCTTGTCCAATGTGATGAGGAATGACTTTTCAATATGGGATCTCTTTCACTGGACGGTAATTTGTCACGTGGCATGTAGGGTTTGACAGGCAAATCACGCAAATAACTGTCGTCACGTGGATGTATTGCATTTTTGCGTGTCAAATTCATGTGATTAGTGGTAGCTATACGTTCCATAGCTATTTGCGAAGGCTTTAAGGCTATTACGGAATTGTCGGCCTCGTTGCTCCATTGTTCGTCGTCTAAAACGACCAAAAATACATATGTATATATTTAAGCACCTAATACACGTATAATAATAATAATAATAATAATAATAATAATAATAATAATAATAATAATAAAAATAAAAATAATAATAATAATAGTAATAATTATAATAATAATAATAATAATAATAATAATAATAATAATAATAATAATAATAATAATCAAAAAAATATATTTTTACCACTAGATGTAGCAATATCTTGTCTTTCCGGGCTAGGTGCCAAATCGGAGCCAATTCCTGAAGAACCTCTTGACGACACCTGTTTACCGCCGCTGTTGGGTACATTTTGTAATAACTCCGTTTTCGATCCTGCCCTATTGTTGCCCACAATCAGCTGATTCCGACAACGTCTTAACTCTATCGCAGTTAAATTACCTTTTGATCTATGGACAGTGTCATAATCTCGCGGAGGAAGCAGCAAAGGCGGACCATTTCCATTTAATTTTGCCCTTAACTCAGCTGCCAATGAATCGAATAGCTCGGAATTAGGAAGAGGGTGTTGTTGTAAAGGTAATGGTTTTAGACCAGATGGTGATCGCGATATAGGTGAGTTACCGCTAATATCTTCACTGCACTCTGACTCTCTGGTGCTGTTGCCAGTATCGCTCCCCAATGACGAAACAATACGCTTCGATGATGGTTCATGTCTTGAGGCCTTTCCTTGCTTCTGATGATGATCATCATAGTGTTGTGCATCTTTCTTATTATTTATTTCTTCGTTGTGATTCAGAGTTTTATGTGACGCTAACGATGGCATTCCAGGTATAATTCCCAATCTAAATAACAATAGTAAATTCATAAATAAATAAGTATGTATGATTCATAGTATATGTTGCATTGTGTACCTTGATTCTAAATCTTCAAATCGTTTCTGATTCTCTGGACGATTAATCAATATCTGCAGCTGTTGGTTTAAAGCCTCAGCGGTTGTTTCAGAATCGCAACGATAGGCATGTACATGCAAGGGACACTTTGTGACTGGATTATAAAGTAGCAGAACGCATGCTACTATATCGTCCGCTTGAACTGAGCTTGTTATGGCACTGTGTGGTATAAAATGTTTAGATGATCCCTAAAAACATAAAAAAAAAATTTATTTAAATTTACTAAAATTTAATCTATATAAATGAAATTTACCTGTATAATTTTGATTCCTTTGTGTGACACTTGCAATGTTACTTTGATCGGCTCCTGTGCACGTGATCTATCTATGAGATACGGTAACACGGAATTAATGACTCGATGTCCTCTTAAGCCTTTGGCCTCTTCGGCACCCAAAAACCAAACATAGTAAGAAGCTTTCTGAACATCACGTCTCAAACGCAACGCCATATTTTCGAGGAAAATATTTGTCTCTGCGTTTCAATTTTGAATTTGTATACAATTTATCGCAAACTAGAAATTCTAAATAAACACATAAAGTAATTAATTTTTGTACTCAATGAACTATCTAATATTACATAAATTTTAAACGTTGTGTACATTTGATCCTATGAACGATTTTTACCCAAAAATTTAAAATTACCCCAAATGTGGAAAAAAAAAATTGTTCCTTTATTTTTAACAAAAATATATTTTTAACATTTGAAAACATAAAATAAACATACAAGGGCAATAATAACGCAAGTTTTTCATCCAAAAATACACAAATGAACGTTTTCAAAATTTGACGATTTTTGCCTAAATATTGATATTTAAATTTTTATTAAATATTTTTGATTTTATCAAAAATCGCAAATTTTCCCAAAAATCGAAAATTTTTTTTCTCTTTATTATTAGCAAAAATATTTTTTAAACATTTGAAAACATAAAATAAACATACCAGAGCAATAAAAATGCAAGTTTTTCATTAAAAAATGCACAAACGGACGTTTTCAAAAATTGACGATTTTTGCCTAAATATGCAAAGGGTACCCCCTTATCAGAAATCACAAATTTTCCCAAAAATCGAAAAATTTTTTTCTTTTTATTATTAGCAAAAATATTTTTTAAACATTTGAAAACATAAAATAAACATACCAGAGCAATAAAAATGCAAGTTTTTCATTAAAAAATGCACAAACGGACGTTTTCAAAAATTGACGATTTTTGCCTAAATATGCAAAGGGTACCCCCTTATCAAAAATCCTAAATTTTCCCAAAAATCGAACAATTTTTTTCTTTTTATTATTAGCAAAAATATTTTTTAAACATATGAAAACATAAAATAAACATACCAGAGCAATAAAAATACAAGTTTTTCAATAAAAAATAGACAAACGGACGTCTTCAAAAATCTAAGATTTTTGCCCAAAAATGCCAAAAATCGCAAATTTTCCCAAAAATCGAAAAATTTTTTTCTTTTTATTATTAGCAAAAATATTTTTTAAACATTTGAAAACATAAAATAAACATACCAGGGCAATAAAAACGCAAGTTTTTCATTAAAAAATGCACAAACGGACGTTTTTGTCAATGTACGTACGCGTAAACATTCACTTTAATTCTTATAGTAAGCGGAAACAAACAGCAGTGCCTGCATTACTACAATGTGGATAGTTCCTAAGTTTCTTTTTTAATTCAAACATTTAGTGTGCATGATTGATATGCAAACGCACACACACTCACACATACCTGTACAACAAGCAACTGGAAAAATATCACAGCCTTATCTAGACGAAGCCGAGCTCTTTTAATATATTTTCTTTTACCGTTACTAAAAACACGAATATTTATGTGTATACATTGTGTGTATTCGTGCCCGCGTGTGTCTACAAAATGTTAATTTCCATTTGAATTTGAAAGGTGTTGTTATGGAAGTCTGTTTATAATACAAATTAGCAAAAACCAAGCGAAAACGTATTTGAATAATTCGGCCATAACCTCAGCTGTGGCTAAATGAGTTTAAGAACAAAGGTGTCAAGCGCCAATCGCAGTTCACAATGCAGGCGCAAGCACGATTTAAATATAAAAATTTATGGTTTCCAAAAATTCATTAAAAAATGTGATACCTCGTAAAAAAAAATGGGGCACACTTTGTTGTTCTCATTGCGCAATGAAACCAAACGTAAAGGTTGCGGAATGATTCTGGTGGTTTCCTGTAGAACACTGGACCTTTATAATTGTTAATAATACCTTAAAACTATAATTTTCTGTTATTTGCACAGAAATAATACTGAAATTCATAACTTGCCTGTGGCTCAAAATCTCTTAGTGATCAATAAAGGCGTTGGTTATAAAATAAATAAATACATATAATCAACGATTGGTTAATTTTCTTAATTTTTTAGTTTTTTCAAGTAATTATTTTTAAGCATCACGTATGTAAAAAAATGTCATCGTGGAAAATGTGGGCTCAACTTTAGATGCTTCCTTCGCCAGAAGAGAATTTTTTACGTATTCATTATTTATTAACTGTTTCATACGTAAAAATGTTTTGGCTCCATAGATGATAATAAATAATAAATAAATTTATACAAATCTTATATAAATTATAAACATTTTTTATACAAAGTATAAGTTTTTATTATTTCATAGGAAATATTGAAAATAAATTTTGCAAATTTATATATTCAACTAAAAATTATTACGTTTATAAATCTCTTAGTTTTTTTGTACTCTTCGGTAAATCGTTTTTAAAGTTTCCCCCACCCTACAGAACCTTTTATGGATGTATGTACGTATGTATTTAAATGAATGTAAATACAAAAAGATGCGCAGTGAGGTTAGTTCATTCTTGTTTTGAAGATTAAACTTGATAAATTGTCTTAATTGTTTGATTTATACGAACCAACAGTTTAAACCAGCGTAGCATCAAAATCACTCACTGAAACACATAAATACAATTTAAATACATACACTTATAGATATCCATATTCATACATATGTATATGTATGTATGAATGTGCAAATGAAAATGTATACCTCTTTATTTGAAGAGCTCTTTATTTCCTATTAAAAAAAACACAACGAAAAAAAATTAAAAAAAAAGTAAACATCAAAAGGTTAAGAATATTAATTGTGACCGTTATTTGAATTAGTGCTACCATACTAGGAAAATAGTTCGTAGACAAATCGGAAATGTTGCATAGTGTTCTTTATGCAAATGCAAATGGTAACACTTATTTAGAAAACTACAGTTGTGCTGTTACTTTTGGCTTAGAACGGTGACTGCTGATCGTCTTCAAATATTTATCAAGTGTTTGTTAACATTCAAATTGTGTTTTAATGAGAAAATAAAAATAAATTACTATTTTTACGGTACATCTTCTATATGTACGAGTGTGCATATGCTCCGAAGTTGCTTAGAGACTCTAATTTTTTTTTTTTTTTGTTTTTGGTTAAGACAATGGCTTAAACAATGGCTGGTTAGGTACTTTGAATTTTCGAAATACTTTCAAAGTTTTTACAAACAAATCGTTGAGTTAATCGTTTTTATTCAGAGTAACCACCTTTTATTCAGGCGTGATTCTTAAAGAATATTGCAATCGTGACCTTGCCGTCATCAGTAATAAATAAACGTATTTATTCGATTTCTTTATTTGGTTTTGCATGTGAGTTGTTTATAAAATTGGCCACACCTATGGCCAGTGAAAGCCATTAAAGTGGTTTTTAAATACTTGCTTTGTTATTAATTGGCTTTAAACTTAATTTCTTTTTGTTTATTGGCACTGTTGTTAGTTTTTGGTTATTTCCTTCCTTAATGAAAATATGTGCAGACTTTTTATTTAATTTATATTAATTTACAACTTTCTATTACGTATTTTCTTTTCGACAGTGTCTCCAAAAAGGACACCATATTACGTCGCACTTATGGCTTTTACATTCATGTGTCTTCTTTTGATAAAACATAAGAAACAGCAACAGTTAGTCGTTCACTGTAAAAATTACTTCTAAACGAGTGTAAACCCTTTTTTTTATACCAACATATTTGCTAGTCATAAAATTTACACGGCAATAACGATGTGTTCACTAAATTAGCTTCGAGTTGCAGGCAAGTGATTCATTTTGCAATTGTATATGGAATTAAAAATAATTCTTTTGAATTTCTTTAAATGGAATAAAAAAAACTCAATTTAGAATGTTTAATATACTTACTTTCAATGAATATTTTCATAAATTTTATGAATTAAAAAATTATTCTTTTTTTTAATTTTTTATAAAATATATAAAATCTTAATAATCGAAAATATAGGACCAAAAAGAGACTTTTTGAAATTTAAGAAAAATAAGTGCTTCTTTGTTTTTATACAATAGTTATGCTTGGTTTTTGAAAATTAGTTGTTAAGAATTCGCCTTTCCAGGCATACAAAAAGATTATGACGACGCTATGATTGCTTTCATTATGTGCTGGAATATTTGCCGAATTTTGTTTTGTCAGACAAAAACTGTGAACATTTAAAATTATATGTTTTATATAGGAAACCACATCAGATTTTGCGTTACAATGTATAAAAATTTTCAAAAGCTATTACAGTTGCAGCTCACAAATAAACTTTTAATCTTGGCAGAACTCTTCCGAGTCTTCATTGACTATGCCTCCATAAGGGGCTCAAACCATTTTAACTGCTTTACAACATTTTTAATTATTTTCTTTATAATATTTTGAAATATTTTTTTTTTTAAATAAGGATTCGACGTATTTAAAAACTAATTATCAAACGCTTTATCTAATTGTAATTTTGGCGCCTTCCATACCCGCGAAATAATTTTCATCTTCCTAGTATGACTGCATGACTAATTTTTGGGCCGTTTGACAGTCTACATTTTGAAGAAAATCACTATAACTTATTAGAAAGCGATAAAAATATATTCAAACGACTGATATACTCAATCGTATAAATATGTTTTTTGTTTTATTTTTCGTTTAGTTGTGCTTCGAATGCGATTGAGTTATTTGCTGATATAACTGATATAAGTCCTCACTTAGTAAACTCATAGTTTCTTTCTCTATTTGCATTTTTCAGCTGTTTTGAAAACACATTAGAGGTTTGAACATTATCGAGGTCTTTGCAAAAGATAAGATAAGACTTGTATTAGAGCGGAAAAGGTGGAAATAGACCTCATTAATGACTACAAAAGAACAAAAAAAAAAAAGAAAAACGAATGCACAACTTTAGTGACTTCTTTTCTGTTCAGCGATAAGCAATCAATTTCTATAAAAATATTAAGTAATGGACGAAACGGACTTATCGTTTTTCAAGAACAAAAAAGACAAAGCGGATACCTGTGAAATAAATAACACCAGCACAAACAATGACGAGCTCGAAAAGAAGTTGATATTTTCGAGACCAACACAAGAAACTGAATACAACTGTGACAATCCGTCTCCGGGCATTGCTCTTGTTTTTAATCACAAAGATGTTAAGGGTCAAAAGCAGAGAGTGGGCACTGAGGAAGATCGAGATGCCATTCACCAAACCTTGTTGAACTACGGCTACGACGTAAGAGTATTCAATGACCTGACGTTTGCCGAAGTGAGTTTTGTCTTGAAGAAAAGTGAGTGTTATTTCACAATATTGTGTTTCTTCTCTCTTTTAAGAATATTGTCTGCATTCTTTGTATATGAATATGTGCCCAATTATCTGGCCTATAAAAATCTACAAAAGCACAAGATAAATACAAAAAAAAAAAAAAATAGCAAAGGCATATTAAAATGCCAAGACCTTTTTGGAAATTTTCAAACTCTTCTGAAAAACACCTAAGAAATCATAGAAACATTTGCAACAACTTTAAGACAAACCGCGAAAATCACAAGAGGCAATGCCTTTCCAATTCGGCATGTTTGTGATTTAAAAAGCACTGAAATGTTAAATAAGTTTTTGCTATTACAATGAGAAAATGTATTTATAGCATTTATTATTATTATCGTTATTATAAATGAAGCAATAGAAGGCACTTAATTAATCCATTACCAATAGTAAATTAAAATTCCAATATACAGAATTTGTAATATATAATGTACATGCATGTACGAGTATGCACGCGTATATGGGATTTCGGATACTCAAATATTTCTTCTTTCTTTTAGCTGCCGAAGAAGATCACACCAACAATGACTGCCTTATAGTGGCTGTTATGTCACACGGACTGGATGGTAAAGTGTATGCCCGTGATATGTCATACCCCGTAGAACGTTTGTGGAATCCGTTTTTGGGCGAAAACTGCAAATCTCTAATAAATAAACCGAAATTATTTTTTATACAGGTATGATTTTATTAAAATCTATTTATCAGTGTTTAAACAGCGATTAAAAAATAATAAGGTCCACTTGGCTCTAGTGCTTTTGAGCAGCAAGTCCATAAATTACTGGCCATTTAAACCATTTATATGTTGTTGAAAAATCTTGTTCCGTTCTGAGACTTTCTCTTCATGAACTTATCCTTAGAGGAACGGAGCAGAACGAAACAGAATTGTGTGGAACGTGTAAATAAATTTTTCCTTTAGGTTTTTTTTGCCTCGGTTGACACTTTACTTCCCTTAAATATTTTATTCCTTTTATAAACTGAAATTTTTTACTTAAAATTCTTTCCCTAAGCAAACTTTTTTTTTTTTTTATTTTAAAGTTAATTTTCTAATTATAACTTAAGATTGTGTTCGAAAAAGAATTTATTTATTAGTTACGGAATGAAATAAAAATCATATATTTTTACTTATCGGAAAAAAGAAATACTTTACCGTTTAAAACAGCAATTTTAATAATCAAAATTAGTTTTTTTTTAAATATTTGATAATTTTTTCTTTGAATAAACTCAATATGTAAAGCTTTTGGTTTGTGCGTAGGAAAACAGTGAGGGTCTAGACAGGAATGGAACTCGCGACCTACGGTTTAGTAGGCTGTGCATAATACATTCGCCTATGGAGGTGTCGAATTCCGTGCAGTGTTCATTGCATTTGTACCAGAAATAAAAGATCCATTTTCCTTCAGTAAACCAGATAGTTTTTATATCTTTTAATCTTGTATGTGTGGCTCAAGTTTGAGGCAGGTAATTTTTTTAATTTTTTATTTAAAATCATTTTTTTTTATATATTCTAGGCTTGCCGAGGTGAAAATGTGGAAAAAGCAGTCACATACCGATCGTTTGCGCCAATGTCTCGTTCATTTGCGGTAGGCGATCAACTGGAGGCACCACACACTATTACTTATGCGATACCAAACACGGCAGACTTATTAGTTATGTATTCCACATTTGAAAGTAAGTTAAAAGCATTACGATTGAAACCATATATATTTTTGTATATCTGCACAATATAAGCATACATATGCACATAGAAGAACTCAGATACTAGAAAAAGCATGCCTTGATGCTTCCATATGTAGACTTTAATCTATTGCATTCTATTTTGTACTCCATTTTGTATTTTCAGAATATTACTCTTTCCGAAACGTTGAAAATGGTTCCTGGTTTATACAAAGCTTGTGCGAAGTTCTAAATGAAGCTGCAACAGGTGCAGCGCTTACCAAACCGGGAGCGGAGTTATTGTGGTTGTTAACCGCCATCAATCGGAAAGTTGCCTACGAATATCAATCGAATGCTAAATATGAAGCCCTTAATCAAATGAAGGAAATGCCAAATTTTCTATCAACTCTAACGAAAACCTTTTATTTGCGAGTCAAACGTAACAACACCTAAATAGAATCGACTATATAAAATATTTCGAATTGGTTACGTCGAGCTAATGCGCATGCTAATTTTTTTATTCGATAAATAGTTTCAGTGATATCAGATAAAGTTAAAAAAAAATATTTTGAAATTCTGCACATGTTTTCTCTATAAACAATTAAATATTTTACACAAATGTGGTATATACATCATATGTGATGTAAATGAACAATGGAACCTTTTTGATTAAAGAAAAATTTCTGGTCACATTTAATAAAATAGCCGATATTCGAATTACACGCTTTTTTTTTTAAAACCAAACATTCAAAAATCATCAGAAAAATTGTGATCAGTTTGGATTCAGAATTCGTGAAAGATTCCACAGGCGACCTTACACCATCTGGTAGCAAGTGCAGCATCAATACAATCAAAGTAACAAAATTAAATCTCTTTTTGAACGACCCTTTATGAGAACGCGTAAAAAAGTATTATCCATCTCATGATCGGCAAATATAATGTGAATACATGAAAACGGAAGAAGGTAATTACTTTTAAAATCATTTCAAATTTATTCAGTTATTATTTGTGAATGATAGATATCAATTATTATAACGCGATTAGCTAATGACCGTGACTTTTTATCGGTAACAGATTAATTCATGTTAAGCAAAATCGTTTTAGTTTTTTATTAAATCAAATGAATGCTGCACAGTTCATAGTGAAAATCGCATTTACAATCATAAAACCAATTAACTTTGGTTGAGCGATTTTTCGGGCAACAAATCAAAGCTGACTCCAATTTAAGTTGCTCATTTTTTCTTTGTAATTAATTACTTTGCTCGCATTGTTTCCGATTGAAGGTTAAAACTGAATTGCATTGAAAAAAGTGTTTAACGCCTTTTTTATTTATAAATGATTTGTGAAAATTCAATTTCGAAATACTTTTACGAATTACTTCACTGAATGTTTGAAGAGTGTTAAAGCGTAAAAGCAGCAAAGTGAGCAGAGCATTTCAAATTATTTAAAAGTAGATGTGTGATCAGTGTGCTAAATTTTTGCCCATCACTGTAGAATCCATTTTTAAGCTGTTGCATTAAACATTTCCTAAGTAATTTTCCATTTAACGTTTATAATCTTTCTAACAATGGTTACGAAGCGCAGTAACGCAGATCATCACATAACTTTATCTAAAATTTTTTTAGAATAACTAGCAATAATTAAAGCTATCATTATTTATGCTTCTCATTCGTTTAAGTAGAATTTTCTTATAATTATCTTCAGTAGTTCTAATTATTGTCAGAAGAGTATTAGCGAACGTAGTGAATTTAGATGCATAAAAAATTAACATCAATTTTGGAAAATAAATAAATAAATTCAATATTATTATCTTTAACTTTATGCTGGAGTTAATGTCGACGTCGTAAGCGCCGTCTGAACGTCGTTAGCTGTCCAGAAAAGTTGAAACGTATGAAATTGTATGAGAGCTGTTAATTTCAACGACGTCAGAAATTAAACGCCGAAAAAGTTCAATCGATTTCAACTTTTTCTGCGTTTGTACGGCGTACCATGAAACGTCAAACCAATATGCATACATAATTATTTGATTATTGTACGTATTTAAACTGTTGCTTTTTTTTTAATTAAAATGAGCTCGGACAGTAAATTATATGAAAAAATTATAAATGCTGTTCGCGAAAACGAACAATTGAGAGTTCAATTTATTAATATTGATATTATAGGGGGATATTGTTTAATTTTTATGTATATAATAATTAAAATTTGGTAATATCTCCCTATAAAAAAATATATATATTGAAATATTAAAAAATATTTATATAACAAATTCTCCAAGAACTATAAGAATACAGCTCTTAAAGGAGAGATTTGGAAAAAAATAAGTAATAAGTATTTAATTACAAATATTTCAGTAAATAAATGATCAAATTAGCAGTTTATATTTAAACATCGTGTACGGCGTTGACATTAACAGCATAATGAAATTAAACGTCGAACATCACAATTCCAGCGTTCATACGCCGTTTACGACGTCCACATTGAAGCCAGCATTAATCAAAATAGTATGTAGCAGTAATGAAAAAAATAAAAAAGGTAGCTCTGCTCAGGTGTACTTCAAATTGAAAAATAACTTTTGGGTAGTTTTAAGTTCGGGAATGTGGTCTTTAACACTTTCCATTCTTTCCACATTTTTATTTTCATCCCTTTTATGAAGAGAAGAGCTTGAGAAATGCTTGATGCTCATCATTACGTAATTGCATGCGTAATATGTGTGTAGTACGCACAGGTTTCAAACTCAGTTGAAATAATTATTTCTTGTTTGGCTACAAAATAAAAATCTTTTAAATTCTTCAGGCTTTTATTTTTGATGGCACTTAAGATAATTTAGCTGGAAATACCACTTTTCATTTAAAGAAAATTACAGCAGTTTTCCTTGAACTGTGTAATCGTACGTCCGGCGAATAAGGGCACAAGGTACATTTCTGTTGCTGTCAGTTATTACTTATCGCTCTCATTCATCAGGAATAATAACTTTATTAATAAAACAAATAACGATTGCATGCACTTTTTTATATTAATTAAAACGTAAGTATGTGTCGACACACGCAATTGGCTACATGCTCATGCAACTGAACATATAGAAGACCGACTGACTGCCCTTTTACATTGCAATCGTATTGTTGTGATTTGGAGAAACTTATTTACACAACGGCAACGACAAGCTACAAAACTACTTTTTACAAGAGTTATTAAAGTATGTAAGTGATAATTAAAATCCATTAACTGGCTTTATTTTAAAACAAGTCAATGATTGATTGTATGAAATGTGGTTTGACAGCCACTTTGCCGCCAATCGATACTTTTTCAATATTTTGAACACAAATACTCGCACGTTCCTACATGGCAATCAACATTTGTTGCGTATGCTGAAAAGTTTATAAATATATTTTCATTGACGCTTATTAATGGCTTAGCAGGCTTTTGTACGAAACCTGCGAATAAGAAACCCATTAACATGAGATTACGTAAGTATGTATGTAGAAACGTATTTTGTACTCTACGGGGCGTATTTAAATTTCTTTCGAAAGCGTGTGTGCTAAACTCAGTTTCACGAATTAAAGAAAATTAATGAAAATAAAACATCTGCGTAACTGCTGTTTTTCTGCTTACTTAGAACTGCATGTCTTTAAACGTTTTCGCATCACTACATTTCAAAAAGTCTTTAATTTATCAAAAATATCTTCTTCTTTGACATTTTTCTAAAATTTGAAATATTCTAATTCTCTCCAGTTGAAGGCCCTCTTCTATATATTTATAAAAAATTTATAATGCTCGCATAAATTTATCTTTCGATATTTCGCTGCTTCTTTGCGGGGCATCATCAGGAAGCCTGAATACACCCAACTTTCATTGATCAATAAACAATTAAAAATTCAACAAACTGCAAGCAAAAATTCTTATATAGAAAATCGTTTTATTATATTCTTTATATAATTACTATATATTAATTTCAGAGGGTAATATTTGTTATATGGTACCAAAGCCGTTTTCTACAAACTCTTTTACTAAACGTGAGTAAAGTCGCTCTTAAAATTCCAAAACAGAATTTGCCGAGCTTTACTTTTTTTTTTGCAATTGAAATAAATTTTCCTAAAATTTACATTTCATTCCGTGTGATGCATTGGTTACTCCCATTAAGTTTTTATTCTCGTTTAATACTTTGTATGAACTGAGATTCCGATCATCCAACCTTCAGTTCAGAGGCAAGCATTCTAACCAGCCCGACTGCATACAAGGTTACGTTAAAAGTCATGAAATTATAGTTTTAACATTTATGGTAGCAGTCTAATGCCTGTGTAGGAAAGAGAGATGGGTGGGAGGATAGAATGACTAACAGTTCTAGGAGAGTGATATCATCGGCTACGAAAAACCACGTCGAGCCTAAACTGAGTTAGCTTCACTGAGTGAACCACAAGGCAATAATAATTCCTATGGCCGATACCTTGAAGAGGCTACCAAAAGATTCTTTTGTCTGTAGATTAATTCGTTGATATTTGAAAGCGGTGTACTTGCAGAGGAGATGATACACATTTTCCTTTTTCAATACTCATATTGGGAAGGCACATTTTCCCAATATATGGGCACAACTACCTGTGATGGCGGTAGTAAATATGTTGGTAAAGTCCTGTAAACTCTTCTGAAACTGCTATTAAGTAGTTTTGCAGAGTGTACGTGCATACGATTTCCGTCTAGAATATGAATGATTTTTTTTTTTACACAAAATCTGTGACCGTCCTTCCGAAAATTGGCGATTTTTTAAAATTTTATCATACATCGTTAGAAATCAACACCTTCGAGGTGGCAGTGTTAGACCATGCCCAAAAAGTAGAAATAAATCGATAAAAAAAAGTGTTTAACTTGTCTCTTTTTTAAAGGGGTTTCCTTTAAAATTTGAATTTGGGCTTGAGAGCTGAACGAACTTATTATTGGACACAACCTTCCACAATGCACAACGACAACAAAAAGAGCAAAAGCTTTAACGAATATGTGTAAAATGCCATAGAGGTCTTTGATGTTAATCATAATATGCCGCTCCTCTTGTCGAACTTCTCTTCTTCGATAACATGTGCATACGAAGAAACATGAATGTACTCAACTTTCACTGCTGGAAAGTATATGTAAAGCGACAGAGAAGATCAAATTTGAACCAGCACAGCGGCTCACTTTTGCATCATGATCTAGACACTGGCACTTGCGCACTTGCTGGCTAAAATACTGACTGACTGATGGACCAGCCGGTATGACTAGTTGACTAGTTGCTCCGCTGATACTTGTTTTCAACGTCTTGTGGTAGCTGTACGTATTAGAAATATGCTCGCATACTTTGAAATAAAAGAGAGAGAAATAATTAATAAAAGAATCAGCGATAAACAAATTGTAAAGAAATAAAATGGCACCTTCAGTGAAGTTCGTTTGCCATTTGCTATCGATTTATAAGACACAAGTTTGATAAATTTTATAAAAAAAAAATAAAATACATCTGCGTCAGTGTAGTTCTTCAAAATATTTTCGTTTGGATTTAAAAATTTAATAAACAATTTTTTCTTTTTTGTGTCACAAGATAATTAAAGTTTGAGAATCTCGTCTTACTTTGTGGTTAAAACGATCACTCTTTCGCTTTCTACTACTGCTCTGCAGTAAATATAAATAATAAAAAATAAAATAGTCATCAGACAAGACAAGTGCAAAAAGTTGCTTGCTTGTGTGGAAACTTTATTATTGTTCGTTGCTGCTGATGGGAGCCGCAAACAAAAAGGCGACAAGCAACAGCACCAAACGCCGCAGCAGCAACATCAACAACGACAACAACAACTGCTATTGTTTAATATTTTGTTACAGGTGTTTATTTTTGTTCAGACTGGTATTCGTATTCACAAAATATTGTACAAAAATAAAAAGAAAACATATCGAAATAAGTAAATAAAAATCTTAATAAGAAAAGTGATCACCTCTTTTTGTTTTTGCTGCATTAGCGAAAGTCAAGCGTGTGTGTGTTCGGCTCACACCGAAAGCAGGGCGCAAAAATTTAATACTCATTCGAAAAATATTTTTAAAGGTGAAGTTTCGGTTTTTTTACTTTTTGCATTCATACATATTTCTTTTCAAAATATTTAAAAGATTTAATTTTATTGCTTTTACTACGATAATATATAATTACCAACAAAAAGTTGTTAAGGTTTTTCCCCGCATATTCAATGGGTCTTATTACCGTATTCGCGGATTGAAAGTTGCCTACGTATACAAAAAAAAACCTGTGAAAAGTATTAAGTAAATATTAATTTTAACTTTTAATTTTTTCTTTCGTTAATACAAAAACCTTTTAATATAAACTTTATGAATTTATATTATCTGAAGATCTTAAATTATCGTAATTGCAATTCAAATATTTGTTTTTATTATTTGATAGCAATGCTGTTCTTAAGCGTTCATCCTGCGTGCAAAGCTTAGCGCAATACCGGAGAGGAATTTTCGCAGGATCACACTAATTTAATTTCTGTTTTAATGAAATGACTTGGCAACAACCGAGGAGTCATTATATCCGAAATATCATCCGATTGCAAAAGCCTTTCAATAGTCGAGAGATACTTAGTCGTTAGAACAATTGCCAGAAACAAGCGAAAGTTATTCGAAACGACGGAAATTACAATCCTCATGGAAGAGGCAGAAGAAATGAATTTAAGCAACAAACCGGAAATAGAAACATCAAATGTCTTTACTATACGAGCATTAAAGGAAACCAACTAGGTAAGTGACCACAGCAATATCAATAAGTATTTAGCCACAAGCAAAGTGAAACGCAGGGGAAGAGAAAGGAAATGTTATTACTGCGACCACCATATATCCGTTGATTTCGATCTCATAGTCACTACATATCTACGGACTATACAGGTCGAATTATGCAATAAACACAACTGAAATAAATAAAACACATTTCTTTTAAAGAGAATTCACACAATGACTACATCAGACGAATTTCAGACAAAAGCAAAAAGATTCTATTGTATCTACAAGTTGCGATATATTTAATTTTAATCATATATCCCATTTTAATTTTTTTCTTATCGATTCCAAAAAAAAGTCGTTATGAAGTATGGAATGTGAGAAAAATCTCGATCTAATCCTCCGTAATTAGAATCTTTTTATGCTTTTCGTAAATCAGGTCTAAAAGCATTACCTTTGACAGGTGCGTAGAAAATATTTCCGTTATTATGATATTTTAAACCATTACTTGTACTTTCATCGGCACTACATCTGTACGACTTGCAAACACTTAGATACTGAACGCAAATCTTGTTATGGTGATATCAGTCCAGTTTAAATCTTTTTTTAGAGTTTCCTGTTTTTTTTTTTTTTTATATTTAAAATGCATTTGTAAAAAATAACAAACTTTTTCTAATGTCTTCTATATACAAAGTGAGTTTAAAGCAATTTCAGCAGCAAGACTGAAAAATAATTTAATAAAATGTATCCATTTTTTTTATTTAAAGTTTTTAGGAAATCGAATTGCAAGCAAATAAAAAAGTTTATATATTTTTGAAAACTGGACTTCATGGCCTATCCGGTGATATATAATGTGTAATACTTTGCTATACTTACGCTACTGTTTTAACAGTTGCAAATTTATGCTGCCTAATATATACCTCTCATTCTCTCAGGGGTAATTACTAAACCTCGAATTTTTCCTCGTGTGTGAGCGCATGCGTGTTTTGGATTCTACGGTGGTACAAAGGGAGAGTGAAGTAAAGTGGTTTTTGTGAATGCTGTGAGAATGAAAAGTTTGTCCATCTGTCCGTCTAGTAACTTTTGTCGCTTTTAAGATGGCCTTTTTTTTATTACAATAAAATGTTTGGCCTTCCGTCCGTCTATCCACTGCTTCCCGTCTTAGAAATATATTTTTTGTCAGATTACAATTTTTGTCCATCGGTCCATCTAGTAACTGTGTTGCATTGTCATGTAGTGCAAAGGGAAAATAAGGAAACATTCCCCCCCTTAATTACAATATTTTATAATGATTGCTGAGTATTTTGATAGTGTCCGGGCCGCTTTTCACGACAACGTAAAGCGATATTCGGGAAAAATACTTTTGAGATGGACATTAAATCCTGCCAGGTATGCTTTTTGTAATGTCTTCAATGAAAATTGTGATGGTGTTTGTAATTGCATTCGAAAGCAAAAATAATTAAAAACCAAAAAAAGGCGGTGAGACAAACAGAATAACTGTCTAACTGTCCATTTGCTCCTAATTTTCATCTTTATCAAATGAAAGTGACTGTTTGTTTTTATGTGTTTGTGTGCCAATACACACACAAAAACAATATAAACAAGATGCTTTTTTTTAATCTTTTTGGCATGTGTGTATTTTTTTGGCAGCTCGAATCAACACCAGCAACAACAACAACAACGTGAAACTAGATTACTTTCTTCATTGGATGAGAAGTAATAAAAAAAAGCACATCAAAAAGAAACCAAAACAATTTCACACGTCTGTAATTATTCAATTTGCACTGCATTTCTGCTGTCTCTGAGTCGGTCTGACTGATTTTATTTGATTTTTCTCTCTTTTCGCACTAAAAATTAAAAACAACAGAAATATGTAAATAACGAAAAAAAAAAAATAAGAGAAATGCACTGGAATATAAGCATGATGATCCACTTTTACTTAATTTTTGAAGCTGCCTGTTTATGGAAGTAAATATTTTGAAAATGCATCCAAAAAAAAAAAAAAATGTAAAAAGAAAATATTTTTGTTTGTTAATTGTATGTACTCGTATGTGTGTGTGTGACACACTTCCATATGAAATATTATCAATTCAAATAAACATTTAAAAAACAGTAAAAGAAAAAATTCTTAAAAAGTTGTATAAACCCTTTTCCTCTTGGGGTGAATCGCAGTAATGCTTCAAATAGAGATTTACCAATTCTAAGGAAATTCCAAGGACGAATTGGTAAATGTGTCACGCACATGTTGATACATGCTGTCTATCCGGGTTGCTTTAACTCTTGCTCCTCTCGCTACCGAATTAGGATTCGTAAAGATTGTGCAAATCATCTTGACAAAAACTCAACGAATATCATTGCCTCAATACTTCATTCAATAATGGGATCGTTGCACAGTAGTTCGATTGCAAAAATAATATATGTATAATTGGTCCACAAATGATTAAAAGTTACCAGTAAGCCTTGTGCTTTGCTTTCTTTTGCTCTTCCCTCTTTCCTACTATTTTAAAGATTATTTTAAATTTAATTCATTTGCATGTCAATAATAACATCCTCAGCTAGATCTGCCTACAAGAACTTTCTGCTAGAAGAATATAATGAAAAGAAAGGGAAGGTGTGGGAAGCGGATTTGTATTCTAGAAATTGTAGATGGACCGCCGATCAGACACGTTAAATCAAATAACCTCCAAAGCAACAGCTTTTCCCCTTAGTTGTGTAATATTTGTTGAAATTTAATTGTCACATCCATACATGCATACTTAAATACATATGTATATACACACATACACATAAACTGGAATGCCAATTTTTGAAGAGACGTTTGTATAATAACTTTTATCGGATTTTGATTTCAAAATAATTATTTGTAATAGCATTTACATGCTAATCGATTTGAAAAATATCTTTCTGTTGTTTTATTAGTTCCAAATGAATTAATGAAATTTATTTAAATGTTTATGAACACATTAAAGCAATCTGTCTATTAATTATGCATTCAGGTTCGAATATTTCATACATTTGTTTACACACAATTTTATTACAACACTTTTTTTTATGTGTAACAAAAGGGGTCTCGAGAAATAACTAATCGCTTGGGAATGCCGAGCCTATTTTTTCCTTTTTTTAAATTGATAATATGGATCTTAAAAAAGTTGTAATAAAAATCAGAGGTAATTTAAATTACATGTACAGTTGACGGCGGTGTCTTTAAATTAAAATTTATTTTAAAATTTTTTCTGTTCCGTATTTGTTAAAGGAGTAACTCGAAAACGATTCGTAATAATTTCTTTTAAAAAAATATTTTTTTTTTTATTAGAAGAGACAAAAATATTAGTGCATGCACTTTTTAATTTCTTAAATATTTCCAAAAACCACCTGTTAAACTATATAATTTCTCTCAAGTTCAGTTTCCAAATTGTAAAAGAAATTTTAAACGATTGCCAACTTTTCGGTTCTTCCCCGTTTACCGTTTAGAAAATAAAGTCAGTAAAAACAATGGAATAAAAAATGTATTGCGTGGCTTATTATGATGGCTTGTATGTACACACGATCACTTGAAAAATACTAAATCGCTTGCTAAAAATCAAACAGTAAAGCGAAAAGTGTTAAAAGCGGATGAAAGTCATTAAAGCAGCCTGCTCAAATCTCTAAATATTTGATTCATTCTTTGGCATTTGCAATATCATTATCAACATAATATTCACATGCCATGATCGGTTGAGTACTTGCAAGGCTATTTGCAAAGAATTGCCGCATTGTTGGCTTTTTAAAACACCGATTTGGCATACAACAATGTTACGCGTGCAGCGAACCCATTAACTTCAACATTAACAATTTATAGTCGTATTTAACAATATAAATTTAATTTGCGTAAAATTAACCCGACCTAAAAATGACAGAAAAGCACGTCATTATGTTATGCCGGACCAATTGTAATAAATTAAAATTAAATATTGTCTAGCGACCTTTGACCTTGTACGAAATGCTGTTTTGATCTTCCCTTAACAAATTTACTAACGGTGTCTCTGTAATAACATGTTAACGAACGCCCGGCCAGAGTTTACGAAATGGCAGGCCCAGAGATTTTAATACATCGCAATGGAATTAATTCGAAATGAGAGCAGAGTTAAGTTTCCAAAATAACGTGAGAATTTCCGCAATAAGTAACCGTTGTTGCATTCATCAGATACAAAAAATTAAACTAAATATTAGATGTGTTTTTGCTTCTTCTAATATTTTAAATGTGCACAATATTAACTACTACTGACAAAGATTTTGCTGTTCAAGCTAATTCAGAATGAGAAACTTTTTAAGTTTTTTGTCGCTGGTTTGCTTTGAAGTAATCCATTGAGTTAAGCCACTCTTTGAAACGTTGCCCTCCAATAGTAGGCATTTATTGTGCTCGGCTTGATGATGTCTGCTTTCATATTGTTATTGTTGTTGCAATTTTGGATATCCATTATGAAAACCGTCTTCATTGCTTTGACTTCTTCTTGGCTTTTTGATTATATTTTTGCGAAAGTTATGATGTAACAATGTTGTTTAGCGAAGTTACAAGTGGAGCTCGCTTGGCTGTGCAGATCGATTGCACTCAGCCAGCCCATTGTTTTTGTTTTATTTTGGCACAACATCGTTAAGTTTTTAAGAAAAGCAGACAGAGAGCGTGTTGGACAAACGAACTGTCAGTGAAGCTTAAAGCCACCCTAATGAATGACTATTGTTTGTATCTGTCAGATACAAAAGGTTTGTTTTAGCTTGCTTTAATGCCACTGCAATTATTATGAGTGTGCCACAGTGTGTGTAACATGGCGTGTTTAGTTTTGACTTTTATGGAGGTTTTATTATAAAAGACATTGTATTGAATTAATTAATACCAAGATCATACATTAAGTTGGAGATTTCTTCAATTTTTCTTTTAAAGTTGATATTTTTTAGTGTTTGGTCGAAAACACGTCCATAATATTCGTACAATATTTTATATTATTGTTATTAATTTATTTGTTGAGTACAAAGTTTGAGGCTGTTGCTTTGATACAACAACAACGAAAATATTTAAGCAAACAAAAAGTGTACTCGTATGTATGGAAAAAGTTCATACTTTGGCCGCCTATTCGTATGTAAGTTTATTTTCTTTTTCTGTAGACGTAATACTACATAAATTGGAGAGAAAGTGTTAAAAAAAAAAAAATATCCAACTAGTCAAAACTTACCTAAAAACTATTTCAAATTATAAATTATTTATATCTTTTTTTTTCTATTAATGATAGATCATTTAAAATTGTATGTATAAAAAAGTAATAAAAATAAATTGGTCGATGGGAGGAAATCGCTTGAAAATACTTTTGAAAACAAATTAAGTTATTTAATAGAAAGAAAAAATCGTGATGGAAAGTGATGATAAATATAAAATTTTTACAACTTAAATTTTAATGAAATTAAAAATTAGTAATAAAAAATGTTTTCATTTAATCTTACAACCGACACGAATACACGCACAATTTCAAAGGTTAAATTTTGAAATTAATTTCTTACCACCGACAGTGCGTCATTAACAAACCAGCTAAAATACTCGTATCATTCAGCAACTTTTTCTCCAGCAAGATCAGGCAATTGTTAAATAAACAAGAATTAGATGTGGCTGTTAGTTGGAAAATTTCAAGTTGGCCTTCCACACGTAACGATTAATGGTTTAACTTGATCAGCTTGTGGACATGACTCCAACGCTCAGAAACTGGTTGCTTACCAGTTGTTTGTACGTTAAACGACAATAAACTAATTGTGGCCACCAAGTAATTACACTGTATTACAAAGAGATAATTGAGGGCATCCGATTCGATGTTCAATATAAAAAGGATTTTTGAATCTATTCTCATTTATATTATGTTTTTTTAAAGAATGAGTTTTGGACGTGAAGACTCTTTGGCTCATAGTGTAATATCGTTGGTGAAACAGTTGTATGAGTAACATTCCATTACAATTAATAATTAAAGGGAAATGTATGCAGGCTACTTCCGTTGCGAGAACTTGAAAGAATAGAGTATCTTCAGGCGACATCCTGTTCCGGCGAATTTTTGTGTTGTGCAATACATTTGTTTCAAGAAACATTATGGAATTGAAACACGTTTTCTTAATATTGAAATTTTGTATTAACTGGACAGCGATGAATTGGTTTTAACAATCAGCTTTTATAAGTTTTAATTTTTATTACAGAACTTTCTATCACCAACATTTTCTAAAACAAAATAAATATTTTTAATACAAGAATTTACACGGCGGTTTCAAAGTCTTTTAGCTCATCTCAAGTATCTTAATTTATCCACCTGAATTTCGAAATGTTTTCAAAAATTATGTATCAAGTACGTCAAATCCATTTAAGTAAAAAAATCAAAAGATATTCAGAACACAAAATACAAAAGGTATGCATTTCTGTTTCTACACTCTCACTTAGAATGTGGAATTGATGTAGACCCAAATTTTCCAAACTTTTGTTACTCAGTGTATTTTGAGCGAGCAAATCATTTATATCGCATGCAAACCTTTTCAACAACAAATATTTACATAAGAATATACGAGTATTGGATTTTATTAAAAATTGCTCTTTCGTAACACGGCAAGATTTCATCAAATAATAACTTTTTCAAAATGCACTCTTAACAGATCAATAGATATCAAATCGGTTCATAAAGTGTAATTTATGTATTTACGAGTGTGTTGTCAAATTACGTGTTTCCGTAATTTGCATATGAATGCAAGTGCGCGCACAGCTCAGATTTATTTAAGATAATTAAACGACCATTAAGAGCAACTAATTGCTGTTGTTTGTAGTTTTCGTGTTGTTGAGCAGGTGTTTTGTGGGCACAATAAAAAGAAAGTGAGCCATTCAAGAGCAACTACTGGAAATCTATTATATTTCGATGATAATTTTGACCTTTTGCGTTGCAACTCCTACAAACTAATTTAATATTTTTATATGGTGGGTTACTTAGCCAGGCAAAGATTGAAGGGCTTTTTAAGGAGCTAATACGAGTTGCATTCTAAGGTATTTTTCTCATTATCGTTTATCTTTTTTTCTTTAAAATTTTTATAAACCATTAAGAGGCCGGAAACCCTTCAAAAGTATAGTTTGTTAAATTCTGCTGATGAATTGTTGCCGTCTTACGAGCGTTTTCAAGTATAATTTTGAGTTGTAGGTTATTCAGACAATAAATTTGGTAAACATTGAACTGAATTATACACAATTGATTATTTCCGTTTCTATTAATTACATTTACATAAACATATTTTTATTTACAACTCTTATAAAAATAATTTCTCGAATATGCTTGAAATATTTTCAAATATTTTGCTTTAAAAATTTTAATTTACTCGTTTTCATGATTGCATTCCTTTATGACACTGCTTGGTGAAACTTGCATTAGTGTCATTTTTATAATGCCAAAGTGAAATCAATGAATGACCGACTGACTGCCGGTGCCAGCTTTATTTAATATTTATTATTCCTCTAATGAGCCTCTTTAATATGCAAATTCACGTCCGAATAATCAAATACAAATTAATGAAAATTTTGTCAGTTTTTGTTAATGCTGGAAGACGCCGTGAGGATTTATCAAGTCTTTGAAGAAATTCGAAAATATGTCGGCGTGGTACACTGAAATCTTGAAATATTAATACATAAAAATCAAAACAAAAATCACTAGAAGAAAAACACACACATACACACATGTACACTAAGAAATTTAACACACTTCTGCATCTGCGCATAAAACGGTTTGGCATAGAAAAATCAACAAGTTTGTTCACATACAAGAGTACTGAAATAAATTTAAATAACATTTGCTGACATTTTTCAAATTCAATTTTTCGATATTTAAAATTTTTTCATTGTTGCTGTTGTTGTTGGATGTGCATTCCAATTTCCCTTGCAGCAGGCAGCGCTGCAGCGATTTGTCTGCTGTTTGAATTTAAACTTAAAGCGTTTGGTTTCACAAGAAAAAGAAAAAGCTTAAAAACATTTGAATTTAATGTCAGCGAAGATGCCATGAACTTTGCAAAAACAGCAGAAAAAAAAAATTAAATATCAGGATAAAATCAAGATGGCCTAAATTCGGTTTATCTTTTCTTTTATGAATTTACAAAAAAAAAAAAAAAAAAAAACATCTCGCCTTCGGCCTCAGCACCCTGTTTTATTAATAAAGTAATACTTTTATTAAAAAAAAACTTTTAAAAAATGTTTAATATTAATATTTTAAGAAGACTTTCAAAAAGATATTGACTGCAACTGCAAGACGATTTCACTTTACGAGTAACTACACACAGTCTTGCAGCAGGAATGTGGAAAGGCATTGCTAGGAAACATTTGCTTTTCTGAAGTTCGCAGTACTCATAATTTTTTAATATTTTTCTAATATATGGTTAACAAAGTCTTTAAAGTATCCATTTCGGATAATTACTTGAGCATTTTCTCTCAAGTTGTTATTTAAAGCGCGATAAATTCCCACAAATTAAATATCAATGTTACATAATTGCCTCCACAAGGCAATTAGACGCATTCACTTAACATCTCAGCAAGGCAATTATCTATGGATTACCGCATTATTACTTTAACATCTAGAAGTTCTAATATGTCTCGATTGTCAGTTATTTTCCAGTATTACACGGTACTTTATTTTTTATATCACTCGCCAAAATGACTGGTGCTTGGAAGGAGTGAACTTTGGTGTAAAATTTTTTTTAACAATTTTGATTTGTTCTTCAGCGCCCGGCAAGCTTTAGCAATTAAATTAATTGAATATTTTTGAATTTTGAATAACTTTTATTGGTTACGGCTCGAAGTTTCTATGAGAGTTTCATTATGAAGCTTAAAATATGAAATTGTTTTTGACTCTGCTGGAGATGATAATAATTTTTGAGACACATACGGGTCTTTACATAATCCATCGATACATGCGGAAGATGGTTATAAATTTCATTTTAAATGAACTGACAAACAAGTTATTCCAACTTTCTATTTCGTTGAAAACTGTGTAAACAATAGAAGTTTTTGATAACTTTTCATTCTCTTTAAAATGTTTCTGATATTCAAATCGTTTAAGCTTATGATTGAACACACACATAAATATCACTAAAGGCCTCGTTTCACTGTCCTACACAATCGCACGATTTGACAAATATGAAATGCCTGCTAGAAAAGTATAATTTTTTTCATAAGTCCTACGGTGTGCAAAAGTTTATAAACATTTGGATAAGAAGGCAATTTTCATGCGTTCAGAGTTGCATTTACTTCAACTCACAAAGGAAAAAATTTATTTGAAACATTTTTGTATGACAGTGTGGCAAACGCGATTTCATTTTCATTGGATTTTTTAAAATAGTACTCTCTAGAATCATGATATGAGGCTTTAATCGATTTCAATGTATTAACCTCTTTAAATAATACGTGCCACTGCTGGAATGAATTTATGGCGAGAGCACAGTCAGATCACCAGCAATGGCATAGTGATGCCAGTATACACACGAGTAAGCATTCATGCCATACGATTGTAAATAAATAAATCTGCAGATCGCCAAACGTTATCCCACTATTAAATTATTGGCTGAGATTTAGACGGCTGTGCAAGTCATAAATAATTTAAAATGTTCAATGCCAGTCATTGAACATCAATTTCATGCGAAAGTAAAATCTTCAAACAATTCCAAACAGGTCAAAACGCCTTTTTTTTAGAAAGTATTTTGCAACAACATCAACTCGTCATACTGACTTTTAGCAATTTTGAAATTGAAAAAAATTTACTTTTTAAATGCACACACACACACAAACACACAAACATGCTTATGTTTGTGCGTAGATACGCGTAAAGAAATGCCACTTTCTTATGAAACATGTCATCAAAACAATTTCAATTGAATTAAATTGGACAAGATTAAAAATGGCAAATATCAGCACAAAAAAAGCCGTGGGGTTCGTTCAGTGCGTGTAATTAATTATCATACAACAAGTGCTGTCAAGCAAACAAATAACATTGCATGGAAAAAGAAAACGAACGGCAAACAACAAACCACAATTGAATCACACAGTTTTATAACAATTTTGTGTGGAAACATCTGTATCTGTAATTAGTGTTGGAGTGCCGAGCGACACAACTGTTTAGGTCATGTACGAGTATTTTAGAATTTAAACGATGGCGTGAGTGAATGAATGCATTTCCAAAGCTGATTATCGCAAAAGTAACACACAAACACGAAATATGAAAACACTTTTAATGGAATTGTGTAAAATGTCAATGTGCACTTTTGTGTTGGTTTAAGGTGTGATTTATTTGAAAAATAATATTATTAACATTTTTTGCTATTTAAAGGCACAAACGATGTACGGAGTTCTCCTTGAGAGAGATTTGTTTGCATTTCTGGCCAAAAGTGTAATGACTGCAGTTGAAATAATTGTTTAATAGATTCAATACCATAAAGAAAGGTTCTGTTGGTTATCGCAGATTAATTGGGAGCAGCAGTACTTTTAACTTTCAGCTTTGCAAATCCAGCAAATCTCCACTTTAGGTCGTAGAGTTTCAAAATTTCTTTTACAACTTTAAACTGATAATTTCTAAACAATTGCTGCATGCGAGAGTTTTCATTTTTATGCCTGCCATTTTTCAAATTTTAAAAACATTCATATGGAAATGATATATAATTATTATATAATTATAATCCCAACTGTCAGAAACAAACACGATTCCTTTGGGCATATGCAACATTGCGATCCTCATTGTTGATGATCTCTAGCATTGTGTGCTAAAAGTTTTTCCATGGCAGGCTACGGAAAAATTAGTTTAATAAACTATTTACTCATTAAACTACTCCTGAAATATCATCTGGAAAGCTTTAACTTTTCAAAAACATTCAACCATTTATTTCTATTCAATAAATATTTCAATATAAATAAATTGTAATTGTATTTCTATATTCGAATGGCATGCCAAATAATAGCAAAACCTAATTTTTTTTTAAAAATGCACATACATATACTCGTATTTCATTGCAAAGTTTCAACTTGTTTATTTCTTTATTTGTTTCTGTTCATTTTAATATTTTTTATATTTAATTGAAACGTTTTCGTAATTAAATTTACATTTGATAATTAACTGTGAAGCTTCAAATTGATTAAACTAAATAAATAATATTTATTTTCTCACAACTCATTCAAACATAAGTGCGTGTCCGCCCAACACTGTGACATTTCGATCACTGCCTTTTATTTATTTATTTATTTATTTAAATAATATTACAATTATATGAATATAATTATGATATGGGTAGAGGCACCAGCTGCTGAGGTCATCCGCTAAGTGACCTTTTTTTAATTTCAAAACTTTATTCGAAAAACTTATCAACGAATACATATTTCGGATAGTAACGTTTATTGGACTTCCGGTTTCTCTAATGAATGGCACAAGTGTGGATATGAAAAGAAATATTGTCTTGCAAAGAGGCATCCAATAGATACAGTAAAATTCCTATAAAGTGTAAGAAGTCATTTTTAAAACTTACAGACGTTAGCGATTCAAAGCGATTTCTCTTCAAGAAAAAGACAAAACACAGAAAAAATTTTAAATTCCTAAAAAAAAATTATATATCTTTTGCTTAAGATCAGAGATATAAAAACAAAAGCTTCCCTTCATTTGCACCGTATCAGCAACAGCCTCATAAGTACATGAACAGATGTAATGAATTAACAGTAATTATTATTGAAGGGGGCCGAAATTTATCGAACTATCGATTATCGCTTATATTGTGTCGAAAACAGCGTTAAAAGTTTGAAGGAAAAACTCAAGCATCTAAATTATTTAATGTAGCGGAGAAGCAAAAACTTTTATTAAAATTGCAAATAAAAGCCAACTTTTTACACGCAGTGTGTCAATCAAAACCGCAGAGTAAATCTGCACCGCAGTCTTCAACTGCTTTGCCTAATTCATTTCGAATAGTCGCAAAACAAAAATCAGGGAACAACTGTGAAAATACAATAAAATCTTCTTACATAATTCGAAACCGAAAACGTTATGCGAATTATATTAGCATTTAGTACGAGTACAGTGTTCACCCTGAATAATTGTAATTTAAGCAGAGTGTAGTGGTGGGGGTTGCACGTATCAGGTGGTAACTTTGTAGCTGCCTGCTTTTTCAATTAAAAATCAGCAGCAACAACGAATTTATAATAATAAAATTAACTAATATGTTGGGGTACGTGTGCTTGTGTGTCTCACTGTAAGCAGTTACTTGCGAATACATACAGAAAAGTATCAATTGTTAAATGGTGTTAACACATGCAAATAATCAATACTTATTGATTAGTGCAACAACTCATCTATATTGAATATTGAAGGAAGTATGTTAGTCAATACACTATTTTTTTTCTGCTTTTTGCATTTCATACATTTCAGCAGTTCATATCTCGAGTGCATACAACAATATTCCGAAGAGCAAACAACAAAGCAATAAAGATACCATACTAGTGTTGTTTAACAACTTTGCCATGGAGCACAAAGCAAAAACAAAACTAAGAAAATGAAAAATTAATTTTAAATACTTGTATACATATTTCGTTTAACAACAAATCCACACACGATTGCATTGTGCGCTTCATGCACACGTATGCAATCATGTGAAACCGGTGTGTTGTTGTATTCGCTTTTCATTGATCGTCATTAGCATGAACATCATCATTATCAGATTACAACTTATCAAGAGAATTAAGAACTGCTTAAAGTTGCAATATTAAGTACAATTTGCTGTTCACCAGTCTTGCAAAGAATGAAAATGTTCAACCTGAAAAGTTGAATATTTACTAAATTCTTAAGAACACCCATTCCAGCAACAGAGATCTGCGCAAAGGCAATCTAGAACAAGCGAAACATGCTGGACGATTGAATGCTAAAGAAAAAAATATGTGCTACTTTATATATGCAAAAAAATGGAAACTTTAAAACCGTTAGAGATTTGCAAATGTCTCATTTAACTGCTTTCTAACATGTTCTAGAAGAGCATCAAAAAGTGCAGCCTGAAATAGTACGTTGCTTAAAAGGGCATTTTAGGTACTCTGCAAGAGCAGAGTAGCAAAAGCAACATATGAAAATGAATATAAAAAGTTTTAGAAAAATAATCCCATCCTATACAGGATTTGTTAAATATGGCATCTATGTAACCTAAAACTGTCACGTTTTTATGGCAAACAAAAAGTTATGAGAATTTTCATAAAACGGCCATTTTTGTGCGATCAGAGTTGCATTTACTTCAACCAAGAAAGAAAAAGTGTATTTACATCATTCTTGTATGATGCGATTTTCTAAGATATGATAAAATCTTTTCATATTTTCATGGTAATGAATCGTACTACGGTCCAGGATAATGGCACAAAAAAAGTACTTTTACCAAACGAAGCCTTTCTTAGAACAAACGGATTTGAAAGAGTAATTTTTGGAAAAACTTATTTAAGAAACTTATGTTTCCAAAAACGGTCAGAGTATTATTAAATTTTTTTTAACAAAAATATTTAGAATAAGCAGGAAAGAGCAGCTGCTAACAACCAGTGATGTCAACTGCTAAATTGTACATTTTGAATTATGAAAATACGATTTTATTACTTTATCCCGTTTAACTAATTTGTACGATTTACGCAATTGCAATTTTCTTTTCAGCCCAATCAATTAACTTTTCTGGAAAGCATTGGAAAAGTGAAGAAAATAAAATGATACATAGTTTTGATTCGAGATAACGATTTTTACTTAATAAAGTGAATACTTGTGAAGCTGAATTTCAAACAGTCTTTTTATAGTATTTACTGTTGCATCGACACTAAACAACTTTATGTGCATGTAATTACTTTTGTTATTATTTCATTAAGTCTCTTTAAACGGCTACGGCACTTTATGCCTTTCTTTAAATAAATTTTAATTATTATAAATGGCCAAAGACAGTTTTATAAGCTGTTAAATAATCTAAGAAACTGGATAAGAGAAACGGGTGCAAAAAGTACTGGTTACTTGGTTTTAATTAAATAAAATTATTTTCCTAATAAAATGTTTTAATACATTCAAGTCCAAATTAAGTGAACAAACAATTAAAGTTAATACTCCATCATTTCGGATTTTTTTTTTCGTTTTTGAAAGTGAATTTCAAACAACATTTAGGTGGGCAGCGCCTTAATGTTACTGGTACACATGCAACAAGAAAATAAATATAATTAAAATAAAATACTTAATTCAGTTTGAGAATGGAAAGTGCTAAACAAGTACGAGGAGTATGTCATTTATGCTTAGCGAAGTAAATACTTAAGTTTATTTATTTAATCTTGTTTAGATTAAAACAGTCATATGAGTGTGTGTGCGTGTGTGCGTGTGTGTGCGATTAATGTGCCATTGGTCCAACTTTGAAAACTAACGCTTTTACTTACTATCAATATCAAAATAAGCTGCAGCTTTGTCAACTAGTCGTAGCCAGCGTGACTTTTGCAAGGCGGAGTTAATGATCATTAAGAACTCAATAATGAGTGTGAGCCAGCATTCCGCTTTCAACAACGTACTACGTACGCGATTACGTCTCTTGGAGTTCTGTGAGAATCAATTGTAGATTTTTGTAAAACCACGTCATGTTCACTAACGACTTAACGGTGGTAAAATCATTTTATTAAAAAATATTTTAAAAATGTACTACTCAACAAATTTATTATAACTTATTTTGTTTATTTCCTATTTGCATTTCATTTGTTGTAAGACCAAACCGTCTTGGAAAATAAAATGTGCTTTTATGTACAACCTTTATAAAGTCGTTTCTAAAAAGGAATTTTTACAATGAGTACTTTTGCATAAAACCTTTGTTTTGTTCTCTTAAGTACTTTTTGCAAATGTACCATGTAGTAAAAGTTCTTCTAGCAAATGCAGTTTTTTAGAGTTTCTTTTAATAAGGCATATAAAAAGTATTTTTTATAAAGAAATGTATGTTTTTTATAAATGGTACTTTTTTCATCAAGCTTTCGCAAGGTACTTTTCGTTAAAATTACTTCTTTACTAAAATTTATGCAACAATTTCCTACCAGTATTTTCCCCAAAAAAAGAACCATTTGATTCAGAACACTTTCCAGGCAAGATCATTTCCCACAAAATTGCCTCTGGGCAATTTAGTTTTACTTCCTGCTCAACATACTTTTGTTAAAAGCAATCAAGTAAGGTTTTCCAAAACAAATTTTAGAAGTATTGTTTCAAAAAAGTTAATTTTTTTAAATAATTTCTTTAATTTTTTTTCAAAGAATTCTGTTATTAATCGCACTTGTAAATAATTAAATTTTTCTTGGCTTAAGGCATTCCTGATCTCCAGGTAAAATCTATACGAAAGAATCAGTCGATTTTACAAATCATAATTAGAGCACGAAAATATTTTTATTCTCCATGGAAGATCCTATTGCCAAGGATTCCCCAAGAGCGGTTGTCCAAAAGAAATTGTAGCAACCGATTTCAATACTTTACTGTGATGGAAGAAAATTTTTGCCACAACGTCAGCCTTGCCTGCCAATGAATTGACGAAACATTTTTCAAGTCAAAAAAAAAAACGTCATTACAAAATTAAGCTCACAAATACAATAAAATAATATTTAAGCGAAAAAAAAAAATATAAAAATTATGAAAATGAAATACATACGAAAACTGGAACAAATTTAATTTGGGGAACATGAAGAAAAAATAATTAAACGCACAGACAGTGAGCGCAAAAAGTACAATTGTTTGATTAAAACTAAACAAAACAAAAAAAAATCAATTTTTCTGCCCACTAAATGCCAACAGAAATGAAGAAGGAGCAATTTTTCAATGCTGTCCTCGTTATTTGTTACTATTTAATAAAAATGTAGTTCAAGACTAATTTCAACAACACTTGTTTTCGGTGAACACTTTTATCTTGCCTATATTGGCAAGGCCTTCACGTACGTGAGTAAAATTAATTGCATTGATTGAAAGTTTAATCAAAATTGAGATTCCAGCCGAAATGTTTTGCGAAAACCGCCCGTTTTTGAATGGCAATTCAACGAGGCCTCATGCGAAATATTAAAAGTGTTTATTTTAAATATGCATCTAGATATAAATAGACACACCCATACATGCATACAACCATTGCATGGATGTGAATTCGCAAGTCTTAAAAGTAACTCTGAAATAGTTCCACTATTAGAAAATACTTGACTGGCTGTTAATTGTTTTTGGCGTGGAACAATCCAAAAAGGTTGGTGTTGTTGGTGTTGTTGGCGTTGTAAAGAAGTTTCAACATTAAATATTCTTCATAATTTAAATGCAAGAGAAAATATGATAATTTGAGTTATTAATGCAATTTGCCTACGACTAACCATAAACGAAATGTAACGCATAAGATTCTTGTACTGACAACACCCAGTTGGAGCTTAATGGAATTTCAGAAATGAACAGAGAGAAGCAACAACAAAATTAACACGATGAGGTTCCATTGTTTCTCGTCTTCCACTAACTGGCAGTGGGTCAAAAAAGAAACGTTTTAATGTGATGATAGGAAAATGGTAGCATAAAAGCAGTTAAAGTAACTTTGCCCGAGTGTACGAAATTCCTTCTTAACTGAGTGCATGACACAGGCGAGACCTTCGTAATTTAAGTAATTCTCATATTCTTTCTTTGGTGAATGTGACGTTGAATATTAATGATGTTTGAAGATGAAAACACAAAACCATGAGGCATGTTGCGGCATCGGAAACGAGTGCACGTAAGCAAATTATAGTAAAAAATGTAATCCGAGTGCTTTGAACTCGTGTTCTAAAATATATTGATTTCGTATTAGAAATATACATGCATACATACGAAATGAATTAACGAAATGAATTTTTTAAATCGAATGTTTGGTAAAATGCACAGTTAAAGGTATTTTTTTACAGCTACACTTAATGAAATTAACTGCTTAATTAACAATAAAATAGAAGATAATTTTTTTTATTAATTTCTTTAAAAGTTTTTGTATAATTTTTACATATTTACTATATATATTTCTTCCAAGATACATTTTTCTAAAATTTATTTACAATATTTGTAATCAAATGTAATTCAAAATAAAACCTTCAAGTATTTCTTATGAGGTACTAAAATGATAATAAAATTTAAGTTCTTTAAAGTGTACCTTTTCAAAAAAAAGCTTTTTGAAAGTACCGCTGAAGTGCCTCTTATTTTCTTAAAACTTACTTTACATAACTTGAGGCCTTTGAAAGAAGTAATTTAAAAGGGAGCTTTCATTGTTATATGTTATTATTTTTTAATGCTTTAAAATATGTATATCCCATAAAAAAAAGATACTTTTGTAGAGGGTATTTGAATGTCATTCTAAATAGAGATCGTTAAAATCAAGACTCACTAGCGATAATTTCTACTTTTTTTTAACCACTAAGAAGTATTTTTTTTATTGCTCCTCAGTTTCTTCAATAATATTTTCGTAAAAATATCTTTTATTAAATATTTTCTAGTTCAAAAATGGCATTTTATAAAAATAACTTTTTTGATACAATTTGTACGAGTGTGTTTGTATACATTTTTAAACGTTACCGTTTCTTATGAATCATTTTTTAAAATTTATTGCGTTAATATTCATTACCAGCAACCAGAAATTAAGCATAATTAAACAATTTTGGGGGTGTTAAGCAGGCTTTATTCAGCTTTTGGCGATGCACTGAACCAGATCTATAAAAACCAGCGCTTATTGTAATTTATTAAATATATTAAATGCTTTTGTTTAGGCAAAACGTTTTACAGTTGCCTACATCAAATCCATTGCGTGTATTTAACAACTTAAATAGAAAAAAAATTTTAAAAAAATACGTATGATCAATACTGAAGTATGGTCCGACTAGTGAAAATGGTGATATGTTTAGCCTGAAAAAGCATAGACACATCCATAATCATTTTAATATTTCAGAGATACCTCTACTTGTATCTAGATACATACTACACGTTAATGTTCAAAGAGATTGCGATTTTCTTTTCACTTCCTCTTCACAATTTCTGTTTTCCTTATGACATACTCGTATTAACATACATATAAAAAATAGGCAATCGTCAATACTTCTCTGCTTTGAATTTTTATTGTGTCTGTTTTTTTATTATTATTTTCGTTAATTTTCTTCCATTTTATGCTTAACAAATGACTGAAATTATTTCTTCAAAAATGCTTTTAAGGTGCGCTTGTGTTGGCTTGACATTTCAAAATCGATTCATTCTAATACGTACACTTGTTTGTTCGTACACACATACACACGCGCACACAATCAGACTTACATATGGCCATGTATGTAAATGAGTGCGATCGTATTCAATGTGATACGAGTAATGTACGCTTTAATGAAATGAAAAGAATTTTTTAAATACAAATTAAGATTTTTTATAAAAAGAACGAGTTTTAAGTGTTAAACACGAAAGATTATATTACATACTGGACTGCTTAGAATGAATAAACCTTGAAATTGTGTATTTTATTTGAAAGTTGGAACACTGACAGTCGAAGGCAGTTTACACAAAAAAAAAAAGAAATAAATAAAAAGGAAAATATTAAACACACACTAACACACACACAAACACACATTTTTACATAATTACAGCAGCAGCTTGAAATTTGGAAATCCGGATATAACGGTAACATGAAAGAACAAACAAACAGTACAATTCCAAGGGGGCTGCATAAATAAATATGCACTTCAATGCCACACAAAATGCGTTATCAACTTTTTACGCAACCAGTTCAGCGCCACCCAATCTTAAAGAATTGTAAACAGATAAACGACTGCGGCTGCGCAACCACACATTCGCCATTTGTAGTCGGACTTATCGTTGCGTATCAAGACTCTTCATAGAAATATTTTTAGGAAACATTTAATCGATTGTGCCATATTCTAGAGCAATTTACCGATAATGCCGCTACCGTTGGATGATTATAGCTCATATTGCAGCGACGGTGAAAACAAACAAACTAATTTTCCTAGAAAGTGTAGGCTTGCAGTTTTGATGATGTGCGAATAATTGTCTTCATGTAAATATGTAGGAGTTGCAGCCCTTGTATTTAATACCTAATAAGTTTAATACCCTTGACTGTTTCTAAATATTTTTCACATCTTTTAAAAGCACCAATAGACAAATTAGTAAGCTCTTGTGGAGAAAGTTTACAGAGTTTTATTTTCTTTAAATAAAAAAATACAACACCGTTTCCATGAGGAAATACCCATGAGGAATAAATATTTCTATCCGTTCCGAATCCAATAATTACCGTATTCAAGCTAATGGGGAGTTTAAGATTCTACTTAAATGCGAAACTCATCATGCTAATCTCTTACATGCACACCCAAATACTGACTCAGAGTACCGAAGAGACTGCCAACTCCACTTGGCCTGATCACAAGGTCACGCAATATGTTTCACTTAGTCTCATAAATTAAATTGTTTATTATAATTTTTATATTTTTAATTATTAATGTGGCAATTTATTTTAAAACAAAAATTTAATAACCGTATATTTTTTGTTAATTATAAATTTTTTTTTTTTTTTTTGAGGATTTAAAAAACCGATTGTTGGCTTACAAATAAAAACTCGTTTCAATTCATTTCATATGTATTTTTGTTATACAATTTTTGATTCAAAATGCCACTTCGCTGAAATCATTTTTATTTATTTTACTTATTAAAGTTGAAATGTTATTGTTGAATCTTGTTTTACTTAATATTCTCTTATTTGAGAATTTGTAGAAAAGATAAGAAAAAAATTTTAAACGAAAAGGAAAATTACGCAAACAGATGCAACATTTTTCTCTCTTTAAATATTTTTTTTTTTTTGTTTTTTTTTTTTTATTGTTCTTTTATTAATTTTAATTAGTCAATACATCAGCAGCAGTTATAAATAAAACAAAAATTAATAAATAACGATGCTTTCAGATATTAAAAAAAAAAAGAAAATATTGCCGTAAACACACCTTAATTGAGTGAAGGATGCAACGTAGACAGATCGCAGAGTTTAAAAGAGACTTGAAAGGGGAATTTTATTTAGCCTTGATAAAGGAATGCTGAACTTTTAAAAGTAAGATCTCATTGTAAATACTCGAACATAAAAGTTAAAATAATTTTTAGTTAAAAAATTCAAAGTACTGGAAAAAAATGAATTAATTGAAAAAAATTGTATAATACAATTTGAAAATGACACATATGTAATCTCATCGAAAGGAAATGCAATTGATTGTCTAAAATCTGGTATATCGGAATTATTATTTTGTTTAATTTGCACGACTTTAAAGGAGTTAATGAGGTATAAAATTCAACGTAATAAATCCAGTTTACATCAACTATAAGAATCGGAATGTTAAAAGCTTTTAAAGCCAAAAATCGTTTAGTTTATTAAATTCAGATTATTTTAGTAAATCTACTAACTAAATAAGAATATAATTTTTATATTGTATGAGCTAACATATATATAAATTCAAAGCGATATTTTGTGCACTCATTACATTATTGGTTGCCCGACTGCCAAGCATTTGCTCTCGCCATTTGCACACTCAACAAAAAAGATTAATTGATACTAATCAATTATTAGCGGGAGTTTTTTGTGGTATCCAAATAATTTCAGAACCTTAACCAATAACCAATTACAAGGCTTTCAATAGAGTTAAACATATTTCCGGAGATGTAAACTATGGATGATGATTATACCCATTACACGCCAATGGAGCAACCCCTTTTCATTTGTATTCATTTACATGTAGGACGAGCATATATTATAACTCTTTCTTATTTATTCCAAGGCGAGTAACTGCTTAAATGAAAGAATTTTAACACAGAGGATAATCGGTTACCAGGTGCCATATTTCGGTACCATGTGACATGTTTCGGAAACGGTTTTTTAAAATGAAATTCTACTGTAAATATCGTTACTTTGTTCTTACGCGATCTTTATCATTGTTTTCCGCTTGCCTTCCGTACCACTATGGTTATTCTTAAATGAAATTCCACTTTACGTTAAATTCAGTTCAATCCAACAAATAAGTGTTTCGCGTTGTTTTAATTCCCACTTTGGTTTCCCTCCTCTTTAGCAGCGGCTGTAATTTGTAGAGTATAATGTAGTTGGTTTTGACCTACCGTAATTTCCCAACCAGTTCTGGTATTGTGTGTTGCAAAAGTTGTTTTTAAAGTTTCGCTTGAGTCGCGTATAAATAAAAATTGCTTAGGGAGGCGATCGGAAAATTAACTCTACAAAGGAAAAATATGTTGTAGTTGCCTACTGCTGAAAATGCAGTGGGCGGCTGACTACTGCTCATACGATTTCTTTTTATAGAAGCAGCGTGTGAGTAGGACAGTCTTGCATATGCATGCATGTAGAAGATCTGTTGAAAATTGGTTTTATTCTGACAATTTAAATATTTAATGAAATAGTCAAGGTGACCTTATGCCAGGTAGGAGCTAGAGCTCGCCCGATGTCTCTATTGAATATTTAATGATACTTTCTTTACCTGGCGCTGCTTCTGCTGCACTAGTATGTTCGTGGTTTTTCGATTAATTATTTTCCTTTAATGCTTGCCAAAACACTTTTCAATATCACCTCGCATCATCAACTATTCGTAAGGAGTAACTTACCCGCCAAACAAAAATCCAAAGTATGTAAGTTAGATAAAAGTTTTGTTGTTGTTGTTGTTGGTATTATTGTTGTTATTGTTGCTGTTGTTGCAGTCGTTGTTAAATATGCAGTTGTTTTTCGGTGTTGGTCTTGTTGGTCTTACTTTTTTACACAATTTTTTATCTCATTGTTGAATTTTCACAAAATTTCAAAATAGTCTGAGAAAAACTGCCAAGTAAATTGTTTCTTATTGTATCTCTTGTTGTTGCTGTTGTTTTGGTTGTTGTTGGTATCGCTGATTTGATTGTTCAAAAACTACGAAAACGAAGAAGAAGACGACGAAGCGATAAAATGTAAGAGGAAAACAAATAAATAAAGTTGGTGGTTGTTTGGCTATAATAGTAGTCTGGCCATTGTGGAATGGAGCAGGGAGAGGCGGAGATAGGTTGGTAGGCCTTACGTTGGCTGCCAGTTTGACTTGGTTGGTATGTGGTTTCTATAGTGGAATGGGCATTATTACGGTGGCGGTGGAATACAGAGATGCATGGCGCTGTTGAAAATGTATTTTTATTTTCAAGCTAAAAACTATTTTGCACACACTTTATAGTTTTTAAGGCTGAGAGAAGAGTGAGAGAGGCATTTGTGGATCACAGCTTACATTCAATGAAAGAGGTTAAAATAGAAAATCACATTATGAAAAATATCTATAGAAAAGAATTGTCAGAGAATTGTCAGAAAACTGCCTCTCTGGGTAGGAAACTTTATGCTCCACATTTCAGCTTGATTATCATTAAGTTCAAAGCTGGAACGAAGAACAAAAACAAGCCTAATCAAATCAGCTAAATTGGAAGAAACTAAACTAAGATAGACACGAGATGTAACACGTTAAGTTAGCGGAACTAGCTGGTGACTACGGCGAATACTGACTAAGATGGCTTGTTTAATTTGTCGAATCGAAGGCCACAAAATTGCTTTGAGTTTTATTTATTCTCAATGTTTTTTTTTTTTTTTTTTTTTTTTTTTTTTTTTTTTTTTTTTTTCATAAAACAGCAGCAGTCGCCGCTGCAGCCAACCGCAAAAGTATTTAAAGAAACCAAAAGAATGTGGTTTAGTATTTTTTCTTTCTTTAATATTTTTTTCATTTGTGTTTGCATTTTTTACGGTTTAGTTTTTAGAACCGAACAAATCGCGCTATATTTTAACATACTTAAAGATGGAAAAAAATCTTGTGGAACTGTGGGCTGAAAGAGTAGCAAATTTAGTTAAAGAATTGCTCAAGCGAAACAGTAAATAGTTTCTCGTTTTGCGGCAGAAGCAATTGGCTAACGAACTGTAAGGTTTGCGAAAAATTAAAGGGAAATTGTGAATTCAATGATGAAACAAAATTAAATGCACTATTGGATCTATTTTTAAAAGTCGGCCTGGTAAATGTTAGGCATGAAAACTTTTAAATTTATTCGGTTATACTTGTCAATAGATAAATTGGTTGAACATTTCTATTTCAACTTCAAGCCATTTTCTTATTCTTATTTGCTCGTTTTGAGCCTGACTTTACATTTTTGGAAAATTATTAAATTTTTTCAGTTATATTTATATTCTTAGGATGTTTGAAGTAATTGGACTTTAGCCAATTAATTACACAAAAAAAAGTTTATAAATAAGTAGCCGATACGAGTGCATTTTTAAAAATGGATGTGTATCTTTCATTTCCTTATTGATTTATCAACCTTAATTTATTTGTGCCACTTGAAGCCCACTGTTCAACACTAAATCTAAGCTAAGCAACGAAAGGAAATTATCGAAGGAATTGACAGAAATACATACATACATACATACATACATATATTTTTTTCGTGTTGTTAGTTGTTTGTTAGAAGCAGCTTGGATTATTTTTTGTTTTATTTTTTATTCTTTTGTAATAATTTTGTTTTTCAGAACATCACATTTGCCAAAGAATTAAGTTTCATTCCCGTAAGGTATCATTAAAAAACACAATTCTTTGCATTGCTTTCGTTGTTAATGTTTCACATTAAGATGAACACGTCGTAGATTATGATAATGATGATGATGATGATGAGCAAGATGATCTTTGCATTAAATCATGATAAATTTTCTTTAATGGCCTCAAAAGACCAAACGTAGACAAAAAAAATTCATGAAAAAACAAAAACAAATCTAGTATGCCTTAAAGATATGTTGCCTTTTGAAATTTTGCTTCAGCAGAAGTGTGTATGTAGAATCATTTCATTATTAAGTTTCCTGTCTGTAAAGATTTTTATACAATTTTCTATTTATAGGTAGATATCTAATAACATTTTATTTGTATTTTGTATAATTTTCTACACATTTGCTTAGCATTTAACACTCTGTGCTTAATATTCACTCACTTGTTTGATGGTATTTTTTTCTATTTTTGCTTGAGTTTGTTTTTTATTGCATGCAGAACTGACTTTCATGAAAAAGAAAGAAACGACAACAAATGAACACAAAGTTTATGGTACAAGTCTTTGTTGTATTTTCTTTATCTCAGTTAATAAGTTTTCAAACAATTTACAGTTTCTATTGCCGATTATTCACACATTCACTGCTTTAATTAATTTTCTTTTCTACCACCGAAAAATAAACCGTTCCCGCTGACAAACGCGTACCAACTGAATTCGTTAAACGAAAGACTCTGAACCCAAACCCAAAATTGCTACTGGTTGCACAGCACCTCATCGTCATTGCTGTTACTCGTATTGTGGTTGGTGTCGTTGGCGTTGTCGTCGTCGTCGCAATCGTGTACTTCGTTTCCTTTTGTGTTTTACAGGAATTAAATTGTGTGTGCACGAACAGCACAGACTGATTTAGCTAAAATATTGCCATACAAAAATTCCCATGAAAATAATAAAGATGTTCAAAAACTCCCAAAATTTTTTTCGATATTTTTTGTTAAAAAATTTTCCCAAACTTAACCTTAAAAATTCAATTAAGAAACAAAAATAATATTTATTAAAAAAAATTCTAAATATTTGTACAAGTAAACCGAATTTTTTTTTTTATAAAATGAGAGGTTTACTTGTACGTTACTTTGCTTTCGTATGCTCTTTTATGCACCCAAACCAAGTATTACTTTTCCATTTCAATATAAAGGAATTCTGTTTCCATTTGGGAGTAATTAAATGATATTCTAAGTAATTAATTGTTTTATTTTGTTATTATAGAACGGAAAAGAAAATTCTTTTAAGGAATTTCAAAATAATTGTTTTCCATGTGGGAGACAATGAATGTGTTGTAACTTTTTTCGATTCCTTTTTGGGGATTTCCGAATGTAATTATAGTATATGTATATTCTGCAAACTTTAGACCGATAGAAAGTAACATATGATATTTAAATCGTAGTAAGTTATATTTGTATTCAGATAAAATACTATGTTTAATCTGTAATGGTGCTTGAAACTTGCATTTCGATATATATACTCACTGGTAGGCCAGCCAATTTTTATGCCCATTTTCCTGCCAATTTTTATGCCCATTTTCCTGCCAATTTTTATGCTTCTCATTAGACTAGTAAGTTATATAGTTATACGTAGTAAGTTATATTTGTATTCAAACAAAATACAATCATTCCAAAAAAGAAAACTATGTTTAATCTGTAATGGTACTTGAAACTTGCATTTCGCTATTTATATTTTATGCTTCTCATTAGACAAGTATTTTTAAAATAACTTTTTTTTATTGCAATTTATAATTTTTTGTGTTTGTTGTGAAGGTATTTTCGTTTATAGGAAGGTAGTTTTCACTTCCAGCAGTTTGCTTGCAATACATATTTTTATTTATATCAACATTTCATCGTAATACGTATTGAAATCACTAAAGATATTTGCTGCAACAAAAAATGCGAGTTAAGACCTTTCTACATGAGACCAATGATTTTTCTTTCTGTAATGAGGCCGAAGAATTTCGATTTATAATATTTTAATACTGAAGTTTTAAACTGCTTAAACTGTTTTTTAAATCAATCGCTATTTATACTTTAAAATTATCGTTATATTCCATAATTTGATACGCGTTCCAAAAGTGTCATCGAGACTGATATTAATCTTATTTGTAAACGGCGACCTTTTTGAAATGAACGAGGATGCTGAATTTCGGCTAACTTGGCTAAGCGACTAACATTTCAACAATTTTAAGATAGATACACTCATTTTGTACTTGTTTGCCCGTTATTTCGACAGAAAAATAAGCTGACATGTGGCATCACTGCTCGCAAAATCACTTGTTCAAACAAGTTGTTGTTTTGTTGCTGCTCTTTTATTATTTACACTCACTGGTACGCCAGTATCTTGATTGTTATACTATTGTGCTCTTTGTATCTTCACTAATTCTTTTTAACTTAATATTTTCCATCTTGTATTTTTATTATTATTGTTATTATTATTATTATTTTCTAAGCATTTTTGCCAATTTTTATGCTTCTTATATTAGGCAAGCACATATTTTTGAAATCTCTTTTGTTATTGCAATTTCTTATTTTTTATGTTTATGTTTTTTGTGAAGGTATTTAAACATACCAATTTAGTGCGTTCGGAGTGTTGTATGTGCTGCGATGGGAGAAATTTGTTAAAATATAAATTAGTTAATTGTGTTCCTAAAATTATTAAAAAAAAGCAATCTGAATTAAAAATCTAAAATTTCGATTGAAACGAAAATCTGGAAAAAAGAATTTAGCGTCGATTACAGCTATTCGTGACATTGTTTTGTTTCTAAGTTTTACAACATTTTTCTCTAGATGAACTTCACGATATTACATTTTATTCTTTTTAAAAAAACGTTGGGAAAAATGTATTTATGCTAAAAACTTTCCGCATTTTATTTATTTTTAGTCGCAAATTATTTTTCAAATGAAACATTAGTTAATAATATTATCAGATATTGTTAGATATTTTAATATTCTTTAAAAGTTTGCACAATTGTTTAAATTGCCCCTGCTGATTTGTTAAAATATCGCAAAATATTTAAACCGCAAGTACTATACAATATAATGCTCTGAGAAGTGTTACCGAACCGCCCCTTTTTATGATTTTTGTATGGCAAGGCCTTCGTATGCCAGGCATACTCTATTACTTTAGCACAGACTTTCAACTTCCTGCTAATTAAATTAATTTATATAATTGAATTCATTGCAAGTTGGATTTTTATTAAAAATACACTAGACAATGCTGAGCATTATATCAAACGCCAAATTCTGAAATACTACGTGGGTGCCTTTATAAAAAATGTAGTCCCTAATGTCTCACACCGATCTGCAAAGTAGCTCTTATTATTGTAGAGCTGAAGAGCTCGTATTACTGTAGACGATGTTAATCAAGTATTCAACTGCACACCAATATATTTCATATCTTAAAAATCATTAATATAACAATTATAAAAAATACATATATATTTTTGACTATAATTTACTGTCATGCAGCTACCGTAACGTGACTTAATATCAAATAATTTGAATAAAAGCTTTGCAATATTGCAATAATGCTTAGTTGCTTTAAATAAGAAATTAATTAGCTCGTAAATTCTTTTGTTTAATTTAAATCTGTTCATTTAAAATCTGTTTTATTTGTGCTTGCAAGTGGTATAAAGTGTGAATTTAATAAAAACGGCATAATTCTGGACAACAACCGAATACCGAATTTGCTGTATAAAATTTGAATAAGTGGAGACATTACCTCAGTTCGACCCGAAACACTTCAGAGCTTCTAGTTAAGGTGTCCCCGCTAAGGTGAGTTTAATACTGAGGCGGAAGCACAATAAAGTATAGCACAAGCAGATGGCGCAGAAATCACTTGCAGTGGGACTTTTCAATAAAAATTTACATCAATTGTACAAAAATTGTGCAACCAAGAAAAAAACAACAACAACAATTAATACAAAAAATTCTTAAAAACATTTTTACAAAAAATCTCAAAATTCAAACTTTTTAAAAAGGTTTATTTTATAATTTAATCAAACTTTTAAAAAGCGTAAAAGCAAAATATGAAGAGAAAAAAAAAAAATTGTTGTACCATGTCCTACTTAAGCTCAATAGCATTTTACGTTCGAACGTTTCAGAACGTTTTAGTATAAGCAATCTGAGTAAAAGCAGCATGTATGTATGTATGTATGAATATGGCAAGCTTTCCATTGAAATAAGTGCCACAAGTGTTTGGAACTAAAAATTTCAAATTTTGCGATTAAAAAATAGAAAATTTTAAATAAAATTGGAATTGTCTTCCTGTACATATGTATGTATGCATGTATGTAGGTGTGCGTGTGCACATGTGGCGAACATGAAAACTGGCGAACCCCATACTGTACACAACTGGGTGTACATTTCTACACATGTAGCAGGCAACCGCAATTGATCAATTAATTCTAGTTGGAAAAGAATACAGGCGCATGGTGTGTAAGAAATATTGTTAATTCCTGTCACTAGAAAAACCCAAATCAAGCAGGAATACTCTGAAGCATACAGGTGGATTCCCAGAAGCTTTGCACGTAACTGAAACTGCATGAACAGCTTTTGCTTAAATACCTCATGGATCAACTTTAGGTTTGTGATAAAGAAAATTGCGTCTCCCAAAAATAAATAATTATTGTGAGAAATATTGCAGCAAAAAAGTTTAGTTCCCAAACTTTAAAAAGAAAAGAAAAAAGATGAAGAGATAAAAATGATAATGATGATTCCCAAGCGTCAACAATGTTCAAAGGCTGGGTTGCAGAAGTCAAGTGGGTGGTTACCAACAAGCACACCTACACATAAACGTTCATATATTAACCCCGTTGTTATTTCTTTTCTGGATCTTCTGTTTTTTTTGGGCTTAAAGGTAAACTCCTTACAACCAAAGTTTAAAGGAGCACAAAAAAAAAAAAATAAGAAAAGAAAAGAAAAAGGAAACTTTTCTTTCAAATATTGTGTGAGATGAAACAAATGTTTCACACAGTCTTTTCTTTGCACTACAAAAAATTGTTTAGCATGCTTATTTCATCATTTTACTCGCGGCTTTCAGAGATTTCTGAGAAATCACGAGTCCTAAATTTCTTTACCACTTTTGGATATGAGAGCAATTTTAAAGTTTGCCGAAATTATTTTCAATTAATTCTTAATCTCTTTTCACAAAGTAAATAATTTTATTTTTAGTTAGAATTTGTATTTTTTATCAGTGTAACTTTTTTGAATTTTTATTTTCCAGAATTAAATGTCTATTTTTATTTAAATGAAAAAATTAAGGAAAAACTTTTTCTTTGCATGTAGTGAGACAAGCAATTAACTAGTCGATCATACAGTGTCAAGGAGCATGAGTTCGTGCCTCAGCAAAGGCAAGAAACTCGCCTTGATTTGCTTTTAACGGGTTCACATTTTGCGAAAAACTTTCACCCCTCACCCCCTTTCTAAACAAATATTTTGTTATATTTCTTGCGCATAATCACGCGCCCTGAATTTTTCGCTGTGAGTTCCCTTTTCAATTAAACTTGTATTTGTTTTTTTTTTTTCATAATTTTCTATTTTGTTTTATATCATTTCAGATAATATGAAAATTATCTTGAGTACCGCTTTCACTAATTAATTTTTTTTAAAACAAAATTTCTACGCTTGTATGAGTACGCTCATGTTCCAGATATTTTTCATGAATCCCGCCATTCCTGGCATTCTTCAAAAATGTACGAGTACTTGTATTCATGCGATTACAAATAATATTATGACAGCCGATTTTTCAACGTTTGTAATATTCTTTTGCTGCTTTCATGCATTCGAATCGTATTATTCTTGTTGCTATTTTACCTTTAGCGAAATAAAAAAAACATTTTCTTGTATTAACACATTTTTTGTTTGCAAGAAGTTTTAAGCGGAGAACAAGAGTTGGCTTAAAAAATAAATAAGAAATATGAAAAATAAGTTTCAAATGATAAAAAATAAATAACGCCGGAAGTCTTTTAATAATGCAACATACGGGTATGTATGACTTGTTAAAGGAAAAAGCACAAACTCCAGGTACAACAAAAGCAAAAACAAAACAAAAAAAAACAAAAAAAAAAAAAAGAAATACAATTCAAATATGAAACGCAGCAGGGAATACCAACCAACTAAATCAAACAGCCAAGCGGTGAGCCAACCAACCAATCGATGAAACCAAACGACGAGAAAAAGTACTCGCATCTTCCTTAAAGTTCTTAACAACACCAACACCAGCACCAACACCAACTACAACTACAACTACAACTACAACGACAACAACAACAAGAAGAACTACGTCAATAAAAAATAGCAAAGGACAAACTTTTTTTTGCTTTTCCCTCCTGTTATTTATATTGGCTTCGCAAGTTTCATTTTTGTTATTATTTTTTACATGTCTGTCTGAATTTATGTTCATCTGTCTGTTTGTCCAGTATGCCCGAGAATCTTCCATCTCCTTACTTGGCTGTACGAGTATGAATGAAAAATGTTTTTCCTTTTTGCTTTTTGGTTACTTTTTCGTATGAGCGCCAAACGAACTTTTGACAGGTTGGCGAATAAATCTTGAAATGTTTTAATTTGTTCAGGAATCGATTTGCAACAGTCTTGTAGAAAGACGTCCGTAATGTGTTTTTCTACTCTCATCTCTGCTTAATCGTTGCCAGGGTTAAATTATGGACAAGTCAAGTTTGTATTTCGGTTTTTCTTCGCTTTTTATTGCTGGACTTAAGGATAAAGGGTTTCCGTGGAAGGCATGCAAATAAATGATAGAATGTTGCAGACTTTCGCTTATTAAAATACTCATTTAGTTGTACAATAAAGTTTTCCACGAACATATTTATCCACGAAAATCTTTGGAGAAGTTTTAAAGTTGGCAGCACTTTATTTTCCTTATGGAGGAATTGCATTGTCTACTTACAATTAAAAATGTTTGCACTGTTCGCATCAAATACTGCTTCAAGTGCAGTCCCTAGTGAGGTCAGAGAAGACTGGCTCAATTCTCTGATAGCCACGAAGTTTTTGTTTAGGGAGTAAAGCATGAGTTCAATGCTCAATATAATTTAATGTCGTTTCTTATAAAAGACTTACAAAAACAATCTCTTCTATAAAACGTCCCCTTTTTAAACGGAAACGGCTTCTTTTGCAATATGAAAAGTACTTTTTTATAAAAAGGTTTTTTCTAAAAAGTACTTTTCATAGAAAGTACTTTGTTATGAAAATTTATTTTCTGCCAAGAACTACTTCACCTAATAAGAAACCACATTCTCGAATACAAATTGAAGTTTTGTTATATCGAACCTGAACCTGACAGTAAAAAGGAACTCGAAGTTAAATTAAAACCCTGTTTGAAAATGCGGGAAATGAACAGGCACACACACACTCACACACACATACACACATTCACACATATATTTTAATCTAACTCGATTTTATTCCCATTTTTGTGCTTTTCGACAGCAACTCTTGGTCAGTTAAGAAAATGATGATTCCTGAAAAAAATGAAAAATGAAAAACAAAAAATTAAAAATAAAATAAAACCCCTCTCTGCTCCTTTTCCATGGCATATTTTAGAGATATTTTAGCGAAGGTAAATACGTTATCTGAAAATATTTTCTGAACTTGGTACGTATGAGATGATGCCGAGGCAAATGAATGAATGATTTTATTAGTTCGATTGGATGTGTTTGCTGAACAAACGAATGAAGGTTGGCTTGTCTACCAAATCCTTGTATGCATCCACACATACTCGCATGCACTTCTTTTTTTCATTAATATTTCTGAAGGATGTTTTTTTTTTTTTATTTCATTTATTCGTCATTTTGTAAAAAATGTACACAATTTTAAAATGGCAATATTTAGATTAAAAAGTTTCGAAACGAAATTAGGTAAACCGGAAATTATGCAAAAGGTCTGCCTGTCTGGCTGTGTGTGACAGGAATGGAGGCTCATGGAGCTGCAGATAGATGGGCGAGTATCATGCCTAAGCATGCCTCGTGGCAATTTTAAATTTAATTTTTCTTTACTTCTTGAAAGACATTTATTATGAAATGAAAGGAAAAAGATCATGACAGTTTGATACTTCATGACTGATATCTTTCATTCTGAAATTGTTTTATGGAAATAATATTTTATTTAATTGTTTTCTTAACTCTATTTTCGGAGGAACTATAAAATAATGAAGAGCCCACTCGTGCAGGTATGAGAGATTCTTATTATTCAGATTTGTAATTTAGTTTTGGTTGGAAAATAATCAAACAAGAAATAGTTTTTCTTTCACTTCCATGTTGCTGTCCAACATTTTTGTAGGAAAAAGTTTCTGGCCAATAGCAGAGCCCTTGGCCATGGGGCCTACTCATGCACTACTCTAATGGCGTTTTCTTTTCTACAAAAAAAAGGCAACACTACCCGCAATTTTGTGTTCTTTTCTCGAAAATGTGTTGCCCTATGAAGGGGTTGCGTGTTCTTTTCTAAAAAATGTTGCACTTCTGCCCTGAGCAAATCAACAGTGCAGAAAAGTACAGTGCCCTGTAAAACACATGGTTTTTATTCTTGCACAGCGTTGCCAGAAAATGTTAAAAAAAAGTTTTTTGAGTTGAAAGAGTCAGAAAATTATATTTTAATAATTATTTTTATATTTTGTATCGTATAAAACAAACGAAAGAACACTATGCGGCTGCTTATTTGTATGAGATATTAAAAAAAAAATTTTGTTTTCTCAAGCAGATGAATTAGCAATCTGGCAACTGAACATTTTTGTATACATATTTCATAAAATATGTATGTATATATTTGTGTTCTTATCTCGTTATATAAAAAAATTGCACTTTAACAGGGTGGGCAAAATATTTTAAAAAGGCACCTTTTCACAGGGCGGCATTTTTAATGTAGAAAAGAAAGCGCCATAAGACATTGTGCAGGAAGCACATAAAGGTTTTGAAAACATCGTGGAAATGACATTTATATTCATTTATTTTGTATTCGCTTTCGTTTAATATTTCATTACATCCGATTGCTCCTTCCAAGCGAAGGATTCGAAAGGACAATAAAGTTTAACAGAAGTAAATTGAAATCCAATATGAAGTTGAGAGCCTACAAAATTCTTTCTTTTTTTCCGAAAATACAAAAATTCCCAGTTTAAAAAGAGATTTTGAAATTTTAAACAGTGTCTTATAAATACATTTCCCAAAATGCCAAATAAGCTTAATAAGAAAAAAAGGTTCAGAAAAGTACTGAATGCGAGTACGTGTGGATGGCAAGCCAACAAAATAAGAAATTTTAACATTTTTTCTCAAAAACTTTCTTTACCATCAATAAAGTTTGTAAGCGTGCTGAAAGCCACAAAAGCTGTACGAGTATGCAAACGCGCCAACACATTTGTAGCACTTAAACAAATAAGTTCTCAAAGATAACAAATTTGTTTCCAACTAATTGCTTTATAAGTTTTGCTTTAATTTCAAATTTTCTGCTTCAAACTGCATTTAATATTCGTAACAAATTTGAGCTCTTTACAACCAACAACATATCCAAAAGCAACATTTTCTTTCGAAGGCCTCTGAACGAACACTCAACTCTAAATAAAATTATTAATTAAACAAATTTATATTCCATGTTTAGTGTTCAATGTAATCTAATAATTAATCTAATAAATGTGAACATATTTGCGAACAACAAATAACATTTTCAAGTAAATTAATTTCAATTTACAAAACACCATCCGAGTATTATTTCCTTTGCCATTGCAAGGACACCTTCAACTATAAAACAGTTTTTTATTTTTTTTTTTTTCTATAACATTTTTAAAAAGTAAGTTATACAAAACCCGCTGAATTTATATAAAAATTATAAAATAGAAAATCGACTTTCCGAAAGAATCTGCCATGTTTTTTATAAAGCAACTCCTTTCATATATTTTTCCAAAAACATTTTGTGTGTCAAATATTACGACTATAACGAATCTTTCCCCTTTAAACCACCTCTAACATTTATTTTAAAATCAATAAATGACATTTAAGTATTAAAAATTACAGATAAACAGCTTTTTTGCAAAGTTGCTCGTTTTGCATATGGTGTTCACTTCCCATGATTTATACGATCGTGTTTAACAGAACCACATTTGCAAATGAATTGGAAAAAAAAAAACAAAAAAACATATTTTAAATATTCGTATAAATCTGCGATTTGTCAACACACCCAGCTAAATTATTACAGCGTTTCTGTTAAGAAAGAAACAACATTTTACGTTTTCATTTTCTGAACACACTCAAAATACAGTTCAGATGTTTTATTTGCAGAAGGTCACATTAAACGTCGCATTTGCATTAATTAAGAGCAATTAAATTCGTAATAAATCTTTTAATAGTATTTACAGCGATAAGGATATCAATTTAAAAGCAGTTGGCCCAACTGATTTGTAATTTGTAACTTCTGTACACTGAGAGAAATAGAGGAGGCTACTGTGCTGGAGGGGATTTTTGGCGATAGAGTCGTCTTTTGAAATAATTATTGCAATATTAATCTGATAGTCTCTGGCATTAAGTGAACTGATAATTGGAGATCTTTCTTATGCGAATTAAACTCAATGACAGACGAAAAAAAGTAAAGGAAACTCTTCTTCTCTGGAAAGTGAGTCATTTATTTCTTCTTTGCCGTCACTAAAATCTTTTGCCTCCCTGCCAGGCTGTGCGCAAGTTGGTCACAAGTAAGCAGGGCTCGTACTTGCAGTACACCTACATTAAATTAAGATCGTTCGTCGCTGTTTTATGTTTATCAATTAATTTTGCTGTGCGTGACGCACTACTCATCACCAAATCTCAGACCACAAAATACTCGTTCTAATCGTAATTCCGTCTTAGAAAACCTTAATCTGCTACAGTTTTCACTTTCAAATCGGCTTTACTGTTGCAGGCCATGAAATGCAGAAAGACAACAAAGAAAACCCATTTCAGCCGCAGTTACAGCAGCCACACGCACTTCAGCTACCCGCTCTTCCTTTTATGCACTGCATGTGCAACAAATACAACAAGAACGACATTATAAGCGATAATGAATATGAAAGCCGATACTAGTCAATCATGATGAGCTGTTTGGGAAACAAACAGGCCACATGTTTGGTTACGCCGCGTAAATCAGCAGGCACACCTTCTCTCCTCTGCACTCAACACCTCTCTAGTGCTACACTTGAATGCTCTATTAAATCCTTTAGCTGTTTCACAAGCAACTTTAAAACACATTTCCCACATTTATCTCACATATTAGCACTGCTAGTTGCTCTATTGCTTTCGCAGACCGTTCCTGTAGCGGATCCTCTAGCAAAGATCATACGACCACCTGCATGTACGAGTATGTGTTTGCTTGAGTTGAGTTTGTGGCTCAATAGGGAAGCATTAAACTATCTTGTATTGGAAATTGTAGAGCGTTATGCTTTCGTGCTGGTTTTATTTATTTGCTTTCTTTGTTTGTTTGCTCTTAATTTCTAAATCTGTTTTAAGGACTTTCCGCTTGCTCTCGAGATGTGAGCGATCATAAGATTTTAAGGGGCTTGTTTGGACGGTGTAGAGCATCCTTTAAGTGTTTGATATGACTAATTTGTGTGAAATGTTAATGAGCTCATTAATCACTAAGAAACTCTCATTTTAAAATGCTCCTCATGATCCGCGCGGTTTCATTGCTTCCTACCAGTTCTAGGCTAAACGTTCTACTGCCCCGCATTAATTTTTTAAAACAGAATTTTGTTGCTGATTATAGAAACTTCGGTACAAATAATTTAAGATCTTTCTGGTGAAATCAGAAAGCTAAATGGTAAGCTTTTAGAATATACATTTGGTAGAGAATATAATATGATTTTTCCTTTGGAATTGGTAATTTTGAAATTTCCCAAAATTTTATATGTTTTTAAATATCCAAATAATATTTTCAAAGGGAAAAAATTTTGGACATACATTTATTTTCTTTTCGAATTTCGAATACAATTTCAATTCAATAAACGTTGATATCGAAAGGTAGTCTTATAGAGCTTAAATATGCACACTAAATACAATATATGCACTTGTGGGATGGTTAAGCACCAGTAGTGGCTTTTATTACGTCTCAACATTCATTAACATTACACTCAATTTTTAAAAAAAAAACAAAATGCTCAGAAATGAATGAGAATTACTAAGGCACGAAAAGTCTTTATAAAACAGCTGACATCGAATAAGCTTTGCTTGAAGAATAAAAATAGACTGTTATTAAAAACTAGTCTTTAAAAATTAGATAAAAAAGTTGTCAGGAATATTCCTCAAGTGCTTTCACAGCTCATGTGTTGACTGTTGCTGGCCGGTTCAAGTGGCGAAGGCCCATTTCACATTGACCAGCAAACATTTTACCACGATCATAAAATATATCGGAGCACATGATCCCTCTTTCAATCTTCAATTATTATTTTAATGATAATATAAAGTACAGCTGAGCGGCCCTCCATTTCCCATTGGCAGCAGGGCTCTAGGCATTGCAGCCTGGCTTCTTAGAAATCTCCATTCCAAATTATTCCTTTTTGAATCCGACAGCAACTTTATTTTATGCAAGAATTATTTAATAAATAACATGCAACAATTTGACAAACGCATTTATTGAGATGTCCGCCTTTATTGTTTCAAATTACACAAAGATCTGCCACAAATACTCGCAAACACGTCCATACATACATATGTATGTACATTCAGATGTACATATGAAAGCAAATGCAGATGGATTTTTTGGCCTGATTTCTATGGAATGCATCAGTTTTTTGTTTCATATCGCACAGATATTCGTGTCATTCAGTTAAAATTACATTATTTGTTTTGTTGAAAAAATTTAAATTTTTTCCGTTTGTGTTTTTTAAAGAATTTAAATTAAAGTGTCAACTTTTTACCGGAATTAGTTGTCGTTTCGTTCAAAAAAAAAAAAAAAATTAAAAATTTCAAGTGACACTGACATCCGAAAATTCTGGTGCAATTTTGATGGATGTGTTAATTTGATTTTGTTTTTCTAATTATTACAAATTTAATTAGTGTTTTAGAGCAGCGCTTCCTAAAAACTTGGCCAGGCACAAAAGTATTCGTACACACGCGTAGATTTGTAAGCACAGCTGTATTAAATTTCCCAGAGTAAAATATTTGGTTAATTATTGGTTTTAATAATTTTAAAATTTTAAAACTTTAACCATTTAAATTATTTGACACCATTCGTTTAAACTACGAGGTCCACCGCAGAATACTTTTAAGCAAATTAATATTTCTTAATATTAAAATTCGTTTGGATGTACAAATTAATGCTTCGAACTGAGACTCGATCTTCCCAATCAAAAAGATAAAAAAAAATATATATACATATATGGAAACTCTGGCGATTTCAAAATGCCTTCCATGCATTCCAAATTACATTTTTTTTTTTAAATTGCAACAGAAGGCATTTCAGAAAAATATTTCATTGCAATTACACGATTTCCATACACTGCCAAATTTTGAAGGGGCGGAGTTAAAAGATTATGAACTGCATTAGACAACATATGTATGTATGGGTGTGTGAGGATAAATGCGTACTTGTAAATTATTATTTCAAATTCACCAATTCAAAAGGGAAAAGCAGTTTTTTAATTAAAATTCCTTAAATTTTGCAATTGCTACCGACTACTGATTCAATGTAAATAAAGTGAATTCAATCAAAATTTAATTTTTAACCGGCTAGAAAAATAAACAAAAGAAATTTAATTTTTAAAAATTTCTTCTCTTTTTATAATAATTGTTTAATTTGAATTGAAAGAAGGTAATGAATTTTATAAATTTTAGAAACCACACTTCGAGATCTCTTCAGTGATGTACGATATATCGTACTTACAGCACTTTTATAACAATTATAAATTTATCCACGCAAAACCGCCTACTACGCACTTCTCATACTAACATACTAGTTATTTTCTAAAACGTCGAAACAGAGAAAAATCGAATTTCGCATTGTGTGTATGTATGTGTGTTCTGTACTGCTTGATTTATATGTAAATTGTGCACATGAGTGGAATTTTTCTCTCCGCATCGGACATAATCGCAATAACTACACATAATGTTTGAGGAATATTTTGATAGTGCCTAGACCGCTCTAAGGAAACGTTTTGTAACACGGTAAAGCCATATAATTGAAATATTCGTTTGTGATGGGAAAAGAATGATGAAAAACTCCCAACTTCTAAAGCAATCATGAAATTTTATTGAAAGCAGCTGTGGTCCATCAGTGGATCAATCCTATACCGCCAAGAGGGCAATACATTGGGGTATTAACTTGCCTTTATGGAATATCCGAAATGTATTTGTGAATTTTTTTTAGAAGCCTCTGAAAATAAGAATTAGTGCGAAATGCTCACATACGTGGCTTCTCGGTGGGCTATGACCAAACAATTCTTCTTCAGTTTATATAGCATATTTGACCATGAAGCCCACGCATTGCGCTATTAAAACGTATTAATAGAAAACAATTTGTCGTGTTAAGGACTACAGAAAGACTTTTTAAATTTAAAGCAAAAAAAAAAAAAAAAAAAATTATTTATTTCTTCTTCCCTGAAGAAGCTGGTCAAGGTGGTAGAGATGAAATGCTTTTGGTTTGTTGCTTTTATAAGAATTGATTTGAAGATTATTTAGCAATAATTCTTTAATGTAAGAAGTTCCGACAGCTTTTAGATTTTGCTGCTAAAACAATATTAATCTAGAAACTGAAAAATCCTATAATTTTGATATTCATGTTTTTTACTAACAAATTTCTTTGAGTGGTCACTTGCAAATATCGTTTGACTTCTTCGATTTAGAATTTTGAAACAGAATTTTGAACGCCTTTAGCTGTTTGAACGTCTGTTTGAACCTCTAAGTGGGTACGTACGTGTTATATGGCAGGTTTTAAAAAGGTTTCGAAAAATTTTTGCAATAAGTCCGTATAAGATTTTTTTTTTATATTAAATAGAAAATCAACTTTTTAAAATAAAATACTCTGTAACGAATATTTATTTGTTGAATTTGTTTTTTCGCAATTCTTTCCTGTTGCAATTCAACAAAATATCTACCAATTTAAATCACAGTATTTATTTTTATATTTTATTGCCGACCTGTTTTTGTTGTCACAGCTTTTGATGTTATTGTTATCCTGGCATTTGTTACTATTGTTATTATTGTTATTGCTGTTGGTCCTGCAGCGAGTTTAGTTGACGGCTTGTTGGCAACATTTTGTAGTCAATTATTTTCTATTTTAATTTAAATATTTCCCGAACGCAATTTTTTTATTTATTAAATTGACGTCTGCGGTGAAAATTATTTTAATTTTCAATAAAAATGCAAATGTTTCATATTTATTTATTTATTTATTTATTTTTTCCACGCCGTTGTACATACAAACATATCCTTTCGTTGTTGTTGTTGTTGTTGGTATGTGTTGTTATTAAATAAATAGGACAATTCTATTAGTACATTAAAAAAAGGATATGAGAGCATGTGTGGGTGCAAACTTCAGCGAGAGCAGTATGTACGTACATCTGTTTGTGTGGCTGAATACGACATTTGTATATGTATGTGTGTGGAAATATGTTATTCAAATATTGTATATTTAAAACGCGTAGCAAAGACATTCCATATCAATACTAGTTTGACAGCTGCGGCAAAAAAGAATTGCGGCTGTAATTTTTCCCCTTTACGATGGCATTAATTCATTGATATTGTTAGAATGATGGATTGAAGTCAATTCGTTTTATATGTATATCAATTTATTTCTGATAAAGTACTTCAAACACATATGATTTTATTTCAACGTTGAAATACGTAATACGTTGTCTTTTACATAATTATTCTCAGTGTCTTTCTACTTCTCTCAGCGGCAGCGCTTCGAGTACTTTTTAAGCTGCTGGAGAATTTCTTTAAAAAACATTTCAAATGCCATTTAGAAAATGTCAGAACGACAGTTTTATCCCTTTTTTTAAAATAATTTTGCAACAATTACTTAAAACTTTCACAGCTGGGGTTTGGGAGTTGTTACTTAATCGAACATTGAACGCGACTTTTGCAAGTGGCGCAAGATTTTAAAAATACTACGCCACAGTGCGAATGTTAATGAACAATTAGGAAGCTTTTTATTTATTGCTTATTTCTTTACATATAAAATAATTTGAAGTAAAGCAAAAATAATATTTCACATTTTTGTATAGTAAATCTTATTATTGTTGGTGAGTAAATAAATAGTGGTGTAAAAATAATTAGCCTAAAAATATTTATTTTGATTACTTGTGCTTTTATTGTATATTAAATAGCTTTTAAGGTGATCTCTAGTAAAATTTTAGAACTTGTAATTTATCCTTAAAGAAAACTTCAGGATAAGAAAATCTGCATTGTGATTACAACCGCTCAGCCACCGATGTACATTTTCGTATGTGTGTATGCGTAAGTGCACACACATTCATATCTACTTGCAACTTTCAAAAGCCGTTGGCTGTTGCTGTGTGATCATTATTGTGTAAATATTTAAATTGTGGTTTTTTTTTTATTAAAAACAACATGTCCTGAGCCTGCACCAGTGAAAAACCAACAATAATAACAAACAAACCAATATTTACTAAAGAATAATAAGCAATTCAATAGTTTTAAATATGAGAATTTTTAATTTTTGTTGTGTTTTTTACGTCTTTTGTAACTTTTGTTCATTTATAGTGTTTACTGGTGCTGCACGAGTATGGCTGGATGTGTAGATGCGTACGCGCTGTGTGTGTGTGTGTGTTGGTGTTGGTTGGTAAGTTAATGTCAAAATATTTAAAACGATTGTGAACACATTTTATAATTAATATTTGTCGATGCATGTTATAAACATTTATTTTATTAATTATTTCCTACACATAAATATATTTATTTTATTTCCTTCTGTCTGATTTTAATGGCATGTTCACAAATTGCAAGCAATAAAGACGGCTTTCATTGCGATTACGAATAATTTATTTGACTTGCGCAACTGCTTTTTAAGATTTGTACAGTTTAATGACGATTCTAAAAGGAAATAATTCGATTATCCTTTTATTAAATATGTGCATAGGTGCCTACATACTTTAATATGAATGCCCTGTAGCGGATTAGCTTTTAACAATTTCGCGATATGCGCATGCGCGTATATATTGGTATGTATACCAATTGACGCAATTTGTTCATCTCGTATGTTGAAATACGAATTTAAAAGAGCAGGCTGTTATTAAGCAGCTGATCAATTCTTAAATAGGTGTGTATGGACCAATACAAGGATACAACGGGACATAACGGGTATCAATCAGATTAGTGTAATTTAGATCGCTCTATTTACTTTCCTTCAGCATGTTGTGATCTCCTGCCGCTTATACGAAGTGCCCCCTGTGGGGAATGAACCAAAATATCACACATTTGTAAACCAATTATTGAAAAGAATATTTAAAAAATTTTCTCTATGGCAGTTTACAGTCCGCTCAGTCCATGGCTATGTTATTAAAACTTTTTTAAATACACTGCTTTTAAAATATTTGTGGCCTAATTTTATCTCCAGGCTCTTTTTATAAGTCCGGATGGAACCATAATATATAGTAGGAAATCATTCCATTAAGCATCATGGGCGTAAGCATTAACCGATAGAAGGCCACTTTTAAGATGTATAAACTATTATCGAACTAGTTATCGAATCTACTTAAATTATTTCCGAAGAGTTTGCACGTGGCAAAAAATTTTATTTACACTTTTCGTATAATAGATTTTTCCAATTTCTAATATTAAATCCATTTCCATATGAAATCTGTGGAACTTTAAAAATTTTCTTAACATTTTAAAGTGACAATTCACAAAATCATTCGGTCTTACTATTCTTATTTCTACTTCTAAAAACTAAACGAGAACTACTGCGATATTGTTTGCACATTTATTGCTGTTGCTGGCATATTTTTCAAAGTCCATACGAACAACTGCTGCTGGTCCCGAATGCAGGCAAACCAAAACCTTTATTTCCTTTCATTTTTCCAGCAAATGGAAAATTTTCTTTTTGGCCACTGTTCTTCTCACTGGAAGCTTTTTATTACTTTATATGTCTTATTTAAAGAACACTCTTCCCCACTACGTTTTCTTACGTTACAGACTTTTATTATCTATCATTTCTGCCACACACTGCATTATTAAGCAAATTGTGTTCATTACAAATACAAGAAACATCATATAAAACATAAATATAAATCATATAAATTTAAAGGCCACTTACTGCAAACGGGCCTCCATAAAATCGGAAAGCTCCTTTTGTAAACTTAGAAAAAGGAAATACAGAAAAATATTTAACAAGTGAAACATAAATACTATAAATAAAAGGAAACAACAATCAACTGCTAACTACTGGTTAAAATTGGAAAACAACTAAACAAGATCGTCAGCAAAAATTTTAAATGATTTAAAATACCAACGAAAATCTACGAGTACAAAAGTAGGAAAAGTAATAAATCACTGACGTTAAATCGGGCAACGCATGGACATAAACACTTCAGCAGCTTTAGTCTACGTTTCACTTTTTTCATTCTTTTATTGTTAAGGTTTCAGTTGGATTTTCACATTCTTACAGAAGGAGTAGAGATGTAAATGATGTGTAAGGATGGCCGGTTGCATGACTAAGTAAATGATGACTGACTGCTGGATGTGGCCAAACAACCAACCGTGCAGGCCGATGTTTACTCATTCAAACAACCAACCAAAATCTTTAAGTGATGTATAATGGACAGGTAAAAACGTAAATGAATGATGATGAACTGCACAGTGTGGCAATGGAGGAACAACAGCAACAAAAACACGAAACACCAAACACCAAACCCCCAACACCAAACACCAAACAGAAACAACAAAAACAACAACAACTTTGTACTTAATGCATACGCAATTTGGCAGAGCAGTTAAATGTTACTACACCACGTACTCCACACAAAAGGAACAGAATCAAAATTTGTCTGGCTCCAGATGTAGGGAGCTGGTTTTTATTACCGATGCCCATTATAGAAAGCAGGATTTGAATGGCATGAGATTGCAACTACCAAGAACAACAACCGGAGCAACAAGCAACAACTTCGAGAAGCAACAACAAAAAAAACGAAAGAAAAACATGAAACAAAATAAAAATCATTGCAATCACTACTGAATCTCTTTGATGAAACCAAAATGATCTCTTCCATCTTCGTGTTCTTCTTGTTATTTGAATCTTCTTTTACAATTAGAAAAAAGTAGGCTGGCAGGAAGCTGGCCGAGAAGAAAAACTTTAATGGAAAAAAAATATATATGAAATGCTGAAATTTTACTTTATTTTAAAAATAATTTATCATAATAAGTGTACATCGCCACTGCAGACGGCATTTAAACAGTAGGAGCGATATTTCATTGGCAGGATTTCATTTCAAACGTTGCCTTCACATCTCTAAAACTTATTTCGCTACTTGCCTGCGAAATCTTGCAAGTTTTCGTTTTAAAATAACGTCCCAAGCACATGAATTTTATTTCAAAGTTGTTTTCGTTATATATGGAAAAGTGTTTGCCATTTAATTTCCATGGAAAACATCTACCTTTCCTACTGCTCTTACACTCTTGGAATTCTCATTTAATATTATAGAATTTTTATTAGAAACATTCTTAGTTTCGCGAGTTTTTTTAGTTTTGAAATTTGCAGAAGTATCAATAAAATGCAACTTGCAGAGTAGCAACCAACTTGATCTACATTTTCTCCAACTTTTCTTAGCTTCTTACTTAACTTTTTATTTTACCCAATGGGCGGAGTTGGGTCACATTCGAACATACGACCTTTCAATTTATCTCATTTTATTATTTCATAATAATAAAAATAACTATTATTATTCATTTATTTGATTTATTCTAATATATCAATGTTGTTTTCTTTCTAATTTTTCTTTCCTTTTGCAATTTTTGGCTTTTGTGCCCTTTTGCACTTTAGGATGTTTCCTGATCATATTCATTTAATATTATTTTATAAAAAATACTTCTCATTTAAACCTTTAAGGTGTGTGTTGAGTATGATTAATTTTATTTACTCCTAATTATGAAATTAGTCTAAAACTGGACCCTAAGCTTATTTAGTGCTGAGGCTAGAAAGAAAAAGCTATTTCAAGCCGAAGTGGCTACGTCATCATGTCTTTGAAACAATTTATTATTAATCGTATTAAACGATTTTAAAAACATGGAGAACGTTTTACAACAAAATTTCGCGTTCTAGTCGTTGTTTCGTTCTATTTGCAGAAATAGTACTAAAATAATATTTCATTGCTCAATAAATAGTGAAAATAATATTATTGTAAACAATATTCCAATACGCATAAGAGAAAATTAATTACCGAGGGGAAAATAAGAAATTTAAAACGGCCATCTTTATATGTGATGCCTGGAGATGGCGGCATGGCAGCGGCCACCAATACCAACTAATATGTTTCCATTTTCTTGAGCATGACTTACGTGTAACTCGTAGTTCTCATACTCTAAAATTATTTTATTATTATTTTATTTTATTTAATGTTATAAATAAATGTTATTTGCAGAGAATTCTGATATTTCAGCATTTCAAAGCGGCAACATTGGCACATGCCATGTCATCTATTTAAAACGCCGATGCCACTTCCAAATGGCTTTCGTAGTCCTGTAGCGACTCAAAGCATTCTCATTTTTTCAAATATTAATAGATTGTAATAATAAACGACTATCAATTTATCTGTGGTGGTAACGAAAATTTTTACATCTAATTTAAGCTTCTACCGCCATTAACTGGTAACATCACAAGGAATTAAGAAGAAAATAAAATGAAACCATGATTATGCTACGTTTGAGAGTTCATACCCAAATCCAATTACACACAAAAGTAAATCAGCATATGAGTGTGTGTATGTGTACGTAATTTTTACATGCATGTAAAAAAATTAAAAATGACACCAAAAATTACAATGACTAATCAGACGACAAATCCTGTTGTGGGAAAATCAAAAGTGCAGTGATCAATTTAAGTGCAATTGTGGAAGCAGAATGTTAAGCTCAACTTATCTCTGGGGAACAGAGCAACACACTTCTAGTCATTCGTATATTAAACCCCACACGCAGCATCAAGATTCATAAGCGAATATTGCCTCGAATAATCATAAAAAATAAACAGACAAAACAGCACAAAAAGTACATTTCACAAAATGATTTTGACACACCTTTTAAAAAAAAAAACTACGAAAACACGAAAGTCACATTTCCAACCAACGTGTACTTCCCAATTCACTTTCAAAACACATATTAGAATAAACGCTTATCCGTTGTGTGCGAAGCTTTGCGTACATGCTCACGTAATTTCATTAATTTTTCTGTTTTTTCTAATGTTTGTAATACTTGTGCGGAGCTGGCGGGAGCCAATTCGTAACATGAAAATATTGAGATGCATGTCGTGGGAGTCATTCCTTATAAATTGTCATTGTTGTCAGTCACTCATTGTTGAATATGCGCGCACACACACACACATAAAATAAATGTAACAAAATATGAACATAACAAGGTTGTAAACAAGTGTAATAATACGGTGTGTATGTGTGGGTGTGTGCTCATATGTAGATGATGCCGTTGTTGCCTCAATAGCAACTACAATGGCAATGGTGCACAAATAACCCAGTAAGCAAGTTCGACCTCAGTGAAACATCATGAATGACAGTTTCTCTAAACGCGGCTATCAAACGATCACTACAATTGCTAAAGCTAAACGTTGATCACGGTGATCACGCTGATCATATGACACTGTGGTACCTCTTCCCTTTTTCCATTTTATTAATACAGAATGGCAGAATGAAACTTTTAATTTCTGGTATTTCAAAATACTTTCATTTCAATCGATGTACAAACATTTCTTTTGAGTCTAAAGTATACAAATTTGGAGCTTCCCCGGGGCAAATTTTCCTAGGAGCTGTCACATTTTTTTTTAATTATAAAAATACTAAATAAAATATTGAATATTTTAGATGCGGAGAAAGCTTCTTAGGAATTCGTTTAAAAATAATAATTAATCATTCTACCACTTCTTTTTTGGTTATAGCTTTCAGAAAATTGGTTCTGATTTTGGTTCCAGGCTATTTGGGAGATAAGCGAAATTCAGCTGACATCGGATAGAGCGCGATTAGGCAATATTTATATATGGCTGTATTGAAACTGAATATTTTAATTTTTTTCTCTGTCAAAAATTAAAAATCAGAGTTAATACACTTTGGCTGGCAAAGGGCAATATGATTATATAAAACAGAAATGTAATGTAAACCAAGTCGAAGTAGAATAACAATAAACATTTACTGGGTTAACGAATTTGTTTGGCTGCAGAATCAAAACATTCCACACACTGTTCATGGCACTGTGGAGGTCCACGGCAAGGATCGCAGGATACATTTATGTAAATCCATTTGTTTGTATGCTTGACTACGAATGGGTGTATTTGTACGTGAAAAGTTCGTATCGTCGTGTAAATCAGTAAATGCTTTTCATATGTTGTTTGTGGTTTAAGTTCAATTTTATATTTTTCTCCACCATTTTATATGTTTTCGTATTTTTCTCTTATTATATCTTCGTCCTTATTTCATTTGCAAACACTCTGCACTCTGGGGTCCAGTGAAACAGGTATGGACGGACAACGTTTCAAGAACTCCGAAACTAACTAAGATTTTTGTGTTAAGCATGTACGAGAGGACTCGTACTTACTGCCAGTTTATGAAAGTTTTTATGTTTACTTATGTGAACCATCATTGATTGCATCATGTTTATGAAATGGTTGAATCTTCCTTATGTACGTGCCATGCCACTTCGTGCCACTTGATACCAGCCAGAGAGCATATATATATATATATACAGACAAACAAACATTAGCAACTGAACAGAATCACATATTCGTGCATACAACAGCCACAAATACCCACTAGAAGTGCTCGGCATCCACTGCCACTTCCATCAGTATTAGTTGTGCTGATACGACTGCTTACATATGGATTGAGGAGGGAGAATGAAAGGTGAAAGAGTTCTAGGCGGTTGTGTGTAGGTGGACTCAATTGACACTTTGTATGTTTGGGGTCTGATTGCACTAGAGCAGAATATGTGTGCTTCCTACTTTTTTTCCTTCTTTATTTTTTTCATGTTGTGGCATGTGATGTTGTTGTGCTGTGAAGTGGCATGGAATGGAGTGTAATAATGTAGAAACTATTGTTTCTTACCTGATGGTTTCAAACACAGATTATTGCACGTAGATAGTCACAGTCAAAACGAGATACGCTTGTCTTATTGGATGTTTACGTTTTAATTTTTTATTTTTTTATTTTTTTATTTTCTTCCTCTTTATATTTTCCTATTCTTTATTTGGCTGTGCCATCAGTTAAAAATGTGTTCTCGTATATGGGGAATATCATTTTTGCTGATGACTCTTGAAGGCAAAATAGAGAAAAAAACATCATTTCCACAATCTCTATTATTTATTCAAGTTTTTTTTTTATTCTTTTCACTTAAAAATCTTTATTCTGTAAAATAAATTTTCAAGAAACTTTTTAGTTTCTTTTTGTTTCATTTCATCAAGTTACATGATTTTCTTCAAAAGGAAAGTAACGAGTTGAAACCAGAAAGTGCAGTGAAATGGCCTTGTAAGGTCATTTCATGTTTCTAATGTGCAAAAGGGTTTGTGGTAAAATTTTTGTTTTCTTTAAACTTCAGAATTATACATTTAAGGCTGCACTAATAAAAGAGATCGAAGAAATTTTTGCATTACCTTTCGTTACTTGTTCATTTAAATCTCTGTTTGATCTAATCAAAATTACTCGAACTTCTCAGTGTGGAGATACACAATTACACATTTAAAACTTCTTTTCAGATTAAAAGCATAACAATTTCTCCTTAACTCTATTGAGGCATTCGAACTTATCAAAAGCTCTGGTAAAATCAGTGTTGCCTCTTTTGCTCTTTCCGTGTATTACACGACCAATTTTTGCCCTCATTAGCTCGTTATAATTTTCAGAAGAGATTATTTTTTGGACATATTTTTGTGGCAACCATTGATGTGAAAATGTATTTAATATCCTGCGAACTGATCCTCTTGTTAATATCCTTTTGTTAGATCGACAATATACGGAAATGTGCGAGGCTCTAACGAATTTGTAAATTAAATGGCTTTTCAGTAGAATGTCATCTTCATTTGGTTTTTTCCTGATTTCTCAGTTTTTGCACAGTTTTAATAATAAAATAATCAAATAAAATTTTAATATTTTTTCCGTACTTAATGTTTTTTTCTTTCTTACTCTTTTTGCCCATCATTTTTAAGATTTTTTCTGGGCGCTTTTTTTCCTTAATTTTTTTAATCGTATTATCCTTTTTTTAATGTAAATTTACAGCTTAATTTTTTCATCTTCATATAGTAATAGAACAACAGTTGGAAAATATACCGTTCTTGTTGTTGTTGGTAATATTTATATGGCAGTGAACAAAACAGGCTTAGGATGAGTGTTGCTATTTGAAGGAAATTATATTCAATATAATATTATATAATATTTTCAAAACCTGACACACCACAATTGTTTGTTGCAAATTTATTGGGGAAATAAGAAATTGCCCGAAATGCGTTATTGAAGCAGTTTTTCCTTTTGTGATTGGATTTATTTTTAAAATCCTGCCAAGCTTGTATTCTCAAGCTTTTAGAGCTTTACAACAAATTTCCTATATCCAAGTCATCTCTAAATACAATGATATAAAATGGAGGCTCAATACACTTGCCGCACCAGATATGGGCGGCGGATGGGAGAGACTTGTGGCTTGAGAATGCCATATATGCGGCATCTAAAATTGATTGAGCAATCACTGAGAAATGCTCTATGCGAAGTCGTCTTCATAATAAATTCCCGTTCATTAGCATTGGTACCTCTGGACTCAGCCGACGCCGACGATGACCCCTTACGCTCTCCTGATCGATACCAACCACTATGTGGAGTCGACTTGCATCTTCGTCAACGAAGGCAACAGGCAAAGCAGTTTTTCCACAAAATGTTGGAAAAGATGGCTTCGTGAATATGATCCGAATTTAATAAGAAGCAGCAGTAAGTCGCTTCCAGTAAAGATTATTGGAGAAAGCAAAATTTCAAAAACTAAACAAATTCAAAATTATATCACAGTTCAGTTTTCCATGTCTGGCCATGCGGCCTCCATTTTCAATAAAATTTAGTCAAACCGGAAGTAGTGTATCCATGAATCATACCTTGCCGGAAAGATAAAATTCTAAGGATTTTAGAACAGTTTACATTATTATGATACTCATCATAGCTGTTGAGTAGAAATTTCCTTAAAAAGCATGAGACATTTTAACTTGACACCGATAAAAATTTAATTATATAACTTTATATACTTTATTACATTTTACGGAACGCTTATGAGCAACATTTAATGGTTTGACATGATTGGAGTTGTTGATTTTGTTGTTGATAAAAACTTAATTAAAGAAGTGAATTCGAAAAAAATTGCTGAGTAACTGTTGAGAAAAAATCAATCAGTTGAAGAAGAATAGATACATTAAAGAAGGAGAAAAAGTTTGACTACAATTATTTCATTTGTTTTGTATTTGGAACAATGAATGCCACATCAGAAATGGCACAATTAGTAACACATATTGTTGTGTTTTTATTAAATTTCTTTATCTCAATTGATATTGAAAATTATATTTAAATTAGCTAAAGGAAAGCAATGAAAAGCACCATGGGAGGCTTTTTCCTTCCAGAAATGGCAAAACATATGCCACGGAGTTTATGAGATTTAGCCAAACTGTAAGTAATAACAGCACAAGTGGCTAAGTTACATTTATTTCTATTCCCAAAAGCGTTATGAGTGGAGCGTGAATTAGCAAAATTTTTACAATTATCTAAAAGTATCTTTATTGATATGTTTTGTTGAATTATCTAAAATGTTTGTCTATGATCGCAACTTAACAATTAGATACGATCCCATCTCTGTTTTAATTATCGCCGAGTTGTGAAACATTTTTCCAATATTAATTTCCAATCAGAATTTATATGTCTACCTTTTGTCTTGTATATCCTTCAATCTTTAAAGTGACCACGCGACGCATCAAATTAAATGTTGAGACAAACGGTGTTGAAAGCTTCGTTAATAATATTAGATCAAATCCAATAGTCAATGGTAAACAAAATGTCAGTTGTCCCATAATGGATGACGACCTGTTTCCAAGCGAACTATTGCCAATTACACCACACTCAAACATATGACGTGTTTCCGTCATCTCCAGGACGCTTACAGTTTTGAATGAAAATCATTATTCTAAAACTCTAGAACAGCCACTTGGCACATTGAAAATTTATGCATGGCCAAAGCAACCTAAATATCTGAGGTCGAACATGGCTGGGAGAAAGGAAAGTGTACCCTGGCGGTTTCCCAGAGACGTAAATATTAATAAAGAAAGCAAATGTGTAAGCGGTATTGAACAAGTTTTAAAGAACTTTCTATAAATATTTGCAGCAAATATATCGCTTTTTTTATCGCATGGGAATTCTTGCAACGAAATTATTGTATTTATAATTTACCGTGTTACGATTAGCACATGAAAAATATTTTTTATTTTCAAAAGAATTTTGAATTAGACTCAATACTAAAATAAAATAAATGCTGATAAAAATCTATGCTAATTAACTAATCGAACATTCTCCATGTTTTAATGTTTAAAATAACTACAGCATTACTTTTGTTTTGTAAACACTTTCCAAACTCCCGCTGACTGCTGACAAATTATATTGAAACGATTAAAGTTCGAGAAGCATTATCAAATTGGTCAGATTCACTTTGAAAATCAGTGAAACATTCGGGCTACTTATAGATGATTTCACCATATTTATGGCACAAATAATCGCCCATCTGATTATGCCATCCATAGAATTGTGAGAAAATCTATACATTGAAAGGATGTGCGTAATTAACATCTCCACTAAAGAAAAAATCAAAATTTACCAATTCGATTGTCGTCGGCTGCAGAAATTGCAATCACGTTGGATTTTTTTAATTAGAATTTAAATAAGAAATTGATTCATAAATATTTTGTTTCATATACAATTTTTCCCAAAATCCTTACGTTGGAGTCCACAACGAAAGTTATATTAAATTTATTTATTTATTCTAGATGCGATTAAAAAATGTTTATTATTAACAAATATATTCTGGAAATCTTTTAAAGATGAAAACTAAAATTTATAAATTTGTAATACGTGAGACCAATAAAGCAGAAGATTTTTTAAGCATTGAAAAAGTTCGTAAAAGTTAAAAAAAAATCTTGCAGCATAAGGACCTAAGGATGTGCGTGTGTCTATGTATTCATTTTTATGTTTAAATTTCATTCTGAATTTTATTTTTGGTATGTAGTGAAGAAATACATTAACATAATACTTTATTTCCATTCCTTTTTATCCTTTTGCTAAATTTTTACAACTCAATAACTTCAAATATGGATTTTTAATTTTTTCTGTTTCTATTCCATTTTTTCCTTTTCTTAGCAACATCAAAGGACTCTTCTCAGCTCATTTATCTGTATGTGTGTACTACTCCTTTCTCTGTTTCCATGAAGAAAAATAAAAACCTTTTTATGGTCTTGTTAATATTATTGTACTTCTTAAAACTCATTTTTAAGCTAAAATCGAATAATATTACTACTTTGTAAAATGAAAAGCTGAGAAGAACATTAAGAAAAAATTTATCTGTCGGTTATTTTTTTAATTTCAAGCCAATTCGTACCAAAAATATAACAAACGGAAGTTCTTAAATTTTTTCTTTCCTTTTTGTCAAAAAGCTCTTGCCTTGCATTCGTGTGGCGAGTGTGCGTCTTGCTCGAATTTTTTTCCATCCATTCGTTAAATAAACTAACACACACCTTAAAGTACACTGAAGCAAAATTTATTTAAGCAACAATTTTATTTTCCATTATTTGTTGTATGTGTGCACGGAGTTGTGTGTGGTTGTTATCATCAGTGGAGTACTTTTATTACTTGTTATTGTTGCTGTAAACAACGTTGAAAAAATTAACAACAAAAAATGATGTTGAAGGAATATTATAGAGATTATAATAAAAGGAACCGTTATACATTTACACTCACACGTACATGGATACATAAATACACACATTCATCCCACTTGAAATATTTGTTGTGGGTGATTAAAGGGCTGCCAGATATTACATTTTTACGTCATTAATTCTGTAAGCACAGCCTCAACGCAACAATACCTTTCAATTAAATACATTCAATATACAGCAAACAATTTAGAATTATTAGCCAAAAAGTTTAGAAATCTTATCAAGTTGGGGATATTAAAAAACGCCAAGATAGATCCCATTTTCTTGAGTGTTGTGATGGCTTTGTGCTAATTTACATATGCTTGACATTTCTTCATCCAAACAGGAACAGTTAAAGATTCCACTGAGTCAGCTGGACAATCAAAATGCTCTAATATTTAGTTCATGTAGTAAAAGCTTTGAAAACTTATTTATACGATTTTGCAAGTTCGCATTTGTTACCATTTATTTAAGGCGTTATTACTTCCTCTGCTGGATCTACTATTCATAATATAAATAGATATCAGGATATTCGTTTAAGTTTAATAATATTTCCAACTTCATCTATTGTTTTAATATTATTAACTTTGTTTTGGGCCGAATAACTTTTTAGCAGGATTATTGAATAGAGGATATTGTATATTAAGTTGATCAATTGGAAATTTATAGCACGCCCATTACCGCCCTTTTCTGTATTCTTGTAGTATGACATTTCGCAAAATCTTGTAAAAGTCGCTTTCTTTATTGCATTTACTGATCTGGCAATATCTTACAGTTTAAATGATGTTTATGGGAAAATGTTAGTGTGTTGGTATTTTGTCAACGAAGGCAAATAAAGCACCAGGACACAACCATACAAATATGAATGTATGTACACAAAAAAATACAAATATGTAAAGAAAAAGTTAAAAATATACTTCACAGCTTAACACCCTGATGTGCAATATTTTGTATGTCAAAAGTGTACATGGAACGGGAAACATTGAGGAATAAATAAACTTAAAAAAACAAGTACTAAAAATAAAAAACAGACAAGACACAAACACTAACGCGAAACTGACAAAACTGGAGGAGACCAACAAGTACACATACATTAGCACACACCCACAGCCGCCAACATCAAACTGACGAACAGACAAAACAGCTGGCGAAAAGAAGAAATACATAACAGACACGTTTACGGACGAACAGGATACACTTTAGTTCAAGAAGAACAAGAAGGCTAGCGCAACCATTTTCATGTGTAAAAGGTAAATTTTTGTTTCGTAGTGGAGAAATATACACCCACCCAATTATTACCACCCCACAAAAGTCTCTTACAGCAGTGGAATAGGTGAAAAGCAACTGAAAGTATCTTTATTGATATGTTTTGTTGTCTTCCAAAGAACAGAAAAATCGTACCGTCGTATTAAAAAAAATGTAAGGACTCATATCCTCACATATACATACTTGGCCATATATACCTTTGTAGTTACATCCGTTCGCTCTCAATTGCAATTATACCTTGTATTTTGATGCACATACACTCAGAAGTCCAAGTCTGTATGTAAATACGATTCCGTATGAATGCTTGAGTATCTTCTTGTTCTTGTCCATATTTAAGGATTGATCTTTGGCTTATTACCGTGTCATGTAGAGCACGAACTATGAAAACTGCCAAAAACACCCACCTCGTTTCTGAATTTTTTCCATTCGTTTTTTCATTCATTCCATTTTTTATTCTCATTCTCATATTTGCTTTTTTGTTGCATTTATTGTAAGCAAAAAGACAACAAATAAGCAGAATGATTTTTTTATGAAAGATTTCGCGTAAAATGCCGAAGGGGCGGACTATTTTTCGTTAAGTGTATGTTGGTGCGTGTTTGGTGTTTGGTTTGAAAAAGAGATAAGAAGAGAAGATGTTTACAAAGTAGGAGATACCGTTACACAAAATTATTATGCGAAATACTAGATAAATGGGAGGGAATTTTTAAACATTCATTTGGGATTTTATTTATAAACGCAATAAACCAATTTATAATGCCAGATTTGGTATATTGAACTTTCAGCATGCAATTGGAACTGTAAGATTGGAGTCGTATGCCACCCATAACATGCGGCCATAATAGAGGAAGGATTGACCACAAAAACAAACCGAATTTCATATAAAAAATTTTCGAAAAATTTCAATATTTTTAACAAATAAATTTATATTAATATATTGTAAGCTTTCCAAAAGCTTACAAACAATTAATATATTGAAATAAATAATTTCGGATTAATATTTGGGTTTTAACCGTTTTTTCCAATGAAAAAAAGGCAGCAGCTCACCTAATCCCCTCGTCTAGTTCAGAAAGCACTCGTTAATTTGCTGAAAGCTGCTACTGCCAATATACCCCTGGAACTACACAATTACGTATATTCATGCGAGATATATATGTATATGTGTGCTATCTGTTTAAACCTGTGCAGTTTGAGAAAACGTATTATTCAAGGCCAGAATATTCGACGTTTCTATGGAAAATACATCTGTAGGAAAGTGAAATTTGTATGCCATAACAAACTACGTCGAGGTAGAACCATTTTATTAGCATGATTAGTTTAATTAAAATGAAACAAAAAAAAACTTTAGTCATTTTAAAATGGTCTTTAAATAGCAGAAAGAAATAATAAATAATAATTATTTTTCTCTGCAGGCATTTTACATTTTCTTTTATTTATTAACAAGTCCGTATACAGCGATTTTTTTAACTGAAAAAAACAGCTTATTGTATGAATCCAATTTCAGTTAATATCAGCTGCTGCTTAACTATTCTTCTCAATTTTTCTCATCTAATTTTACCTTTAAATCATTTAATTTCCGAGGAGTGGCAGTCCTGAAGTACATGCCATCTCACTAGTGGCTGTGACTACAAAAAGCCGTAACAAAAACTAACAATGCAAAATGTGGAAAAAAAAACTTTAAAACCAAACAACAACCCATCAACACTTAAAGTTAAAGCCAAAGCAAAACTTCATGTTTTGCACTTGAACCGAACCAACACAAATGACAGACAACAGAAAGTATTTGACATTTTACCTTGGAACAAAAAAAAAGACACAAACACACACTCACCCATCTATGCACGCAGAGAACAATAATGAAAGGCAAAACCGTATAGCAAACAAATAAACAAACAACAATAAAATGACAATAATGGCACAAGCCTACATACACATGAGCTTGTGAACACGGTTCTCACTGCGTTAACCCCATATTCATACGTACTTTCGAACACACTTGGCTTTATGTAAGTTTTTTATGTCAAATATACACACCTTTATATCAACTCCATACTTTTAACGAGCAAGATTGCCGACGAGCAAAATGTCACTTTTTGAAATGCCATTGGTTCCTAGTAAAGGAAAAAATTACTCTCTCATCTGAAGATAAAAAATATGTGTGAGAAAAAGCACAAAGGAAGAGTTCCTGAAAAACCACCCAAAAACAATTTATTCTTAAACGGCAAACGTGCAAACACTTGCATTTTCATGGCAAGCCAGAGAGTGAATGAGAGAGCGATAGAGAGAGAGAGAGTGGTTAACAGCAAGAGCATATTTCGGGAAAGTACCACAGGCACACGCCGAAAAGCATTTTCATTCCCATGAGTATGAAGATAGGTGTGTGTATGTATATAGAACAGAGGAACTTTTGAGCAGTGTGACCAGCCATTTGAACCGGACTAAATTAAGGAGATAAATGCTCTACATTTAACTTATCCATTACTTTCTAATAAAAATAATTTACTTTCTTGGCACTTTATAAGTTAACCCATTAATGCACAATTTTTTCAAAAAAAAACAGACCAAAAAAAAAAATTAACTTTTTTATTTAGGAAAAAACATATCTAAACCTTAATTTCAATATATATTTAAAACGAATTTTAAAATTACTATAAACTCGATAAAAAGAGGGGATAAATAATTATAGTGAATATTGAATCGCATTGCAGATCGAATTTTGTACCTATCGTACTGTTTTTCATGTACCATTTACTTTTTTTAAAGGGGAAGAGTACACGAAAAAAAACTGAAAAATATTTAATTTTACCTAAATTTGTAATAATATAATAAGAATACTTATTAGCTGAAAAATATATAACAAACTAAAACTATTCAAAATTTTCTTTTGTATGGTAAATTTCAAAATAAGATGCAGCACGTAGCCCAACATTGCAAATACAACGACATTCCCTTCTCGTTATTTTACCTTTACTATCTCTTTTTGAAGAACACACAGCACCATATCTTGAGGGACTTTCTTTTTTTGTTGTTGGCGGAACAATACCGTGAAAGTGACGTGAGAAGACGTGAGATTCAAGCGATTTTGGTCTGCCTGTTTTGCAGGCCCGTGTTAATACGTTTCTGCCCGTTATAGGGCTAAACAAATGCATTGTATGGCAATTAAAAAACATATTGATTGAATAAAAAAATAAAATTAAAATAAAAATTCAATAAGACCTTAATAAAAAAATCAAACAATTCTAGTCATTTTATATAAATATATATACATCCATATGTCGCTGCTGCCATCTTATCATACGAAAATTATGCAAAACTTTTTTTCTTAGCTGATTGAAGTGGAATATACTCCGATCGCATAAAAATTTTCATAACATTTTTTTTGTTCCAAAAAAGCGGACATTTTTATGCCGTCCTATTCAATTTTTTCAGCAGAATTGTATGACTGTTTAAAGGCAAATAAAGTTTACCTAATTTTTTCGAAAATTCTATCAAACACAATTTCAATTTTGTCAAATATTAATTTATTACAATTAAACCCGAAAAAGCTAAGCTGGTCACACTGATTGCAAGCAATGAAGCACACAAACAAAGTAAAACAAATAACGTACAAATACATTTGGCGAGTTGCTTAGCAACGCCTTCTAACCACAAAATTATATGTCCGTCTAAAGCAGATGCAGTAAAAATATGAGACAAGTCAGACTTTTGAATTGAAAATGTCATCAGCAGACTCCATTGCTAGAGAAAATAAAAAACAACAACTCTTGAGAGCAACTAACAGGAAAGAGTGCAAGCATTTATTCCTTTAATATATCCGTCTCCGTTTCAAAAACCATACACTTTTGCAAGTAGAGAATTCGAGAGTAACAGCATTTGAGGGGAAATGTTGGCTCTCTCTGTCTTATAAGCGCGTTTAAAGCATGTGATAGAAAGAAATGGCACTATTTTGAAGAAGCAATGAGAGGCTGTGGCTTTTGTTTGTTGATGGTTTTTAGGGGTGTGCGAGAGCATGTGTGCCACATAAACCGGTTCTGTTTGTACCTGTTTGTTTAATATGTATGTTTGTATGAGAATTTTATATCTGTGAGATTTAATTTTTAGTAATTTGTTGCTTAAGGCATCCATCCCATTAACCGTACACATACAAAAACGTTTCGCATTTTAGTTTTCGTTTGACATTCGCTGCGAGGGTACGGTTTTTACGTAGCGGATTAGTATTCGTCTCATGAAATTATTTGTATCGTAACGTTTAAAATACGCTTTGAAACAGTGAGAATTAGCAAACGGATTAAATGAAATATTACATACCAGCCTACTAAAGTGACAAATTCCTATGGCTCTAGTTCATAACACCCTTCATGGGTTTATTTATTAGCAGCTAGAGAAGATCCATTTAGAAAACAAAATTGTAAAACGAAATAAAAAGGAAATTCCTTATTTATTGGAAAATTTATTAATAACCTGCTAACATCAGTAATTAAGAGTTAAAGTGCTAAATTCACATCGTCAGACCACATTAAACGCATGAAAAAGCCGTAGGTGTTTTGGTTTTGTGTAGGAACTAAAAGGCCGGTGTTTTAGTATTTTTAAAATAATACTGCTTAGAATTGAGTCATAATCCTTTACCAAGCCGGAAGTAGACCTGAACAGCAACCAGTTGTATAAATAAATAAACACTTGAAACTCCCTCTAATCAACACCAACAAACATCATTACCATCGTTATTATTGAAATCATTAGCAGCCACACTAGCTCCTCACCACACTCTAAAATAATTTCAATTACTCTCAAATATTAAATACGCATACCCACAAAGCAAGTCCTGTTTGCCTGGCGTTCACCACCCACCCACATACACCTCGTACAGACAAACACACATGGTTAAAGAAGGCAAATAACTGTTTACAACTACATTAAAGACGGTGTTGATTTTTTTGCGCGCGCTAATTAACGTCAACAAAAATAACAAAAAACAAAACAACAACAACAACTACTGCTCGTAATATTGGGAACCGCCGTTTGTTCCTTTGAAGCAAGAAAAAAGTATAAAAGTTGTACTCTCTAACAAAATAATAACAACAACAAACCTGTTGGCTATTTTCGTTTAGAAATTTTCCAAAAAAAAAGATAGAAAGTGTTTTTTAAAATTAAAATTGCAAAAAAAAAATCATTAAAAATAGAAAAAAGCTCAAAAATAGCTAAAGAAAAAGTTTTGTTTCTTTTCTTAAATGCATAAAAATATATCACAAAATTAAATTACATAAATTACTAATAAAAAGTCTGTTAGAAATATTGAGAATCGTAACAAAAATATATTATTATAAATTTATATTGCAATCCTTGTGTAATTTGTTTAACAAAATTCTTACCGAAGTAACTAAGGCGCCCCTTAGGGCTGTCGCGTTGGCGTCATTTCTGGGCGACGGTTTCGCCGCCCTCGGCTCAAGAGCACCGCCGGTTAAGGACCTCATGGCGTTTGGCTCCGTTTTACACAACAATCAACACAACATAGGTGAGTGCAGTGACAAATTAAAATTATTATCCTTACATGTGTGTGAGTTCCTTCCTCATGTTCCTTCGAAGGACATCATACATCAAAAACAAGCACTTGTCAAAGTTTTCTTCTTTTCTTTTAAACAAAGTGAAAAGAGAACTTTTGATTTCGGTATCAGAGATATAAAAAATTTTTAAAGTTTATTTCTGAAAATTGCCAAGCAACATTTTGTCGTATTGATTATCCTTTTTGTTCAAGTAGTGATTTGAGAGCTTGTAACATGCGTTAATCCTAAAATTCTAAAGAAATAATAAGAGCCGACGGAGTTCCTAAATTATTAACAATTCTAAATGGCTCCATCAAGCAATGCATGTCGGGAATGAGTGTCTTATTAGTATCAAAAAGAGAAAGAGATTAAATTTCGAATGAGGATTTTAAATGAGGATTTATAGAAAAAAAAAATACATAATTGTAATTACTTTGAGGGCAACGGATTTTACGTTTTGATCTCTTGACATTTATTTCATTCAATGTAGGGAAAATGTAGGTGAAGGACGAAACATAAATTTGATTTCTTAACGGAATGATTTCAGCGAAATTATTTCAAATGATAACATACAGTTTTAATTATCTCTTCATTATATAGAAGACAAATCGGTAGTGTTTGAGGCTCAGGAAAATCTACAAATCAATACAAACTTTGTTGCTTTTGTAAAGAGAGTGAAGTTTTGGTCCTGCATTGTTCAGAGAAAAGAAATGTAATATCTTTATTTTTATTCTTCAACTATAATTCTTAACACAACTGTAAGAACGGCTAAGCAAAAAATTAAAAGAACTATCAACTATACACTATCCGAGCACAGGGATTCATCTTCAGCGACTAATTGCTTCTGAAAAATTGGAAAAAGTATTTAAAAATATGTTTTTATGTTCCCAAAAAAAACTCCTAATTCATTTTTACTAATTGCGACGGATTTCGAGTTACTCGTAATTAAAATATATTAATGCTTTTAATGAAGAACTTTTCATCAGAAGGAAAATGTCCTGCAAGTGATAAATGATTGTTGTTTTACATCACAAATAATTCTCAGTTTTCAGTGTAAATTGCAATTAATAGAATTTCTTGTACGAAATACGTAACTGGGCATATTTCGTCATAAGTTATTGTAATGGCATCTTCATTGCATGCCAAATGCTGAATTGTAACCATTTTTGTAATCAGCAACTCTTTGAAAACTTACACAAACTTTCAAGCGCTAATTTTTGTGGACTGAATTGAAATAAAAACTGGACAATGACGAAATGTTTTTCGGAATTTTTGTTATGCCTTCAGAAGCCATCATCTAATAACTTATTCAGAATATTCTCTTCTAAGGCCAGATGAACATTTTTGTAATACAACGAAGTTATAAAACAAAGTGAATGAAAAACTGGAAATTCCTTTTAATTGGCATTCGAAAATCGATGTATTTAATAATTAATTTTTTTCTTTAACTACTTCGTGCCGTCGGTAAGAGCAAACTAATAGTTTTTAAAATTTTTGTATAAACGATTTAAAAACTTTTAAATTTCCATATTGGATTATTTCAATGAAAAATCGACACCCGGGATTTGACATGTACCAGGATATTCTAAGGATTTTCGTAACTTTCAATATTTCTCATTTTTTTCGTAACTCGTGAGTAGTTTGTTTGTGAAATTCATATCCTTCGGGCATACTTAAATCAAAATGATTTGATCCTTTTACCGCATTTCTCCACTTTGTACTATTTCAAGGACATATGGGTAGAAAATGGAAGAGGAAATGAGAAATACGTCTCAATCCGTATATCTCATCCAGTTTCAGTTATTCTTGTGTAAGACTATCTGAGAAAAAAATTTCTTTTTGCACTGGGTATAGTGATAAGGAATACATACTACGGACAGGCAATAGATGTTCCCAAAACTGCATTTATTATTAAAGAAAGTGAAATGAAAGTTCCCTTGACCAGCAGTGACTTTCTCTTATTCCAAGTGATTTTATAAGTTGAAACTTAAATTTATTTTAGAAAAATTTGAGCGTTAAAATTAAAAGAAAAAAAAATTATTTGATTTGTTTATAAAAATTTTGTTCGAAGTTGTAGAATATTAAAAAAAAATTTTAACTCGAAAATAAATTCTTCCTCAATTAAAATTTTTCAAAATTTACATTCGAATAAACAAATAATATTTATTAATATGCAGGCTTACATCGTCTAAAAATATTTATTATTTACTATTTATTAAATTATTTTCAGTCCTTTAATTTTCTTAATGTATAATTTTTTTTACTAAGTAGGCAAGTCGGTAGTCAATCAGGGTGTGCGTTACAGCTTCAAATGCTGGCATGAGAAATATTTTTAAAGCAAATTATGCAGTCTAGATCATTTTCTAGGCTCACTGAGTTTCTTTTAATTTCTTTATTTTGTTGTAGTGAAACTTTAAAAAGGTTTAAACGCAAATCTACAATTTTCATTTTATTATTTAACTGCCAGTATTTAACATAAAAACAGTTCAGCATGAAATTAAGGTTTATTATTTGGAAAACTCCCTGCAAGCAGCTTTTACGACTTTAACAAGGCAAACAGAAGGCGTTGTAACGTTGAAATGTTTAACGATTTTAAGCAGAAGATGAAGAAAAAACATAAAACTATAAAATATTTCAAAAGTGGAGGAAGGAATACATAAACTTGGAACAAATAGAAAAATAGTGAACGGGCTTTTATTTTCTCCTGTGAAAATTGTTACTCAAAATCCATAAAAAACAATTTGATTAACTGTTTGGCTTAATGTTTTTTTTTCTGAAATTTTCTTTCCAAAGCTGGTTCCTGGATGGCTGGCAGGCGAGCTCACAGAAGCAGACCTAAAATAGTGCTATTGCAATAGCGGCAAGTGTTAACATTCATTATCATTGGCTTTATCCTTTTTCTGGCATTCTGGTCTCAATTCCTTTTCAGATTTACGTACATTAAAATCTTGCCGTAAGCCGTAGTTAATTTCTTCTGTGTATGTATTCCGCTTCTAAACGTATTTTATTTCTTTGACGTTCAAAGTTGTTGTAAAAAATTGCTAAATGGGATTATTCTTTTTAAACAAGATGTGCTGCTGCAGTCAGTTAAAAAGGCCTGCTAATTGTAGAGCTACCGTCAGTTTGAGTATAATAACCGAGTTTGAGGAACTGGCTGAGTGACTGCCAGTTAGTCTGTTGGCCTGCTTCAATTGCTTGTCATAATTTTCAAACATTTGTAAAACCCACAAACACACACACTCACACACATTCACACATTCACATACACAAAACAAGAAGAAAAACACATTCTTAAGAAGGAAAAGCCGGAGAAAAGTGATCATTGTTCTGATTTAAGTCTGAATGGATGTTTGTACGTGAATAGCTCTGTTGTGTTTTTGTAATGAGTCTGCTTTAGTTTTTAATGGATTTATTTCTGGTCCTAAACCACATGGGATTTACTAGCAATCTTGCAACCGGCTTAATGGATTTAATTCCACCATCGGCATTGAATTTTCTGTCGCATCCAAAAGTCTATTTTTAGGTGTAAAAGATCAGAAAAAAAGTAGAGTTTTCAAATAATTGAAGAAATTTTTTGCGAAAAAATCCATCCACAAGTTGCATTATGTGAAAAAATAGATTTCAATTTCTATCAATTTTTTTTTTCGATAGGAAACGTTTACAATTATTCGGTATCTCTCATATATAAAACCAAGTTTCAACCTTAATATATCATTTATATTATGGAGTACGAGTTCGATTCTCGCTGTTGACAAAACTTATACTGTAAGGAATGCATGTAATTCTTTCTCCCCTCTTATTTAACTACAATATACAACAACAATTGAAAATAGAAAAATGGAAAAGTCCAAAAAGCTTTTTAATAAGTTAAACATAATTTAAAGAATATTAAAAAAAAAAAAATATGATGACACTAAACATAATTTTTATAAAAGTTGCATCATCAGCATGAATTTTATGCTTATGCTCATGCCACAGGCATTGAACCAAAAACCGCTGTACTGGCTGTATAATTTCGGGTACTTTTGCTTTTAGCCAACATTTTTCAAAGCATTTTAATTTTTAATGACGAGTTTTGAATTGGAATTAAAATTACAGTTTCGAGCCAAAAATTCTCTGAATAAATAATTATTTAATCTGGAGGTGATTCATTAAATTTAGAATTTATTTTTGATTAGAAATGAAGAATGTTTCAAATAATTTTAATTTTCAAATAATTTTTTTAGACACGTTTTGTCTCAGTAAGCAAAATTAATTTCTCAAAATTATATAAAGATTTCAAATACAAGAAATTTTTAGTTGGAATCAGTTTGTAGTGCCGAAGAACAAACAAAATGTTCAGCTTAATCTAGTGAGCCTAAACGGGTTACATAAAAGCTTCGATCTCTATCTGAGGCAGTCAAAAAAAAATTCTCATTTACTTGTAACCACTTCGCGGCTGCCAGTAGACAATACTATTCGATAATAATGTACATCGGATTATATGCAGCCTCTTCGTAGGACTTCTGTTGCAGTGCCTCGTAGATGAAGTTAACCAATCAAAACCTTGTTTCCCGAAAGAGCTCAGCTGAGCGAAGGCACAGCCAAAGTAGTGCTTTATCTATCTACGTATTATCACCTGGTCTACTCCACCACTATCCTATTCTAAAGATCAAATTTAGGCCATTACATGCAAAAGGTCTACTCCCGATTAGATTGAGGAAATTCTGCTAACAAAATTTGAAGGCTATTTTAATGAATCCTGCGATTGACTGCTAAATAAAAATCAAAGAAAATATTAATTAACTCACTGGCAATTAGTGTTGTATACTGTTGCGTTTTCGCCGAGAAACGATAGTTTCTCGCATTGAAACGTAAACTGTGTTAACAAAGATACAACAGCAATTGAGCTTAAACTTTTGACGTTTATTATATATTGTATTCCATATATTATATCCTTCTTTGCAATTGAAACTAAAGACAAAATAATTACATAATAATTTCTATGTTTGTAGAAATAATGTGCTTTGCATGAAATGAAACGATAAATTGAGATCTCCTTATTTTATTTTGAAATAAATTCATCTATTGGAATTCATTCATTTGTAGGCAAGTCTAGTATTATCAGTTATCACTTGTGTAGAAATTCACCACATTTTTCCCCCCTTTCCCAGTGACAGCAGGTTAATTTCTTGTTCCAGAAGACATTCGAATAAAATCTTCTACTTGATGAACTGTTTACACATGTCAAGAGAATTATTCTTATGGAAAAATAACATTTCACATGCTGAATGTGATCTGATGGTGAAGCTCATCATACTTAGATGTCCATGGACGGAGAGACAAAGAAGCGGACTTGTTCATACTCTTCTGTTCACAGTATTCAACCGAACCAACACAAAAAAAAAACAAATACGAAAAACCCAGATGACCGCAACTAAATTGCAATTCGTTACGTATCGCTCGACAATGAAGAAATGAAATATTCATCATCAATAAGAAATTTATACGAGCGGTGAGTGAAGTGATGTTGAGAACGTTTTAATGTGAGGAAAACAAGAAGAAGAATAACAACAAAACATTCACAACTATAAATCGCGTCAAGGCACAGCAGTAGTTCTCGCGTTAAATTCGTAAAAGTAAAAATAAAACCAAAAAAGCAAAATCAAATTTATTTCTACAAGGAAACGAAAAAAGTACTAAAACTGAAAATAGTGGCCGGTTTCAAAATGCTTAAATATCAGACACTTGTGTTTTTATATGCGGCACAAAGTAATGAATAATTTATGGATGAGAAGCGGATTGCGGAAGAATCTATTTGCAGGGGCCTCTAAAGTCTGCAGGAACATCTTTGGCGATAAAATAAAGTTTCCTCTCCAATTCTTAAAAGCTGAGTTAACATAAGCTAAAGCGAATCAAATAAATCTATTTTCAAGGCAGCAATTCAATGAATTATTAAATATTATGTGTAGAAGGAAATGTGAGAAAATTCTGTAGTTAAAAATTCATGTACAATTTTAAAGAAATTTGTCTGAAAACATTTTGCAATTGAAATTAAATAATTTTATTCGAATTTGATAAGTGAATGTGACCATTCAGTGCAATATTTTCAGAGCTACAGATATATTACTAAACCTCGGCGGAGAAGCACAAAAGCAGCAGCACGGCGACCAGCGACAAGCTAATAATTTTAATTAAATCAAAAGAGTTGGAAAAAATATTCACAAGAAAAGAATTATTTGAGAATTATTATTAGAGCGTTTTGGGACCAGGGTTCCCAGCCCTGCAGAACTATGGAGGTCTCACTTTATACAAAATATTACATGCAAATGCATGGTCTTCAAACAAAGTCCGCCTTGATGGCAATATATTGCCCTTTAAGGGGTGGGCAGACTATTTTCCACCTTTAAAGCTTCGCCTTTACAAAATCCTTAAATTAAAGAAAATTCCACATGACAGTATGCCTCACCCCATCCAGTAGTATTATTATGCTGATCCATTAATATATCAATTGATGAATGGATGCGTGGAAAATATGAAAACCCTTTTTTTTTACCGAATATTGAAAATCGAAATGTGTCCGAAACACCGCAGCTGAAGGCCAACGAGAAAAAATTCTTCGCAATTAAAAAATTCACACCAACATATCGAATTTAAGATGACAGCGACCGAGCATTTAGATAACACGACATATCAGATTAAGTAGTGTAAACATAAACTAAAAATAAATTCGAATAAAAGGCGGTTTCAAGTAAATAACTTATATGTGTGATGTAGGATTTATGATATGTGGTGTTATAAAATATTTTTATAACGTTTTTTATAGTTTTTTTATTATTTCTCGATTTTGTATATTGACTTTCAATTTTAGAAATTGAAAGTATTTAGAATATATTTTTCCTAAAATAGTATGTGTGTTTGTGTGCCAAATAAAAGACTAGCAAAAGATTACATAATAGAATAAAAATCGAAATTGTTTATAAAATTTATTTACTGAAAAATGTGTCAACTTTTTCATGCTTTTGATAAATAACGTGGAAGGGGAAAATTCATTTGGCTAATATTTTTCATAAATACATTAAATGAAATTTAAATGTATTTTAATTAAATAAAAAAATTATTCAATAAATATTTTGCTCATACTATCATACTGGCAAAACATTTTAACTGAAATTAATAATTCGCCGGGGCTTTCTTAGCTAAGAAAAGCTTCGAATTTACTTTTCTATACTTATAAGCATTTGAACTCATTCCTGAGGCCTCGGACTAGTTTGATAAAAAAACAATATTCTATTTGCTGTCGAAAGTTTAAAATTGCTTTGATGTCATGCACAACTACAGATTTGTAATAAAATTTATTAAGCAACAAAATCTTGTATTAAAGACACGTCGATAAATCGATCTCGAAAACAATAACAATTTAAAGGGCGAAAAGGCGCACTCACACTGGCAGATAATTTGTCGTTAATACAGAGAACGATGAGCGTCATTATAGGAAAACTATCAATAATAAAATGTGTTTGGCGGCCGGGCTATAAAATAATGATCATTAATTATTGTTTAGTAAAACGCTGCCTGCTCATCATCATAATCATCAATAATACTCGACCACGCTTATAATGAACAAATATGTTCGTTGCGCTTTATTCCGAACACTATGGCGTGGTTAATTCTTTTTCTTTCCTTTTTTTTGTTATTTTTTTTTTTTTTTTTTTTTTTTTTTTTTTTTTTTTTTTTTTTTTTTTTTTTTTTTTTTTTTTTTTTTGATACTTTTGGTACCTCTTTTATAATGTCAAATATAATGATGCGTGTAATGTGTGCGTGTGTGTAAAAAGTCAAGAAAAGGTGAACATCTTTTTCGTTTTGTTTGTAGGAAATTATAACCTGCCGTGCATATGTGTTTGTGCCGCTTTTGTTAGTCTCCGCTTAAATCGCCCGTTTGCGGCTTAAACAGGCGCTTCAGCCTCTTTTCAAAAAATGTTGCGACGGCGCTTTAACTATCACCACTGCATACGATTTTTCAAGTGCTTAACGTTGTCATTTATTATGCGTTTTTATTGAGAATCCAATTTTAATTTTATATACGAGTATGTGCATGATTCCTTTGAAGGAAAATATGCATTTGCCGGAGAGAAAACAACTTTCAAGCTGAAGTTTTTATTTTGTAGTCATTTCTTCGTTTTGCAGGCATTCTTTGGCAGAGGAGATTAGACTGTGTTTCTCATTTTGTAAATATTTTTTTTTTTTTAATACTTGAAATTGTCAACGTGTGTCATTGCCATGTGGCTTTAAGCTTTCCAGCTTACTTGATGGCGTCTTTTAACATTTTTAATAGATTGCTTTTCTCTGAATCGTAAAATATAGCAGAAAACAAATTTGTTATTAGTAATTTTAAGCGAAATAATAAAGTTGGGAGACATTGGTTTTCTGTGTAGAAAAACTTGTGCGTTCCTTGAAGAGTTGTATGCTTGACCAGTTGGCGGTTTAAAGTTCTGTGGTTTAAATCGGCATGGCCGTTGTGCGAGTTAGAACATTTACTGACAGCCTGCCGTCTGCAGGGATACTCTTAAATGAACGACTAAGTGAAGTAATCGTTGGCCAATTGATGAAAGTGGGGCAGGTACTCTGTCGATACATGTCAAGTAGATGCTGCATAAATCTGAAAGCTTTTACTGTGGATTAAATGCATTTAACTAAATTGGAATACCAAACTATGTTTCGAAAAGCATAAAATAATTATTGAATTTTCCAAACTAGGGCGAAAGCCTTTTCTGTTCTCATACGTGCCCTCCTTAAAGTTTCCCAATGGCCACACTGATCTAAATTATTCATAACGCCGAGTAGTCGTCAACGCTGTGGTTGTGTTTTTATTACAAGTTTGTTTGAATAATTGCATTTTATGTTGTTGTTGTTGTTGTTGTTGTTGTCGGTGCTGCTGTTATTGTTTTTGTTGCTGCTGTTCGTAGTTTCTCTATTTTGAGCTGCATTCAACAAGTTGTAAAAATATCAATTAAGTTATTTTATGATTTGGCATTAATTGCGTGTCACTGCCGACTGTGTTTTTTCGAAGTTTCTTCAAAGCGGTGCTTTTTGTTTTACTCCGTTTTAATGAAGTCGGTAGCAATAAGAATTTGTTTAGATGTTTTTTTTTTTATTTTTTTTTTATTTAGATATTATGGGACTACGCATGCACGTATGCAGTGGAACTTCAAAAAATGTAAAATAAGTCTGCTGCCAACATGATTAATGTGTGTGTGTCTAATTTATATTTCCCGGCACACGAAAGAGGAGACCCGGTATCTTGTTGAGAAGAACTATAATAACTCTATTATTAATTTATAAATAAGTTATCAAATGTTTTTCACATATTCAAGACATTTAAGTGGGCAAACAAAAGAATTAACCAGAATATATAAAACTATTTATTGAATACATCTAAATTTTAGTCTAAAATGTAATTTTATCTGAAGCGAAAGTGTTATATTTAAAAAGTACCAAAATTTTGCCTTTTCCTTTTTGGTTAATGCTTAAGTAATTGAGATAAAAATAATTGCAAAAGTGTCCTACTTTCCAAGGACACTGTGTTCTACATTTGGTATTGCCACTCTGAAGATTGAGCAAGAAACTAAAATGCATTTAAATTAAAATGCATTCGACCAGAAAAGAAAAACTTACGCCCTTCTAAATATCTAGATTTTTTTCATTTCCATTAAAAATATTTACATTAAATGAAACATGACATTTTTCTCTTTATTTAACGTCGAATTTATACAGAACTTGTTAGCTCTGGAAATTAATTTTTTGTTAAATACTTTCCTGTCTTTTTGCTCTCCACTTGATGAGAAAATATACAGGAATTATGAAATTATTTCATGCTATTTGTCCGTCATAATTTTAGCATTTATCTAATGGGAAATCAGATTTGAAGGCCCGCCGTAAAAAATATGTATATTAAAAGAGGGAAATGAAAATTAGGAAAGAGCTTAAGCGGAAATAAAAACTAAAAGGTTCTCATACTTTAGAGTATTACACGATTGAAAATGCTATTATGCACAATAGTACAAGATTTTAAAAAATTCTATATACTTTTTCAAATTTTTTATGCTCAAGTTTTGAATAAAAACGTGCGGAATTGATTATTATTTTTTTCTTTAAGCCGCATTATCAGATGTTGTACAAAGCGCGTAAATCTCTGTTCTAATGGCCTCGTTTTACAATTTTTTTCTTTTCTATGCTGCATTATTATTATTCTTGCTGTAGCTGTGCGTACACACATTCGCACACACAGCGAACGTCCTTTGTGCTGTCGTTGTCACTAAAAAAATATTATCTCAGACGGAAGGTACACACATGGCAATACAAATATTCAATACACAAAATAAACTAAACTCGTAAAATCTTTCAAATTCCATACAAGAACGCACACACTCACGCAGGCACAAATACTGAAACACCAGCTAAATATAGAACCATCCCTTTGAATATGCACTCATTCAAAGAGTCTGATACATTTTTGGTGGCTTTAAGCCGAAATAATGGGTTGGATGGGTGCTTTTGTGCATGGAAATGAAAACCCCCTCGATCAGAGAAGCACATTCAGAAGAAGTGGGAAAATTTTTAAACAATCGAGCAAAAAAACAAAAGAAAAAAAAAAAGAAAAAATAATACTGAAATCTGAAAATGCTGCTGTTGTGTGCAAAAGTCAACTTTCTTATCTGCGACATTAAATCGGTTTTAACTACTCTGTTGCTGCGGCTGCTAAAGTTGCTGTGGCCGTCACTTATACAAACAGGCTGCCACACTGACATTGTCGCTTCTGTTGTTTTCTCATGTTGTTGCATTTGGTAATCCAACACCAGTTCAAAGCGGCACCAACTGGGAAAAAAATTTGTTCTTGTAAAAAACATTTAACATCTAGTGAAATTGTAATGCCAAACAGTCAGTCACATACTTGCTCGGCTTTAAATTTGTGGCTGCTGGTGTTACACGCATTTTTTTACCATTTGGGTTCAAAGGCTTTTTTCGTTGCAGTGTAGCGCATGCCAAGCAAAAGTGACACTAAATTTATGGTTGGAGATAAATGAAGGTGGCTGCTGCCACCGATTGCAGATGCGATAAAATAATACAAAATATTCGAAATCCAATACTTTTCTAATGCCTCTTTGTTCTTTTGCTCACAACATGTTAGTCTTTCCCTTCGCAACAGTTCTAACAATAGTGGCAATTTTTTAGAATTTTTATAAGAATATTTTTTCTTTATATAAAATGTGTTTGCGAAGTTGAGGCATAAAGCAGGGGCCGTTTAAAAAAGTAACAAAAGCAAAATATTTTTCTTAAAAGTCGTACATTCTAAAATCCAATTTTTAACAATTCATCTTTTACAAAAATCCTTCATAAATTACTACCTTTCCAAGTTGCAACTTTAAAGCAAACAGCTGTTCAAATCGTGCACTCCATACTGATCGCATTCATAATGTCTGGTATAATTTATAAAAGTACTATCAAAAGCTTTTCGGAAAGTGAAATGCTTCTTCATTTACTTTGAAAAAGTTATTGATAAAAATATTTGCCTAAGTTCTCAATCGGTAACTTCAAATCGGCAAATCGGCTGCTTTGATAAGCACTCGTTGGCAAATATGTGTTGAGCTACAATAAACAATTTTATTCGATTAAGTAATCGAATTTGATTTTAATTTTCTTCCATTTAAAATTTTCTTTACTGTACCAAAAATTGTAAAATAAAAGTTATAAATCTGTAAGAAACGTAAATAAGGAATTTTAAGATTTGCCAAACAAATCTGCGTTACTTTTCATTTATTTATTTTTTCGTTACCACATTTGGTAAGAATTTTACTCCGATTTATTAGGAAACACTTTTTATATTTGAATTTAATTAGTTAGATTTAATTTCTTGAACTTTAGAAAAATGATTCGATTAATTAAATGAATCAATCGTAAAATCCAGCTGTGAGACACGAGAGATGTAATGTAAAACAATTTCAAATACTTCTGTCACACATAAATGAGAAATAAATGCCACACATGAATAGATTTCATGAAATCGATTTCTGTCGATCTTGACGGCATATCTCCATTCGTATTCTAATTTATTTATTAACTTAATATTATAATTATACGAATATAAATGAATATAAATAGAAGCACAGGCTGCAGAAGTCGTCGCCTATATCGGCTTTAATTTTTTATTGAATGTAGAAAATAAAAATTTTTTCCAATCATGTCAGAGTTACTTGCTGATAAATTAACAATTGTATTTTCATACATAAAAAAAATTATCTTATGAATAAAAAAAAGTAATTCATGTAAAACTCTTTCTATTTGAATGGTGTTTCCAAAACATGTGACCAACAGCATGCTCATGCCTCTGCTGTTCTTACAAATCAGTTTTGGGGGCCATCAAAGTTACTAATCCGCAGCGCATTTAATTATTAAGCCTTCGCCCCGCATAGGCGATTTAATGCCAAATTCAAATACAAACATTTTCAATTTCGTTTATAAATTTAGAAAATTCCTGTTGAAAGTTTCCCTCAACTGGACTAAAATTTTCCACGGCTGGAATCTGCAATCAGCACTTTTTATTATAAAATTCCTCTGTTCAATTTCATAGTATAAATTTATCAGTTTGTGGGCTTGTTCAGGCATTTACAATAATTTTCATTGCTAAATCACTCAAAGGCAGTGATGAAGTCTAGTGCGATTGTTTTGCAAAATATTCAAGTATTAACAATCTTTAAAACTGTTGAAACATTAAAAAAAATAAAAAAAAAATAAAATATAAAATATTTATACGCTGTAACGAGTATTTAAAGCAGCATTATAATACGATTATAACATTAAAGCACACATGCATATGATTTACAGTGAAAGGAGGAAAAATTAAGGACGTATAAAAAGCAGCACAAGAAGCATTGATTGTCAGCTGTTTGGAAAGAGATTCATGTGAAAGGTGAAAGGGATTAAGCATAAATCATTTCAGGTTACATGCAGTAGGTTGCTTTCAAGGCCTCCTCGTGATGCTTCACTTTCCCATTTTTTGAATATTTTGCATGTTTTTTAATAATTTAACTATTCTTTAGAAGAAATATGTCCTATTTGGAACAGCGCTTTCCTTATTTAGTTGTAAACAATTCTGGAATTGCTTTAGTAATTACGCATAGGAAAAAATAATTTTTTAAACCGCTAATTTATAAAAACCACGATTGTGCAATAGTTGTTATAGAAACAAAATCATTCGCTGAACATACCAACCGCAACAGCTGATTGGCAACAGCTGATTGTACACTAAAAGTGATCGTTTCTCTTTTCATTAAATAAAGAAATTATTTTTTTTTGTGTTTATTTAGTTCTGCTTTAATTCATTTTTCCAGATTTTTCTTTTAGCAGCGATAAGCGTATTCATAATTTAGAAATATGTAAATATATAACTATTTTTCTCTCACTCACTGTACCCCTTGGCTGATTTTAATACACATATTTTAAATTATTTTGAAAATATGCATAAAAACAAAATGTGCCAATAAATAAGCCACAAAAAAGTAGAAGTACGTCCAAAGTGTACATGCCTTCAAATATGTATATGAGCGCCGATGAGAAAGTGGAAACACTCATAGACCGATTTTGATGCACATCAAGGCACACTCGTATAAAGGCGTTTACAGGCATAAACAAAATAAAACTACAAAAAATAATAAAAATCAAACAACCGACCGGACCGACCAACTACAGCCAACAAACACCACCAACAATATTTGTAATAATTTTCACACACACGCATACACACACTCACAATGACTTAAATAGTTATAAAATTTAAACAAATTTATTAAGGAAATTTGCATAAATTTTATTGGATTCATATTAAAATCGTAAAATGAACATTTGCCGCTGCCGAACTATCAGCATTATTATTTATCACTTCTTTCTCTCTGTAGTTGTTTTTATTTTGAATATGAAATCATAATTTTGATTTTTAATACCCATTAAGGCATTTAAATAATTTTATGTGTTTGTATTTTTTAAGTCTAATTCAAATTGGTGATAATAAGAATAATTATTTATGCAATCAAATGTGTCAAAATATCTTTTAATTTTATGATTTATGGAATCGTTACATTTATTATTACAATTTTTTTGTTGTAATTAATGAAGAATGATATGTGGAGCACAAATACAATTACTAGCATGTGTATGTTTACATAGACACGCCACTGTAAGATATCTAAATCAGTTTCATAAATAATTTAAAAATTATATATATATTAATTTGAGTTACAATCACATTTTATAATCAGTTCCACTGTGCAATGCTGGAAAAATAATTCTCTTACATTTTGTTCGCGGTGCACGAACCAGCCGTTTAGTAGTTAAATATGATGACACATTTTAACAGCGACTATAAATCATTTTTAGATAAAAATCTAAAAAAAATCTAAAAAGGCGTGATTAACCTTTAGAAGTATATGTGAGCGAGCGCGTGTGTGCGCCTGTGTATGTGTGCGTGCGTGTGTGGTAGTGCAAAGAAAGATTAGATGGTTAGCTAAATACAAGTCCATACAAGTCCATGCATTCAGAAACATTTGAATCCCCCTAATATTTCCGTTTTAAAGGTTGATTTCAAAGGATCATGTTTTCTCGTAATTAAGCCATTAATATGCAGAACTTTTTTCTCAAACTAAATTGTTTTTTATGTTGTTCAGCATTTCTGCCCTTTTATTGTAAATTATTTCTTGTAACAAATACATGATTTTTAATAATATATTGCGAAAAAGAGGTGATAATAAAAGGATCTATTAAAAAAGCATTCAAAGTTAATGTCACCATTTTAACAAGCAGTGCATGCAGCAACGCAATGCTTTTCAAGTAAAGTAACCTTAACATGGATCTGAATAAAGTCGGAAATTTAAATAAAAATTATTATGAAGAGCGATTAACTCCTTATAAACAAGATGACTAATTTTAATTTAAGGACTAAATATGTCTACGGCCTTCAATTGAGTTGGCAAAGGAGCGCTCCTTTGACTCAATCGATGGAACCTTTTTTTTTGGTAAAAAAAAAAAAATGCACACAGGAAGGCAAGTCAAGAGATTCATAACATGGCTGATGATAATAATTTTAAGAAAAGTAAATTTTAGCATTAAATCATGCAGGCCAAAGGAAATTATTTAAAATTGATGATACTGCGAGTACTTTGAAGCAGTAGTAAGAAGGCAAGAAGGTTTGCCAGTGTATAGAGGCGGCTTTGTTCTTGTTGTTGTTGCCTTTTGCCTCTTGATAATAATGGCAGTCGAACAATAGCATTAACAAAAACAAAAACAAAAATAAACACAAAAAAAAAGAGAGAAGAAAAAGATTATGAAAAAAAACTATTAAAGTTCCAGCCCCAGCATCAAGAACTACAGCAGCATCATCAGCAGCAAAACAGCAATATCAGCATCAAACACTACTGTGATGGCTCCTTGTTCATGTGCGACGATACGAGAGTACAATTGAACGTGTTGTAAAATAACAAAAACAGGAGAAAAAATTTATTTCTTCTACTCGTAGCAATAGAGCCAGGCTGCATGCTCAATAATAAAAAAATTATTGGGTGGTACGTGTTCAATGTTGCTTGTCCATGCAGCATCTTTGTTTTTATTGTTGCCGTGGCTTTGTTGCATTCAGTTTATATTGTTGGTTTTCACACAACCGAACTGTGCTCCAGCTATACAACATGTAGTTATTTCAAACTACTTGTACAACATTCAGTGAGTCGGCATTGGTTTCACATCAGCAACAAATGGATTGCTTTCCCTCCCGTTCTCTTTTTGCAGGCCGTTTTTTTTTTTGAACTTTTTTGCGTTTTTATTTTTAAACATTTTCTTGTTGTTTTCATTTGTTTAAAAGAAATAACAAAACTGTGTTAAGTTGTTGTGCACAAACACTTTTACAACAACTATTTTACATGCAAACACACATGCACACACATATAAACAGATACACATGAATTGTTTAAATTCAAACAATACAATTCATTCAATACAGTTCAGTTCTCCATTTATTGAGAACAATAAAACACCTTGATTTTCTGCAAGAAAAAAGAAAACTGTTTGTATCAGTAAAAGGATTTCCAATCGAATGGCAAGAGAAAAAAAATTAAAAATATTCGTATATCGGAAGGCCCGTCGAACAGTAGCGGCTGAGGAGAAAACCATTCCCCCAACATATTCAATGAAATAAAAGGATTTCCAATCGAATGGGAAGAGAAAAAAAATTAAAAATATTCGTACATCGGAAGGCCCGTAGAACAGTAGCGGCTGAGGAGAAAACTCTTCCCCCAACATATTCAATGAAATAAAAGGATTTCCAATCGAATGGGAAGAGAAAAAAAATTAAAATTATTCGTACATCGGAAGGCCCGTAGAACAGTAGCGGCTGAGGAGAAAACCCTTCCCCCAACATATTCAATGAAATAAGCAATCAAATAAGATTTTTCTATATATAAAAATTAATTGTGGTTGTTTTTCAAAGATGGACTTAGGCCATTTTATCACTATTCGTCACGCATACAAACAGGCCCTTCTTAAATTTTCATACTATACGTATAATTTCCAAATAGATTAGCTTCAAGTTTCTGTGAGGTGAGGTTGGGTTCTGCTCTATTTGAAAATTGTGCTTCCTTTTTCGACTTTTTTCTTTAAGCTTGAAACATCTAAAATTTTTTACAGTGTTCTCAGTTTATATAAACCAAATAAATGATTTATTTAATTTTTTCTCAGTGTATAACCATTTTTCCTTTATTATTATTTGAATTTTCTATTGAGGAATGAAGCATGTTCCCCATAAGATAAGAAGAAAAAAGGCAAAAAGTAGAAAAATAAACAAAACACACATTTTAAAGATACGAATACGAATTCTTGAGATATAGAAAAGCGTGTTTTGCTTGCAAACTGGTATATTTTCCTCTATTTTTCCTGTAACATACGAGTGCTTGAACACATTTAAATAACATGGAAAAATATTTGAAACATGTATGAAAGAAAAGCAGACTGATGGGAAGAAGAGTGAGGTTAAAGAATTGGCAAGTGCTTAAATGCGTGTGAATGTGTGTGAGTATTAGTACAGAGATTTTAAGGAAAATTTAAAATAATTTTTTGAAAGCGAGAAAAATATTTCACTTGAACAACTTGATTTTAAATGAAAAGCTCTTTTGAGGGTTTTGTTAAATGAGAAACCAACCATGTCCTGGCAAATTATTTGAAGACTTTATGTGAGAATTTAAACGAGGGAACTTAAGCAACTAGAAGTCATGGTCGAAAAATTTTGTTACTCAGTTGAATGTTCTTCACGATTTTCTGTGTTATTAATTCTATATGGAATACTTTCAGCCGAATGATGTCTGTACGAATCATTTTCGCAATATGTTTTTTAAGGATTCGAATAATTTTTGCAATCCTTTTTTTACTCTAGATTTAATTATAAGAGTCTGTTTCTCCAGTAAGCATTTTCGAACTAATTTCTTTGGGTTTTTTTAAGAGAAACCGTACTTCTCTTAATACGTTTTCTGTCGCGGAATAGCGATTCATTCTGAGGTTAGCCACGTGATGAGCTTTTTGCTGTAGGTGGAAAGGATTATAGTGGAATTGTTGCTTTAACTTGGAAGATGCGCCAATGGATTACTGAAGTATTACTCCTGTGATATTTGTAATTTCGAATCTCTACGCCGTACATGAACTCACTTGCGAAGAGCGTTATGAACTCGAGAGGCCGTTCATATTTTATAAGATCAGTTGCCGCTTTAGATAAGCATTGGCTGGATTTATTGTTTTATGGAATGTTAAGAGCTGCTCGAAATATCCTTGGAAAGAAGCAAAAGTGTTCTGTCTGAATTTTAGTAAGCATTATAGGAAATTAGTTTTAAATCCAATCTTTTGGGTTCTGATATTATATATCGTAATTCAGATAATTTCCAGATAGATTGGCTTGATGCTTCTCTGAGGTGAGGTTGGGACAACAATGGATAATATTTAAGAAGGAAATCTTAATGTCATGTCTGCCCTCAAAGTGTAGTAACGGCGATAAGCCATATCGCAAAAATCTTACGTGCTTGAATATATAAGCATATTAAGCGCAAATCATATGTATGGGTGTACATGCAGGCGCATGCGTGTGTGTGCCCCTGTAGAATCAGATGTGTATATTTTGCTTTTTATATAAAACAAAAATAACACAAGGAAGGCGTTTATATAAAATTTGTTGCCTTTAAATTTTTCATACTGCGTTGAGTAAACAAATGGAAGTTGCAAGCGGTGAGGCAGGCAGCAGACACGCAATAATGCAATAGCTGGCACATACTACGAGCACATTCTCGTACATATGTACATACACATACACATACACATCCATACAGATAAGTTACATAGTTTTTCTTTTCCTCTGCGTTAGCACGCCGGTTTCTCTTACAAGTTAAAGCATTGACGCAAATACGTATGCCTGTAACTACATCCATACACACGCATACATACATATATATATATTTGCCTGCATGTAAGTAAATATTGCATTCAGCTTAAGAATTATTGTGGCAGTTTTGAAGAACACAAAAAACTAAAAGCAAATGGAAATATTTAGCATAAAAAATAAGTTTCTTGTACGCGATAAGATGGTTGCAAATATAAACATTCTCAACTGTTTCTCTTTGCGCACTTCAATCATTACGAGACAATATCGCAGTTTGCGGCGTGCCTTAACAACAGCCAGCCTGCTTGCTCGATTTTCTAGCCATTTTATATTCGAAAAGAAATTACTGCGCTAAAAACATTTGCATACATTAAAAACAGATGCATATTCGTACGCACCCGTATACTCTATACTCACCTACAGTACGTTCTTACTAACACTCTGATACACATTCAAAAGCTAAAATGTCTAGAGTTGTTGTTGTAGTTGCCGAGTATTGCAGCAACTAAAAAAGTAACTGCTTTTATTTACAATATTTGTGTATCAGTTGAGATCTTTTGTATTCAAATTCAACTTGAAAAAATCCTCTATGGCGTTAGTTGTATACAAAAAAAAAAAAAAAAAAAAAAAAAAAAAAACCGTTTTTAAGGAAGACAGTCACCACGCTTTGCTTTGAAGAAGCAGGAAAAACTGAAGCAAAATGAGTTTTAGAGTTTTCAATTCGTATATAAAAAAATACATCAAGCAAAAGTTTAGACAGTTCCTTAATTTGGGGCATAACAATGTAGGCTAATTGAAATCTAATTTTCCTTTAAGCTAATGGAGGCTTCATAAACATTTTTGAGAATTACATGAAAACTAGGTGTGGAAGATGAAATACGAAAGTATGAGCGTGAAGCTCAGTGCTATTCTATATTCGTCCAATTTGACGTAGTAGGAGTCTGGCTACTCGAAATTAACTAATCTGAAATATGGGAAATGCGCAGTCTCTTACATTTATGGGTTGTATCAAACCCGATTAGTTTTAGCTTTAATCGAGACGAAAAGAATTTTCGATTACTATGTTTTAGCACAAGCGGAAAGCCTTAAAGTAAATTTTACACCGACGCCAAGGAAACAGACTTAAATTGCGATTATGTTACCAAACGTAAATAATTCCCAATGTCCAAGTTCATGTTCCATCATTTCTGTTAAGTAATAAGAGTCTACTCAAAACGATGTAAAACGTTATCGGGGACTCAACACGATCGAAATTGCATGTTCACGCGAATTACAGAAAATTTTTCTTAATTTAGAATTTTACTTTAACTTTTATCGGTTTAACATTTTTTATTTATGTACATTACTTCCACCATATGTCTTTAAATTCCTAAGGCTGGGGGGTCATGATACCCATCATTGCGTTAATTATTGTAAAAGTTTTCAATTGAGGGCAGTGTAATATTAGCCACTACTGTTATTAAACAGTAGTGATTTGCTCCAGTGGCATAGTGATAACGAATCATTGGCGATGTAAAACAGTTAGTAATATGATGGAAAGCTTTCAGCATGTAAAAATCCTTTTAGGTGGAATTCGACCTTCTCCCAACCAATCCGCTCAATCCGCTCAATCCGTTTTATGCTCAAGCTTATTTATCTACAGCATCCCTCCTTACAGCTCTATTACATTTTATCTGCTCCAGGACTTTTTTTTCTTAATAAATTTAATATTTCTTATACATGCCGGTGTGAAAGCAATCACTTATTCTTTTATTTACTGAACAAAATTATTACAAAATTTCGCCTGCTCTATTCTTTTAGGCAAATAAAAATGAAATAACGAAAATGAAAATCTAACCAAAGCGCAGTGGGAATCCATCCCAGTATTAATGTTAAACAGATTTTCATTCTTATTTGATGTAAACTTAAGTTGGCTAAAAGATAATGAGAAATTTAACTGTTTGTAGAATGTTAACACAGGAACTGCATGATTTCAAGTAGCACAGTCAGCAAGACCAACAAAAAACAAAAAAACAAAAAAAAAAAAAATTATGGAAAAAATTTAAGAGAAAAAATAAAAATGCTTTGAACGGCAGGATAAACAGAAAAGGATGCTAAAAAAAATGAATGCGATTTTGTATGAGTTCTGTTTAAATATTTTTTCCTCGGTTTGAGGTTGTTGGATACAACATTTTGCCTGGCTTTACGTTCAATTCAACTCAGTTTTTTTTTTAATTTTTTTTTATTTTGTGCAGTTCAGTTCAGTTTGTCGTTGCTTTTATTTGTTGTCTGGTAAAAATTCTGACATTTACATTTTAGTCACGTTTCACTGAAGTCCAATACAAAACGTAACGTTCTTATTTCTCGTTTTCTTCATTTTTCTTTTTATAATTTTCTTACGTTTGTAAGCTTGTGAGGAGAGGCTTGCAGAAAGATTCTTTGCGGGATATTGGGGGAAAACGACTGAAAAACCATCATCCATTCATGTGTTGACTTTAAATATGGAGAAGAAATAAAAAAAATAAATTTGGAGAGTGGAAAAATAACAATGGAAGTCTTTCAGACAGTACTTGAAAGTAATAAAATTATCATTTACGATTTTTTTTTTTTTTCTATTTATGACTAAGAGCATCAGTTCGAGACCTGTTTGGCATGAAAAGTCAAAGTATTTAATTACGTTTAACAGCTAATCATGATAGACTGAGTTTGGAGGGCAGCTCTAGACAAAAAGTCAAACTATCGGATTTGACCACATTCGGACAACATTCCGATACGTAATAGTTCTTTACTGTATTGGAAATTGAGCATCATAGCACATCTATTCTTCCATTTCTTGAAAGATTAAATTTCATATATATTTCATTGTCTTTAAGATTAGAGACTTCTATGCAGTTAAGAAATACAGCAAATGTCTACAACTTTTCTTGGATAATTTTGCATTCATTTGAAACTCTGCCATGGACGGGAGCTGTAAAAGGACCAACAGCAAAAGAGGGAAACTTGAACATTTTTTTTTCGTAAACTGCAAAAAGTAGTATATAAAACAAAATGGCAAAGAAGACAAGGAGTTTGAATTGTGTTGGTATTAAAATGAAAAAATATATTTCATATAAAAATGGGTGGACTACATTACATTTTGTTTTCAATACTTAAAGCAAAAGTTGTTTGTTGTTGTTTTTGTTCAAAGATATGATATGAAAAATGTAAAGAAGCTGCTTCTGAAGCTGGCTGCTGTAGAAATTTCTGAATAAATGAATAAAAAAATTAAAAGTAAAATAAAACAGAGAAATAGTGAAACAGAATGAAATCAAAATCAAGTGGTAACAACGGACAGAAAAATGTACACAGTCGAACAGGCAGTCAGCCGCTGTGCACATCTAGCAATGACCATCATTCTCATTCACGTCATTGTCGACATGAGCTTCACATGTATGACCAGAAAAAATCTAAGCGAAAAGTCCATGTAATGAATATTAAGACGGGGTTCGTTCCATGACAAAATATGGCCGCATTCAGCAACACAAAATTATACTTGGTACGTGTTGTGGTCAAGAGGCGAACTCTTAAGCTCCATCATCATCATCATCATCGTCATCATTTACATCGACAGCATCATCATCATCATCTTCATCATCATCTTTTTCTTCGACGGTTAAAACAATGAGAATTATTATTATTTTACTGCCTTTTAAGTTTAAATCAAATGGAAAGCGGAGAAGAGGAATAAATGTAAACGTTCCACTGAATGCAGGCTAAACAGAAGCATAGCCGCCTGCCTGTCCAATGCATGTGTGTATAAATGAAAAAGGAGGAGGAAGTTTTCCTCTTCCTCAACTTCTTTGTTTCGTATCGAGCTAAAAAGAAATATTGAAGTCTACATGAACAAGATCATGAACTTGAGATTTTGTATTTTTTCTCATTTCTTTTTTTTTTTCAAAAGTCAGCCACCACAAAATCTCAAATACCACTAACTGACATTGTTGTAAATTATGGCCGAGCCGGTGCTAGCCTCTTCTACAGCCCCCTTTTTTAAAGCTTCTATTTTATTTATTTTTATTCGTTTTCAAAGATGGCAATGAGAAGATTTCACACGAATGTTTTTAAACACTCAAGTGCCATACAACAGCAACACCAACACCAACAGCAACACCAACACCATTAGCAACAGCAACTGCAAACGTAACAGCAACAGAAATTTATTGTTTTTAAACATTTATGAATATGATGATCAGTTTGTGGTATGAGGCTTGCAACCTTAACACTTACCACTAAGCAGTACAACACAAAAAAGGGAAACATGTTTAAAATGTAACTAATGTCGTTTTACCGCAACACTACAACTGGTAGCTTCTAAGCATTAATTACATAATTTTCTTTTTGTTGCCTGCTCCTTACAAGACTTCTTCTCTTTGTTCGCTGTCTTTACGACAGCCAGAAACAAGCCAGCAAACCTTAAATGCTGCCAGCTGGAAAGCAAAAAACAGACACCAAGAAAAAAAAACCAAAACAAAAAATACTAAAAAAGTAACCAGTTACAAAGAATTAAGCCACTAAGACATGTGTTGACAGTTTAAAATACCAAAAAAAAAAAAAAAAAGGAAATACATTAAAGCACTGCTGGAAAAGCTTTTTTTAAATTAAAGCAAAAACAGAATTTAAGCAACAAAGCGTTTGCTACAGAAGTCGTGTTTTAAAGAAGCAGACAAACTTTAGATTCACTTTCTTTTTGAGGTTTACTTGCTTTAATTACTGGATTTAATGAAAGCTTTTGTGAAAGCTTTTGCATAGTTAGAGTGTCAATAGTTTCATTTAATCTATTATTTTAAATCCTTAATAGTGTGAAGCAAATAAATGGTTGAGAACAGTAAATTATATATGTGAGAAATGATATGTTATGATTATATGTATAATCTACCACTAATGCTCTCCTTTATCCTCTAAACAGTCTAGCAAGCCTTGATATCGATTCATTTAGAGAGAAATATAAATGAAAAAATAAACCTCACAATATTCAAAACTATTTTAAATTTTCTATACAATAATTTAAATGCTGCAATTAAGAATTTATTTAAATGATCAACAGATAGAACTATTTTAAGGAAAACATCTGTTGTTAGAAATTCAATATGCTCACAAACCAATCCTAAGACTTTGATTTTTAAATGACGAAATATTTAATTGATGCAATTAATAAGTTGTTTCGAGCAGCACTCGCTTGATAAATAATGTTTTGTTATTGTTGATAAATAATATTTATTGTTTTCGTTACACAGAGCATACCTTTATTAAAAAGATACCGTTCTAGGGCGACCTTTTTTCTGCGATGTACTGCAAGCATAAAAAACCAAAATCCGCAAAAAACAAATTCAATTAAAGTATTTGTTGTCCTAGTTAACTTTGTAATTAACTTTCCTGTGCTCTTCTGGAAATAGTCAAAATAGTCCATAGTCCTGAAATTTCTCTAACAGAAACAATTTAAAAATAATGAAAAATAATTCTAAAAATTATTAGCCAGAATGGCCACATGCAGAAGTTTAGAAGTCTACTCACTGCCCTCTTAAATAATCATCCAACTTCCATTAAATTAATTTTGGGACTGCTTGTTGGCTAAATCTAACAAACCAAACCATTTCCATCATTTCCGAAAGCGATATACTATGTCAGCTTTTTTCTCGCTTTCGCATTGCCACATGTCTTGTAAGATATTGAAAAGCGTTTTGGATGTTCTAAAATGTTTCTCGACGTCTCTCGATTCGAAAGAGAAGCTCACAAAAAATGTGTAAAATAGTTAGAAAAAGTTTTTGTAGATGTTGAAAGTTAAGCAATAAAGCAACCAAAACTTTTCCTAAGCTTGCACATGATTAATTTAAGCAAAGTTGATATTTATTATGAATAAATTCGTATTCCAAAGTAAAACCTGAAACTTTTCTTCTTTTTCGCATTAAAAACTTTGAAGAAAAATTCTCTTATTTTAAGAAACTTTTCAAACAATGTAAATAAAACAAATTTCTTTTATTTTTATTTTTTTTTGTTTTTTTTTTTTTTTGAAAATTTTACGGCTAAGTAAAGCATTATAAATGAAAATATAATACCTGGTTTCACTGTCAGGTTACTAAATGGCTATTCTTCACCAATTTGACTTGATAATATTTAAAATTACTTTTTCCTTTCGTTCTACATTTTTTTTTTCATTCACCTGCATCATCATTATAAACAACCCTGAAGCAAAATTTTGCATGTTCTTAAGACTTCCTTTTCCCCTTCCTTCGCAATATACATTTCAATCTTTGTTTGGGGCAAAAAACGTAAAGCTTTTCAACATAAAAATAAGTATGTTTGACACTGTATCATTATACGGTTGCATATTTGGGAGTGTGCTTTGGCAAATGTATGGATCCACCTACCAGCAACCCCCATAGGAACCAAAACGGAACTTAACTAAACAACAGTGGTTAACAAAACAACACCCTCATAAATAGCTCGGGGTTTTGTTTCACTGGTTGGTAATGACGATGATGAAGCGAATGATGTGGATTGCGATGATGCCGGTGATGGAGTTTGCTGCTCTTGCTCATTGTTGGACTATTTTAAATGCATCCTTTTGCTGGTCGTCTTACAAAAGCCAAAAACACAAAAAAAAAAGCAAAACCAAAAATGGTACACACTCACACACGTCAAAAATATCACACATGCGTTTAAACACTCGTAGTTGGTTTGGAAAAATGTGCAAACATTTTATATGTTGCTCCTGCCAAGGTGTTGGCATTTGAAATGATTTTTATAAGCATGCAAGCAAGCAACAACGCACAACCAAACTCTGAGAACTGAGCGAACGAACGCACGACCTAACGACCGAACGACCGAACGAATGTTTTCATGAAACACGTGGACGGACTCAACGACGGACAGCAGCTTCCTTTCTATTGCTGTTTAATGTTTAAGTTTTAGTTTTTGGTTTCATTCAGCTTCCTTTTTGGAGCTGATCGCTTCCAGCTACACATAAAATGGCATAAATTAAATGTTTTTAAGGTACATAATTGCAGCTTTTGCTGGCTTACATGCATTTAAGTGGAGAGTGAGAGTTGCTGTTTGGTTCGTTTAAGTGGCACAAAAGTTTAAATTTGCGTAACATTTAACAGCTTCTGTTTATTCTTCCGATAATGATTACAAGCTTCCTAATTAAGGAGTCATTTATTTAAACAACAGCAATATATTTTGCTTTCACAGGTAAACCACTAAAGTGAACACCTCAAAATTTTGCTATAAATTTAAAATAATTGAAAGTTCTTGTTCAAACAGTCGCATCAAAGCTTGAAACTGAAATCGATCACTCAGCACTGAATTGCAAAAAAAGTAAGAAATAATTTTGTAGAAAAACTCAAAGAAATACTTTTCAATAAGTCTGTTCCCGTGGGAGACACAAGAGACATTGTTGACGAAAGATTACTTTGAAAGGACTTCTAATGGCAGAACATTTACAGTCTGTTATAGAAAAGTTTTCACGGAAATAATATTTTTTTAAAAGTTAAATTTTTAAATGCTAAAAAAACTTTCTGAAGAGAACAGTGGTTTTCGTAGAATATTTTTCCTAGAAATAAAATATATTTCAAGAAAGTTTTTGTAATGCCGAATATATAAGAAAGCTTCCTTCTGAAATGCCATAAAAGGCACCACAGGTAAAAAAGATTGTAAAAGATTTAAGAAGATTTTTTAAAATTTTTTTCTATAGAATAATAGAATTGTAGGTTGGGAAGGGACTTTGTAAAACTGTGAAAGAACCAGATGCTCGGGAGGACTTCGTATGAACAATACGTTTAACTGCAGAAAAGGATCTTAAAGTTTTGGTTTTCTATATAAATGTAGACCAAGTTTTTTTAAGTTTTGAACGGAGAACTTTTTTAAAAGAACGTGTGTGAAGGTAAATTCATTTCGTTAGAAGCATTTCTAGAAAACATCGCATGCGATGTTTTTTTTGCCCTACATATAAATTGTATGAAATTGGTCTAGAATTTCTTCCTCTTTCTCGAAATTTCTTTACTGCATCTAAACTATTCCTCCTCAGCCGAGCAAACCTATTTGGATCAGAAGCCTACACATAAGGCTATTAAACTGTATTTATAGAATATCTCAAAGACGGTTTTCACATTTTTAGAATCCTTTGAAAAGGGGACTGAGTGCAAAATGCACATATTCACATGACCTCTGGGAGAGATATGGCCACTGTGGCCAATCATTCTTCCTCAGCTGAGCTAACCTATGTGGACCAGAAGCCTACACATAAGGCTATTAAACTGTATTTATAGAATATCTCAAAGACGGATTTAACTTTTTTAGAAGCCTTTGAAAAGGGGACTGAGTGCAAAATGCACATATTCACATGACTTCTGGGAGAGATATGGCCACTGTGGCCAATCATTCTTCCTCAGCTGAGCAAACCTATGTGGACCAGAAGCCTACACATAAGGCTATTAAACTGTATTTATAGAATATCTCAAAGACGGTTTTTACCTTTTTAGAAGCCTTTGAAAGTTGGTCTTAGTGCAAAATGCTCATATACACATGACTTCTGGGAAGGATATGGCCACTGTGCCCAAACCATTCTTTCTCGGTAGATCAAACCTATGTGGCCCAGAAGCCTACACATAAGGCTATTAAACTGTATTTATAGAATATCTCAAAGACGCTTGTCACATTTTTTAGAAGCCTTTGAAAATTGGTCTTGTTGCAAAATGCTCATATACACGTGACTCCTGGGAGATGATTTCAAAAGCCCTGCTTCCGTTCACACATTTCATTAAAACAATAGTTTGGAGAATATAGTATTTGGAAGTAAAAGCACATCTGGAGAAGAGCGTGTTTTCATATCTAAAATATAAATTATATGAACACGATGCTTTAAGAGTTATAAAAAATTTAGCAATACAAATTTATGTGCTTATTTAAAAGCAATAAAAAAAAATAAAAAAATTTTATGGACAATTTTTATTCGCATATCAACACTAATTTGCACTTGTAACAAAAATTTCCCTAAAAACATCTTCTCGTTTAGCAATAAATTTTCTAAAAATAAAATACCTTTCTAATTGCTAATGTGTGTGTATGTGTGTGTGTGTGTGTTTTTTTTTGGACTCGTAGAAAAGTTTATTGTCAAATAAACGTTAAAGCAGCCAGCGAATATATAAAAAAAGAAGGCGGCAACCCAATAAAAAACTTTTACTGGCCTTTTTTCATCTTTTAACAAAATCACTTGCTAAATCAAAATGACCGTAACGTGATGCTGCGAAACTTATGTAAAAGTAATCAGAAACTAACTGAAAGAAGCTGAAAGAAAATAACACAACGATTAAAACAGCAGCTGCCTTCAGTACACGGGAACACACTTTAAAATTAGATACGAAAGAAAGGCATCATGAGAAATTTATTTGACCTGCAAAAATTTGCTAACTGACTGACAAGATACAAATCGATACGTGGCCGTAAAATGAAGCAGAAACACACTGTGGAGGAGAAAAGTGTGCAGACGTAATAAAGCAAATGTTTCAAAACATTCTGTACGCAAAGTTGCTCTGCTCACTGTATCTCTTAAAGCTCAACATTTTGCTTCACTTGGCAGAAAACAAGCCATCGATGTTTGTTGTTAATGATTATAATCGAAGCATTTACGTTAGTGAGTGATTAAACACTCGCTGGAAAAATGCATAACGTTGTTTTTTTTTTGCTTTTTTTTTTGCTTTTGATAGTTTTTTGATCGTTACCCAGAAATCGAGGCGAGGAACAAAGAAAAGTATACAACAATCTTTATTATTTATTTTTTTTATTTTTTTTTTGTTTAGTTGAAAATGTCAAAATTGACGGATGTCATCAATCAAAGTGTTGTATATTGTTTTTGGCAACGCAAAAAAAAACAAAAAAAAAAAATCGGTCTGTTAATCACCAGACGTTGATATTAAATGAATATTTATGTCTGTAGAATACAAGGAGATGAATATGCTCGTATTGAATAAAATCAAGGTTAAATTTAATGCTTCAACATCAGCACATTATGAAGAGCATCTCAGGAAGGGAAATGCCAGTCTTGCCTAAATTCAGTTAAGCAGTGTGGCTCTTATTTAAAGAACTGTTTGACAAGCCACCGCCGTTGCTACGACATGTATTCTCGTGTTTGTGCATGTGGATGCGTATGCAATGTGCAACGTGCAACGTGCAATATTACTAAGTGCAGCTATAAAACTTGTCGTTTTACACTTTTGCATCTTTATGTTTTCGTAATTATTTATTGATACGATTTAAATTTGCATATTTGTGCTGCTACTGTTTGTGCTGCACGTCCATTAAATCATTAAAATCGAAAATCGTTAATTTGCATTTGAAGTTGTCGGTTTTTTTTTCGCCAGACTGCTACTGTCGCTTGAATTTCGGTAGCGGTAAAATGATATTTATGCTGCATGAAACACTAAAAATATTTAAATGAATGTTCAGCTCCAGGCCTGGTTTAATTGATAATTACACTACGCAGCCCGTCAGCCCTACAACTCGGGCCTATTCTGCACGCACTTCTAAAGCGCCACTTTTTCTTTCCAGTGCCCATTTTAATCAAGCAACCATTTTATATATAAATTTTACTTCCTTCAATTTTTATCATATGAAAAATGAATTTATTGCCTGGTGTGAAGCAAGATTGTAAAGAAACAATTAGGGGATTCCCAAAAAGAGAACGACAAGTGCCTCAGTAGTGCACAAAAGTAAAACATTAGATTAGGATTTCTATGACAAAAATTGCAATGAATGAAATTGTTGAAAGGATTTTACTGAGAAACAATAGAAAATTGTGGTCAAGTAAATAATAATAAATGAGGATAAGGGTGCAGGGGTCATCTCCGCATAGATCAAGCCAAAATAAAAATTAGTTAAAAGGCTTGAAAAATTTGATTTCTCAGTAATTCCAGTACGGTGTATATTTGTGTTTGAAAAATAAAGTTGTTACAGGAATGACAATAGATACACACATACATGCACGCATGTGCAGAATAAGATAAAATGAAGTAATGCAAAAATAGTAACAGATTTAAATTTGTTTTTCAGGACGTAGCGAACCGCCGGTCGGTGTTGGCGATCCGTGTGCTGGCTGTAATAAACCAATTTTAGATAAATTTTTATTAAATGTTTTAGAACGTGGTTGGCATGCGTCGTGTGTGCGCTGCTGTGAATGCCTTCAACCTTTAACGGATAAATGCTTTAGTAGAGAATCAAAATTATATTGCAGGAATGATTTTTTCAGGTGAGTAAAAAAAAAATTATTCCGAAATTAGAAGAAACACAAAAGTTTTATTTTTTCAATCAAATTTCATATTTTAAATATTCGTCTCTTAAATTTTTTCCATTTCACTTCTTAAAGAAACTACTTGGATTTTTGTTTTACAAGATTTGCTTTAGTTATCGTTCCATTTGAGTTCATCAATTAAATTCTTTAAGAACAACTCTAAGCAAACGAAACACTTTTATTATCTTATTTTTATTGCTATTCTGATTTTAATGAAGTGACAAGTGTAGTGACAGGCAAATGTGATTTATTTGCGTATTTAATTTTTCAATTTAAAAAATGTTCTAAGAGGAATGAACTGAAAAAATATCACGAGAAAATCAATTAACTTTCTAACAATAAAATAAATACGAGCTTGCCTGTCCTTCAAAGCAGTAGAGGTAAAGTGGTAGAGGTAAAATTGGAAGGGATGTAAAAACCTCGCAGCAGCTGTGTGAAATACCTGTAAAGTAAAAGTCATTAAATGCAAAAAAAAAAAAAAAAAACAAAAAAAAAACACGCCTTTTAGTAATTTGAATTGTTGGAGAGCCATAAGAATGCCATGCGATGCAATTCCTGGTAATGAAGCAACAAAATAAAAATAAAACAAGAAAAGAGAAAAAAAATAGAAATGGAAATATTTTTGATTTGATTGAATCATCACTGGCTAGAATTTCCAACAATAATAATACGTATTAATGCTCATCCCATTTCCTTTCATTTTCCTTTTCGCTTCTTCTTATTCTTTGCTTGTAGACGCTATGGTACCAAGTGCAGTGGCTGCGGCCAAGGTATTGCTCCCTCCGATCTCGTTCGAAAACCTCGTGATAAGGTGTTCCACCTCAATTGCTTCACATGTTGTATCTGCCATAAACAGCTCAGCACGGGTGAACAACTCTATGTGCTGGACGACAATAAATATATCTGCAAGGATGACTACTTACTGGGCAAAGCACCATCGATATGTGGCCATAATTCCTTAAGCGGTAAGTGCCAATTTTGGAAATATCAATCTAAATTACAAATTACACTTGATCACATCAGCATCTTGAGTTAATTGCTATGAAAGTAGTAAAATTATTTACTATTTTGTAAACTTTTAATTGCTTGCAATGCAGTGTGATGGGCATGCAAATACATTTGAAGGAACGATTTGTTGCAAGGACAGCATAATGTAAATTGTGAGGAAGTAGATGGTTAGGAATCGTCTTTAATTAATTTAAATCTCGTTTCAAGAAAAAAAACTATGACAACTATGACATGACATGACATGACATGACAAAACAACATGACAAGTGTGATGACAAAATCAATTAAAGTGAAAAGCAGCGTTCAAACTTTTTAATTTCATATCCAGCATTTAATAATGAGAGATACATTTTTCAAATCTTCGAATTGTATAAAAAATTATAACATTTACACAGCGAATACAATGGCAAGGACTAAATATTATGAACTCATGACTTATCCAGAAGGGTGAGCAAACACTTCAGAAAGCTTTGTTGCAGAGGTAAGGTGTCCTTAAATTAATTAATTATTTCCTTTCAAACTGTGATTGTTACAAACTATAACTTGACAATGACAGTGAGAAAAATTTAAATTAATTTAAAACTTCAACCAGCAATGAAGTTTGGGAAGTTTTCAAAACTGAAATAAATAAATATTTGCTTTGATTATCGAAAAAATCCCTTTAATCCTTTTAAATTGCCAGTAACCGTCAAATACACACATACAAATGAATTTTAAAATTTAGGAGGGCTAAAGTTTTGTAATTCTTTTGTATTGTAATTTCTCTGCTCCTGCAGCAACCAATATCTTCTTGAGATTTCCCGGTTTTCGTTTGGAGTGACCAAGCAACCGTTTACTAGGCAAAATGGTTAAACGTTTTAGTTCCACAAACATCTTTGCAGTCGAAGGAGTATAAAATTTACACAAAATCTTTGCTAAGAAGAGTGAATGCTTGCGAACACATTGCTAAACCCTGTTGACTTGCCAAATGACAGAAGACAGCCATTGTAGCTCTTCATGCAGCTACTCCTCGCATTTATGCATCCATAATTTGAAAATGATGATTAGAAAATACAAAATTTTCTCTTTAATTTTCAGGGTTTTAAATCGCAATAAAAATTCAGATTAATCAGCGTTCAATTTTTTTTTTGCCTTGCACAAGAAAAATATGAAATAAACGCAATGAAATTTCTGTTAGCCACTGTAGTCGAAGTTTAAAGTACACAAGGTGCTGGTGTTAGTCAACAAGCCTGTGAACAGAAAGGAGTGTGTGTTTTCTGTCACGATAAATATTAAACAATAATGCAACCTCAAATAGCACACTGCACCGATGCAGATACACACAATTGTTGCTTAGTAGCACTATGGCAAACTCACACACACAAACACACTTAGTTGCGTACTCAACTCAATGACTTTTTGTAATTTATATTTGCATACGAGCACATTTTAGTTGTTTATTAGTGTTAGTGCGTCTGTATTTGGATATTTTTGAGCTTATTTGTTTAGTGTTAGTTTAGAATGATAGAATGCATTTCATTGAGGCTAAATCGCATTTAAGCAATTTTACTAAATAACACTTGGGGAATATTTATCAACAACAATGAACATGAACAAATTACACTTTTCTAATTATACGACTACACAAGCAAACACTCCAGTACGAGTATGTGGATGAAAATGCACATGCAGCCACACACCGATACACTCCACCATGGTCCTCTACAAGCAGAAAATTATAACTATATGTGCATAGATAAATAGTTAATTATGATGATTTTTGATGAACGATTTGCAGTTGGAAAGGAAAAAAGATTTTATTGCACTTTGAGAAAACTCCTAAATGTAAATTCAGAAACTAAATTTGTGGGCTACTTAAAAGTCATAACTATCAGAAAGAAAAGGGAATTGTAGCATTTAGCATTGAAGCAGAGATCTGTAACGACCGATTCTGATTTGTTTTTTTTTTTCAATAATTTTTCAGTTTGCAATTAAATTTTTTCTTTGAGTATAAATTTGAAAGAATGTCCTCATTGAAAAGTGAGTTATAATTTGTGTGAGGAATATAAGGAATTTATTGCATCCCGCAAGCTCTTATGAAATCCTGGCCTAATACATTGTGTGAAAAATAATAATAAAGAAAAATGAATTATAAAAAATTTTGTATTTTTGTAAATCAGTTATTGCAAATGAGTTTTATTAAATATGGCGAAGTAGTTTCAATATTCAGAGATATGCAATAATTTCTTCAGTTTATTTTTGCCCTTGCGATTTAATCCCTGCATAATTTTTGTTCCGGCGACCATATTGATTTCCCCCGCTTTTATATGTGGTTGTAATCACACCGGACTCGCTGAATTCGACGCTTTACTTCGGAGCAAACGTTTACCTTGCGGCCTGGAATTGTTTGTATGGTGGCATTATTTCGTTGGCTGAAATAAATTGGTCCATTAAGAACTATTTCTAATCGAGAGCCCTAAAAGTTAGTTATAATTTATGTGAGGAATATAAGGAATTTATTGTATCCCGCAAGCTCTTATGAAATCCTGGCCTAATACATTGTGTGAAAAATAATAATAAGGAAATACTTCCCACTTCGGAACCATTATTATTTTGAACTCCTACGTCTTTAGAATCCAAGCCATATTAAGCAGAAAAATAAAGGTCGTATAAATACAAATTGTCATCTGTTGTGGATTTTTTATATTTCTTTTCATAGTTTGCAAAAGGAAATGAAAAAGAATATGAGAGTTATTATTTTAGCATATATTGTATACGTACCACTGCTAATGAAATATTTAATATGATTTCTTAAGCTCGAAATTGAATGAAATGAAAAACCATTTCGAAGCTAAAATTTCTCTGCGTGTAGCAACAAGTTCGCATAAAATAAGCGACCGTTCTGTCATGCTTTTTATATAATTATGCATATTTTATCATTTAGAAATCAAAATGCGATAATCATCTCGACTAAAACTGCTACGCCAGTAATAGCAAATAATACAAGCAATAACTCTGGCAAAATCGCCATGATTAATTATTAATTATGATCAAATATCAATGCAAGCTTTATTTATAAATGAAAAATGTAAATTCAAAAATAATGCCACTAAATAAATTACTAGTATTTGGCGAGCGACTTGAAGCAAAATAAATTGATACATTCAATTTTAATGTTCTCAGAAATTTAATAGGAAGTATAGGAATCCCCAGTCTCAACTCCCAGCCAATAACAATTTTTCATCTCGTTTTTAGTATTCTTATCGCATCTGAAATTTATCCTATCAAATTCTCATTGTAACATTTCATATTTTTGGAAGCTGATCACAGTAATAGATTTGTGTGTATTTCTTTAATTTTTAGCCGCAAGTTGTGCAAAATAAAACAGAAATATCTGCAAGCTTGAGGCAAAGACACATTGCAGTACTTCTCTTCAACTGTAATCCCAAATTAGTTACGAGTATATGTTAAAGGCATTTTAAATATTTGCATATTTGCATATAATTTCCGTCTTAATAAATTCCTTGCCGAACAGACAAAAGCTACTAGTTTCATCTGCTGCAGTGGCATGCGTGTGCATGCAATCACGTATGACTTTGCTGGAGCCATGAAGACTGATGTAAATAAAATCGGTACGCAATTGGTACATGAAAATAAGAGAGAGTTAGTTTTGAAAATTTTCGCTTGCCTGCCTCTAAAAGCAGAAATCCTTTTGTCCTGCGTTTTTTCCTTTTTTAATCCCTTCTGTTTCCATTTCGAATTTAAAGTCGGCCGATACCCCGAAGTAATCTATTTCAATGTGCAGATGCCAAATCGGCCAATGGAAGCCTAAAATCGGCCAATCTTAAGTATTGGTATATATAAGTATTAAATAGTTAGAGGTGATAAGAATCAGGGGTTTCTGTTAAAGAAAAAATGAGTGAGATAGAGAGAGAGAGAGAGAGAGAGATTAAAATAAGAGTGAGATTGAAATCAAGTTTATGTATTTAGAAACATAAAATCGACTTTTAAAACAATTATTTATTTGAATTGCAATAAGTGATCTTGCTTGAATGCATTTCGTTCCACTTCAGTGAATAAATCTGGTTTTGAGACACAAGGAACGTTTTGTAACTGTTGAATGTCTGAATTTGGCAGGAACTCGCTGAATCTTTTCTCAGGCAGTGAACTCGAAAACTTTCTGCGCCCATTATTTTGGTTCCTTGCAACTTTACTTATGCTTTCTTGTTTCTTAAGATTAAAATGCAAACGGTTGAATAAATGTTTCTTGTTCTTGTTTAAACATTAAAGTGTGTCTGTGTCTGTGTTTGTGTATGTGTTAGCAGGCTTTCTTTTAAAGCTTTTGTGTATGACTGCGTGTGTGGCGGGATATCTTATAGATGAAAGCATTTACCTTAAACACAAACTAAACTAGCAAATATTTGGTTTCTTGATTCTGCACACCCACACACACACACAAACTTACTCGCACACATTCGCACATTCATCTACCGAGATTTTGTATTATGACCATTTTAGCTTCATTATTGGCATTTTAACAGGAAGAGAGTTTGTGTTTGTGGTTTTTAAGTTTCTTACTTTTGTTTCCGTCTATTTTCTTCTTTAGCTTATTTGCCATAAAATGTCGGCTCGAAGATGTTCACTACTAGAAAGAAAAAGTATATTCAAAAGGATAAACATATCCAAGGAAAATATAGAAATCACACATACCTACAGCAGTACTTGCGAATCGACTTTTCATATGCAAATATATTTTTACATCTGCATATGTAAATGTACATACGAATAAATATATTTACATTTAATGGTACTCGTATTAGCATGCATTTGCTTGATATGTAAAACTTTTACATCCTTTCAATTTGCTAATATTACAAAGAAAATAAAACTTTTTTAGTTTATTACCTTAATAGCCGGAATACACTATTAAAATGGCATGTTTGTGCAAGAGCTTGCAAGCACACACATGCCCATATGTATTGAGGAAATTATTTATACAAATTATAAAAATATATTTCTATAAAGTTGGCAACTGTTGAGATAAATAGAGAAGCTAAATTTACAGAGCAGTTTAAAGCTGTTTTAAATTAACAGAAATTGCAAATAAAATATTTTTATTACAATTTATATTATTTTTTTCTCGGCAATGATTGTCTAATTAGAAAGCTTTAAGCTTAAATTAGCACATGCAGCATTGAAAGTGAGTTCGGTGGTGATATATTTGCCCAACTGGTTGATAGAACCTGGCAAGCACGACCTAATTTTAATGCACTATAATAATCTGGTGGGTCCGTTCTAATTATTGCGAGAAATAATAATTGTCTTTGCCTCTTCCCCTTTAGCTAGTCGGCCATTATTTGATAACAACATTTCATATTCCATGCCCAACTGACACGCCACTTGAAATACAACGCCTTCATAGCATTACAATAGCTACACAAATAATAGTAGTACAAAAATATGCATACGAGAATCATATTTATCAAAGGCGCTTATTTCCTGGACCAGACATGATTTGCTATTTTTTATTTCTCAAAAAAAGTAATATAAAAACATTTTAAGAAATTTGTCGCGAATTTATTGCTAAAAAACAAATCAATTTTCAAAGTCTATTGAAAATTAAAAATTCAGTTGTTGTCAGAGATGGAAAATGCAGCAGATTTTTGGAAACAACTTTCTTGTTCTTCGACCTTAATAAGTGTAAGCCTATTTATTATTTTGTTCAGGCTTAAGATCATATGAAAGGTTCTTGTGTTATTTTCGAAATATTTCAAATATTTTATTAATAAGCCAGATAATTTTGCAATCAAAGATGGGTTTCGAAATTTTGTTCAATTTAGATTTTGGCATTTTTCATTTCACATGTTCCCTGTCAGTAAGTACGGCATTATTAGGGCGTGAAATAGTCTGTAAGATTTATAAAGTATCGTTAAAGCAAGAGCGTTTTACTAATAGATTCCTGTCAACGAAAATTCATTTATTATATACAAGTGAATTGTTCTCGGTTCGTTCAAGAAACTTCTAGATATTTAATGTTTCTGTAAAAAATTTATTTTAAAATGTGGAACGTGCAATTTTCTGCTAGAAAGTGTGTGTAAAATGGTTTCACTTAAAATATTAAAATATTGCTTTTGAGATGCTATTGACCTAAAATGAATTTGTAAATAATAAATTAAAAGATTTTTTATTTTGCTTAATTCCCTTGAACCTGTCCTAATGATGACTTTCCAACTCGCCACAATAGATTTTATTTTTCTACTTGTGCATTTGTGCATCACATAAAAGATACAAACAAAATTTAAATATAATAAAATAAAATTAATTTTTTAGCTTTAATGACTGTCATATTTAAATTTGACTGGCGGTATCTACAATTAGTAATGCAAAGTAATTTGCTTTGTTTTCTTACTTTTTGCAATATATTAAAAGGCGTAATATTAAAGAGTTACTAAATGCAAACTTTAAAAGGGAGCAAAAGTTTTCAGAAAATTATGTTTCATCTGCTTTTTGTAGATGGGACGGCTGGCAGAAAAAGACTTTAAAAATTCTTTAACAACTTTAATGAAGCAAAAATGAAATTAAAGCATAAAAAATATAGTTCGGCAAGTTTAAATGTATTCAAGTTGAAATTGCGGATATACAACAGTGGATGCTGCTCTCTCGAATTATATCTTTTCACAATTGCTAAATTGCTAAATTGCAAAAACGCATGCTCCATTTATTTGTGAGGAGTTTGCGCCTTAAAGTATTCTATAGGAGACTCCATTTTTTACGCTCTTAAAAGTATGTGTGGCTTTTTTACGTATACGATTTGGAATAGACAAAATGGCTGTCTTTTTCAAGCACATTCCAAGTTTTTTTATTGCACTTTTTATTATATTTTTTTTTTGGGGGGGTACATAAAGGGCGTAGTGTGTGTAGTTAGTTTGCAGTGTTTGCTTACGTTTTCATTGTTCTCTTCTTGATTTCTTGATTATTGTGTATTTTTTACGCAATTTTCTCTTTAGCTTATAATTCGAATAGTTTTGGGGTTGCATTCAAGAACTTTGTATATTCAAAAAGACGAAAAGGACGGTACTTATTAGCGAAATAAAATGTACAAAACAATATTAGTTTTTTTTTTTTTTGGTTAATAATTTTTAAAAAATAATGTAAGCAAAAGTGTTTGAAAACTGCATAATTTGTTCAAAATGTGTCTTTTTTCGGTCTCATATGCTATTTCTTGGAAGAAATAGTATTCATAAAAATTTTCTGTTACTTTGAAACTCCTGTTAGGACTTATCTTTTTTGCTTTCCGATTAAAAGTTATAAAAGAAATTTCGATACAAAATACGCATATTATTGCATGCGTGTTTTTATGTATAAAAACTTTGGTTTGCAAAAACAAAAAAATTATATATTATTATATTTCATTCGAATAATTTAGTAAATTATTCGAATAAAAGTGTTTTTGAGGATTCCGTATAATTTTTTAGTTCTTAGCGTAAAATCCGGCCAATAATGGCTAGTTATCATTTGTTAGTAACTTGTAGTTATTTGATTATGTTATAAATAAATAAATAAATGCATAAAGTAATAAATTCATTTATTTAGTATTTTAATTTTTGTGCCTGAAATTAAAATTGGTATTTTTCTATTCTGAACGTACCTTCTCTTTTATTGAAAAAGTACCTGCTCATAATGGAATTAAAAAATAAAAATGTCTGCTCCATTTCTTATTTGAAAATTATATGAGAAGAAAGTAAATTACCAAGTTTGCCAAGTGTGGAGCTTTTTAACCTCAAATGGAGAGTTCGCAATTGGAATTGAGCAGATGTGTACATTACAGTACACCTCCCTCTCATACGAGTGCAAGTATATTAAGAAAAAAATGGAAGAAAAATTATATTTGTAGAATATTAAATATAAAATGTTAAGCAAAATTTTTCCCCGAGTGTATGTGCCTGAGAAATTGTCGAAACACACACGCACACACGCACATACCATTTACAATTAACATAATTAGTCGGGAAGGTGTTTGTTCACTTTCTGTATGCAATACATACACATACATGCACACATTTCATTTTATGGGAATTGCTGTTGTTGGCGTTGTAGCACACTGTTTTGTATTTGGTACTTTTATATGGACTCCATAAGGTCATTAATGTTTTGATTTTAATTGCGTTAATTACGTTGAACGGACTACTTATAAAAATTGTCCAACAGCTATAGTGGCACTGCATTCATGACTCAACAGGAACTACAATTGAAAAGCAAAAACAAAGAAGGTGTTTAACAATTGCAATTCTAGTGTAAGAGTGTGCGTGAGTGTGTGTGAGAAATATCAATCAAAATTGTCCAGCTGGAAAAAAAATTGATTTAAAAGGTGTGAAAGATATAAAATATTTACGTACAACATGCGAAGGAAGTACAAAAAAATATGTCAAAATATTTTGTGTGAGAAATCAATAAAATGTTTAAAAAATTGTTGCATAATTTATTGCCTCTATGTTTGCCGATATTTAACATAACGGTGAAAACGAACAAACAGCCGACGGTTGCAAGTACAAAACTCAGTCCGCAACAGAGTCAGACATACAGTGTCTGTCTACTAATTTACACCTGTTTGCTTATGCTGCCAATGAGTAAAATTCGTATATGTGCGTGCATGTTTGCGGGTTGAAGTGTATATGTGTGTGTGGTTGAGGGACTGTAAGTTGATTTGACATTCTGAAGGATATTTTAATTTAAATTTGAATGTAAAGAGAAAACAAATAAATAATATTATTACAGAAATTTGCTATAATTCATGCAGTTTTCTTACCGCTGGCATTCAAAATATCAGAGAAAGAGAGACATTTTTAGGAAAAAATTTACATTCCAAATCAAATTAGCACAGCCTGATTGGAAAACAGTATAAAGAACAGTTTTCTTAAGAAGAAGAAATTTTTTTTTATTCTTTACCGACAACAGTGATAACACAAAGTGCGTATAATACAAAAAACTTAATTTCTTTCTTCAGAAGTTACTGCGACTGCATTGAATTAGCGGGTACACCTAAAAGCTATTTATTAACGGCCTCTAGTAAAGTTATTACTTTGAATTTACTCTCCATTTAATTTCCTCAAGTACTGTTTGCCGTCTAGTTAAGACGAAAAATTGTCATGTTTTTCATCATTTTGAAATCAAAGAGATTAAATGAGATTACCGAGAGTTGGGAAATAGAACGATTTGAAATGAATGAAGCATATAACAATGTCCTTATGTCGGAAGTATGCAATCAAATGTGTCTTATTCCCTTAAGGGCAGAAGTGTGCGACACCTTTCTTGGCCGAGTGTAAAAACTGTAGTTCACATTATAAATTCAAATGTTGTGTTGACTCTGAAAATCTTCGATTTTGAAGAAAAATGAAATGAAATTTACGAATTCATTTTAAATAATGACTATTTTCAGAGCAGCATAGTTTCAGGATAAACTCTGCTCAGGAAATCCCACTCTGGCAAAGAAAAAATAAATATTTTGGACAACCAATATAATAATATTTATTTTTTCTACAATTCAATAATACTTTGGTATTTGTTCTATAAAAAGTTAAAAGCATTTCATGTAAATTTTTATGTAACTTCCTTTTCTTTATTTTTTATATGACTTAATTTTGAAATAACAAAACGAATAGTTGCGATATTATTTTAAAAAGTCTGTTGTTTTGTTTTTATTTTTTATTTCGTTTGGGTGTAAATAAATCACTTCAAATACCCGACATGGTCGGAAAAATTAATGGCTGCAAATAAGGGACAGACAATTAAAAGACAATTAAACGAGTTACAAGAACTCTTTTTATTTTTAATGGTCGGATGAAATTTTATGAATTTACTTTTTATACTCTTATTTTATGACTTACAACAAAGATCTCATCCATTAGAGAAAGTTTTAGACTGTTTTAGCTGAAGCCACCACTTACCTGTAAGTAAAAAGTAAAGAAATTCATTTAGAAAAAAGAAATAATAAGTATTTCAAAGCTATAAAATAGATTTATTGAGAAAGAAAAATCGTATGATATTATAAGATATTCTGAAGTCTACTTAAGATGCCTCGCTTATGCTCAACTACAATATGCATTTCAACTACAATTATGTCGTAAATAAAAACAAGTAAAATTACAGAATAAATGTTAAACTGACCTGAAAAGAAATCTTCTCAGAGTCTAATTTACTATGTAAGTCTATCTAGTTAAAATATCTTGAGCTGTTTGATATTTTTAGGCTGGTTTTGGTAAAGGTTTGCAGTAAACTTTAGTTATTTATTCGGCTCAGCTGACGATATTTTTTAATTTTATGGTATTTTATGAATTGTTGGCTATTTACAACAATAGATTTGCGCAGAACTTTGATGATGAAAACCTTTCCTGTCATCCTTTTCATTTGCCTCTACATGTCGACGGAATGGTTGACGAAATAAATAATTTAATTGAAATATAAATTTCAACGTATTTAATGCAGAACAATTTCAAATATTTTCTTTAACGACAAAAAGTTGTACTGTGCTAACTGGGACTTACAGAAGATATAAAATTTTCGAAATAAACTCAAAAAGGGATTTAAAATATTCCCCAAAAAAAAGTTTCAATATTAAAACAAAAAATAAAAACTTTGTTAACCAACAAAATTCATATAAATTGTTCGTAGAAACCATAAAAAGTTAAAAATGTAAAACAAACTTGAACAAACGTCAAATCAAGTTTATTATGTGGCAGCACACACACCAAAAAGGGGGGGAAACAGCCGCTGGAATACAAACATGATGCCGTAGACTTGAACAACACAAAAATAATAATACAAAAAGGACAAACCACACATACGACCGCCATTATAAATATACACGAATCCACACATGCAGCCACACATACAGACCAACCCATTAATACTGAATAATGTCCAAAGTTTTGACCCTCAGAACCAAAAGAGCCACAACAGTGTTTTATTGTTGGAGATCATGTAAGTGTTCTAGTTGTGAAAACACAACGACGGCAGAGCAGTTGTAGTAGCAAAAGTAAGAATAACAAGTGCTTAAATATAATTGTGTGTGTGTGCTTGTGCATGAGTGTACGTATGCGTGATGGTGGCGATGACGATGACGGTAATGGTGCCTACGAAGACCGTAACTTCAACAAAGCAGTCGCATTTCATTTAGTAGAAAACTTTTCGAAATGGGGAAGGTACCTCTACATAGCCATCTCCATTGACAATTAATAGAATATTAGAACCGGATATTTTCTTCCTCATATAAAAATGTAATCCAGATTGAAGAAGTTCTGTTAAAGTAAAAAATATTACGAATTTTAATAAATTGCTTCAAATAATAACTTTTTCTTTTAAATGGCAAAGTGGATTGAAAGGATTAATTGTTGGATGACCAGAATCACCCAGTGAGCTTCTGGTGAAACCACATATGAAATGTTACCGCTGAGTGAAATAACACTTCCATCGTCATTTGCCCAAAAGGTCATCAAACTGATGATCAAACTGAAGTCTTCGCCAGGTACGGGTACGTGGATAGAAAACGATCAAACTTGACAATTATAATTCGATCATCGGCAATCCGAATCATGCGACCATTATTCATGCTCCAAATGCAAATGCAATTTGTCATCTAAAGTGGTCGTCTAAAACTTAAGACCAACTCAATTGTGCCCTTGTTGAAATGAAAGCCAGGCAATGGCATAATGATGTTGCATATGTTGTATATAAAATGTTGCTCATAAATAGTAAATAGTTGTTCGTGTGTGTCAGACGAATAATTCTGATAATACCACAGAAAAGTTTCAGCCATTCAAACGGCCAGAGAATCACAAAAAATGACCTCAGCTGTTGCCGCCGTTATTATTGTTGTTCTTGTTGTTGTTGCTTCAAGTAATATTTCTTGTTGATAATGGTTAAACGCAGTTTCCAAAGCTGTTGTTGTCATTCGCCTACAACGATGGCGCGGTGGTCCGATTGTGCTTGGGGGAGTATTGTTAGTCCGTGGCTGTTTTAAAACACTTAAACAGGAGCGTGCCAAAATATTATAATTCACTTTAACTTTTCTTTCCGTTTATGTAAAATAATTAGAAGGAACCGTTGATAGTTCCAGCATCCTTGATAGCACACCTCTGTTCTCGAATAATTGTTTTTCTGCCTCTTTATGTTAACAGCAGCCGCACCATTAACAACAATAAATGCCAAAAGGAACAACAAAACATTGCTCTTATTGTTGCCTGCTAGTAAATTGTTAACATTTTTATTGTAAGCAAACAGAAATACCGACAACTCTTTAATATGATATTTTCATATTTTTTAAAGTTTATGAGCAAAAAAAAAAATTATTGAAAATCTTTTAACAAAAGAAACTTTATGGCTTTTATTATAATTTTATTTTTTATAAACTTTAAAGTAGTTTTTTTATTCAGAAATGTTTGCCACAATCTTTAACACTTTTGTTGATCAATTGTTGTAGCTTTATAGCCGTGCAACATTTTGACAGTTCGAGTTGAAAAATGGCGCATATGTCAAATTGATACAATGCTCGTAAATATGTCTAACTGACACAACAGCAGTTTCTTTATTTTAATTTTTTTTTTTGTTTTTTTTGTTGCTGAACGCGAATACACTCATAAATTTGAGCCACAAAGTTGCAGTAAGAAATTGTTATTGTTGAGTGTGAGGGGAAGAGTGTGTGTGTGTGTCCTTTTTAGTTCTGTTACGTGTTGCGGATAATAACTGTCATAAAATATGAGCATAAAGTAGCTGAGTGTCATTCACTCGTTGTCTCTGTGTGCTATTTTAGTTTGAATATGACAGGGAATGATGCTGTTAGGATACCTTTTAGGTTGCTTCTTTCAGTTTCGCCAGCTGAAATGTAAAATCCCTAACAGTAAAAGTAACGTCCATCCTTTTAAGATAAACTGGTGTGAAATACTATATTTTTATTTGGCGAAACTATACAGTCGTGAATATTCCGAAATTTTAAATCATCAGGTGCAAAATGAACCGCCAGAATATTTAATTATTTTATTTTATTCCACTAAGAAATTCGAAATTTGGTTGAAGTTTACGAAAAAGAAAAAAATCTACGAGTTTTAAAATGAAGAAAAATTAACCAACTTTCGATATGCTGCAAGAACTTGTCGGCTTTCTGATTTGCATGGAAATCTTCCACACATTCGGCTTAAAAAAATTTCGAGACGGAAATTATTGGCCCTCCTTAAATATAATCGCTTAAATATATTTTTTTTTTTTAACCAAGTCTACCTGCAAAGCAGGAATCGAACCCGCGACCTCCGGTTCATTTGGGTAAGCATTATCCACTCGCCTACGGAGGCACTCTAATAAGATATAATAAAATTAAAAATCATTTAATAAAAATTGGAATTTATTTTCGTTTTGTATGCAAAAAGTTTTGGTGAATTTTTACAATATTTCCCCGAGTGGCCTTAGAAGGGTTTTGGCCATTTTCTTTGTTTCATTTTGCATAGATAAGTCCGTAGAGTAGAAAAAAATATTTTATTAAGGGAAATGGCAGATATTTGCTCCGCGTGTGCAAGAATTTATATACAATATTTTCGGTTGGTTTTGCATTCCTTCATAGACACGAGCAAGGAATTGCAATATTTTACGGTTGCAGTGTGTATTTAAAATTTTTTTTGTTGTTGTTGCCTTGTTATGTACTGCCACAATAAACAAAAAAAAAACACTTCTAGTGGTTATTCCGTATTACGAAAAAGCAATTTTTTCCAAGAAGTATAAAATAAAGTTTTTGCTGTTGAATACAGTGCTGCGAAAAGAATGAAGTTGTTATAGATAAATATTTGAGCACTAGCTGTCTTTCTTTGGATATGCGGAAATGATTTATTTAATAAAATTTCTTAATATTATTTGCTATTGCAACATCCCACCTCCTTTTTATGACAGTTATAGATAAAAAATTGTTATAAAATAGTTTATCAATTCAATTACGAAGCAAGATACATTTTCTCATATTTATTATTAAGGTTGTTGTCCCACTGTGCGAACTTACGTGTACATATATAAAAATAATATATTTGTTATTCCTCTAAATCCTATTTTTGTAGCATAAAAGTTTCTTATTTATATTATTTTCTCAATCTTTCTCCGCCAAAGCCCACGATGTATTATAAAGACAACAGGATTTTTTCTCTACAGAAGCTTATAAATGTGTGAGTATTTACGAGTATAGAATAGTTCATATATCTTGCTTCGTATACCTTTAGCTTCGACAGTTGGATTTTGGTAAAATTTTCATTTGTTGTATTCTATTTTATGCTGCCGCCGCCAAATGTATTGGTGGAAAAGCAACAGCATCCTTGTTCATGTTCATTTAAGGATTTATAAAAGTTACCCTCAACAATTTTTTGCTCCCCCAAATATATACATGTATATATTTATATGTGTGCGTGCTTGGAGTGTACGGTTTCTTTGTAAAGGGATGTATGTGTGCAGCTAGTCATGAATAAGTATAAGGATGTATGGAAGCTTATGTCCTTCTAAGCAGTCTTAAATACAATGGAAAGCTTTTCTGAAGCTTGGTGGATAAAAAATACTTGCTGTATACGGCAGGACACCTATACATTTACAAATGCAGCTGTACGAATTGTACACAGTTACTATTTTGAGTGTGTCTGCGTTTTATAAAATGGTTGCTTTGTTGGGGAAACATTATACTTCTCCGCTGTTTGTGAAATATGACACGATTGCAAATTTTATTTACAATTTTTCTTCAGTTCAGTTTATTTCTTTTTTTCGTGATTATTCTGCTTCTTATTCTTTGTTTCTTTAGCTTAGTTTTGCAAACAAAGAATGAGAAAGTACGCAAAAAGAAATTTGCTTTAATAATGTGGATTATTTACATCTATTTTGTTACAAGAGAAAAAAGAATAAAATAACTCCAGAACAGATATCAAATATTATAACACTATTTAAAAAAGTTAAAGAGTTTAACTTTTTTAAACTTTAAGAGAGTAAAAATAAAACTGAGTCTAATATTTTAATTGTATCGGCTGGTAAATAAGTTAGCTTATCTGCGTTTGCTAGAATATTATTTGAAGCTGGATTTCGACATGACTGTATTCAAAGTCGAATGCAATTTATCTGAAATAACTTTGACAAGCCTACTGACATAATTAACAATTGAATTTTGCACTACATTCACACTACATTTAAATGTATCAAAGGTGTGGTAATGACATTTTAGTTACACTTTGTTCCAATTTGGCCGCCCCAAAGTATTTGATACAAGTCTATAAATAACTATAAATATTGTAACAAATTTCGAAAATAGTTTTGATAGATCGAGTGTACGATCACAAAAAAAAAAGTGTCAAAAAGTAATCTTATCTTAATTGTTTATACCTTTCAAGTTTTCGCAATTAATTCGCAATCGGAATTTTCTTGACTAATCCAATTTGTTTGCATAACGTGTTAATACCAATTGGAAAATATTACTGTTGTTACCTCAAATGTGGGTTTTAGAATGATTGTTTTTTTCAAGAACGTCAAACTTTTTCTAACGCTGCTTGGCAAAGTTTCTTTATTGTAAACCAAACTTATTATTTCTTTTCAATATAAAGTGCCTATATAAATGTTTCATAATTATACTTTCCTTTTTTTATTAAAATACTTTGTGTGAAATTTATTTAAATTGCTTCTAAATCTGGCATTTTAAAGTCGCTCCATTAAACACTTTCACCACTACAATAAGAAACAAAAAACTCACAAATAATCAAAAATTATTTCAGTATGTGTTAAAACACATACTGACAATATCTGTAGTCTAGATCCTAGACAGACTTTGAAAAATAATCGTTAGACATGACAACTACACTCCTGCAGGTATGCTTTAAATAATGTAGTTATTGGGTTGAGGTGTATGTGTGACTAGCAGTGTGTGAGCTTTTGTTTCGCATCTAAACGGAAACGAATTATATGAATGTATTGATGACACGTCTACACAAAATATTATAGAATGTGCGTGGAAAAAATAGGTATTAAAACAAACATGGCGCTTAGTACTCGTATAGCCATTGAAAAATTGGAAAATAGGAAGAGAGCACAAAGTTTGAATAACAAAAATTTATTAAAAATAAATTACAGAATGGCAGGTGTTCAGTGCATAGAAAGAATGTAAATGTATTTGTGCAAGCAGCACGTTCACTTAATTATTGATACACCTTTCAGAATTCTGTTGTCTTTTCTAAAATAAAAAGAGACATCAAAGGAAATTTTCTTCAAGTAAAATTTTTCCTTCCTCTTATTTATTTATTCTTTGCCTTTTAAAAAGAGGAGTTTTGAGGTTATCTGAAAAAATTTCGCAGATTTGAATAAGACTGTTGGTTCCTCTTGAAAACGATGCGTAGTTGTTAAATGTTTTTAATATCTTTTTCTTTAAATATTTTTTAAAATTTTAGCACATCAAAGACTTGTTTGGGGGGAAAAGAAAATTGCTTTTTAGAATCAGCGTTGCCAGAAAGACAATTTTTTATAACTTTGTATTTAACGAAATTTTCTAGAAATTATTTATAATGAATCAATTGATAAAGAGACTTATATTTCCAATAGCTATAATGATTAAATTTCGATTAATCAATTCGCTATGTAGGAGACGGTTCGTCAAAGCTCCTTTTTCATTTTATAATTGTTTTTCTTTAATTTTTAAGTTTCTTTTGCTTTTATATTCCAGCCTTCTTAAACTATTTTTCCATGTTTCCATTCTTTTTTCATTGCTCTTGCTTACCATATTTAAGAAAACATTAATAATGTAACCAAATACTACCATAATTATTTAAATATTTTATTTTAAAATTTTTAAATTTTTATTCGTGCTTAACATTTTCCGTTACTTAAAAAGATTTTTCTACAGAAAACTGCAATAAGTGAACTTTTATCCCACTTTTTTCGATTGCCACGCACTTTTATTCTAGTACATTTCACACCAGATATGGCTGTAAATATTTTTATTGACGACTTTTCTAATCGCAATTATTAGGAGTACTCATAAGCCTAAAATATTAAACACCTCTTATAATTTGTAGCACCAACTTTTTGTCTTGAATATGCTGCTAAATATGTATATGTATGTATGTGACAGAATAAACGCTGTCATGACAGCGGTGAAGTATAATAATATAATAAATTTTTCAAATCAAAACGTTTGAAAAGGTCGTGACAGAAAAAAAGTTTAAAATATCTACTATTTTTTACTAAAATGTCTAGCATTACAAAATAATTTATTTTAAATATAATCAAAGCAGTAATATTTTCTAAAAATCTTCTCATAATTAAATAAATGTAAAAAATATAAAATGGTGCCTATTTAGCTGATTTTTTTAACTTCATTGCTAAAGAAAAAAAATTTAAGTTTCATTTATTTATGCTGTTGCCGTAATAAAAAAAATTTTAAAAAAATGTTCTCCTAATTTTTTACAACAAGGATTCTTCTCCCTCGCCAAAAACCACTATTTTATTGCAAAAGTTTCTGGCAACGTTATACAAGTTAATACAAAAACACAACAAAGAGCCACAAAAACAAGAACAACAACGGTAACAGCAACAAACGAAGACAATGTTTATGACGATGAAGATGACGATGACGGTGACGACGACTTATTGTTGTTGTTATTCATATTATTCTTTATGGCTTGTTGTTGATATCCTTGTTTTTGTTATTATTTTAGCTGCTTCTTTTTTGTCTCGGCTTTTGTGATTATGGTTATGAGAATGATAATGATGATTATGGTGGGGATGATACGTTTGTATGAGTGAGTGTGTGTTTATGTGGTGGCGGTTAGAATACATGCGATTTCTTTTATCACAGCTTGAGATCTTTGCCATTGGTTGTTTACGTTGTGTGTGTTTCAGAGATAAATATTGTATAAGTTTGTATAACTCTGTGAGTTCGTGTGTGTAATATTGACTTCAATGGCAACTTCTTAAAATGTTAAGTTTGTCTGCCTTTTACGTTTTTCATCGTTTTTAATTTCTTCAATGAAACGACCAAAACCGTAAGGAGTTCCATTTTTGACCTTTTATTCTCAATTTTACATTTTTCATCGCCAAAAATGCCCTGCATGGTGCCTTTTCAGATACGAACTAATTAGTAAGAAAATTTCAACTAAGAATGTATAATTTTTTTTTTATACATTTTATACTTAAAGTTATAAAACTTTAGCACTATTCTGTATAATAAAAAAGTAATTATAATGAAAAATACTAAATAAATTATTCATAAAAATAGGAGAAATTGTTTTCGATAGCTTCTGAATCAATGTGTTATGACCTTTAGTTTTCTTAAAATAAATCTTGTAGTTTTTACTGATATTTTTGATACAGTAAATTACAGTGTACCACTATTGAATTTATGAGCACAAGGAATAACTTGTTTAATTTCTGACATAAAATGTTAATTTTCAAAAATTGCAGCATTTACAATTGTTATAACACTTGTCTGTGTTTTCATTAAAATTTTTGCAATATTGCTGCTAAAAATAATATTACAAGTTATCGTGTGTCTGAATTTATCATTCGTTGGGTATATTATTTAATATAATAATTTTACATATTTATAAGGCTTGTATACATTTGATTATATGCGGCTTTTTTCTTTCTTTTTACGTCTTTATCATTTGTTGTGTGGGTTTTTAAATACTCCTAGTAAATGATAAGTGCTGTAAATTTTATGTACATTATTTATATGTTTAAAAATTTTATTGATAAAAACGTGCAACATGTGCATAAAATATTATTATTTTTCCTATAAATTTTGGGGTATTAAAAGATAAAATGACTTAAAAACATCAAAAAAAAAAAACCGAAAGCTGATTATATCACCAATATTTTATTATTGATATTTGCTGGGGCTGAAGTTTATAGTACATTTAATTATGACCTGTACTGGACTGGATATATTAAATGCATCCAAGAATATTTTAAATTCTAAATAAGTGGCGTACCATCGAACATTTCGATTTCATAGCATTTCCTTTCTTATTTACGACATTTTTTCATTTTTTTGTACTCGGCTGATTACGACATGACAGAGAATTTACTTTAAAGTTAAAATACGCACTAACTGAAGTATGAGGGATTTTAGAAGTTGGATAACGTTGTAATGAGCGAATCACATTTGATAATTCCTCAAATAATCGGTTCCGATTTTAGTCATCAAATTAAATAACAAGGTGAGCTCAGTGAAGTTGCAGATAAGAAAGAGAGAGAAAGGGATAGATGGAAATAGTTAAATATACCAAAGTTGTTACGATACCAAAAGTTGCATTTTTACATAATATTCTTTTAGTATCAGAATATTAATTAAATAAATGTTTTTAACGAAAAATCCGTAGTATGAGACAGACTGATTCTGAATTTAAAGTTGAAATTTAGAGCGCAATGAGACGAACTTAAAGGGGTTCGCAATGCACGCAATGCAAGAATAAATATTATATTGAATTTTAAAACTTTTTATAACAATATGTTTTATATTTAACAAATAAGTGATACAAAAATATTCTTAATGAAATCATACACTTTGAACAAGTTCGTTATTTAAAATAGAGTTAAGACGATTGTGTATTGATCTCGGTATATGGGCTATGAATTTGTGGAGAAGAATAGGTTGTTTCCCTCTTTTCATCAGACATAATCAACTACTGATATCTATGTTCTCTTAACGCGGAGAATATTTTATGGAAATGAGGGATCATAAGAAGATTAATAACAAAATGTGTGTCCCTCCTCAATTTTTAGTTGTTTATTAAATCCATTCATAAATAATTTTTTTTTTTTGCATAAGATTTTATTTATGCAAATTTCGACGTGACTCTTTACTGTTGCTTAATTTACATTTATTGTAGCTAAATATTATAAAACAACAACTGTACAAAAATATGATAACACCTACACATATGCAAAAGAGCTTAAGCGTACATGAATAGGTATGTGTATGGTAATGAATTCATTAACCCAGCAAACGTAAACACACAAAACTTTTTGCATTTGGAATGCAGTGGTTGCAAGCGAGTGTCTATCAAAGAAAAACACAAAAAAAAAAACATAAAGGGTATGTGCGAATATTTTTGTCATTAAAGAAATATTTTGTTTGCTGGGTGTCCGTGTTGCAATCTACAGTTAAACGTCAACCTTATAAATTTCATTGGTTTGCCATCCTGGTTCTCTGTTTTCTGCATATCTAAATAGTTATCTATTTTTACGAAAAAAAAAACTATTGTATGCAGTGTTTATGTATAAATACTAAAAAAAATTTATTTCAACAGATTTTAGAGTTTCAAAAGTCTCTCTTGTTTTGCGAACATGACCAGCAATAAATGGCAAAAAAGAAAAACCAAAAGGTTTTAACAACCTGGTCACAAAAATTGCAATGATTTTCTGAAATTCACATTTCACAACACATACGATTTGTTATTAATGATAACAGACACATACATACACATTGCATTTATGTATCAAAGGGCTGCTCTGTATTTGTTTTTATTATTACATTTTTATCCTAAAATTCTATTGCATACAAATAGGAAAACATTTTTTTATATTATATTTTACAAACACTCATGCATGATGCGGAAACAGATTTGGGACTTTAGCTTCTAAATATTTTGTTTTGAAAACAAAAACTTTGTTATATAAAATGCAATGAAATAAAATAAAAGAAAATATGCACAAGCTCGCACAACAATAAGAATAAAAATGAAAATTATTTCATTTCATATAAACACAATCACAGGTAAAAAATCTTGTATAATTTTTGGATATACATAATTTTAAAACATATAACGAGTTTTAGGCAATACGAGGACTAGTAGGACACCAAAGTAGCCATTTAAATTTTAGTTTATTTTATTTTAGAGAAAACTTTTCAAAACAAAAACATTATGTTATAAATAAAAAGGCAATTAAATTGAGCCCGAGTGTTATAGCACTTGAGCCAAGTAAAGGAATTTTGAAAAAAGAGTACCAGCAATATTTAATAGACAAGCAGGTTCTCATTATTAAATGAAAATATAACTTAATGAGCTCAAGCTGAATTCCACAAATGCTTTTTAAGCAATTAAATGGCAACAGTGGAATAGATTATTAGGAAGAACAAAGTTATACCGATCAAGAACATAAAGCACAGTTCGGTGTGACCCATGAAATTAGGTCAAAATTATTTTTAAATAAAAATTATTACAAAAATAAAAATATTTCGTTTTGTTAATGGCAAATGATGAAATTGCAACTGTTAAAAAAATTATGGTGTATAAAAAATATTAATATTTTATAATACTACTGTCTTAAGAGTTTCAGAGTATTTCAAAAGTAATTTCAATAATTCGATAAAAATCAAGCAAATTAGAAAATAAAATCATTCAGAACGTTTGCATTTTCTATGGAACGCTGTGATTGTTATTAAACCAACTATTTGATTGTAACAATAGGGAATAACAGCAATATCCAAACAACATCGCCATTACCCAAAATTTACTAACTAGTTAAATTTACAACCTTCCACTATTGAGTAAAGCAATATTTTGGCGTTACGTTGAGGTTAAGCATTACGGGCGCTTTAAATTTTAGTTGAGAAATAATCATGCGGGAATAATCAATTTATTTTATATACACGATTAAGAACGTAGAACTTTTAACGCTATTGATATCGTCTATCTTGCCTAAAATCCTGCTATGAATCGTAACTTACAATAGCCATGGATTTTTTTGTTTTATTTATAACTTTTAAACGTTATTTTTATTAGTTCCAAAATGCCTATGCAATGCAGGATTGCCGATAGTGTTTAAAAAGTTTTTGATAAGTTAGTGAGCTTAATGAAAATAAACGAAAGGATACCCGTTTGAATTTTTTAAAGTATCTCCTAAAACAGTTTTAATTTCTCATGCAATTTTTTACATAATATTTCTATTTAAAAATTTAAATATTTTTAAAGCGGAATTTTCTTAAAATTTTTAAAGTTGAAATACTTGTATTCCAGCAAGCACACATCCTCACACACACACTAAAGCAAAAGCACGAAAATATTGGATACCAAAGTGTTCTCAAGTGTTATGATTTATGCAAAAACACAGCCTGCAAAACTAATGTGTATGTTTACTAAACAGACACATTTGCTCTCACACACACAGGCACGCACCCACACATCCATAAATTCAAAGTATCCTGTTTTATATTAAAGATTTATTCACATAAAATATAAATGATTTGAAGCTTTGCCATCTTGTTTTATTTTTATCTTTTCCTCCCTCCCTATCTCTCAATCTCTCTCTCTCTCTCTCACGCACTCACTCTATCTATCCTTCGCACTGTTCCTCACTCTCTCTGTTGGCATCCTGCCATTTCCTGTACAGTAATAGAAATATTTTGCTTTCCGTTTTCGTATGCACTGGCTACGGTACGAAGTAAAAGGGACTGCCGTTCTAGTAAAAACGTTTGTTAAAATGTTTATTAGCTTATTTTAAATATTTATTTCGTTTGGTTTTTATTTTTTTTTTTGTTTTTTTGTTTTTGTGTTTTTTTTGTTGTTGTTGGATGCTGAAAAAAATCAAGCATTTTAACGCTGAAATTAGTCGTTTGAGAGTAATAATTTTTTTATTTTTGAGTTGCAAAATTTTTATTTGTTGATTTGATTGATGTTAGGAGTAATTTGCGACTTTTTTACTGTTTGTCATAAATTGAGAAAAAAAACCACCGTCATAAAGTGGCAATTTTTATACGTGCATAAAAAATAAAAAGCGTATTAAATTATTTAGAATATATTTTAAAACAAATTTAATGGCAGGGTTTCTAATAAAAAAATATAAAGCAAAACTTGTGAATAGAAAAGGTAATTTAAATAGTAAAACAAATTTTTTTAGTGTCTTTAAAGCGAAATTAACTGAAAAGTTTGCAAATTGTAAATTGCGAATTGTAAATTGTTTTTAAGACAGAACAATTGGCAATCGAAAACTTGATATGTGAATAAGCCAAAAGTGAATGGACTTGAAGGCAAAACAATAAATTAGAAATTAGTTAAACTTGGATGAAATTTTAGAGAAAAGCTTTGCACGTCAGTTTTCTTTATGGTGGAAAAAAATTGCATACGGCAGATAAATTTATCTTTTCATAATCCGTTTCTTAATAGTTCATTTAATTTTATTTTTACCGCTCCTGGTCAAAGTATTCTTATTTTGCAATTTCCGTCGGCAGATTTTAATTTGCTTTCTTTACATCAAACCAGTAACACAATTAAATATTCCATTTCAATATTTTAATTGTATAGACTTTAAATAATTTGAATAGTATTTCCATTTTTTATTTAAAATTGTTTTATTTAATTATTATTATTATTATACTCGTACCTCTGAGTTCTTTAAAGGAAAATCTGATCGTAATAAAAACGGAAACTTGCAAAGAAAACTTGCGGAATATAAAAAAATTCACCTCCATTTAACACTTTAAAGCATTAACAATAATTATTTGAAAAATATATGAACAACTCAAAACAACGACAGACAGTGTTTTTGTTTTATTTGTATAAAATTAGCAACACAAAACCTAAAAAACATGAATACAAAAATGTTACTTTTTTTTTTTTTTTGAAGAAAACAAAGGCCGTATAAATAAAAAATAGTTTTAACTCGTGCATAAAAACAATCAAGTGCAGCGCAGTGCACGAGTTTCAGCAGTTAAAATAAAATCCAGTGAATGTTTGAAGTAGAAAAGTATGTACGATTTCATGAAAAAAAAAAAATTAAATCTTTTTTAAATTTATTTTTTAGTTCAGTTTTTATGGCCAAAGTTTATTACTCGCACTCATGTTGGTTAGATTTTTTATTTATTTTTTACTATTTTAATAAAAATAAAACTAAAATAAAAAAAAAACAACAACGACTTTTACAGCTTTGTTGGGTTGGGATAGAAAAAAATAACTCCAAGTTGAAGAATAAAAGCGGCAGAGTGGAAAATAGCACACACAAACACAATGATTTTTAGAAAAATTGAAGAAAAATAAACAATAGTCGTAAAAATAGTGTTTTAAAGTAAACAAATACACCGAAAAAAAATTCAGCTTTTTGCAAGCTCTTCAACGGAAAAGAAATTTTAAGGCAAGCAAATAATTTTTCAAGATTTCTCCTACTCGTGTTCTAAGGCGCTGCCTACTAAACCGGATGTTGTGGATTCGCTTCCTGCCTCGACCCTGGATGTTTTCCTGCGGACAAGCCGAAAGCTTTGGAACTTAAAAAATTCTAAAGCAACAATATTTCAGAATGGATCTTCTGCAGGGCCACTATTATTGCACACAAAAGAAATTAAATAATTACATTATTGCTTTAAATTTAAATAAATTTTTAATCCATTTTAAATAAAAATTATTCCGTCTTAAATTAAAAAAATTAAAAAAGTAATTCTCTACTATTAAATTTGAAAATTTTAACTCAAATCAAACTTACTAAAAGCTTTAAAGATTAAAGTTCAAATCTGAACTTCCAAAACAAGAAAATGAAAAATTCATATTTTTGATAATTTTCTGAACTTTATTAGCTTTCCTAAAGACGAAGGATCACAAAATATTATTTGGTCCTACAATTCGTATAATAGCTTTTCAATTTCATGTCGTGCTTTCATCTCCCACTTTGTGGTTTACAGAACCAGAACCAATCACTTAATTCGTTTCAGTGCATTTTAAAATATGACATGGTTATCACCTGAGACTTGTTGTTTTTCTTCCAATTTTTCCTTTTAACAATTACTTAACAGCACATTAAAAGATTTTTAAAAGTTTAAGGTGTGAAATTGGAGCACTTTGAACTAAATTAAATAAGAAAATGGGAATAAAAATTTTAAATTCTTGAATTGAAAATGTTAAAAAGGGCCGATGAGCCAACGACTTTAATCTTTCCACTGAAAAAATTTACAAATAAAGAAACTTATCCAAATTCAAAATGTTCCAAACTGAAGGAAGTAAAACAAAAGATGCTTTTAGTACGCCAAAAAGGTTTCATTTGAGGGTTTCAATTGTAAATCCTGTAAAAAAAATATATCAACGACATTTACAAAATGAAAACGAGAAAAAATTATTAAACTAAAACGTTTAGAGCAATTTGTTAATCCTAAATAAATCCGTTTGAACAAAAAACTCATCAGACAATAGTGTAAGACCTCACATGCGGTGGTAAATCTAGTTTAGGGTATTAGAGTTTGTAAGACTGGAAATAACACACGATGCACGCTCACATGGCATGTCTGTGGCAACTACTCGTATCTTGTGACAAAAGCCAGAAAAAATTACATGGTTTGTTGACTTTATTATTTGTTTGAATGGGTGCAAACAAAAGAGGAATTATGAACAAAAAGATCAATCAATAGATCGTCAACAAAATATCCAGAGTGACAGACGAACACACTCTAGAAAAATATCAGTTTTAAGCTGATTTTTGATCTTAATTTCAATGCAATATTTCAATATATGAAGTAAGGAAAGTCTTCGTTTTGAAAAGAGAGAAACACAACAGCAAGCCCAACAGCCCACACTTTTTATGGAAATGGGAAAAACTCAAAACGGGTGTAACCGAAGCCGTGCTCTGCACACGCAGTCATCGCAAGCAACCGCTTTATTTTTAGCATCGAATATTGCCAGCTGAAAGGAACTGCATTCAAAATAAAAGTCAATCAGACAAGGAAAATAGTTGTTTAACCTTATCATCGTAATATTTATGAAAAGTGTAAATGAAATGACAGACGCAAAGACACGTTACGTTATTCAAGCCAAAAGCCATGGCAACACAGGCGGACAGACAAGCAGTCAGATGTACTCGTACAGTCAAACTGTCTCTTTTGCCAAACAGATAGTAAAACGATGATGCGTAAAGATGTGGACTCCATAAACTGCAAAAATCGAAAAAACCAAATAAAAACTGGGTGCAAATACGAGGGCAGTCTCGAAAGAAGATCGATAGAAACATTGTAAAACTACCTGAAAATTACCGCTTTTTAACCAAATAATATTAAGCTGAATAAGATAAGGAATTAAATTATTTAATTTAATCGTTAATTCGTTAACGATTAATTTAATTTCTCTAATAAATTAACGATAATTAATTTAATTTTTTGATTCTTGCACAGAGAAGTACTTAAAAACACAACTTGTATTTTTGTTCTGGCGAAAGAACTAAGAATCGTGCAATTGATTTAATATTTAAGGTTTATTAACTAGTAAAAATGTCGATAACTACAATACCCCGAGATTCCATCTAATATATATCGATAATTACATTTTTCTTTTTCCCCATTCTTTTTTTTATAGAAAATTTGTTGCAGATTTAACATTTCTTTGGAAAACTGATCAATAAGTTTACATTTTATTTTAGAATGCAAAAGTTATCGGTCTGCTCTTTTGAATGTGAAAGTTTATAAAAAAAAGAAATGACCTATAAAAACTTAACCTTTCAATTATCGTTCACATTACTCTGCTGGTTAAACGGCTATCGAACATTCACAATTTTCCTTGTAGTAAAATTCCGAAAACCATATTTTTCATATCTTTTTTAAAGACACAAATTTAAATTAACATAACTATACAAAATAAAAATACAATATAATTGAAAATCGTAATTGCTTTTTCAAAAATATATCGATACGTTTTATTTTTCTTTAGAAAATCGTCAAGAAATTCAAATACGTTTTATAAGTTCTATCTTTTTATATAAAACTGAAATTTCCATTATTGAAAATAAATCGATACTTCATACGTCTGTCAATTGCAATAGAATTGCGGCCGATATAAAAATAAGATAAATATATCTAAAGTATTGTTAATCGATTTCGAATAGTTAACAAATCTTTTCTTCTAAAATGCGATCAAACGATTCAACTTTCCCGACTTTAGATTTCTGAGGGAAAAGTATTGGTATTCTTGAAGGCGGTTGCCTTTTACTTTTGTACTATAGTCCATGTGTTGTAACTACCCTCGTAGATCAAAATGATTGCTAACATATTCCGGCCGTATATGTGTGTATTTGGGTTTTTATATATTTATAAGTGTGTTGCCTCAATTTCAGATTGTATCACACACATGTTATCGTTCTCATGTGCATTTTACACACAACGTTCTTGACAGTCATGTCAGTTGTAACAGAGTCATTGCATTGCCGTTGCTTGCACAGACAGACAGTGAGAGACGTATTTTCCATAAGCCATGTCGTAACGCAAACGAGTATTAGACAGAAAGAAAGATAGACATGCAGAATTTTGATTGTTTGTCTAGATTTGGCATTAAGGGTGGCCGGCGGATGCAGTTAGAGAAATGCATTTTTCTTTGGCCTCAAAAACGATTTGCAGCTGATTTGGTTGCCCTACCAGTACTATCACTTTAAAATCCTTTAGCGAAAAACTTTTCAATGTTCCTGTTTTATTATTCAAGTGCACGTGATTTTTAATCTGCATGAATTTGAGCAAAATCGAGAAGGAAAAATTCATCAAATGAATAAAAGAAAAAAACATTTAAGCCATTCCTTAATTCAATTAAAAAATTAATTAAAATTGATGTTGAATATATATAATTTATAAGGAATCCCCAATTAACTTTTCAGAAATTCTCAAAAATCTCTGGTAAATTGTTGAACATTTTTTATGTTTCTCTCTGCTGTAATAAATTTACTTTCAATTACGAATTTGATTAAATCAATTAAATGTGTTTTTTTCATTTAATAGTTCTATTGTTGCATTATACTTTGGATTGGGGATATCAAACCTTCGATTAAAGTATGAAAGTACTTTTCCCGAAGGGGGGATCAGAAGAAGGAGCCCCAACCATATGGAAAAGGTTGCTTCAGCTTTCATTCACAGGTTAACCAGCTTCCTGTCATACTATCAGTTATTTCAACTTATAGATTTTTAGAAGGAAAGGCTCATACAGGTTCTTTGCGTAGCATTTATTTTAAGTACTCAAGTTACTTTCCTTCAGGTACTTTATTGTTAATGCGTGTCAAAATAACCCCTTTTCGAGTTAATAAAAATCTCAATGGTAATTTATGTTTGTTCGAGAACAGAACAAACTTTATTATGCGAATAATTTTACAAGTCAATTTCCAAAAGCATTTTCCGCCAGTTTATTAGTGTCTCTGGGAGAGGAATAAAATATTGAAAAGTAAATAATTTGTTTATTGTAGGAAGAAGAAAAGGAACAACTGCAATGGGCTTTCAGTCAAAAAAAAAACCAGACATTCTTTTATTGTTTAATCAAGTGTGAACCAAAACATGCATTTAACTTGTAACTGTAACATGACTAGAAGAGCAACGAAGAAGAAAATCCCCTTCTTTCTGACTGCTAAAAATTCAAAGTCACTAAAAGGACGCCCTGGATACTTAAAAGGCCGTACATATTCGCAGTTACAGGCACTCGTATGCCATACAGGATATTTATGAGTTTTGGTGAGCCCTTTAGTGTTCTTAGTACAAAACTGATGCGTTACGAATTACATTTAAACGTAACGTAGTGCACTCATTCATCCTTTCATTCATGGCTTAGTGGCAGAAGGTGTAGTGGTGCACGAGTAACACATTTTTCATACACCTTGGACGCATTAACATTCTGTTACTTGAACGATTTATATTCGAACAGTCATTATTTGTTTCATTTCATTTTTTATGTTTTTCTTTTTTATTATTTTTTATTTTCCCAATATTGTTTGACTGGTTTTATTTTTGCATGGGCGTTTAATTTAAGTTTTTTTTTTCTCTTTGTAAGACTGCTTAGTATTTTGTGAACAAGTTCTGATGTTTATTAGTTGCGTGTGGCACTTTGGCTGTGCAACGGTTTCCTCTCCACTTGTCCGTTTTATTGGTTCGGTCAGAAAATCGTACAGGAAAAAATAAACGCAACTTACAACTTTATTACCTTTGAAGCGTGTTAAATTGTCTGTAGAGGAAATAAATTTTCGGAGAATGTTTGTTGGCAATGCAGCGGAGGGCAGGGGTATTTTATTGAAAAAAAAGTGTACAACAATTTAAATGATTTTCTAAGCAATAGAGAAATGAAACAAAATAAAATATCGAACAATCAATAATTTGTAACATTTTTCCCATGAATACAATTCAATTCATTTCGTTAAATTGTCGTAACATTTAGCCGAAATTTATCTAAGTTTTGGGGCGGCATTTAAGTTTCTTTGGAATTTGCAGAAATCTCTCTGGCTAACACTTCCACAAATATCTGCCTTAGCATGCGATAAAATCCCCACACGAATTAGCTGATACTCATCCTGAATTAATCAATATTATTCATTGTTGTTGTTTAGAAAAAGACTGAATAATTTTACAAGCAGCTAAAATTAAATGCTATAATAAAAGAATTAGATTTGTACAATTCAGCAAACTGCAAAAAATAATAAGAAAAAAAAATAAACTGTATAAAATAAAATCGGCCCAACAGAATTTTGGCTTCTGCACGCCATAAAGTGCAAAGATTTTTTTTTATTCTTAGTCAGTTTCTTAGTCAGTTTCAAAAAATCCAAAATATCGTAAGCAAAAATTTTCACATTTTGTAAGACTGAAGGCTTCTGCTCTGGCTTATCGAAGCCACATGATTCTACGAATCTATTTGAAGGTATGAAATATGAAGCTTTCTATAGTCTGAAGTTTCTATAAACTTGAAAGTGTGCCAAACCCAGTTTTTGCCCAATGCACTTCGACTCCTTAAAGAACTACTGGATGAGGTTGCTGCCATTTATAGACCTCGCAAAAATCATTGCTGAGACGGAAATACGCCATCCCATTTCATATTTCCTTAAGTACCTGCCCAACAAAATTTCTGCGCTGCATTTCTTGCCGCTTTATTATACTTCTTTCTTTTGTTGCTGCTGCTGCTCCTGTTTTTTCTGCAATTGTGTTGTTGCTTCATCCTTATGTTCTCACAACAAAACAACAACAAAAGCAATAGTACTGCAAGGAAGAAAACTTTTGTAAAAAAATAACAAGAATATCATTTACTTGGTAAATGCCAATCAAAATCCATCCATCACATGCTCAGTTTTTGTAATGAATGTCTCGTAGAAATGAATTCAAGAGAATCTAAAAATGACTTCACAAAATGTGTCTCGAACAGGGATGGAAAATGAATACGTTAAAAATTATTGAGAGGGCCTTATTATCATGTAGTTATGCGTATATGCTTAAAATCATAAGTATGACTGCGTAGTGCATTCCGAATTACTACATGGCACGAATCAGTATCTATAAAATAACTTCTCGTTTGTACTTTATCTTTCCAACAGCAGCTTTTAGTGAACTGGTTTCATTTCATGGTCTGGCTCATTCAGTTTCTTGGCAATTCAAGATACATTTTCAAGTTCCCTCTTAAGTTGGGATTCTTTTCTTTTCGTCTAGGAAACTTTACTTAATTTTTATTTTGGAATTATAGTGATAGATTTTGACATTAAACACCTTAAGCGACCAGAATCAGCCCACTGTACGGCTCTATAAAGATTTTTTATAAAATTAAAATAAAATTCGCATCTCTTCTGCATTAAACATTTGGTTAGCTGAAAAAACCGCCTATCTAATAAAAAATTAAATAATGCAATTCTTTAAATTGATATATTTCATCAAAAGAAAGAATCAAATCAATAAATAGGCAAATCGTTTGCAACTTGTTAATTTTCTATTACATAAAACTTTAGATTTTATTGTAGAATTATTGTTTTAAAAGTTGTATTGTTTTTACAAAAAAATGTACTTTATTTATCCGTCTGCTTTTCCAAAGAATCTGTATCAACGTTATCTACAAATTGGCACCAGTTGAATTACTACAAAGTACACTGCACTTCAATAATCTGAACCGAATGCTACACATTTTCTAATTGTCGTTTAAATCCGATAAGCGGTTTTTCCATATTTAGTATTAAAATATTATAATGAAATATATAACGTAATATTAAAATTCTGCAAAGTGTTTCCTTTTTCCTGAGAATCCACTGTAATTTGTTGTCCACTTCAATTTGTAAAAAAAATTGAACATTTTGGTGAAAAGGTGCCGGCCGACTTAAAATTAGTTTTGTTATCATAAAATGATAGAGTTGAAATAATGCTGGTATTTCCAGCCCTGGACTAGAGTATATTGTTGCCATTTTTGTTTGCTATTTTGTTCTATTTAAAAATTTTATTTTATCTGCTTATTCGTGCATATAAAAATAACGTTTTGTATTTGCAACATAGCGATTGTTGTATTTCGTTGCCGTTGACGTTGCTGTTGCTGTTGCTGTCGCAAAATTTAGGTCTAAAATGGGGGGCTGTCATTTAATTTAAGCATTCATGTACCCACAAAGCGAATAAAAGTTCATACTTATTCGCATGTAGCCATACGTAAATGTAGCCGCGCTTATGTTTATTTATTTATGTGTTCTTAGATGTGACTATATATTGAATGAAGTACATACACACGTCCATATGAACTGGCATATCAGGCGCTTATGCAGATGCACGTCTCTATACATTCGTGTGTGTGTGTGCATGTGTTCACGTATTTGTGTTGAAAGCAAAGCCCTGCCAGTCGTGCCAGTGTCACATATTTTGTTATGTGAAACAGTTTTTATTTTGTATACGCTTTTGAGGCAGTGACATTTCTTCCCTTTCTTAAATTCTGAATAGTTGAACGATTATTGTTGCTTTATTGACATTGTTATGAGCTGATGAATAAATAAAATATTAAACGTTTTCCAATAATAAATTTAAATTCGCTACCCTAATAATGCAGAATATAGATACGTAAATGTCTGATATGTGAGAATTGCACTGTGTAATAGGGATTATACTAAAATATTTAATGCTCAGAACACTAAAAATTATTATATTATAAATTGGCTTAAAATGGAAAGATTGGCAGCAAAAATAATGATTTGCATTTCATGAAACTGTAAAGTTCTTCAAATCGGATTTTTGAACTTATTCCGAATTGTTTAAAGTATATTTTGTTTTATAATGTCATCTCAATCAGTTTAATGATAATGAAAATGGTTATATCCATAAGCCTCTGAGAGGCTTACTTTTGGGCCAGAGATGTTGCCTTGGGCACTTCAACGAATTACTATATGGTTTTCTGTCGTATTTTCAGATAAATACATTTCGAAAAATAATTTCACGGTTAATCGCAAATCTATCACGGTATTAGAACTCAAGGCCGCGAAAGATATGTTTGGTAATGTTAACGGATCATTTCATCTAAAAATATTAATGTAGTAAAATCTGCATTTTATGTTATTCAGAGAAATTATAATTCTCGTATGCTTCATTTATACAAAATAACATGTAAAATTAAAATTTTAAACAACTATTTTTTAAACATCTTCTTTTTTTTACAATATAAAAATAAGGCAAAAATATCGGAAAATATTTTTTAAAATATTAAATTCGACTAAATTAAATTAAAACAATATAGGTTTTTAACTACCTCTTTTCCTATAGAACAATTAGACATAAGAAATTGATAGCATTTTTACTCTAACATATGGACCATTTGGTGCAATATATAATAGATATAAAATCTCAAAAATTGTTACTATTATAAGCTAATATATGGTAAAACAATAAATAAATAATAAATAAAAAAAAAAAAAAAAAAAATTAAAACAAATAGGAGTACAACTAATAACCAATTAAAAGAATTATTTCTTTTTTAATAAACTTTAAATAGATGGTAAATATTTTACAAAATTTAGCAAATTTGCTTATTAACTAAGAGTCAATACAGAGTTAAATACAGAGTCAATAATTTTCATAATATTTAAAAAAATGTGTAGAATTGTCAGGTAAAAATATCTGCACGCCGCTAAAGTTTGATATATCATTTTCCATATTGGAGATCTACTACATGGAACCTATTCAGTCTTCTAATTTCCTTCGTTTCATCCAGTAAAGAATCTGCTTATGGATTTTGGCGTTTAAATTAGTTTAAATAAATTATTTAAATATCAAACACAGTTAAAAAATTATTTAAACAAATAAGGTTATTTGATTAGTTTTTTAATGCATTAAATAAACATTTTTTTTATTCAAAATTGATTTCTCAGTTTTTTTTTAGTATCCGGGCAGGCTAAATCAGTTGCGTGAAAAATATTAATTATTATTGATTTTCGATAATATCTCTGCAAAAGATTCACAGGAGAATTCTTTGCTATAAAATATATAACATTAACAACGCTCCTGCTCCCCGTACATGTGTTACCGCTTTATCCTTTGAATCCAATGGGAGGCCGATTGATTATCCGCTCCTTTTCAAAATAGAATTGAATAAAGTTTCATGTTTTCTCAAATAGTGTTTTTCTGGTTTCTATTACTTTCTTTCTGTATTATTTGTGTTTCGTAGGAAAAGTGTATTTCATACAGTTTTTAAAACAAATTTCAAAATGGTTAAATAACAGCTAAAAAAAAATAATATTGTCTTAAAATTTATACATTTGAAAGCCAGCGATATAAAATACAAAAATATATAAAAATGAAAATGTATTTGAATGCCTGGAGGTTGTATAAACAATACCAAAACCAACAAAAAATGGAAACAGAAATTACTTTGGCTGATGAAAAAGAGGGGGGAGGGAGAGCGGAGTAAAACGCACACACAACACCAGAACGTTACGCAGCAGTTAATACCTCTATTTGAACGCGTTCGTCAGGAAACTAAAAGGATTTTGTAGAGGATTACCTGAAATTGATATACATGTTGATGGTTCGTTTGTTTGTTGTTTGCTGTGTCTTTTTTCCTGCTTTTTGGGCTGTGAAAGGCTGTAGATGGATGAATAAATGGTTGGTTGGATGGCTCGTTGTTTCGTTGGTTCGTTGGTTGAAGCAACAATACAATTTATATTGGAAAGAAATAAATATGTGCGCATTCATAAAGAAAAAAAGGAAACTATTTGGTTTATGAGAGGTGATGCTGCTGCTGCTGCTTCTGCTGCTGCTGTTGCTTCTGGTAATGACGATTATGATGATGATGAAGGTCTTGTTTTGTTTTATGAAATATATCGCCTGGCACTCTTAATACTCCTTTTTTACCTTCTTCTCTTTGAAATGTTTGTGTTTTTCTTTCATTTCAACGCGTTTGTATAAAAATATTATTTTAAGCATTTTATATTTTGTTTCATCCTTCAATATTATTTTAAAGCAAAAACAAATTTTGAACAACAAACCCCTTAAAAGCAGCAGAAGAAAATGTATTCGTAACTATTTAAATGCTTTTACAAAAAACTGCTAAGAAAACGCATCTTACCGCAAGTGGTCCGTGTGAGAAATTTATAGAGTTGCACAACAGATTGCGCAACTCTTTATTAGAAGCAATTTTAAATCATAAAATTGTTATCTAATATGGCCTGAGAGTCGGCCTATAGGCCGCAATTTAACTGATACTTTACCCAACTCCTCAATAATCATATTGGGTAGGTTCTTTTCTAAAAAAAATCGTCGTGGATAAAGAACCTGTTTTATACGACTTAGTGGTTGCAAACAGATTTTTTTATACTTTTTTTAAAAAGTGGAGTTATGCCGCTTTCAAAACAAACAGTTCATTACAGAATATATTTTTTTCGAATTTAATAAATCGTGTTCGAAAGACACACTTTGAAAATTGTATTTTTTTCGATGGGCAGAATTTCTTTCGCAGATTTATACATTTTTTATCATTATTTGCCTTGCCCTATTTTTCTCTTACAAGAGGTCTACCGATGCGAACTTCCGATGTTCGACTGTCACTTGCCGAATCGGCTGTCATTTATGCCACGAAGGAATGAGACGTTCAACAACACTCGTGCAATTGATAAAAATATTTCAATAAAAGGAATCATCCTTTTTATTGAAATGGAGATGATGCCACTGACATGACAATCCCATTCCATGCTTGCTGCAGATTTTTCTCTGGTAGCTTCATAATTCCTTCTTTCCTTAAGAAGGACGATCAGCAACTGATACGACCAGCTTCTTGTTGCTTCCACGGAATATAGAAATATCGGCATATAAAGCGCGTCTAAGCGAGTAAACGCATCAGTATCGATATTGGCAAATCCAACAACTGCTGGCCACAATTGCTCAATGATAAATTCCGTACCCAATCCCACACGACACACATTGTTTTATTCAAATGCATTGGTAGAAAGTCCCTAATGAAATATCGTTTATAGAATGAAACCAATTGCATAAGTGTCAAATACAGTAACCCCAAAAGTTGTGGAAAAATAGTCAACAAGAGAAAAGTTTCCTCTGTAACAAGTAACACAACAGTACTTCAGAACAGCAAAGGAAAACAAAAGCAGAAGTTAGAAAACACATTTGAGTTGCACTTGGCTGATTTCTGGCAAGTGGAGTGCAGTAAACTGTTCATGCCACGAAGTCAACTAAAAGCAACGCAGCTAAAAATAAATAGAAAACTTTGCTAACTTTATTTCAAAGTTAACGCTTTGCTTTTTGTAATATTACCACGCCCCGCCTAATCGACAACTTAGGAGAAAGTTATTCCCACCAAAAAGAAATGGAAAACCATTTCAAAGCAAGAACCAGCTCACTGCTTTAATTCCTAAAATAGATGAAGAACCGCATGTTGGAGCATGAGTGTACAAATGCCAGAAGTTGGGTTACTTTTCTTTCTTTCCTAGACTCTCTACAGTGATTGACAGTTGTCTTTAACTGTCAGTTGATTTGTTTGTATGTCATGTGTCTTCGTGTAAACTGAGCACTTTTTCCAAGAAAAAACACTTTTTATTTTAATGGATTTTTTTAACAAACAACCAAAAAGAAAAGAAATATATTAAGATTGTTTCAAAATGATTGCCAAAGCAAATGATATTGACTAGACAACACGCAAACTGTTTAAAATTAAAAAAAAAAAAAAAAAACGGAAAATAATAAAACAAGAAAATTATTTTTCATTGAAAAAAGGAAATAAACTAAAAAATGTAAACGTTTCTGGCGAATTTTTATGAGGAAAGTTTTTTTTTTGTGAAAAACTGCAGAAAAATAATTTGAAGCTAAAAATTATCGCGTCAGTTAAATTTTTAAAGCTGCCCACCATTTTGTTTTCTTCATAAAATTTTAAATGTATTGTTCCTTTCCTTATTTCCGCAATACCAAAAAAAAATTTTCAATAGAAAATGGTTTCCGAATTTATTGCAACATTATTTTTTCTAATTATTTAAGAAAATATTTCACACTTTCTCATGATAAAGAATTCACTACCGTAACTTTGGAAGAAAACAGTTTCTTCATAAACGGCCCCAGAGCTGGTAAATATATAAAAGTTTTTAAAATTTAAAAAAAAAATTTTTTTATAGTTGCCGCCAAAAATTTTTGCAACTATTTCCTACATGGTGTATATTCTGGAAACATCCTTTTTTTTAGGAGAAAATTTTTACAGTTCTAACTGCCAAGACCTTAAAAACTTTTTTTATTATTATTTTTATTAACTGACGATAAATTTCGAGAATTATTTTATATGATCTTGTTGGATTTAAAAGTAGATTAATTTTAGCTGGTGGGGTAAAGCGAAAGCAGAATGTAAAGTAAAAGCAACGAATAAATTTTTCCTGAGATTGCAAATTCGTAACAAAGTTTGACTTTAGAAAGAAAGCTCTGCTGAAAGGTCACAACTCTAATTACGGTTGTCAATTAAAGTCGCAAGAGCGACTTGCATTTCTGGCCAGGTCATGCTTCTACGTAATAGCGAAGCGTTTTTTTTTTGGCATGATGGGTTTAAATGAAATTTTACAATATTCTGAATTTTGTTAGAATTTTGAAAATTATTTGAAATTTTCGTGGCAGAATAGTTGCGTTACTTTTTAATGTATTTCGTTTTAAAAATGTTTTGGATGCAATTTTCAAAATCTGAAATATTAATTGATGTGTTTTTTAAAGAATTAATTTTGCCGTTCATTATTTTATTTTTAAAAAAAATGAGTCAGTTAAGCATCATCTTTTTGAAGAATTTTATATTTCGCATAGAAAAACAACTTGAGAATCCTCCTAAATTAGATCCCGCTTAAATTCCTTTGAAATTTGAATATGCTTTCCCTGTCTTAGTTAAAATAAACACTCTGCCAACATCAAAGGAGAGGGAAAGCTCACAAGTTGTTCCATGCCAATTGGAGTGTTAAGATGAATAGAAATGGCTTTATGTTTTTGCTTTCATTTTGCTTTATTCATGTTTTATTCATTTTTTTCTCAAAGTTATTTTTGCACTTCTTTGGAAAATGTCAAAAGCATTGTATGTTTTTGTGGGTTTTCACTATTTTTAGAGAGCGGGAAATAGAATAAAACTTTTCGTTTTTTTTCTTTTCATTAAAAAAGAAATCGAATTTTTGTGGCGCAACTCCTTTGTGGGTTTCTGTTTAGTACAATTGTTTGACTGGCGGCGGCATTTCTTTGTGAAATGTTGTTGGAAATTTTGCTTTATCGAATTGCTGGGACTGGTGAGGGGGAGTGCCGTTGTTACTTGTTGTCATGTCATTGACATTTACATGCTGGTTTTTTGGAGCAGATTGCATTTACTGCAAATATCTTGTATAGAATAAAATAATGCGGAGTTTTCTTTAGCGAGAATTTGTAATACTCGCAAGAGCGACTTTAATGATAACGCTCTTGTGAAAGTTTCATTCCGCTTTTGCAATCGGAGGCAATCGCATTATCAATTTCAGCATTGGAAAACCATTCTGATGAAATACAATTGACACAGCCATATTAAAAATTCCAAAAGAATTTTTTTGTTATGACTGCCGGATGTAGGGAGCGAACTCGTGAACCTCAGCTTGGTCTGCTGCTATATGGCCGCAGCTCTTTAGCTCTACCAACTCAGATTAACTGGACTTACACACTCACTGTTCTCCTAGATTTTGTATCAATGGTTCGAAAAGCGGTTTTTCACATTTTTTACAAAAAGCTTCTTTTCGACAGAGAAGATTTTTGGAGAAGATTATTTTCACCCTCAATAAAATTTTCAATTTATTCCCACCGTGTTTGCTAACAGCTTGAGATAAAAAAAAGAAAAAAAAACTTAAATCTTTGTTTGACTGTGCTTGAAAATAAGCCAAAATATTATTTCCTAAATAGATTTTCAATGAGTTTTTTACAAGTTTAATTTTCCTCCTCCTTTTGTTTACATTGAAGTTGCTAAATTATGTGCTTTTAAAAAGAGCCCTTCTGGTTAAATAGCCCACATGTATTCCACGTTGTTTTATGTTTTGTGTATGGTTTCCTACCCCTTTAAGGAAGAGTCTTTAGACAATTTTCGTAACACATGTTTCAATATCGTTTTGTTGTCTGCCTCTGCTGTGAATATTCGAGCACTTGTTTAAGCATCACTTAAATTAACTTCAAAAACCATTCAGCAACACTTTATATTATTGCTAAACATACAAGTCCTTTAGCAACAACAAGAACAACAAAAGGACTACAATTACAAAACACAGCGGGGTTGAAAAACTTGCTGCGAAAAGGCTTGTGATTAAAATTTCTTCAATGTGCGATTTAACTTTGTTTAAAATTATAAAATTTTTTCATGCAGTTCACTATTCTACTACTTGGCCATATCGGCTGGTCGGGAAGACTAATGAGGAAGACAATTTATCCCAGGATGAAACATGTTTATTTAGTCCATCTGGTGTATGGATTTGTTCCAAGACCATCTCTCAGGGAATGATTATTGTAAAAAGCTCCACGTACATATATATACATATATATGTTATATGTGTACATATATATATATATATACATATTATATAAAACGTATATATACATATATATATTAGAAATTAACAAATTATTTCTTTACTTAATTTTTAATTTTTCTTTGCCAAGTAATTTAACAGCCAAAGCTTCCGGCTTGTACGCAGGAAAACAGCCAGGGTCTAGGCAGGAATCAAACACGCTACCTCTGCTTCAGTAGGCTTCCCATTATTCATTCGCCTACAGAGGCATCCAATATTAGTTTCACCTATTTTCGACAGACACAACGTTTATATATCAAAATACCTTTTAGAGTTTTTATTAGTTTTCTGTTCATGAGAGCTTTTCATTCATTTTGTATATTTTATTGATTCAGTTATAAAAAAGTACCAAAGGATTAATAAAAAGGGGCAAGTCAATTCAACAAAACAAAAGTACCAGAACTAACGTTTCCAAATATTGAGTATGGCATGAGGGGACATTTTCTTTGAAATGATATTTTATTAATTAACTTTTTCATGGCTTCTATTTTCGATACACACAACAACAATTATTTAAGCTCATATGAAAAAATGCCAATAACAATGAACTGCCAATGCACACTTCTCGTTTAGTTTATGTAAATTTATAAAATATTGTTCTAAAACTTATTTTTATAAGAACTTTTTTTTTCTATAAATTGGGTTAGTTCTTCATTGCTTAAGACTGGAACTAAAGCTATATTTTATAGATTATAGCTACTTAAGCTTGCAGTTTGTTGCTGTTAAGGTCTCCTCGGTATGCTGAGCATTCTGAGGGTGTAGAAATTTAAATATCTGTCGCCAGTTTAATACGGCTTTAAAGAAAACTTGTTGCCGTCTTTAAATTGTTACAAACCTCAAATAATGAAAACATATTTCTTTGAACCCCCTCCCTTTAAAAAATTGTAACATCTCTTGCAACTAATTTATACGCTTATTCTCACGAAATTTATACGCTTTACTTCGCTTTGTGCCTGAGAAAGTAAACGGGGTTATTTTTTTTAGTGTAATCACTTCAGCTTCAAAAAGCAAAGCAAATATATATTCAAGTGGTAAACAAACATAAGAAAGCAGATCAGCTCACAGGACAATCAGTAACCGTGACAAAATATAGCACACTTGTTTAAACTGGAAGCACTGCTGCAAGATGGAAAAAAATGGAAAAATAATAAAAAAAAAAACAAGAAAAAATTAATACAATCAATATTCGTGCACTTGTTTTGTAATTTTTCAAGTGTATAGAAACAACAATGGGGCGAAACTACTTCAGGAAATATTGTTGGCTTCTTTGAAATGCTATTTGTGTACATACCGAGCATACACACGCACGTTCTTTATTTATCCATCTCACTTGTCAAAGCAAATATACAAGGATAATAAATAGTAACGACATCTTTTATAACACTCAACAATAATAACAACAACGATACTTAATAACAATTACAAATAAACACGAAAGCAATGAATAAAATGTGACTACTCCTGCTTCAGTGAAGGCTCTCCGAAAGTGTGTTAGAAACTTTGTTTTGTTGTTGGCTGCTTTGGAAACTTTGCACTTATTTGTCTTCTATACAAAAGCATTCTTCTCACCATCAGACTCAACAACGAGATTTTCTGGTGTGAGCTGAAATTAAGAATTTCTTCAATTTTTTTGGTTACATATATTCATTAATTACATTTTTGAGAGTCAGGAGCGGGTTCAACTTAAAGTTACGGAACGCGCGTAAATTACTACAAACAAAAAAAATAAACTTATACGAGATGGGTACACACAAAACAATTCAAATTACTCGTAGTACTATTCTTTAAACAACGTGAATAAATATATTGAATTTCCGAAGCTGGTCCGTAGTTTCGGTTAAGTACCGCCAATATTTTCCGTATAAAATGTAAAATACTCCATTAAGATTTTTGGAAAACCAATTAAAATATATATACTCCACCGATAATTCCAAAATATATCAAATATTCTGAAAATGAAAAATTTGGCACATGATCAAAAGTGCCTGAACAAACTGCAAAAATTCGAAAATGCCCTGGGAGAAATATTACGAAAATTCGCATATTCGCAAGTTTTCGAAGATGCATCAAAGAATGCATCAAATCTACGAGACGAATTACAGAGATCTTTCGAAGTTGGCAAAAAGTAAAATTACTAATTAAAATAGAACGGATATTTTTTTTGTATGGGAGGAGGAAGTTTTTCTCACTAAGTTGTTCAACCTCTAAGCGTTCATGAGCACCTGCTGAATTTTTCTAAACAGTAAATAAGACTGCCAAAAAAAGAAATATTAAAAAAAATGTGAAAAAAATTTCTCCCCAAATTTTTATTGTTGCTCGAATTGAAGTTAATTTTATAAGACAACGTACCCATACGCACCTCGTTAGTGTTGATCACGTAATGACACACCCTTGCACATATTATAGCACATATATGTACATATAATAAATTTTCAACATGTGTAATTACATATATTTTGCTCATGTTGCGATAAAAAATATAGCATGAGATAGAAAAATGGAAGGAGTAAAAATTCTTTTATTGCTGCTTCAAAGAAAAGGAAAAAAATCCTTAAAAACATAGAATGCATGGAAATAAAACACATGTGATGGCTGCACGTTCAAGCTTTGCATAAACACGACTTGTTACTTTATCATATGCGACATTACTTTTGCTAGGCTACAGATGGAGCATTAACATCCCAGTTCCATTAAGGTACTGCGTTTCAATACTTTCGACATCACAGAATAAATTATTCATTTGGAATTTCTCTTATTTTGCCTACTCAAGTAAAGTTTTAGCACAACTTTTTTTATTGTAGCATTTAGCCAACTTTCAAGCGCTGTATTATTGGTCGAGAGGTAAATGGTTCACTTACTAGTATGCAATAAAGTCGCTATGGAACTGTGACCTCTGATACCGGCAAAGTAGTTAAATGTTGAGGAAAATTCGATAACAAACTACAGACTCAAATTCATCACTATGTTGTAAACTTCCATCAAAACATCGTTATCAGATAAAATTGTGCAATTTTTATCAATATTAATCCAAAAGGTATCGCTGACAGGTCTCTACTCTACTCCTTTCGCATTTTTTTCACCAGACAGCCCATAGCATTTCAGACAGCCCGTAGCACATAGGGCATTCTGGGTGACTGATAAGACCTCGAACAAAAAACAAGCCAAATTTTTTTTGCCTCGCCATATGAGCTAGGGCTGTCAAGTTACATTCCACACCTAATCGCTATGAAAGCACTTTCCATTAAATAAAATCAATTGAAAGGAATTATAGATTTGCTTTATTTAAATTTTTAAAAAGCGCTCAATGGAATCTTTGACGGCATGTCGAAAGCGATACATCTTCATCGCTATTTATTTCGAAACATTTAAAGAGAATAACAAATTTAATTCCAAACATTAACATGCTTTGGCTGACCACCTACAACAGTTTAAATATTCCTCAACGTTGCAATAAAATTGAAACTGTTTAATCGCTTGGATACTTAAGTTTAAGCGTGTTTGCTAAAACGTTTTTGAATAGAGATGCTGGTGTTTCTTTTGTGGCGATAAGTGGAACCGGGTTCGCATTCACAATGTTATTGTTTAGTTGAATGTTTGCAGCGAACCAATTCACCCTTATCAACGTTGAAGTAGAGAACCCACCCTAAATGTTTGCTATTGTACGAGTACGAGTACGAGTACGAGTAAATGTGGATGTTGTTGTTGGTTTTAGATGTTTTTTATCTTTATTTCTATTTGAGTACCCACGACACTCACATTAATTTCGAATTAGTTTTGCATCATGTGGTCCATGATGCAGAAAAATCATGTCGAAACTACAATCTACAACAAACAGCCTGGCAAGGCAGCCAGGCAGCCACTCTTTTAGTCCAACGCAAACACGTAGCATGCATGGGCCATGGCAAATTTTATCCATAATAGTAAGAGAACGTACGAATATTTTATTATTATTGTTGTTCTTGCTATTCATCTTGTTGTTGCTACTGTTGTTGTTGTATGTAAAGCTTAGATATTTGACAGGTTCAGGTTTTCTATGCAAGCAACATCACCTCTTGATATTTGGTTAAGAATTTGGCATTTGGGTTAACAGACACACACACACACACACTGCCACACACATACGAGGGTACGCATACACATTGTAATGTGGATGGAAGTGAATGCGGTGTGTGCTCGTATGTGTGTGCATGAGGATAACGTTATTTGCACTACCAGCCATTTAAAATGAGTCAAGACGAAAATGTTAAAGTTAAAGGTGAACGCGTATCATACGACTTGAGAGTTCGAGAGTTGAAATTTTATGGGAAACCATAAAAAGCACAAATTTAGAACATTTTCATGCTAAAGCACAGAAAATTATAAAGCGGAAAAATATTCTCTAGAATTTGCTTTAAAAGTATTAAACATGAAACACAAGTGTCACTGTGACAACGTACACGATTCTCATGCTGCCAGTTCGAGCGATTGATGTTGATTTTTCTTTTCTTATTGGCTTTTGATGATGCCACAGATCAGCGGATTTTCCACGTGAATAACTCTTGAAATTTATCAAAACTTTAATAAACACAACATTTTTGTTATATTTTTTTATTTTTTATTTTTTTTTTTTTTTGTCTTTTCCACACTCTCTTGCCGAGAAGCTGGTTTTATATAAGTGTGTCTTTGACTACGTCTTTGGTTTGAGGTGCTGTTTAAAATTAGGTTAATTCCTGCTTGTATGCAGGCAAATGTATGAATGCGTTGTGATTTCCTTTCAACATTCATCTTTGCGTAAGGTAATGAAGCCTGTCTAGAGGTTTATGTTTATTGCTCAGCAAAGCAAAAAAAAAAAAAAAGTTGAGCAAGAATTGGTTACGAGAGTTTTACTACAACACTTATTATCCAACGATTTCTTCTGTTTCTTCTTCTTTTTTTTTGGTGAAGCAGCATTTAGCCAGTGTTTAGAGAATAATCTGGCGAACATGTGGATTCGCTTGTCGTTTGACTGACGTATGCAAAATTATTTATTTATGCGTTTGCAAGGTGATTTGGAAAACATTATGATTAAATATTAATTTATGACCATTGAAGGGACTTTTTGCAAAAATTGCTTTTCCAAAAAAAGACACCACTAAGATGGACTACTTTGCAGAAAAATAATTTTACAAAACAATTTTTCAACAAAATATATTTTAACGAAACTACAATTTTTAAAACTACATTTGGCTTAAAGATACCTTTAGAAGAAGGGAATGGTGAAACCCTAAATCCGTTCTGTAATAAGAAGTATTTTTCCGAGTGTCCTTCTTGCAAAATAGATTCTTTCCAAAGTCAATTTCGAGTACCTTTCTCAGGTAACATTTACAAAAAGTAAATTTTATAAAAAGGACTACTCGTAAGAAGTTTGTTTTATAAAAAGAATCCTTTGCAAAAAAAAAAAAAAAATTCTTAAAGTACCTTTAAGTAGGAGCACATTTCACAAGTAGCACCTTTTAAAAAAACTTTGACTTACAAGAGGTACTTTTCACACAAAGTACCTTTCGCAAAGTATTTCTTTGAAAGTTAATTAAAAAGGAAGTTAAAAAAGGAAAAACCACAGGCAGTCTTTTTAGGAAATAACGTACTTTGTTGCTTAAGCAACAAATCACAACAAATCACAAATTCGTTCCCTAGCTTTTCTTTGGCGATCCAAGCCAGATATCAGCTTAGATCTCATCAGTATTAAATCAAGCAATAATTTTTTTCACTAAATTCTTGTATAAAACGGAAAGTCCTGGGGAACATCCCGGCAATTCATCACCTTCATCTTCATCTCAAGTGATTTAAAGGTTTATTTCTTTGCACACATTTTTGGAAATGTCAGTTTTGTTTGTTTGCTGCTTCTGCAGATGTACGACTATATTTGATATCAACATAAATAATTGCTGTGTGCTTAAACGTATGCTTTTGCGAAAATCATTAGCAAAAAAAAAAAAAAAAAAAAACACTGGCACAGGGGTGTTTCTTGGCCTTTCCCTCCTTTTGTTTTATTTCTTTTTTTTTGTTACTGTTGTTGCCGTTGTAGTTTAAATATCATCATCAGCCCACTAATTTTTCCCCCATTTTTTTTTTTTTTACCCAAAATGAATGAATGAATGAATGAATGACTGACTGTATGAGTCTCATCTGTTGTGGATTAGATTATGTATCATAAACTTGTAATTTATTGGTTTTTGGAAACTTGCAAACAAGTGTTTCATTCTTTTTCATTTTCTCTCCGTTTGGTGTGTTAAATTTGCCAACTGTTCACATCCGTCAGTGTAACGTTTTAAACGAATTTGTTCAAAATATTCACTTTAGCAACTAGTCGTATTCAAGAGTCACAACAGTTAGTCTCTCCCCCTCGGAAAGAAGTGCAGGGTTAAATGTGGTCATAACTCTGTTACTGTTTACTGCCTGCTACACTCGGGGGAATTTTATTTGCTTTGTTACTCGTAGAACATAACAGATTTGCTAGGAGTGGAATTGTCTAGAGAAATGCTTTGATAGGTTTTCTATTATAAAGAAATAAATTATTATTATCATTGCGGCCAATTAAAGCAGATGGTTGTCAAAAGTTGTTTTCGCTTTTAAAGGTTCTGATTTGTTTCAGAGCAAAATGGCTGCTCTTCAAATGTAATTATTTAATTTTAAGTTTAATTTTCTTTGCAGCAGCCTGGAAGAGGTTGTGTAGTCTTTAAGGTTGCTGACAGAAAAGCTCATTCCTTCATTTCTCAGACAAATATGGAACGTTCCGTTCTTCCGTTTCCTTCAACTCGTAATAAACATTTTCAGTACATTCCGCAGCGACGTTGCGAGCTTCGGAGAAGGAGGTAGAAAGCCCGAGAGTACGGGCGAGGCAATGAGCAAAAGATTTGTAGTAAATTATAAAAATATGTATGCATGTATACGGAAAATGGAGAACGTGTGCCGATTTGAAAATGTTACGACAAGTTATACAAATCAAATTATTTAACGATTACAAACGCAAAAGAAGAATGAAGTGAATGAATGAGGGAATGAGGGAATGAGGGAATGAATTGAATGAATAAGTGAGTGCAAGGGAACTGTGTTAAATGTCATGCATTAAATAGCTGGCAAATGAAATGGCCGACCGACAATTTGCAGCGTAGGCAAGTTCTGTATTTGAAGTTTACGTAACGGCAGGCACATGACTGCTGGAAATTTTTTTTTTTTTTTTTTTAGATGCAGCGTTGGTTGGAGGAGATGTACAAATCCAAACTTCAGACACGTGCAATAGGAAATCTTTGCCAGTGCCAGTAACCACTTATTCAGCCACTAACTGTCTCCTTACCTTGCTACGCTACTCATTCGATTCACATTAGAAAGCAACCAACAGCCGCCAGTGAAGCGTTTAAATACTTTTCTCTCGGTATTGTTTTTTTTGAGTGAATTGAAGGAAAATCTCAGATACACATAAAAATGAATATTTGACACACGTTTCGGATTAGTTTAACATAAATTCATTGTTGTTGTTTTGTTGCATTGTTTTCTTAGCATAATCATGAGATCGTTAAACAATTAGGAAGGAGAACAAACTTTTCAAACTTTCTTCTGTTGTATTATTCCCAGGCGAAAAAGTGAATTTGAAATGTTGTTTCATTTTATTTTATTTTATTTGTTTACGTTTTGTTATCTTTCAAGGTTCTATTATGGGTTCGGCGAGCGAAGAAGAAGATGATGATGACGATCCACCACATTTAAGGGGACCCCCTCTGGGGCTGGGTATGTTGGGACCAAATGGCCCAGACTCAGCAGGTGGACCATTGGGAGCATCAGATATTTCAGTACAAAGCATGAGCACCGACAGCAAAAACACGCATGACGACTCAGATCAGGTAAGACGCAACTTCAAGCACACAAACCCACACACACACACACACACTCGTACACGTGCAGATGCACAGCTAAATGAGCACACAAAAAATGCACACAGCACACAGTTATGATCATCATTATCTTCATTCTCCTGAAAGTGATTAATGATTATGGCTTAGCAATTATTACCTTAACAAATTTGAACTTTTATTTATCAACACATTTTGTTATTCAGAAAAGTGAGAAAGAAAACATGAGATATTTTTGCTTGGTTTACTATTGAAGGGTTCCTTAGATGGTGATCCCGATGCGAGAGGTGATTCTCAAGCGGAAAACAAAAGCCCTGACGATGCTAACGGTTCAAAGCGAAGAGGGCCGCGTACAACGATTAAAGCGAAACAATTGGAAGTACTGAAAACAGCATTTAACCAAACGCCGAAACCCACACGACACATTCGAGAGCAATTGGCCAAAGAGACGGGGCTGCCCATGCGCGTAATTCAAGTAAGTACAGGAGGAGCTTTTAAAAACTCTATATTAAAAACTATTAGAGGAATTTACAAACACTTTTAGTCAAGGACCAGCAAAACATCTCCACAACTTCCACTTATCACTCGATTCGTTGTAATACCTAAAAAAGACAAGCTTGGGCAAGCCCGCTGGTGTGAGGTGCAAGAGCCTTTGTGATTTCAGTTTTATTACGAGCAGCTCATAGAATGGACCTTTCAGCCTAGTTATTCATTTATGTATATGCTGTGAGATGAAATCAAACTAATTCAATTCCAAGTGTTGCAAATTAATTTATAAATTTTGTAGTTCAAAAATCAAAGAAGAAATCAAGAAATCGTTTCGTTGAAGATCAACTTCTTGCCGATTTTATTGACGCCTGATAAATTTTCATTGTTCGAATGCTCCGCGACCAGTGATTAGAACTTTTTGAACTTGTCGAAAAATAATGTCCTTTGCCAGTAATAGTCCTTCGCTCCACCTTCTTAAAGCAGGCTTGCATTTGACAAAACTTTTCTGTTTTACTCTTTACGAAACCCCGCTTCTCATCTTCTAAGCGAAATATATTGTGTCCAGCCTTGAGAAAGAAAATCTCTTAATCATTCTGTATTTTACAATTAGGCTTTTAATCCCTACAGGGACTTATTAAACTGCAGGCAATCATCAAATTCAATCATGCTTGATAACTTGCTATGCAGTGCACTGCATTTTCGCTTTTGCAGCGAAGTGGAGGAAATTTATTGACGTTCACACTTCAACCGAAAATTGACACCTTCAAAGAAAGCAGCAAAATAATAAGACAAGCATATGCAAGCACACACACATTAAAGAAATGCATGTGTGCCACAAACGGTGGCAATACAACAGTATACTGTTGCAAGAGTAAATAAATGCCGCCGGCAGAAATTTGACACCAAGAATAACGCGTATTAAACAGACGATTGGCGTTACTCTACTTAAAGTTTAGGTGAACAAGTGAATGCATTTTGACTCTTAAATTAATAAATTTTTAAAAAGCAAATCCAGCTACTGCTGCAATTGTTGCAAAGGATTTTAATCGCTTTTGTAAATTAAAGTTTGTATTGGACTGAAAACATATTTGTTGTTTATTGATCGTCTTTTTTTTTTTTTTTTTTGATTTTATGGCTAATTGTCACGTTCCTGCACTCACTTGTTTTGAATAAAGAAACAAAAAGTGAACAACATAATAACGAAAATTATTGTACAACGAACCAGCAGGGAAAACTTGTTGTGTTTCAGTTTAGTTTTGGTTTTCGGTTTTTGGTTTTTGGTTTTAGTTTTGGTTTGAGTTTCTGTAAGTAGTCATACTCGCCTCATCGCTGTCATTATCATCATGCTCATCATGCTCATCACATTGTGCCAGCTTGTTTACCTCAATTCTGAAACACCATGAAACATGAACGGACACTGTTTTCCAGCTTATGATCCAATTATATTTTTCCACTTATTTTCATTTTAACTTCTTTTTTTCTTACTACTAGTGAGTATAATATTTTTCGTGTTTTGGACTTTGTGGCATGTTAACGTGCTGTGGCTGGTCGTTTGCCTTCTTTCTTTTTATAATTTAAAAATTTTTATTTCGTTATGTTTTACAACAAAAAAAAAAACCAAAAAAAAACTAAATATTTAATTTTATCCAAATTGTTCAAAGAAGAAAAAAGTGCATGTTGGGCTGCCGATTTGAAATGTGTTGATCTGAAGACAGGTGATTAGGCGTAATTTAATCTAAAGCCACCGGAAGAGCTTTATGATTAAATTTAGCTCAAAGTAGAATCAGTGCGTTGCTAAGTCAGAAATAGTAGACTCTGCTGGAATAGACGAAATATTCAAAGGCATTGCAAAATTTCGAAAAGAGAAAGAATTTTCTAAACAGTCAAATATTTTGATGTGAAAAAACGTTAAATTCAAAACATTTAAAACTCGAATAGCAAAAGGGGAAAAAAATTAGCGACTCTTTCAATCACATCGTTGCTTGTGATGCCTTGCATGCTCAACCGAAGTTATAGAAGCGATCTGAAGCTACTTCTTGGCTTGTGCTTTCTATTCCTTCCCAAATCTTATTTATCACAGCATTGGTGCGAGCTTTTATGAATTCCTCTGATTTAATTCAAAATATTTAAAATACGAATAGCAAAAGGAAAAACAATTAATGACTCTTTCAATCATATCGTTGCCTGTGATGCCTTGCATGCTCAACCGAAGTTATAGAAGCGATCTGAAGCTACTTCTTGGCTTGTGCTTTCTATTCCTTCCCAAATCTTATTTATCAGAGCATTGGTGCGAGCTTTTATGAATTCCTCTGATTTAATTTTCTGCGGACACATAATTTTAATATTTTCAATCTTTCGATACAAAATCTCGAACAACATTTTTTATTGTTAATTTTTTTCAGACAAATCATTTTTTTTATGAATTTTTTCGTCTAGAGTGGGCGTTACAGACTTTAATATCTTTTTGAAATTTCATTTGGCTTTTAATTTATTTCACAAAAAAAAAATATATATATATATTTATTTTTTTCAACAATTATGCAAAAGAAGCTGAAATTCAGCGGAATTCTCATTGTTAATGTCTTTAAACCCCACAGCCGTTTAGGCGTTCAGGCAACTTCCGTTTTAGAGCAAAATGAAATAAGAAAAAAAGGTTTGTTTTCAAAAAATCCATTCAAGCATTTCAAAAAGTCTCCAAGAGAAGAAGTTACGCTTCTTGAGCCTTCTCATGCATATTTATTTAATATTGATGAAAGCTTAAGATTTAACTTAACAAACGCAACAAACTACGACTACGTGTGTTGTTGCTGTTAAACGATTTATGCGTTTTTTATGCTGATAAATGTTTTAGAAAAATTAAGTTGAAGCAAATATTTAAGGCTTTTGATACCCGGCAGTTGTGGCAGTGGCGGAATTGTGCTTGCAGGGCTAAGCGAAACCATCACCCGTCAATGGCAGCATCAACTGCTCCTCCACTAATCTAATTTTTGATTTAAATATTTCCTTTACTTTTCTGTTTCTTACCTACGACCGAGAATTGCTGGGCAAATTTTACACCTAAATGCATATTTGCGGGCTGCGTGTGCATGTTTTGTGCCCTCTATTAGAGTTCTTTAGTATGTCGTAGAACAAAAAATGCTTTTTTGACTGTAACTGACAACTCCAGCCACATTTGTCAGTTACGGTTGACCACAACCGCTGCGTTGTATGCATTAAATATTTTGTTGTTTTTAATGGTTTGCCATTCATGCGGGTTTAATTCTTTTTTAATTTTCCTTTCAAATCATTTTGTTGGGGTTCATTGCTTTTGTGGAAGACTATAAAGGCTTTTTGCTATTTTCAACCATTTTTGTGGTTTTAAAAGGTGGGTTGTTTATTGCAAATTCATATTTTATTGCATTTTTTCGCAAACGCAAACGCAAAAAAAAATTAAAATCTTTGAAAGCAAATTGTGAGCATTTTGAACATGTTTGCTTCAATGGCTTTACAGGGTTTGCCTTTCGTAGCACAGCGAACGAAACTCTTATTATTTCACTGATTGAAAAATTTAATTCAAAAAATTTAAACAAAATTAACACAAAACTCATTCGAATATAAAAGAAATACATAAATAATATTCGAATAATAAAAGATTTTTAATACAAGTATTTACTATTCCAATGAATAAACCGAACTTTTCTTATTTGAAAAATTGCTTAAAATTAAACAGCTGTCTGTGACAGGAAAGCTGTCACTTTGTTTGTATTTGACAGTTCATATTTGGGTGTCGTTAAATAGAGACGTGGCGAAATAAGTATGGAAAAATAATCGTTGAAAAGTTTTATCAAAATCAATCATCGATTGCTGTGACGAGGAGAAGAAATAACATGACAACAAGAAAGACTTTTTATAGAGTAATGAATGATTTCGTAGAAAGAGGGGCTGCATTTGAAAGGTGCAAGAATGGACCACAAAGTACTGAAAGACCGCCTGACAACATTACTGCTGCATGTAGTCGAATAATTCAGCGAAAGTATTCGGCTCAATTATAAAATAAGTTTCCTATGCCTCAATGTTTTACACATCTGTGGAAAGCTATAAATATTTCCGAAAATACAAATAAGATTATTCTCAGTTAATAAATAAAATACTGCGTTTTCTCGGACATTTTCTGAACCTGTTTTTCGATTACATGTTCCAATTGTACTTTTAAAATATTGTGTACGTCCTAGAGTTTTTTGCCACCTTTTAAATTTAATCGGAATGAGCAAGTTTCTCAAAATTTATACACTTTTGAATTGTGATATCAAAATCCTTTAAGCATTCAATTCTTAAATATTAACTGGTAAAGGACTAGCGTCAATTGAATATTGACAAATGCCGAGTGACTCCCTACATGGAAAATCTTTTACACAAAACCACATGGCAAAGGAAAATGCAATTCAAGGAGAAGAAAACAGTTTATGAATTAATGAGAATATAAATATAATAAACCAGAACGGTGGCACTTGCACATGCACACACTGTTGATTTTCCAGTTAACCTAAATTTTGACAAGTGGAAAAACCAATTTGAGGGAAAAACAATACCATTAAAACTGAAGAAACAGAAATATCAAAGTGTAGTGAGAACAATACACGGACAGTAAACAGGTTGCAGCATCCTCGTAATCATCATCAACATTAACGTTTCACTGCCGTCGTTAGCATCATCATTAATAATTCTGTACAATTTAGAATTCCATGAAGCATTAGAAATGTGTATGTTTCATTTCGAAAATTGCTCATTCGATCGGTTTCAAAGAGAGGCGGAGATATTTGAAATACTCAAAGTGGAAATAAACTGATATTTTCATTATTGCCATTCGATACACTTGCATTGATAGCGATTATGAATTTTGTTGAACAAAATTGTTCTTCAGAAGTTCTGACATGAACGAGAGGATTTTCAAGAACATCTGTAGTTTGTGACAGACAGATACTGCACACGCACCTTTTTATTTTCTTTCCGTTCATTTTTCTCGCATTGTATTTGAACTCAACCGAAAAGTAGCTGCAACAACAACAACAAGTAAATAAAGACATCATCATTGTCATTATTAAAGGGGGTTAATGACAGATTGTTGACACTTCTTGCGTCTTTGTTGTTTTTATTTTCAAGCTGCCACTTATGTCACTTCTTTGGCAGATATTTAAGGAATTTTAATACTTTCTGTTAGTTTGCAAGTTCCTTCTCTCTGTCTGTCTCGTTTCCACTAAAAACTGTTTGTTGCACTGCAGTGGTTCACTGCAAGTATTTGCTTGTTTTATGTCACCGAAATACCTTCGCTTCACTGGCTAAGATGTTTATTTTAATATTTTTAAGTCACCTCTTTTAAGGGCTAAATGTCGGATTTGCGAGAATATCTAAAGAGATGATGCAGTTTCTCTGGTATGGACTTATTGAGCTGTACCAAATTTTGTTAAAATGACTTTAAACTTTAAAGTTTAAGAAGATGACTCGGTAAGAAGATTAAAGAGCAGATACGATGAAAGTTAGAAGCTGAGATGCAGATGAAGGGGAAGAGAGCACGAGAGAGAGAGAGAGAATAAGAAACAAAGAAAGTAGTTATCTTAACTCTTTTAAAAAGTTAAAGATATAATTATGGCTATCGGCCTAACCGACGTAAACATTCGCCTACAAAAAAAAAGAACGATAATAATACAACACTGTTAAAAATTATTTGGGGCAAATATATTTCAAGAGAAAGCATTCGAGTATAAACTATAGGAAGACTGACATAATCGATTAACAATAATATTTTCGTATACTTGACTTCATTTTCTATCAAAAAGATTACTTGTAGGTTTGCAACCGATATAACCGATTAATTGCTATTTAGATTTGATTACGTTTTCAATAAAAACCTTTTGAATAAATCAGTAATGTATCTTCTCACAATAAATTTTGAAATTATTCAAATACTATGTAATATAATAAAATTATTCAAATAAATGTTATTCGAAATATTTATAAAATATAAATTAATAAAAAAATTAATAAAAAAAATTAAATAAAAGAAAGAGTAAAGAGAAGAAATTTTTCGCTGCTACATTAAAGTAAAATTAATTTTAATTTTTCGATACTTGCAAGAAACTCCATTACGAGATGTCATTCCACATGCATGTGCAAGAAATAAAACGATATCACATTTTACTGTACGGCAAGCAAAACAAAAATGCGCACAAGCCAAGTTTTTAACAATTTGCCCCACTGTGCAATAGACTTCTTTCTTAATTTTTTCTGCCATCAATCATGTAGTAACTTCTGTATGGAATTAAAACCACAACAAAACAAACGAAAAACTACGAGCACATACTCGCAGATGATCAAGCTTAACATGTCTGGCGACATTTAAGCTTTTAAATTCATATAGGAAAAATATAAAAAAAAAAATTATAAAAATTAAACTATAAAGGAAAAAACTGTTCAAAATACTTTTTTTTTATCTGCTAATAAAAATCTTGTAGTTCGATTAATGCTTATAAACAAACAATAGCAATAAAAAATTGAATCGGAAACAAAAATTAAGAAGAAGGTTTTTTTTCGAAAACGCCTGCTTAAAAACTTTATGCTTCAATAAAGAATGACACAAGGCCGCCTTTGGTTGTTGGTTGTTTTTCAGTGTTACTCTAAGCCATACTTTACATGAGTTTCTTTACTTTACTATATTGACTTGGCTAAAAGATAAGCCGACTTAAAGAATATTTGTTGTAACAATGATCTGTGTAGACAGACGTTCCTACTTAAATGGCAACAACAGTGAAAAGTTGGCGACATCTTAATGACAATAAGAAAAGACAGCGGAAAAAGCATACCAACAACAATTAATATTATATTTATATCTTTTTAATATTTGTTGTTGCAAAGTTTGTAGTTACCATTTGCTGTTTGCTGCTATGCTCGCCGCGCCCGTCGAGCCTTATTAATACTCCGAAGAGCCGATGTGTTTATTTCTCTGCTGCTTTTAATAAATGAATTTGATTTTTATTTTATTAATTTTATTTTGATAATTTTTTTTCATCTGTTTTTTTTTTTTGTTGCGGGGCTTAATGTGAAAAGGAAAGGGAAACCGCGGGCTGTTTTAATATTTACGAGTTCATATGTAGTGGCGCCAAGCTGAGCAATATTTCAACGTACCATTTAAGCTTTGAATAATAAGTGCCATAAATGGAGCAATGAATTCGTAAATACATGAAATTATTTTTTTCTTTTGTTAATGTTAATATATGTATGTACGAGTATGTTCACATACATACATATATTATGCACATACGAGTATTTGCTTTATATTGTCTTTTTTTTGTTTTTTTTTTTTTGCTTTTAGTTCATTAGAAAACAAGAAATATATAAATAAATAAAGGAAATTAGTCACGGTCGAATATGAAAAATGCCAACCAACGATATGTTCTTTTTTCGTTTGAATTTCAAGTTTATGATTTTTATGATTTATAATTTTAAGACATAAATGATTTGTAATGAAGTGAAGCCTACAATTATTAAAAAACATAACAAAGTAAACAAATAAGAGCAAATGTGTTGTGAAAAAAGCATGTTGCTGATGCTCGCCAAGGAAAACCTAAAAAATTTATTATTTATTTTGTGAAAAAAAATTTTAATCTACACATGGTCGAAAGCTAAACCAAGTTTGGTGTCAAACAATAGTCCTCTGTACGAAGGCGACATATTAAGAATATTTAGAGAAAAAAGTCATGCACCAGAAAACTATTCCAGCAAGCAGTATTCCGTCGTTTAATTGATTTTAACATTCATAAAAGAAATTAAAGACTAGAGACTAAATATTAGCGCTTTCAGTTCACTTGCGTGTCTGCGAAGGCCTACTAAAACGGAAGTCGCGAGTTCCATTCCTTCCTAGACCCGGGTGTTTTACTGCGGACATGCCGAAAGCTCAGCAAATTAATGTAGTTAAAAAAAAGTTATATTTTTCACACGGAGTATTAAATAAACTTTTCGCAAATTGAAATAGAAAGGCAGTGAATCGATTTTTAATCGATTTTCCTTTACTTTAAAGCTTACTGTGTTTTGAGACCATTTATGAATGACTAAAGCAGTAAGGCCGGTTTCTACCGAATATTAGAAGTTGTATGCAACACATTTTACAGTCTCTGGCGAGAGATCGCGAAGCGATATCGATAGGAATCATGCAAAAGAAAATGGGCAAAGCTATTCGCATTGACATAAACGAAATTGTAGTAGACTGAAACGGGCACTTAATCTGGAATATGAAGCTACGAATATGAATACTGTCAATGCATTCGAATATTCTCACTTCAGTAACACAATATCGTATGTTTATTGGAGAGCATTTGATCGCCTGATTAGTTCATCATCATCCAAGCAGAAACATTGATTCCGCATGTAGCATTCAAACAAATTAATAGAACTGCTAAGAAAAAAAATGTAATCTTGTAGGACAAGACTGTCCTTTTTTAAAAGAATCCTTTTTGTGCAAAAGCATTTTTCCAAGTTGTGGGATATTTTTATGTGTACTTTTCTGAAAATTTTATTTTCACATTCATTTCTTACATGCACGTTTAATGCAAAACAGAACGATTCGTAACATAAATCTCTTTTATTCTCTCTAATAAATTTTCTAAATTTTCATGTCACGTCACGGTGCGGTCGCGTGTATTTGCTATGAATGGAGGATATTCCGCAAAAATATTTCAAACCTCTGACTTATTTGGAAGTTCCTATTGAGAGAAATGTTACTCACTATCATAAATCGAATCTCAATATATTCTCGTTTTCTCTTTATTTCAAAAGAAAAATCGCATTTGTTTTCAGATGGTCTGCCTCATTTAATATCAAATAATTAAAATTGTATTATTCTGTGATAAATTTACAATTTTTCTTTATTGCTGAAAGAAAAATTGTGTGCGTAACAGCCGCACAAGAGAAACTTTAAACGAAATAACAAATCGATTAGTGGCAAACTCACTATTATACCTCTGTCATAGTATATAATTGTAGTCCTAAAACTGATGTCTATATAATTTATTTTAATACCATACAAGTGGTTGTTGGTTCTTGTGTTACTTTTTGTCGCAGTCCATAAAAGTCAACACTAAAAATTAAATACCGTCATCTAATTTCCCTAAAAGAAATATTTAAGGACGCAATTAATATGCGTTCCTAAAAAATAATTCTCAAATAAAAGCAAAATAAAGCAAACCGCTAAAGTGGCATCGCCTTGTTGCAAATTTTGAGCGGTTATGCTAAATTATAGGTTTTAATACCGCCTAAAAGGAAGGACTTGTTAAAAACTCAAATGTAATTGCGGCGCTCGAAAAGAACAGAATACAAAAACCCACAAAACATTTGACTATAATTTGGGGGCTTAAATTGTTTTCCTTTTTCTTTGGATACTCACGTTCCGGCACCATTTGAATCAGTTCAATTTGGTGGCTTCAAATTATGGCAAATTATTTTAAATGACGACACACACATGTGCTTCATTCAGTCAGGGCGTATTTATGTTTAGCGTGGTGTGTGAGGAGCATGTGTTGATTAGGCAGCCTCAAGGTAGAAAAAAGGAAATTTCGAATGAAATTAAACCTTATAATTTAACATTTACGTATGTGCATGTGCTTTCCTTCTCTGCATATAAATGTTTTGTGGGCACCGCCTAAAATGTTGACCTTAAAAAGTGTACTACATGTCACGTCTTAGGGTGTAATAAACGAAAGGAAGCAGAGCAAAATTAGTGGCACAATAACAAGAAAAGTTTCCATGCAATAGTTTTAATGAACATTACGCAGCAACATCAAAATTTATTTAAAATTTTAGTGTTAATTATTTCATTTGTTGTATGGTGAAGATAGTCTATATGAGTTGGAAGGGGACTCCCAAAATTAATACAATATATATACTAAATTCTAAATTTCGCATTTTATTCGTCATCTTTGTGTAGGAAGGGCTGCGTTTGTCAAACAATGCCTCATTGCCTACGTTTGAAAGACTTTTTTCAAAGCTTTTTAAGATTTAGTTTTTTTAATTCTCATTTGGTTTTTGCGAATTATATTGCGCTCATAATATAACAAGTTTTTAGCACCAAACAAAATGAAGGCAATTAGGCCAGCTTAACCACACAACAAAGAAAATAATTAGTAATAAATTAATTACAATTTTAGAATATTTCCTTAATTTAGATTTTTTCATGTTTTTAAATATTTTTGGCACGCCACTGTTCATTTATCTACCAATAGTTGCAAATGCATTGTAAAAATTAAATACATTTCCAAATTATTTATTCATTCCGATGTTTGACCATTCAGTGCATTTTTCAGTTTTGTGATTTGACGTTTTATTTTTATACTTGACTAAAAGCTTTTAGGAGCTTTTTGTAATTCAGCGCTTAGTATTAATAATTTTTTTTTAATCTTTAAGTAATTTCTCTCCAACACTTTTCTATCTAGTACATCTTCATAGTCGCTCAAAATTTGCTCAATAGAACTTTTATATTTTCAAAGTTTTCTTGCATCGTAATTGCATAATTTTCAAATTTTTATTTATATCTTTAATCGACCAATTATGTTGCTTTTATTTATAACTTTCCATAAGAGCCCTCTGAATACGAGGAAGTCTGTAAATAATTTAAGTTTAATAAGGAAGCAAATAAATAAAACTTCCTGGAATTTTCAACAAATTTAAGAATTTAATTTTGAAAAGAAATGCAGTCCTAGTTGCTGTTTGCTTCCAGCTGGAAAATATATTTACAATACCTTACCCAAGGGCCTTAAATTCGACGCCCTCTTAGCACACATGTTCAACCAGCGTAATTTTCCTTTCAAACATTAAATATTTTTAATAATTATCTGCCATAAAAAATTGCTACCATGTTTAAGTTGCAATCATTAAAGATAAAAGTTTAACTACTATTCGTGCAAAAAAAAAATTCTTATAAAAGTACGAGAATTTTGTTGAAAAATATAAAAATATAAAAATTTACTACAATTTAAGCCATTAAGTATCATCAATATAAATGGCCAATTCAACTAAAAACATTTTGAAAGAAAACTACAAAATAAAAAAGGGAACAAAATTTGTTGATCTGTTGGACATGTAATAGGCGGAACTAAAAGAAAGAATTGAGATACGCGAAAAAACGCCAAACGCCAAATGCTAAACACCAAACACCAATACAGAATTGATCATCATAATCATGGTTTTAATGCTCGTACAAGAGCTACAACAAAGTTGAGAATTAAATGGTTGGATGATGATGATGACGACCATAAAAATGTTGCATAAAAATTACTTTAAATACATAAAAATATGAATGATACTTTTTTTAATGTTTAACAAAATCTTTTCTTAGTTGCAGTTGTACGCGGGAGCATTTGAGTACCCGTTCATGGGCGAATACTTCAAAACGCTTAACTTTTACAAGTTAATCGTTACATGATTTGTAGCAAAAGGATGAAAATGGATGAAAAAAAGGATGAAAATTGTTGTTCAGGCCGTGCATTCATGCGAGTATCGCTTTGACAGCTGGACTCGGCTGCATATTCAATTTCAAATTAAAATTAAATTTATCCACATACAAATAAAACTGCGATAAAAGTAGGTTTTTTCGTCTTTACTGCAACTACAGCGAACTATAAAATTTATCGAACTAAAAGTAACATATAATGCAAATAAAAAAAATTCGTGGAAAATTTATTCGAATAACAAGTATAATAAGGAAATGTTTCATGCAAATACATCGAGCATTTCTGCTTAATATCTGGGCATGTACTACGGATTTTGTAGCTTGACACGCCAAACCGAGTTTAGGCACAGTGTGTCGAACCAATGCACAGAAAACAGAGTAAAATTCTAATTTAATCGTGAACCTGTCTGGCCAAAGTTCGTATTATATTCGAAATTGAAAATTATCACACATTTCAACAAGGAAAATTGCAGCCAATTAATTTGAGTTTAATATTTTCGCGGACAGTAAAAATTTCAAACAGATGCAAAAATATACAGGCATTTATTTAGAAATTAGTTGCAATATGCGACATCTGATTAGACCTGCAGTGTAAGAATAGCCACATCCTATTGTAGCCGTATACATAATATTTTTCAACTAGAGTGATGTGAATGCTGTAGCATAAATGAATAAAAATTGGATTTAATATTCGTCATTTAGCATCACTAGAAAAATGAATGCTATAGCATTCGCATACGTGAACATGAGAGAGCAGAAGAGAAGAAAAACGCTAAAATCAGTCATTTTTCTATATCCTCGCCATGTATTTTACATTTTTGAAACGGCTGCATTGAATGTGATGACAGAAAAATTGCTTACTAATTGCTTAGTAATCGATCGCGTTGGACTACTTAATGTGAATACAGAAATCTTATCACAATTGACTTACCTGCGATCAAAGGCTGTCAAATGCGCACATTTTGCTTCGAATTTAATTTATTTTAATTCGAATAACATTCAAGATGGCTCTTAAGTAATTTATAACTTATAATTCCTATAAAATTTATTCGAAAAGCACTGAATATAAAACCATATTTCGAATATAGTAGCAGACAAGAGAATAACAAATCCCAGAAATACTCATGACCACTGAGAATGGATTGGTATATCTGATCATTCGATACATGTCAACTCATACACCAATCAAAGGCAAGTTTTTTTGCTTCCGAAGGAAAAGTTTTAGACACGCAAATTGCAAAATTTATTTTATACCTTCCATGGCTCCTTAGTTAAAATTGCTTGGACTTAATTTTTGCTTTAAATACGATTAAAGCAGTTTCGCAAATCGCTTAGAAAAATCAACTCATTTATTTGACGTTTTGTAATAAAAACTAATCATTATTTTTCTTCGGTTTTTCGCTTTCAAATAAATAAATAATTCTGTCTGTTCATGCCAAGCACATCTGTACATGATCTTCATGAGTGATGATCTCGAAAAAGAATCATTTACCGCAAATTCCTGATTCTCGTTTAAATGAAAATAAAACAAAATAAAATAAAGTGAAGTGAAAGGAGATGAAATTAACAAAATTTTGTTTTTGAACGCCAGAGGAAACTTCTTAGCGCCATAAATAAAGGTGATTTCTCTTTGGCGGTATGACTTTTTTGAAGTCACTGGTGAAAAATCAGCAACTCATCAATGGGCTATTAAGCATTGATACGAGTATCAGCAACAAACTACACACTTAAACAACTACTTCTTATTTTAATTCAGTTTCAGCTACCAGAATAAAGGAGAGTAAAGAAGGAAATTAACTGATTGTTATTTCTCATGAGCAGCAGCCAACTTCTTTTATTACTACTACACTTTATTTTGAAAACTTACACGAAACCAAAACGAAGCCAAACGCCCGCAAAAGGCGTAACTTTTGAAATAGCGTATGAAATGTATACGTTTCAGACTCCGGAAAAAAGGAAAAATTCCAAGTCATCTTGAAATTGTTATCAATGTTGCTTTATCTTTTGCTCAGTGCGTTCATGTGATTGGTGGAAAGCTGGCTGACGAGCTGACTGAACTTTTTTCGGTGACTAACATTTCAAAACTCATAAACAAATAATTTGTTTTCTTTCTTATTCGCTACTGCCGCTTCAATTTTAGGTTAAACCGCAAATTCATTTCTAATTTCCATCGTAAGCATTTTTACCATCGAAAAGCGGAGGAAAAACGCGCTTCAAAAAAAAAAAAAAAAATGCCGATTAAAGTTAATTAGTTTTTGAAAAAAATAGAAGTAAAAATAAAAATAAAAAAATAGCAACAGTTTTGACTGTTTTCTTTATATATCAGTCCCTTTAAAGATGCTAAGCAAACCTACAGCAGAAAAATTGTTTTAACATGATTTCTTTGGCATAACAATCTCTACAAGAAACTTGAGGAGATCCTTGATTAAATAAAAAAAACTTGATGAAGTACATATATTATTAATATTACCTTGAACTAGAACGTGCTGTGCCAAGCAGCCCACGGAGCTGAGACGTTTCGAAAAATTCCTATAAACTGCCGCTTGTAGTCCTTGAGATGTTCAAAATCGTTTATCAGAACTCACCCAAATAATAGTATTTCTTATCCTTTCTTTTAGGAGAAAATAAAAGTCCTTAACAAATTCACGTGACAATAAATTGCAAGTTTTGTGATGAGCATTTTTTTAAATCACAATTTATGATAAAACTTTTCAAATCAAAGAAAATATATATGAACGAAATGAGAATTATTAAGATTGAAACTATTTTTAGCTTTGGGACAGCAACACACAAATTAAGGTTTTAGTTTCTTTTAGCTTTTCAGAGACTGGGAGGTGGGGGGCAGTCATTACTCTTGCAGTGCATTGTGGAGGAATGATGCGAATGAGAAAATGACAAAGAGGGCCGGGTAAATTAAAAAATTATAAATTCTTCGTTGTCACTTCGCCGTTGAAGTATTGCTACAGTGGAAGCGATTTAGTGTGAGAAAAAACATGAATATATTTCTTTTAATTTATGAATGCCGGCAGTAGGGTTCGACCCAGCACGTTAGATATATGTATTTGGCGCACTTATCACCCAATTCAGCCAATGACACGCTCAAAATAAACTTGCCGAATTTAAAATTAGCCCAAAAACTTTATTTCGTACAGAATGTAAACATGTTAACAATGTACTATAGTCCTGCAGTCCTTTCGAGACTACACTTAGCGAAGGTACTGTGGGAGATTGACATCCCCGATCATTTTTTTAATGGCAATTATTTTATATTGCACTGAAGTTCGAAACAGCTTTAACTAAAAAAATATATACATACTTTTCGATGTGGCGGAAGACTAATTCTTTAATTAGATGAGGCTACACTAGCAGAACACCTGAATTTTGACTCCACCATGTATGACCTGTAATATCTAAACCATTTAGAATTATTGGTTAAAATATAGTTGTGATACTAAAATAATTCAGAAATATAGAAGACACTCTATTTTGAAACATTTTTTAAAAATACTTTTCGCCACTTTCAGCATAAAGAAATTTTTATAAATACAGTTTACTCGTTATTCCTTGACGGAATAGAATAATTCGCGTTTGCAAAGTAAAATTTAATTTCTGTTTTCTTATTAAGGGGCAAATAGAAAAAAAGGAGAAGGGAAAATATCCTCTTTGAATTCAAAGAAATCACGCCAGCACAACTTTTGCTTTGTACGTTATGCCGTCACCCAAAAGATGCTGATGCCTGTGACGGCTGGTGGTGGTGGTGACTGTGACGATTAGTTTTTTATTCACCAGCTTTTTTTCTCTTTTTTTATTTTTCTTCAAATGGCACTGGCAGATTCAGTTTTATATTTTTATGAAGTTCCCAAGAATATAAATAATATTTTTATGTCTGGCAGTTAACAGAATCCTACTGTGTGAAGTGGGTTAATAATAACAAATTTTATGGGTTTTCAAATGAAGTTGACTGGGAAGCTTTGAGAAACACACAAAAATGTAAATGAAGGGAACTTTTTTTTAAAAAAAGTTTAATCTACGGAAATTAGTAAAAAGGGCGAATAAAAAAAATTTTATTTGATAAGAATATTCTCGTAGAGATGGAATCGTGATCATGGCTGGCTTGTGATGCAAAAACTTTCTCATGGCTGGCAGGATTTGTAGCATAATTATTGGAATTTCTAGTTAAATATAGTAAATGTTTATAAGTTGAAATATTTTTATATCGAAAGTCAGGAAAGGTCAGACTTTGAAGAAGGGGCCAGCAGTCTTCTGTGGAAATAACTCAAGGACTTGTCATGCTCTGTATTTGATGTTGAGAAACATGCTTGTCCTCCCGTTTGTTGCAGGACATTTTTGTTGTAATTTAAAAGTTTAAGTTTTGGACAAACAATATTCAAATAAGATCTTGGCCACCAAAAAAAAAATCCATTCTAACATTTTTATACTGAAATTCCTTAAATATCATTCCACTGTAGGACAAAATTTTACTCAAATGACAGTACAAACTAACAATCGTCGTTAATGTTTTCTGAGAGTTACTGGGGGAAAAACCGAAATTTGAACAGTATTTTAGTTCTTTATTTTCATGTGGTTCAGTCGTTCAGTGGTTTATCTGGGTTGTATGGTTTTGGCCATGATAAATGTTTTTTGGTATCGCAATTTACAAGTAATAAAGATTTTTATTTATTTATATATACATATATACATATTTTTTTTTTTGTTGCTACTACGTCGTGCCCCCAGTCAGGCTCTTTAGAGAGCCATAAATATTGCACTTGTGTATTTATGATTTTATATGTAAAGAAGGCGAAAAATATTTATGTAAAAATTACTATGCCGCTCGTACTACAAGTACGAGGCACGAACAAAAAAGGGGGGAAAACTATAGAAATAAACTTAAAGAGTGTTTGCAGTTGTTTTGCAACAACTATTTGTTGTTCTGACTGTTACTGTTCGTTTTGCCTGTTTTTAAGCCGTTGGTGTCCGATAAATACACTAGAAACCATACACAAAACTTTTTTGTTTCACTATTTGTTTCACTGGTTGACTAGTTGGATGGTTGTTTGTTTGGTTGTATGTTGGATCTGCTTTTTATTCTGTATTTTGTGTTAAATGTCGAGAGTTTGCTTCACTGATGACTGACTTTGTTTTATAGATGGACATTTGAATGGATGGCTTAGCTGGTTACGAGAGAGGTCTCAGAAAAAGTGGAATTAATGCGTGAGACAAAATGTTGAATTAATTCAACGAAACACTTTTTAGCATTTTGCGAGCATCCTTTCAAATTTTGTGGCACTTGCATATAAGAACTTAATTTTTCTGTTACAAAAATACAGCGGGGCCTTCCGTTGTACCCCTCGTAGTTGTTTTCCTACCGGGCAAACTTTGCTGGATGCCTAAACTCTGTGATTTAGAGCTCAACAAGAACCATCGCTCCAACCGCCTGTAATCGGTGCATAGTTTATGTCTGTTGTGGCTGGTGGCCACTGCTGTTGCTATTCCTGCAATTGTAGTGGCATTTTATAATAAACATTCAGAAACATTGTTAACAAGATTTGATGAAAAAAATAAATGTATTTTAAAAAAATATTACATAAAAAATGTAACACAATAAAGAGTGGTGATGAATTGCAGAGTATGTGGTTATCAAAAGCATAAAACTATGATTTTGAATTCATATTACGAGGATTTTCATTTATATTTACTCCCGCTCCTTGTCTGGCAAATATTTCTTGCTTAAAAACTTTCCAATACCCTGAGTTACAGCCCTACAGCTACGACAAAACCGCTTCTAATGGAACAGCATAACTTGCAAGCAACATCCAACAAAAAAAAAACTTTTGCGAATAAAAACCGTGTATTCATAATATTTTTTATTGGACGAGAAAGAATAATAAAAATGGCTGACTGTGAAGTAAAGTTCCATAAATTGTAGTATATTTTTGAAATGAAAATGTTGTTATCCTTCCACATGTGCCACTCAGGAATACAGGATATTGAAAGGTCATTTAACAGCTCTCTTCTTTTAAAATTATCAATTTAAAACTGAATAACAATACAATACATTATTAATGCAGACAATTTTAAATGGATCTCCAGATAAGATTCATTTGATTTCTCTTAGAATTTGAATCACTTATTCAGTCACTAAAGCAATAAATATGAGTTGGCTGAAAAGCGCGTATGATAAAGACGGAATCCTAAAGTATGAAATAGTCCACCAAGTGTTTCTTGGAATGAGTTTTAATGGTGAATTTTTACTAAAAAAAAGCGGTGTATGAAGCAAACAATTCGTATAAAGAAGATTAAATTAGAAAAATTCCGACATTAATTATCGGAGCAGAGAAAGTCAAGTCAAATAACTTTAAAAATTTCACCCAAAAATCTTCTAGTCTTTTACCTAGAAAGGATCTGTGACGGATCCATCCCCGAGAATTTCCCTTTCCTTCAGGACAATGCAGGAACCGAGAAAGTCAAGTCCAATAACTTTAAAAATTTCACCCAAAAATCTTCTAATCTTCTACCTAGAAAGGATCTGTGACGGATCCAACCCCGAGAATTTCCCTTTCCTTCAGGACAATGCAGGAACCGAGAAAGTCAAGTCCAATAACTTTAAAAATTTCACCCAAAAATCTTCTAATCTTCTACCTAGAAAGGATCTGTGACGGATCCATCCCCGAGAATTTCCCTTTCCTTCAGGACAATGCAGGAACCGAGAAAGTCAAGTCCAATAACTTTAAAAATTTCACCCAAAAATCTTCTAATCTTCTACCTAGAAAGGATCTGTGACGGATCCAACCCCGAGAATTTCCCTTTCCTTCAGGACAATGCAGGAACCGAGAAAGTCAAGTCCAATAACTTTAAAAATTTCACCCAAAAATCTTCTAATCTTCTACCTACAAAGGATCTGTGACGAATCCATTACCGAGAATTTCCCTTTCCTTCAGCACAATGCTATAATATTCCTCGAATGCAATTATAGATTTTCCAATATTTTTTCATGCTGCCTCTGGTAATACGAAAGAGTTGTGTTTGCAGTCACAGAAGAGAACAACAACGTTGAAGGAAAATTGTTGAACAGAAAATAGCAATTTTTATTTAAATCAGTATTATATTTTCTGTTGCAAACTCATGCATATACAAAATTCATACGTATGAAATAAATTGTCTTTTTATTATTATTTTTATTCTTTTTTTTATTATTATTCCATTCAATGTTTGAATGAAAAACAAATATTATTTATAAGAATGTGAGAGCGAGCGTAACACACTCGTACAAGAGTGCATGTGAATGTGAATGAAAACGAAACTTTAAATGCAGCCTCACAGTTCTACAATTTAATTATTTAATTTTTCTTTTTTTTTTTGTTTCATTATTTTTCCTCTTCTAAAACCAAAAACTGTTTCGCTCAACACTTTTTAGCCAGCGACTACAAAAAGCTGCCATTGCATGTGAATTTGAAGTCATGTACCTCAAATTGATGGAACCAGCCTATATTTAAAAAATTTGGAAAAGTGCAGAAAACCCTTAATTGTATAAATAATTTTTAATAACTTTTATATGCACTCCTCCTGCCTTACTTGGAAGTAGTTAAAAATTCAACTCGCAATAAACGTGCTGGTTGCCTTAGAACAGAAGGCCAAAAAACAAAAATCTTCCAAATTCTCTTTTTTCGAAAACCACAATCAAACGCAATAATACCGAATCAATGCCAAACATAAATCAAAATTTCATTGAGTTTAAATGTCAAAATGTGTTTCTTCAGACGGGCAAAATGTTTGAGAGCATTAACGGGGATCATTAAAATGGAAAGAAACAACATTTTTGGCGCTTAGAGTTCAAACTTCCTACACGAGATTGTACACACTTTAACATAATTCTAGACTTTGAGCAGCCAGCCATTCAACCGTTTCGTCGTTGGTCATTCATTACCTGGTATTCAATATAATAAAAACCACAAACAGTACAAATTTATGCAAAAAGCAAAAAAAAAAAAAAGAAAAATCAAAAGAAAAATTAATTTTTTTCTGCGGAGAACAGCGGCATTAAGCTCGGGTTCATAAAAACATGACTTTTTTTTAATAATCTTATAAGCGTTGATGATGTGGATCATCATAAAATTTGTATTATGGCCATTTACGATATTTTTTATGTACGTTCAGAAAAAAAAAAAAACAAAAAATTGCTTTCATTCAACGCTGTTGTCGTTTTATGTTACGGCCGTAAACGCAGCATAAAGTTTATAAATTTATAATTTTGTTGTTGTATTTTTGCTTTACGGTCGCGTAGTAAAAGCAAATTAATGGTATCATAAAAATGGACGAAAATGTCCCTTGTCAATTTACAAATGAATATGTAACGGGTTTGTCATCAAGCGAAATTTTTTGTTCGTCTGAAGGGCCACCCGATGACTTTATATGCCAATTAAGACATCGAGAAAGTTTTCATAAATCGGAAGAAACTAAAAAAATTCACTTCAACATGGGATTCCCCGTAACCTGGGCATGCCCACAGATTTTAACTTTGCAGTCCACACAACCGAGAACGACATCTGCTTCAATTAAACAACGATATCTTGATTTCCATTAAAATTATTCTTCCTCTATTTTACACATTTGAAAACACAAAATAACCATAAAAAAGAAATAAAAACGCAAGTTTTCATCCAAAAATACACAAACGGACGTTTTCAAAATTTGACTATTTTTGCCCAAAAGTGCAAAGGGTACCCCCTTATTAAAAATCGCAAATTTCCCTAAAAACCCAAAAAACAAAATTTCTTATATTATTAGCAAAAATATATTTTAAACATTTGAAAACATAAAATAAACATACAAGAGCATTAAAAACGCAAGTTTTTGATCCAAAAATACACAAATGAACGTTTTCAAAATTTGACGATTTTTGCCTAAAAATGCAAAAATTATAGTTATAATACTCTTACGCTTAAAATCTTAGAGGGTACCCACTCTCTTTAATGGAAGCTTAAATTGTGATTCTTTTCTCTTGTTTTTTCTTACAGGTGTGGTTTCAAAACAAACGATCAAAGGAACGACGCATGAAACAAATAACCAGCATGGGTAGGCCTCCGTTCTTTGGTGGTGCCCGTAAAATGCGTGGCTTTCCTATGAACCTGTCGCCGGGTGGATTAGATGATGGCCCTGGATTTCCTTATTTTGCAGCCGAAGGTAAATTCGAATTTGGCTATGGACCTCATTTTCATCCACACGATGGACCCTTCTTTCCAGGGCATCCTGGTGGACCAATGCCTTTTAATGCGCCTGGTAATTTTTCAAATATTTGTACTTGGGGAAGAGAACAAAAACATACTTATTTAATTTTCTTTTCTACGGATTTATTGACCTTCTTCACAGGTGGACCAATGGATCATACGGGCCCTATTCCTATGGTTAATGAATTTGGCCTAACACCCGAATCACAATTCCTAAGTCAGACTGGAGGACCTCCCATGAGTATACAATCTGCGGGGGGACCTCAACCACCACCGGACCATCTGCTTGCTGCTCAACAGCAGCAACAAGCCCAACAGCAACAGCAGCAGTCACAACAATCGCATCAAAATGGCCCGCGCTCTGCCTCACCTGAATTCATGTCCGCCGCTAATTTCAATGAACCTCAAAATATGCAAAATGAAACGCTTGTTTGGTAATATTCAAAAGAGTTGGCAACACGTTTGCTACTATTAAAAACTCTGGCCGAATATCAGCAACAAGAAGATGTGGTTTAACCGAATGAAAAACGATCGCACACAAAGACAAAGAGAGAGAGAGAGAGAGATGGGAGGAGACAAACATTTAACTGGAGGGCTGGTCCTTTATCAAAGAATGTCATAAAACGTTACAACAATTGCTAAACTACTTTAAATGAAATAAATATTAGAAAAAACAAACAAACAAAACACGTGCATAAAAACATTACAAAAATATTTCAAAAGAAAATATGGCTGCTTAATTTGATATTAATTGCTGAAGCAAATAAAAAATAAAATTTAAAATATACAAAAACGAGATGGAATAAAAAACAAAAGAAGCGAAATGAAAACCTAAAACAATTGTAAATTGAATTTATCTATTTATTTATGTATGAATGAATGTATTATATAAGTATCTCTGAATGTATTTAAAAAACATGTAAAATTGTCAGACTGGGGACCTCCTTTGACCTATAAATTGGAAGAGGAATTTCCCGGCATGCCACTAAAATGACTCGAATTCAAATCTTAAAAGTTTCAACAATAAGAAAGAGGACAAAAGCATCGCTACCTTCAAATTATCACACATCATTTGGAGCTTAAAGACTGGTGGCCCACTTTAGAACATAAATTCTATCTTATATGTTGAAAAACACACACACACACACACAAGCGCGCAATATGCAAAGCTTTTGGCTTGTGTACAAAAAAACAGCCGGAATCGGTATGTAGTAGTATTAGAAATATATTGTAGACTCAAGTTTGATTACATAAGAGAAGTTTTAACTCTTCTCAATTTTATTTATTCTGAAATATGTATGCGTATGGGAAGTAAATAATTTAGTTTATAGCGAAGTTCATTTCCCCTGCCAACTCTAGATTGAAACATTTCGCATTTCGAATTTCAATATGAACGCGTACTATTGACGCAATTTTTCCATTTGGCCGACAGAATGCTAATACTGTCTCTTCCATAAGTTCCCAACTGCTTAAAAGAAAGATTAGAAAAGAATTAACTTTAAATTTGAGTCTCAACAATATATTTTTTTTTATTCTTTTGGCTCTCGTTCTATAAAATGTACAGGATCTCAAGAAGAAATAAGAATCAATACAAATCCTCTAATTGTCGGACGTGTTTCACTACTTTTATAAGTTACTGTATATATTATTGTTGTTATGTTTAGGTATGTATGTATGTTGTCAAACAACAGTTGCTTTTTTTTATTTTCTATCTTTGTTGTTGTTATATTTGTAGTTATTCATTTTCATGAAGAAAAGTATCTCTTATTTATTTAAAGCTTTAAATTTCGTAACTTTTAGTAGCAACCCGTGGCTATGAATCACTAAAATCATTCGCGTTACAATAGAAGACATTCAGAAAATCAAATACATATTATTTGCTAAGAAAAACATATTAAATATTTTTTTATTTTCTTCTACATTTTTTCTTCTTTGAAATTGATTGCCAGTACTTTGGCTCCAAAATGTTGTGTTCAGGAATTGATGCAATTTCAGACAATTTCATTTCACTCTATTAACAAAAGTGTCTAATATAAAAATTTGAATGGTATTGTACTATAATTAAATTTATATATTATAAATAAAATATAATGAAATTAAAAAAATGGTAAAACAACCCACAAATGTAGAAAATTAAATTCTATGTATCTACTGGAATAAGATCTATAAAAAATAAAATAATCCGCAATAGATCAATAAAACTAAACAATTTCAAATAAAAATAAGTTGTATATAAAAATTGATACAATTAAAAAACTTAAATGCGAAAATAAAATAATTAATATAAATTCTAGTGTTAGATTAGTTTGTAAGTAATTATTATTATTATTATTATTATTATTATAATTATTATTATTATGATTATTGCGACTATCATAATAAACATTTATCATTATATATAAATATAAATATATTAAAGAAAATAAAAAAGAAATCAAAGAAAATAAATAAATAAAGAAATTGTTATCTAAAATCATAAATAACAGGTTTTATAACAAAAAATCTATAAATCAAATGTATGTTTTACTTGACACGTTTTTTAAAAGGTTGCCTGCAAAGGGTTCTCCTACTAGTAAGCAAAGAAAGACATAAAATGAGGTGTCAAGGGGTTAAGTTGTAATCGTTTAAGATTTAACTAAGGCTGAGGAAAATGTCAACATTTTCACATCAAAGTAGTCCTAATTAAACAAAAAGTTACGCAAAATGATTTCACAAATTTCCCCTTCATTTGCACATTTTCTTTCTAAGGCAACTTAGTTCCATGAGCAGAAAGTGCCGAAGAAGTATACGGACAAAACCATCCACTTTCCAAAAATGATTTTATATGCCGGTGGGGTGGATTTGAATGCTTTACGGAAAATAGACAAATTAAATTTTAAATACAATTTCAATTTCCCGAAGCCATTGACTAATTCTCTACAGATTCAATAGATGACATGATATCAAACAATATCTGCAAATAGAAATTTATTTATTTAATGTAGCCGTGTTTCGCTGTAAATGGATCTGCATTGAGAAAAAAATTATGTTTCTTATGGTATGAATTTTTATGTGTTCTCTCAAATACCGGAATCGATATTATCGCCTAAATATTATAGTTTGGATAATCACATTATCAACAGATTTTATGATAGGTAGTTTCCATTTCTTTCCCCTTTGGTTTTTATAGTTACATTTACCTAGTGAAGGACGAAATACTATAAGTTCACAATTTTCTTTGTTTATTTTCGATTGCCCGTCAATTTCACACTGTTTTAATTTAACCTTCATTTATTTTCTTCCCCTTCAAGCCTGAGTGATATATTCTAATGTCAGCAATGAAGCTTGTAATATTGTCTATTTTATTGAGTACATCATGTAAGTCATATATTTAAACTAATCTATAGACTAGGAATCCAATTACTATTGAAATCCCACCATCTGACCCAAAACTAATAAGTTTACTGTGTGAATAGCCGAAGGTTCGCCTTAAAAACCGAATTACTTGTTGTGTGTGAATTACTTGTCATTGACAAAAGGCCTATCGCTCACAAGCTTCTTGGTTTGGTATCCTTATTTGTTTGGCGGTTTCCTGCTGCTCGTGAAAAAATGAGTTTTTGATAAGTAAGCGTAAGAATGGATGTAAATTAGTAATTACAAACAAGTTAAGCTATAATTAGAGAACTTGGCCATCAAACATGGCTATTTTCCTTTCAAACAAAAATAAACAAAGTAAAAAAAATTGGTTTTGAGCCGAAATTACGTTTTGGTGTCATCGAAAACTCTTGGAAAAATAAAACATAATTTTAAAAATTCATTTCTCGGCGTCTCACCTGAACGATTAAAAAATCAATACGCAATTTATTATTACATAAAATAAAAATTGTGGAAAACCCGCAGGGTCTCATCATAAATTTCATAGAATTTCACAACAATAATATTTTAAATTACATCTCCAGGGGATGGCTTTGGAACCGAGTGCTTCTACTTATAATAATATTATATTTATATAATTGTAATATTAAATAAATAAATTATATCTGTAGTACGATTCACAAACCCTTTCTACGATTATCATATCTGTGAAATGAATATAACGAAACTTTATCGAATTTCCCACTCAGTAGAATTTTTAACGATTTTCACCCTCTACAATACTCTGCCGACTTGACGTAAAAAATAACATTGATATCAATACGCACTCATATGTATTATAAGTTTGAAAACGTAGAAATTCTCACGTAGAAAGGTGGAAAATTTTTTTGTCCTAAAGTTTAGTCCATTAGAATGAAGGAGTTTTCTTAATTACGGAAAATTAAAAATAATTTTGTACTAAAGAAAATATTTCTTTAATTAAAAATAACACTTTTCTACTCACCAATCAGTCTGGCAATGTTGGTGTTCATCTAATGCAAATTTATAGAAGTACAAAATTAAAACAACAACAAGAAAAACAATAAAACTAATTAGTTAAGTCAAACCACAAAATTTTGCACGATGAATTAAAAACAATTTGTATGCGGCCCTTATTCAAAAGTATCAATAAAATCTTTTTACAAACAAAATCTCATCATTATCCACAAAGAAACTCCAACATCTGGGTAATGGCGGCGAAGATTAGCTGCCAGTGGAGAACAGAAAAGTTTTATCTACAAATATTTAATCTATTAAATGTTGGCCACAATGGCATTTAATGGAGAAAAATTAAGTGCGTGCATTAGAAAGAGCAACTTCCATGAAAATCTAAACCACATGTGTGATTCTCACTCCAACACTTGATAGTAAAGCGAAAATACTTAAACCACAGCAGGTCATTACAAGCTTACGAAGGTATGAGAAAAAAGAAAACAATTAGAAAAACGCCAACAAAACCGAAAATAGATGCAGAGACCCACAGCTGATCAGCTCTTGGAGTTTTATTGTTCAAAGATGACATATACTCCAGTCGGTCATAATGCATATTCATTCTCATGCTGCCTTTCAGCTCATAACACTTTCTCTCCAGCTCACATGCCTCAAGTTTCAGCAGTTTTAAAAGCAACAACGGCAGTAACAGCTATAAAGCACGAAAAAAACTATATAGTATACGAGTATTCATAAAACATTGACCAAATACTCGTAAATCACCTTCAACACGTTGCACTCTGGTATTGTTTGTTGTACAGCTATTATTGATTGAATGTTTGAACGTTGTTCGTGCATACAATGTAGTAGCACGCACTGCATTGTGATGTTTTTGTAGCACTGTGAGGCCGGCAACTGACTGACTCTATTGTATTTGTAATTATTGTTGTCATTTAGTGTGGCAGAAAATAAGCCGACCGATCGTCGGCTTATCAGACCGCATAACAGTGGGAATTGTTGACAAATTTAAACAAAGAATACAATCTCTATAACGCAAAATCAACTGGAATATCAAGACGTGAGATGTGCACAGCAGCCAGCTGATACCCCTCAATGAGCAAATACGATTCAAGTAAATATTACTATTCAGGGATCGAGCATTTTAAATATCAAGCAAACAGTTATAATTTCAAGTGTTGTTTTATATATTGGACAAAGTTTTAAATTCCGCTTCCAAAGTGCACACCGTTCACTTGACACCAACATTATTATAGCAATCTGATCCAAAAGCAAACTGTCCGCTGTAGATTCCAAACGCATTTATTTCCTATCATCGACGGTTTTCTCTAGTCTCCGAACTGAGGATTTTAACGATCAATTTAGTGGTTAATGAAAAAAAGATCGTGGTGCCGGTATTGGCAACACTTCTTGATGGGCACAATATAGACTCAACGCATCAGAAGAACATAAAATGAATACACGTTGGCCTGCCACCATTGTATTTACAACCTCCACACTATTTAAAGCTCTCTCGTTTACGAGTTATAGCATTTACCCTTCACATTCATGTAGTAATTCTTTCATTGCGCCGTCAAAAATACATGCCCGCAAAAGTAACTTTTATTTACTCAGTCTCTCAACAGACACCACTGTGCCACTGGTTGTTTGCAACAAAACAACATTTCAACAGCATGTTAACATGAACATAAATGCATAACAAACATCTGATGATTATGATAAGGTGACTGTGGAAACAACTCGCTGGCCGGGTACATGGATTCGAAGAGCGTGTATATGTATGAGTGTGTAGAAGTGTTAAATGATTGCTAGTCGTTCATCAGCAGTATCCTCATACAATAGATATAAAAATTAAACAGCCAACAACTAGTATTTCAGAATCCAAGTGTGTAAATACGAGTATGGCGATGCATGTGTGTATGCAATGTAACACCACATATACTGCAACACATTTAATGGCAAACTGAAAATCGTTTCTAAACTGCTTTTCTAACACTCACAAGGGTCCGCATGCATAGCAATAGATTTAGATCTGCAGTGTTGCTCTTTCGTTACAAATGAGGGATGTGCTAGACACTGTGGATTTCTATCAATCATAATCGACCATTTGTTGTGTGCTGCTTCTGCTGCCCCCTCTCGTTGTTTAATTCCAATTACAATATACCCGCACCGTATACGCAGCAAATGTCGAGAGAAAAAGAAACAATTTCGCCTGATTTTATTTATTTGAAAATTTATCTTTGATTATAACGATAACGAAAATGTTTAAATACTTCTCTAAATGCAGTTTATTAAACATTGAAAATAAAATATTAAAAAAAAAACCTTTCTCTCCGCCAACTTTTAAATTTATTTTACTTTCGCCAATACATTCTTTTATTGCACTTGGTAATAATTCAAAGGACAAGAAACATCAAATTCCCTTTAGGAGGCGTCAGCATCTCTATTTTGGCTGTAGTTAAAGTTAATATAAAATATTTTGTTGTATGGTAAATGAAAATTGTTTAATTAAGTTCTTTTTCATGTTTTAAAAATAATTCGTGCCGGATATGAACTATCAAATTCATCAAATGAAATGCACATATCAACTTTGCGCCGTAGCAAATGGCGCATCAAACCATAAATAGTAAAGGAATGCAAACATAATTTTAGTCATTCAACCAACCAAGCTTTTAGCCAAATAAATATAAATAGTAATTTACTCCCACATCGGAATATTTAACAGTGGTATGATTCACTAACTTTTAACAATGTTTTAGTATCGAAATTAGGCGACAATTATTGTTGTTTAAATTTCATGGTGTTGCAGCGCCCTCTTGCAATTGCTCTTGCGTATATTTCAGACATTTCTGGTAGGATGCTCGATTCCTATAGAAGAACCGATTTAATACGCAAGCTAAGGATTATTGGAGTTGTATAAATTTTTACGCAATTCAGTAATCATATCTAGCGATACCGTTCCACCTTTGCAATTCGTGTATTATTGAGAGTGAAAGATAAGCACTGAAGCTTAATCGGCATGTCATTGAAAAAATGCGTAAAGCAGCATTTCGTCTGTTTACTCGAGAAATGGGGATACGGTGCTCTAGGATTTATTTGCAAATGCCAAATAAAAGGGTGGGGCGGAAAAATAATTAATTCGCTAAATATTTTATTCCAAAAATATCTCGATTTTTTTCATGTTTTCGTTCTACATTGTGTCACAGATAATTTTTTCACACTTCTGGCTTATCACATAAACTAATGGTCACTGTTACTATTTCCCAGTGCATAAGACAGCCCTCGCATATGTAAAAGAAATTATACTTTAAGAACTGATACATGAATGACTAAATTCGTTAGTTTCAGCACTGGATTGCCCAATTTAGAAACTCTAAAATAATAAATTAATTAATCTTCCCACCACTTAGCAAAGGCTTGAAAAACTATTCGGAGCGAGAGCTGTAGTAATTAATTTAGAATTTTTCACTGTTGCCGCTACACTTTACGGAGCGTTTTTATACACTTTTCAATGCCTGCGAGATTTACTGCTGAAGTTATTTTGATGATGAATTTGATGTTCTTGCGCTTCATTACACAATAATTTTCTTATTTTCTTTGAAAGACGACATGCTTCTTTTCGGCCTGAAATATTTTGTTGCCCTTTCTTGTTGATGTTGCTATTGCTGTTGCTGTTGTTCTTGTTATTCTTGTTGTTGTGATTTTTATTCTGACATCTAACCAAGCTAGTCACTCTTACTATACTCATTTTTGTAGATGAGTGTACGGTCGTAAATGTATGCAGAGATACTCATCCATGTTCAGTTTAAGATACTTTCTTGCATATGCATTCCATGTTTATAAACAATTTTTTACAAATGAAAATCTGCGCTGGTCCAGAGCTGGAATATTGTTTTAAGTTTCAATTTCCTAGTAGATCAACAGCCTTGAGCAGCGTCCAAACAAAATTGTCGTACCAAACCTGTTTATACACATATACAGCACCAACCATACAGGCAAAAGCCATATGCAGCAATATTCTCTTAGTAATTCTCATTTACTTCTTTGGATTTATGAAACTATGTAGACCAACTGTGACTTTGATGTACTTCATTCTTTATAAATATAATGCCTTAAAAGCTTTATTGTGAAAGATTTCCGCAGTTCGGCCAAGAGTGTTATTTATTTCGTAAAACCTCTACGTGACTTATGTGATACTAAAATAGACAATTCAGCTTCCAGCTCTGGCTGCAAAAAACCTATATTATTTGCATTGACTCTGTACAAACGGTGGTCTTTCTACGGAAGAATAACGTGTAGCACATAACCGAAAAAATACATTATCAACATGAACATGAACATGAGCATGAGTACGTCAGAGGCATAACAACAGCTGTCCGTCTGATAGACATAAAGAAAGAATTATAACGTACAACTTGCATTGTGCTGCCTTTAATATGGTGGCCCGTCCTTGCTGGCTTGACAGTAGTTGTCTGTCGTCAATTTTCGCTACGAGTGGTACCTTCATTTTTATATTCCCGTTCTCCTTTTCTTTTCTTTTTCTCTTTATTTCAGCGAAATAAAAAAATTAAAATTTTACATGCATGAAACATTAAATTTGTGCAGTTAAAGAGAAAGAACGAAACAACAACAACAACAACAACAACAAAAACAACAAAATTGAATGTGCTCGTACATGCCCGTACAAGTGAGTAGTATGGTGCTTCTTGTGATATTCTTTATTGTGGCAATTTGTATTGCATCAGATTACTGAATGCATGCAAGCATCCAAGCGTCGAAAAGCATACACAAACAGACCATCTCACAATGGTATTCACTTAGTTAGTCAGTCAGCCAGTATTTCAGATTGAGTTTTTCGTTTTTTGTTTATTTTTATTTAATGGGAAGTTGTTTTCTTGTATTACGTTTGGAGTAGACAACTAAACTTTCTTATCGCTTAAATATTCGTTTTGCTGCATAAACTTTTGTCTTATTTAATGCAAATGATCCATTGATGATTGTGCTACTACTACTGCAACTTGCAATTTGCAACTGAAACTACTTTCAATAAATGGCTATGAATCCAGCAAGACCAATCACTATTATCATTATCATCATCATCGACAGCAGTACAACTATATAACATTTCTAAATTCTAAAGGGGCAAGAAATGGTCCCAACTGCTTTAAATATTGTGATGACAATGATGAGAATGGTGGAGTTGATGGAGGAAAATTCGGGAGAAAAAAATGGCTTTTATACAAACAAAATGACTGGCTCAATAGCAGCGAGAGTTGTGCGTTAAATTGGTTGTTCCGACGGGTCTTTTCTAGGATTCCTTTGTCTATTTATCAGCTGGTCCTAAAGGGAAATCATTAGGAACTACTTTTTTCTACATCGTACACTAAAACACTAGCACAGGAAGAGAAGAAGAACGATTGCTGGCAAGAAATAGTGTCTGAGAGAGAGTTTTCTGCCTCAACTATCAAATTTGCCACTCCACATGCGATGCAAGAGTGTCGAAAGCCTCTCGAAAAGTTCATGTTTTTGCTAGATTTTACTCTGCATTTCCCAGCATTATAGCCAACCTTTTAAGACCCCGTTCTGCAGATATTATTTGAAATCAAAACGATCCTCGCATGTTATTGACAACATCTTTAACAACATTTTTCATATTTGCCCTCCCTAGACAAGAGATTTTTTATTGCAATCATGCAGGAGACACGAATATTTATTTATGAACGTTGGCATGTAGGTATTGCAATTTATGCATGTAGATTTTCTTCTGCAAGTATTTGTGCTCTGCTGCATGCGCGTGCATGTGTGTCTGGTGTGTTTAGTTGAATCTGAAATGGGTTCAATTTGCATTCATTTTATATTTTTTTCTGGTTTTTCTTTTACATGAATGAATGCGAATGAGAGCAGGTTACTGTTTTGGATGAATGTGCCATTGAGGCGCCAGTATTTTAATTTTTGAGGTGTTTGAGTTGAATGCTGTTGACGCGTGTTCTTCCATTAGGCGACATCATCAAGATGTGATTATGCGTTCATATGAGCATATAAAACTCACAAATTGTTTTAGATTTGAAGCGAGCACAAAACAGCAATTGATACTGTTAAAAAAGGGGATAAAAGGAAAGGGGATCATGAAATTATGCTTTGAACAATTAGTATGTGATGATGTGTTGTTTAGTACAATGTTGCATGTAGTTGGTCACTTTTTAAAATGTAGTTGTTATAAATGAACGGTGTAAACTGACAACTAGCTGGATGTAAAGTTAGAATTCCCAAATGAGGTACATTTTTAAGATCTCCATCAGCAGAAGAATATTAGTTTTCGAAATCAGGCAAGAATTCCGTGACTAAAAAAATTACATTTTGCATGAAGTCTTAATTCTCCCTGGGCCTTAAAGTGGGCCTTTCCTTCAAATAATGTATCGTAACGATCGGTTGTTTTAAAGCTTTTAAATACTCTGCACTTAATGTTATCTGACATACAGGCATCAGCTCTCCTTGTTCACTGTTCCATAACCACTATCACTGGCCAAAAACCAAATCAAGCCTAGTTCATTCCCAAGAAGTGTTTACTGAGTTAAAAGGCTTTCCCAAATTTCCCAATTTAGTTTGCATTTGTTTTGGTGGTGAAGAATACTTAGCGAAATGCTCTATTTTGAAGAAATCATAAAGATTTGAAACGATACGCCAAAAATTAACTCACCCATGTCTTGATCCCTACCAGCGATAGATAATATGTACAGTTCGAAAAATTCCGAAAAATTGGTGAAGCATGAGAAAATTACATCTACAATTAAATACGTACATTCAATTTTCAATAAATTGTCCTGCGTGAAACAGCTGCAGAAAATAACATCTGGATCGTGCACCAAATGACTACCTTTATAATAGTAAAGCTTCTCTTAATTGCCAAAAACCACAGAGTGAAACTTCAGTAATTCATTCCATGTCCATTCGTGATTTCATCATAATAATGATTCAATTTACCACTCATCAAAATAATTACGGTGAGAAGTTCAATTATTATTTTAATGGCCATAAGAAATGGGCATCTAAAAATGCTACAAGCATTGGAAATAAATTACCATTAAAAAAGAAAATTGTTTCCGTACAGCAAGCAATTTAAGGATTTGAAATGTCATCCTGAATTTGTTGACTTGTGAAGATAATTGAAGCGCCTTTTGTAGCGTTTATCAACACGCAACTATACTACAGACAGATAGACGCCAAGTTGCCTTTAATTTGTTGTTAAAAACCTTCAACACGTCACTCACTTACTAAATATAAAAAAACATGCGTGATTTTCGAACTATAAACTCGGTTGCAGGTCATCAAAGGAATATAAGCTTTTTCGTTTGATTTCCCATAAGCGATTTGATATTTCAAGAACACGATGTTTCTTAGAAACATCGTGTTTCGGTTGTTTTGGTTTTTAAACAAAAACTTCCTGAAGCGAAAGCTACTCGAGGGTGCTGCGCTTAATTGTCACAAATTGTCTTATTTTTACATATCGCTTTCAGTCTTCATTCAGTATTTTCTCATGCTCTCGGACTATGTTTTGCTACAAGGTGTCAAAGTGTCAAATCGTTATAGTTTCGGCTGCATTTACATACTGCCTTTATTACGTATAAATTTAAGTTTAAAGAAAAACACTAACCACCATGGAATCTAAATCGCATGAAACGTTTACTTCACAAAGCACTACGGACAGACAATACTGAAAACAAAAACCAAAACAAATAAATAAATAAATAAACAAAAGCATCAATACAAATTTATTCATGAAGGACACTTGAAAACATTGCATGGAACACGCAAGTATTTGAGTGTTCCACATGAAATTTCCTAATTTATGTACAAGGAACTGTCCTCCTGTTTCTTTATTTGCTTTGTTTTTCCTTTTTGTTTGATACTTCACTCGTTGACTGGCTACCGGGCTGTTGGTTGGTTGGTTAAATGAATGCCTATCTTGTAGTCTGCCAAAGTACCAAGCTACTTACAAGTCTAAATACAACTTTCAGACAGTCTTCGACCAAAGTTGAACTACAGATTTAAAAGGCCCAGCATTACATTGAGACCTAAACGTATTTGATAAAAAGTCAGATATACATCACAACAACCTGGAACAGTGAATTGGATTCATGCATGCATATTAAAAGTTAGTGATCCACCCAAATGCTGAACCACCTCTCGTACGAATTCCATAAACTATTTTATATTTATAGATGAAAACATAAAATCACATTGAGACAGACTTCCTAAAAAAACAATGTACTTTCATATAAATACTATATACGAGTATATGCTGTACTATATAGCATATCTCTTTCTCATTTTTTATATTTAATTTCGTTCTTTGGTGTTGCACTTATATAATTTTCATGTGCTATTTCCTTACGAGATAATTTATCGTAATTTTATTCATTCAGGCAACCAACTTAGTTGACTACGTCGGCCAATCTGTCTGTTTTATTAAAAAAGTCAGAATTTCATAAAAATTTATAAAAAAAAATAATATTGATTAAATTGTCCACTAACTTTCGTGGGGCACTGTTCATGCAAACAACACAATAACAATTCTTAATGTCAAACTATATTCGATTGTTTAATTTTGGTATCGCACACGGCTACAACAGCAATAATCAATACTACACACGTCTATGCATGTATGTATGTATGTTGGTGCGTCCCCAATTGCATGAGCATTTCATGCTTGTTTGTTATAAATGTAAGCAGTAGCAACATGGCGTAATACATGCGACACGTAATATTAAAATTCAATAAGTAGTCATTGCTGGCGCTTCCGTTTTAAGTTTATTTTGAAAGCGCAAGTTTGAACATAAACACGTGTTGTATACAGATGTTTTGTAAATCGATCGTCTTTTTATTCGATTTATTGTATTAAAGTTTTGTTGCACCGCATCGCATATCTTTTGTCCGAAAGGAAACAACAATTGGCGTCAAAAATCACTTACTGTGCGTGCTTAACAACAAATGTGGTCCAATTTGACAGGTTATGAAACTCACAATGTAAATCGTTTATAATCGTAAATAATTACATACTGATATAAATGTACATGCAGATATATATGTGTGTGTGTGCATATATGCATATCTATATTCATGATTTATGTTTAACCATGCTTATGCATGCTTTTGTAATACCAATCTCACAGCATCAGGCCTTAATAAGAAGCATGTCGGAGATATGGAGCGATGAAGAAAAATCTTAAAGATACGCTGAATCAATCGAACATAAAGTCGATTGGAATTCCGACTAAAAGGTCTTAAAATGAGATAATATCGGAACTTTCATTCGATAACATTGTGAGAGGTCCGGAATTGTATGGAATGCATAAATACAAAATATGAAGTTATAAATACAGCAATCTGATATCATTTCCACAATGGCAAATTAAAAAACTTGGAAGTTAGTGGAAGGCTTGCCAGAGACATTGCCGATCATATACAAAAATGTTAAAGGTATTAATCTGTCAGGTGTATTTCTTCATTTATTGACCGTCTTCAGATGAGAACCACCTGGAGCACTCATAGAATAACATTTCCGAACTTCTGAAATGACTTGGAACACTCATTAGCTACTATGTGAATCCATGATGGAAATCTCTCCTATAAGCGATCACATAGAATAACATTGCCGAACTTCTGAAATCACTTTGAACAATCAATCATAATCAATATTAAATAACTTCAAAAGCTCAACAATTAGCTAAAATTACGCCGAATCGAGCAACAATCAGAGCAGCATACCACTCAACCAACCAAATTAATATACAGACTATTTATTTTGAAATAGCAAAAGTTGCACCTGAGATTTTATTCTAGCAATATCGGTAAGAAGAGAGGATTCTTCCAAAATAAAGAAAACACACATTTCGATATTCACCGATAGTTAAATTTAAGTTTACTTTCGAGGCAACGCATACATGATATGTAAAAGCCAAAGTTCTTTCATTCCGTCTCGCTCCCTCTCTCCTTATCATTATTTCTCTCTGTATTTACTATTCATATGCAATATCTTATTTACATAAAATCTTGTTTCAATTTATAAACGATTTTTTATATGTAATTCAGATAAAATAGATTTGAAATTGTTCTGTAATGAATTTAAGAAAATATTTGCTTAATTGGTTTTCCTCTTTTGCCATTTTAAATGTTTGCAGTAAATTTCATATTCGTATTTATGAATTTGTTTATTAGTAAATATTTGTGTATGAGCGTGTGGGTGTGCATCTGTGTGTTTATATTAAGCAAGCATTTCCTATTTCCGCATTTATACTTAAACAGTTTTCGTATTTGTTTTCATGTGTAATGTAATTGTTATGACTGAAGTTGGAGGGAAAGTACTTTTCTGAACGACAAATCAAATCGTCAGATAATCATGTTATAAAAGGCAAGTGTGTGTCTAAAATTAAAGACAAAAGCCATCAAAACAGCAGGAACTCGAGTAGTAGCAACAACAACACCAGCAGTAAACCAATTGACAATCAACCCCAAATATTTTATTAACAGCACTGGGGCAGAAACACACATACGCACCCACAAATACATTCGTATTTTGTACTCATCAAATGCAATTTTATGAAGAGGCCACCCCTGAAAGTATGCAGTGATTTTGTATGTTTGTACTTGAATTTAAACAAGTATGTTTTTGTTATGCTTTTTTTGCGACAAAGAGAAAAAACTTTGAATTCCCGCTGGGGTCACCAGTCAAATTGTAAACTTACAATATGTTTACACATGTATCTCTTCAATGACAGACACATAAAGGAATAAAGTTACAGAGAATTATGAAGGTTAACAACGTTTCGTTAAGGCAATTAAAAGTACAGATAAATGATCATCTTCGTATGACAGATAATTATTACAGGTGCGATAATTGTCAACTTTTGGAGTAAAACAAGTTAAAGGTGAACTACGCATTTTTGTTCCTCTAAAATACACAAAATGATAGAAAAAAATTAAAAGTAAATGGAACTCCTCTAATTCTCCGTTTTAGAGTAGTTGGTTACAAAATGAAAAAATCTCTAAATGTAGAAAGAAAAGGTTAACCCAAATGCAACTGGAGCATTAATTTTTGTTTTTTATTGTCACTATTTTATATATAAAATGTGACATAATTTTTAAATCTGACAATTTTTCTTGGCGCCACTTTAAATAGAAATAATGTTATAATATTTTATGGTTGCCTACAAAAATGTTATGATTTAAACTGGTCTACTATATGCCTCCGTAATAATGTTTTTTTTTTTTTTTTAAGAAAAAAACATTTTTATTTAATTTTAAATCCAAAAATTTTTATCTCATCAGTTCGGTTTTTTTCCTTCACCACTTTAGAAAATCTAAATATTTAAAAATTATTCTTTTAGACTTCTGCATAAGTCACTGGTGTTATTCGTAAACAGCAAATTCAAAGGTTTGCATTGTCGGCTGGTTGTTTTTGTAGACTAGTTGACTGCTTGTCATATTCGAAGTTCAAAGGGAAACTTAAGGGCTTTAACAAGATCATATGCAGTCAAAGAAACTTAAATTTTTTATTTCAATTTTTAGTTTTTTTTTTTGGAATAAGTTGTGCGTTGATAAGGCCAACGACAAAAACTAGAACCTTTTCATTTCATACCAAAAATAAAAAAGGAAATCCAGCCATTGATTCGTTGTCAATTATTTCGATTGGAATTGTAACAGTTGAGAGGAGAAAGAAAAAGGAAAAACGAAAAAACCGAAAAACGCACCCTTGTGTTTGAAGCTGGTCCTTGTCGTGTGTATCTTGCGATATACTCGTACGTACGTTCACTGTTTATGGTCTTATTTGTATTTATTATTGCATTACCAAGCAAATTGCGGAAAAATTAGCGGCTGATTTTCGGATCATCTAATTATATTCGAGTATTAGATATATCTGAGCAGTTTTGTTGTAAGAAGGAAATAAATATGAGGGGACGATAATTTATAGAGTCAGTTATATTCTTATCTCTTGTAATTAAGTATGTATTGATGCTTGCAAATGCTTAATTTGAATTGATTGTATAATATTTATGAGAAATATCTAAAATATATCCGAAGTATTTTTCCAATTATCAAGCGAAATATTAATTTTACTAATTTTAGGAATAACTTCCCAGGGAAATGCTTTTGTAAAAACTTGATTAATAAACCACATCCACTTTCGTATTGTTAAGGGAATGTATGCTTATTCTACCACATATTATGTAAGAATTTATTATCAACTCGAAAATGGAAAATGAGCTAAAAATATAGGAAAAAATAATAAAAAAGATCGTATGAGATGTTGCGTACGCAAACATCTAGTACGCAACGCAACAAATTGCAAATTTAGCAAATGTAACAGATGTTTCCTTTTTGAATTCCTCTAGTAAAGTAGTTAACTAAAATTCCTTACTATGTTAAATCTTTGATTAAATATTTTCGGAAATTTAAAAAATACTCTTATGTAAGTGCAGACACCATCGCTTTATAATTTCATATCAACAAGTCTGGATATATTTTCAAAAGGTAATTTTCATTTTCGACTTTTAGCAAAATAATTACATAAAACTACGTTTGCAACCCTCTCACGTAATCGAAACTTTTCATTCTCAGTAATACTTTTAATACTCGCACCACGAAGTAATAAATTTCAATGCATGCAAAAGTTTTGTTTGCCAATGTAATTTTGATCATTTATAACAAATTCGACAAAAATTATGATATTTTCTTCATAAATCCAAATGTGAGAAATGCTTATAATTCAACTAAAGACATTTTTACGATTTTGATATTTAGCAAGACGTACTAAATTCAAGCAAAAAAGGAAAATTAAAAAAATTTTACAGCCTTAAAGGAAACATAAGAAAGACAACACTGCCCCATCTACAAATTTATACTATATTTAAAGCATTTCACCAACAAGCTATTTAACCAAATTACAACATTTCCTTTTCATAGCCTTCTTTCCATAGTAGACCACCAACAAAACCTGACTGGGTCTCTCTAGCATTACATTGGAACGGAAATCGTTGTATTTTGCAATGATTTTATATGAAGGGCATTTGGAGTGAAGCATTAGAGACTGTCTATAAAGGGAATGACGGCCTCATGACATTAAATTTTTTGCCTATAATGGTGATGACGACGATGAGGATGATGAGGATGATGAGGATGAAGTGCTGTTGGTGTTCATCGCACTCATAATGAACACGATGAGAACGATAACGATATGTGGAGCCCGATTACAATGAGGCTATTTTCTGCAATGACATTCTGATGATTTTACGTCTAAAATACATTTAACAAAATAGCAAAAAGCAAACAGAAAACGGAAAACGAAACAAACGAGCAACAGAAATAACCAAGTATTTAAACTGAGAAAGATGAAGATATAAATCGAAATGAAAACGACAGCCCAGAGACACATTTGCAACAAATACAGCAGCTACAGCAGCTACAGCAACAACAGTAATAACTATGCAACAATTTAGATAAAACAAAATGTCAGACACGGATAACAAAAACACGAATGGCTTAAAAGACCCAAAGTAGTTGTGTCTGTATTTTAACGTGTCGTTCAAATATCAGACGTAGGCGAAGATGGAAGAGCAGGAATAAAAATTATATTATCAAAATATGATAGGCATTCAAAATGTTACTTCCGTACACATCGTCCTATTGTCGTTCAATCAGATCTTCAAAAATTTTAAAGTAACTGGTAACACGCCTGCCATGCTCTCACTAAAGCATTATTAGAAAAAAAACCAACAATATATATATTTTTTACATTAAATACCATCCATTGCACAGTGGGGCCAATGAAGCTGATTCATCGAATTCATATATTTTCATACACCTTCGAAATCCTAGTAACACGGGAACGAAACTCATGTTATTTACATATTAGAGAATGAAAGTATTTGATAACTAATTTATTACTTTCTAAGTGTCAAGTCAGCTGTAGTAATTTCAACTAGTACGAATGCATCAGCTGATCATTAAACGGAAAAAATTATCCAAATTTTGGTTTTGCAGCTGCATAAAAATAGCAGGCAGCGATATACTTATCCTAAGCACTTCAAACAACAAATTATAATGTATTTTAAAAAAATATATATGTACATTCTATTCTGTCATGTATTAATATATGCGAAATAAAAATAATTAATAAAATAAAGCAACAAGTATCTGTGTTGATAATAATTTCTTTCCTTTTTCGGTTAGTAATTAAAGTACTGGCCTATGCGGAGCGTAGAATCATTCCACTTCAGCCAGTTTTAACCCGTCGACGATTGCCCTCCCCTCAACATATTCATCTTCGTTGCCTAATACGACGACTTAAACTCACATTTATATAACAATTTTTCTTCGCTCCACTGTTTCTCCACATATATTAGAACGATATGATAAAATGTTACTTGGGGAAAAAGTTCATCTAAATTTATAGCAGTAGTTGCGTATGTTTGAGTAACTCAAGAGATACAAATATTATTTTTTATAGAGCAAATAAACCTTCATACCTTTTGCTCCAAATACGAAACACGAAAATTACAAAAGTTCTGAGAGGTTGCAGGTACAAAAAGGGGAGGTTTTAAATAGAGGAGTTCTACTTTTATCCACAATAATCTTAAGCTATGGCTAGAATAAATATTTATTAAAGCCAACACACACAAACAAACATACGAGTATACCTACACCAGCACATTTTATACTTCTACATTTTATTTTGGGTCATTTATAATCCTCACTCCACTTGAGAATTGCTTTCGCTGATACGGTTGGATGTTGGAGAGGATTTTTCCATTCAAGCGTACAATGCGCACACACACGTACACGTACTCATAAACTATGTAACTGTTTCAGTTTAATAGGAAAAGCACTTTACATTCATACACTCCCAGTCAAATGTACACCTACACCTACACAAACGCACACTAACTGGCATTATGCTTTTGATGCGATGATACTGTTTGCAATAGTCTCGTACAGCTATTGCGTATTTATGATTTTATCTGTACGGGTGTGTGTGTGTTTTTGTGTGTTGCGAAGAACCCAACGTAATACACTCATTCACGTAATATATACGTGAATGGCTTTATAGTTGTAGATACGAGGTGGCAGCGAGGATCGTATTAAAATTCCTTCAAGAAGGATTCTACTAAACACACAACCGATGAACGAAAGCAACTACATTACATAGAAATAAAAGTTGTATTGGATCAAATCCATAACTGAAGCCTGGGAGTAGCAAAGTGCTTACTGCCAAACTCATTTTCAAGGAATTAAGTTATTGCATCCTTAATTCAAACTAAACTAATAATTTTAAAATTTTTAAGTCCACAATCGAAAATCATGTATTGAAAACTCGGCAAATCGGATTAAAAAAAAGGTTTTTATGGTGCAGTTTAATCATACAACGCATTGTGCCGGGATTATATAAAAGTCGCAGCGACTAAAGCAGTTATTTGAAACCACGTTTTCAATAGGATTTTAATGAAATCCTGCCACAGAAAAATCGATTCAGGATGTATACAAAGCTCTTGCCTCCGCCACTTACATATTCCAATAACAATTAACAAATGAGATGTTAAAGCCCTTGAAGAAAATGTATGAGATTTTTTTTCATTTTGTGACTGTCAGAGAGCGGATTTCTAGTGTACTGCCACTAGAAACAACATATCACATATTATCGACATGAACTGCTAATAACCGTATGACTAATTTGTCAGGTGGGAATACTTTAATCTAAATTATGCCACAAATTTGGAGAATTTATGCGAGAGAATACTTTTACATAGTCATGAAATGCAAATACTATTCTACCAGAAGAAAACGCTAAAGGAGATCATTTAAGAGGCTGAGGTTTTTAAGGAACTGTTTACACGATGCTCGTACAAACAGATGACATTTCAAACATTTCATTTCAGCTTTGAAAGATTTGAAATACAGTTTGGAATTATCCATAACACACACACACACACAGCCACAGCCAGACAAACACATGAAACAAACAAACCGTAATCAGCTACGAATGCTTCATGTTGAATTATAATCTGGCATTAGGTTACTGATCCATGTCAAATCTCTGTGGCTTGAGTTCTTTTAAAAAATTTGCCATTTTTTCTTGCAAGTGTTGTTGTTGCTGTTGCTGTTGTTGTTGTTAGATGTTACCATTTCCACATCTCCAAGAATAATTGCTGATATAATGCTGTCGTTATGCCTCCGGAAAAGATTGGCAGGCAGACTCTTGCAGAGATATATGGATGGACATAAATATACACTCATGCTACATGAAAACGAAGCAAACGAATGATTGTCATATAATGTATGACAACTTGCCCCCTCTCGCTGGCCTAATGCGTATAATTTCTTTATGTTTCAACAATTTTGCTTCTTCAAACCATATTTTTACATATTTTATTGCTCCTTTTTTTCTGGTAGTTTTCCTTACACATTTGATTGATACAATTTGAATGATAAAGCGCAAACGGTGCAAGTGGAAAAAATATACGAGAGATCCATATAAACCAATAAATTCATTTCTAACTTAATATTTCCAAGAACTTGGAGACTAGAAAGTATTGCAAGCAGCTGTTCAAAATTATGGTATGGATTAGATTCATTTCTAGCATTTATCATATTTAAATTCAAATCTATTCAATTTTTTTCATTCCTAAATCATTAACCAAATATGAGCGGCAGGTTGTCTAAAAGCAGATCAACACGATTTTTTTTCTTGAAAAAAGGTTTGAAATTTCGATATATTGCAAGAAATACACGGCCTGCAGACGTTCAATAATTTTGCCTTCCTGGTAGAAATTTCAAAAGTATTGATGCCGTATTGCTCTTTTTTGGGGGTTAACATGGCATACCTTTTTTTTATGTTATACTACTAATCATTATACATCTATTTTAAAATACTTATTGCTATCAATCCATTAAAATTATATTTCAACCAAAGTTGTGGTTTTCTTAAGTCGCATATATTCAAACTGGTACCACCAAATTGATATATTTCTGAATGCTGAAGTTGGATAGCAATATTTTAGGAAACCGTACTTTTTTAAAATGTACTTTGTCAAGAGTAACTTTTTACAGACTTTTTGGGAAAATAGTACGAAAATGGGTAGTTCTTTCAAAATGACATCATTTTGGAAAAAAGATACTTTTTTGTACGCATGGTACTTATTTTGTTTTTCCTCTTTTTTAAAAAATGTATATTGGAAAAACTAATTTACTTTGCTTATAGTTTTATATAAATTTTTAAAATAATACAAAATGGATTTGCAATATTTACAAAAATTACAAATAATTAAATACTGAGCAGAATTCTGATACTTGCATTGTCACTTTTAGAAAATATGTATCCAATCGTATCCTTTTATTTATTTATCCTCAGCATTAAAATTTTATAAAGAAAAATTTACTTTCCCTTATAAATATTTACTTTATTTTGCTACCTCAATGCTCGAATAGAATAATTGAAATTTTTTTAACTCTTAACTCGAACTGAACAAGCCGCTGAATTAATTTGCCCAAGAAAATTCATTACAAAAAAAGAAGAAGTCGTTGTCAATTCTATATTTAATTTATTAAATAAATGTAAAAAAAATCGATTTTTCAACCATTCAAAGAAAAATGTTCAATATCACTTTATTGTAAAATTGTTTCACCACAAACTGTGTACTGCGAAAAAATATGTGTACATGAATTGGCTTAGAAACAAGACCAATCATGCACACATTGTCAAGAAAACAGCAGCATTTAACACCTTCAAGCTGGCAGTTTGAGTTTTCTGAACGAGAAAAATTAAAATAATTTCATTCTGTATGCTATGCACAGAAAGCGATCCGGTGTAAGAATGTGGATTTAGCAAATAAATAACTCACAATATTAATAAAATTATAAAAAAAAAATATGAAATAAAAAAATGTAATATTTTCGCCAGCAGCTTTATGTTGTTCAGTCTGACAAATTCCTTTAGCCTCAGTGAGGTGTTAAATCGTAATGACATGATATGCCAGAGTCACTGAGCGACACAAACGATATCAAAATGTAAACACACAGTCGCACATATTCAAGTACAACAACTGCAGTGCATACTTACGAGTATTTTATTTCCAGCAGCAAACAACAACAATAATCATCGTCACTTTGGCTTTTTAATATGCTCGTGCACATGCATGTCTGTAAGGGATCTGCTTATGCATTTATTACGAGTGAGAGCGGGTGTGCATTTGTGTTTGCTCGTGAATTATGGTGTGCGAGCATTGGCTGGTTATATTGTACCCACATGCGTACCTCGCATTCCTCTGCCTTAGACTTTTGCATCAAACAATGTGTGTTTCTGTTTGGTTGCTTAAATAGCCAAGTACTGCAGGTTCGCGTACTCAGTTATGTTGAGGCATTAATCAGATTTAGCTTTTAGGATAACGAACATCTATTTTAAGGATTAACTAAAGCAAAATATTTGTAAAACGCGAGACTTTGTGATATTTCCCCTGTGCTGACTTAAAAATAGTGTTACGAAATTTTGCCAATATTTACATTCCAAATAAAGCAGACCTGTCAGCGAATGGCTTGACACCGTTTCCATTTAACTTCCATTACAATAACTTACACACGACCATTTCTTAAGAAAATCCACGTGCTAGAAAGTTTTTACTATTGATTTCAAAATTGAGGATATACAATGAATTTGACGAAGAGAATTAGCTAGTTCAATCATAAACGTTTGCTAAAATGCTTTAATTAAAAGCTTCGCTCTTAGCTTAGATGGGGCTTAGACAGCTCCATCTTTGGCACGTGCACATGTAAATGATTACTAGTAGCTAAAGGATCTTCCTAGTATGGACTAACAACGAAACCAAAATCCCTTCATTAATTTCAATGTAATAAGACGATTCCTCTTTTTGTTGATAACACAAGGTGGTACACGCCTATAAATAGCCTCATCTACTTTTACTTAGCAGTTCTAAAGAAAATTTTCGAAAATACACACTATGAAACTTAAATATAAACAATAAGGAAAAATAAATCAAGCCGGGGGGAAATCTGCAAGATTAAATAAAAAAGAATTTCTTCTGATTAGCAAAAGAGAAGTATACTCCAGTCCAAGAATTAATTTCCTAAAATATGTATCCCTGAACTGCCACCGTCTACCGATTGGTAGTGTCGTATTCATATTCACAAAATGTACTCCGGTTACTGTACTATCTGAATATCCTAAATAAATTATTCAGACTTAAGGATATGAGAGAATTGAAAGGTAGACCGATTTGGTTGCAGTTTAATGGAGTAGTCTGGTAAAATCTTGCGGCAATCAAAAGTATACAAAATAAAAAGCTGCGACAAGAGATGGTAAATCAATACGAGAAATTTTCAGCAGAAGAAACAAATCTCCCTTGGGCAGCATCAACGACGGAAGACGGTATAAATTTCAGCCACAAATATAAAAGGAGAGTTGGTAAAACTATTCCACTTTTTGAGGTGATCAGAATACTAAATTTGTGTAGAAAAATTGTCTAAGAGAAGAGTACTGGAAGTGTCTACGTGTGGCACACCCCGTTCGCAAGCACTCCCGCTTATAAGCTTATATAATGTAATTATTGCAATTAATTGTGTTACAAAATTATATGGCGGTATTAATTTAAGTTTGCGTATGAATGGGCAATTTTCCAAAAAAAAAAAAAAGAAAAAAAAGAAAACACAAAACCCACATTTTTTCCTTCAACCAAACCATAAACTAAGTAACTTACAGACACAGCTACGAGTACAACTATTAAGTGTAAGTATATGAGTTAATTTCAAATCGCATGCATACCCAGAAGAACACGACTGTGTACGTGATGGATATTGAGATGGTGTAAAATAACCTCAAGTTACGAAATACTAATTTTCAAAGTGTAAATAACATCAATGAAGCAAAGATTATCTATAAAGTAACAGCATAATTTATTGCAAAAGTACGTTCCGATGAGACAAACATTTGCTGTAATAAGCGTGGCCGTTGGCAGCTGAAATTTGTAAAATGGGCAGAGGTAGTAGTGGATTGTACTAAAAACCATCAAGTTTAAAGGGGAAATTAATTTGGAAATAATTTTCTGGAACTTTTTGCAAAATATAAATTTCTTGATTTCAAAAGTGAATTCCTTTTGTTGTGGGCATTTGTCGTTCCACAAATTTTCCAATGGTTTATTCTGTATTTTACTGCGAATATACCACTACCATTTATGCACATTTAAATGCATTCGTTTAATCGCTTTTACGAGCTAATTAAATGTATTTGCTTAAATGCCTCTTTGATGAAAATTTCTGCACGGTATTACTGTATGTAGTGCAAGCAAATCCAATCTTAATACTATATTAGCAGTAAGTAAAAGCGAAATTTAATTGCTGAAAACTTAAATCGTTAAGTTCTAAAGAAGAAGGAGAAAAAAATATCCTGTATACGTATGCCACAAAGAATTCCCTACGCCCCCGTATCAAGGCAAATTTCTTTGCAAAAGGAGGCGTAGAAAATAAAGAAGTAATAAAATTGCCATAAAAATGTAACAAACGCCCTAAATTCGTTCAGTCATCATTCTCCTTTTATTTAATTTTTGGCAACAAAATACATCTTTTATTCTTTTGTTAAAATTGTATTTCATGATTAACCTTCTCATAATGGCGCTAAAGATATACTTCCTTGAACCACAAAAGGAAAAAGTTTGAATAATAATAGTGGCATACAAAACAGCTAACATGTTAACTAAATAAACATCTGTGAACAAAATTTGCAACAACAGCGGAAGAGAAGATACAGGTTGGCCAAGTAAAAGAGTCGTAAAAAAGAAGGAGGAACAGCGCAACAAAAGTAAAACTGTGGCAAGCGAACACCAGCAATTATAGTTATAATAATAATAATCATCATTTCATAATCATTTCATATTTTGCAATGAGCAAACAGCGACAACACCCCACCGCTTCATACGATCAAACCTGCCAGTGTGTGTTGTTTCCCTTTCTTTGCCATCCTTTCTATTTTTCTTTTTTTTTGTAATATTTTTGTTTTTGCTTTTTCTTGTCACACGAAAGGGTAGAGATGCCATAAAGAGTCTCCACATGCAGTTAACAGAATCTTTGAAAAGAAATTAGTGTTGCAGTTGTTTTTGGCTGTGTTTCTAATGTTGCGTTTGTTGGCTGTAAATTTATCATATGCTGTTGCATTGCCAGCACATATGTCCACATAAAATACACACACACATGAGTGAAGACACCAAGAAGTAGCATGAATAAATTCTTTCATAACTACATACACATGGAAAAATATAGAGTACAAATACATATTAAAGGCAAGTACCAATGACGTTCTCTATAATCTTGTGCCTTGATATCATTTCGAAAGGCACGCTTGGTTACCTATTTCGATCAGCGATTGCCACCAGTACTAGAACTATTAGTTTCTTTGTGATGCCTGGTAACGTAGCTGGAACTGTTGTGAAAAGTAACTGCTTCAGAGTTAAAGCGAGTCAATGAACTGAAACTATTCAACGTTCCGAATTGCTCATCCTGATCCTTAAGAGTGTGGCTGCTCAAAAAAAGCCTGTTTTACAGTATCACCTTTTTCTTCAGTACTTTTAATATATATTTTTTTAAAGTTATACAAACGGCTATGAAAGCGCGAGATATGGTTTCATTAGTCCATTGGCTGACCAGTCCATTTGGTCAGCTTGGCCACGAAACCGCAGTTCGAAGACTGAAGAGCCCACCAGAGCTTGTGAAGAATTAAACTTTATAATGCACCACCCCACTATCAAACATCTTCGTAATATTTTTTCGAAACATTTTTTTGAGTTTTGAGTTAATCTTTTAAAAATCATTTAAGAATAAATACAAATTTCTGACAGTGTAGCAATTTCGTCACATAAATGCTATTAAATACATTGATAATTTTTAACTGAAGAACCAGCGAAAGAAAGCAAAGAAAGCATCTTTTTTTCTCGCAATTCATCAGGCGTTCAGTCAGTCGTTCACCCACTTATTTAGTTTTATTATTTTTATTTTTTTGACAATTGCGAAAAAAAATTACGTTCAGTTTGTAACTTTTTTTCGCTCGAATATTGCTTCACACAGACACGACAGATGTGTTTCCCATTCAACTTTTAATATGTGGCCAATCTAACAGTAATTGGTTTGTTATTGCATTGCCGCGGTCTAGTAAACATTTTTACAATTCCGAGCTCAGCCAGGCAAACAGACCAACCAGTCAGTCCGCCAGCCAAATAACCAACCAACCATCTATTCATCCATCTATCCATCCATATTCACTCAGGTTTTATTTGTTCGGGCTGAAAGAACCCAAAGCACGCACTCACACCAGAGCATGATACGTTGAAGGCAAGACCGCTCGTACAAGAGCTATTCTGGTTCAGTAGACAACTTTGCTTAGTTTGTTTACCATACACACACTACACACTACACTCTATACTCTACACTCTACAACCCCCGATGAACAATGAATCCAAAAAGCCTCAGGAGACGTTTTTAGTTGTTGTTTACCAGGAATATCAAAAATAAAACTAAATAAATACGAGTACAAGCAACTGAACAGAAAATAGCACATTATAGAGCAGCATCTCGCATTGAATAAATAAAAAGGAGAGCTCAGGAAAACATAAACTGAATGAACCCTTAACTTTGTCAAGTTTATATAAATTTATATTTTTATTTTATGTTTTTAATGTTATTACATTTACTTCTACCTTCAAATATTATCCTTCTAACTCTCTGCCCTCCTGCTGAGGTAACAACATCGATTAGGGTTTCCTCTATGAGTACTTGTGTGCCCGTGTGTATTATTGTTGTTGCTAAATTTATGAAAAATGTTGTTCACACTTTCCAAAATAATGAAATTAAGAGGAAAAAAATGCAGCAACAAACATTGTATTTCTTTTATTCGCAATTGGTTTTGGTTGGTATGGTGTAAATAAACATTTACCTCCCCACTGCTCTACGCAATGAAGAAGGGTATGCGTGAGTTATATTCTTCTTCTACTTCATCTAACCTTTCTTATTTCTAAAAAGCACATGCGTGCTTTTCGGGATGAAATTATAATTATATTCATGTCCCAGCTAGACAACATTTGTTTATGTATGTGTTTCTATTTTCAGCCAACAAGTTATGCCAATAAATATGCAAATGAACAAGTGAATTTATTTAAATTCCTTTTACTTAAGAAGCAGACAAGGCCAGTGACTACCACAGTTCTCCTAATGTTCCACGACAATAAATCTAAAGGACAATTTATGAACAAACCTATAGCGACAACTAAGAGCGATTCTGACTGAAAGTGAATCGCAATTTATGAAAGTAATGAAATATTCCAAAGTTGCTCAAAAGAGATTGTCAGTAAGAAAACGTGCGGTGTGAATTCCAAGCTTCGTCAGCAAATAAAACCATTAATTGTAAGAGAATGACAAGAATAATGGGCGGTAAACAGAAAAGATGCAAATAAAAATCGCTAGCCAAGAACCGGATGGAACATTCTATAGAGCCGCAAGATTTACCTTTTAAGGACACTCACGTTGAATAATGGTGTCACGTATTGTTCTTGTTATCTCTAACTCAGGTTAACAGTAGCCAAATCCACAGCAATCATTTATATTTCCGAACTCTCGTAAATATGTAAACTCATTAGGAGAGGTTGCCATGAAGCTGATTTCACGTTGCTCTGCATTGACCATTGAACTGTCCTTACTTAGCACGCCTAACTAGCATCGAAGAAAGAAACTACTTTTGGAAGAGAATATAAATTTAGGAATTCAGTATCGAGAGGGCCTAAAGACTTCAAAAATGACTGCAAGGATATCTAACAGCGTAATAAAACATACCAGGCAGTTAATCCGCCATCATGTTTATTATTCTTGGTTTGTACAGGATAGTGTGCCATTCAATCGTTGTTATTAACCGGCATGATTGGCGAAGACCTGGCGAAATTTTATATATTAATACCACTCTTATCTGAATGAGGGTCTCACAAATTTTCTAGTGGTCGCTTTTGACACTAATCTTTTTCATATAAAATTCATCTTCGTAGCACGTGACGACAATGTTCGAATAGTGCCCCGCAAATTCTGGCTATTATCCATCAAATGACCGAGCAATTCCTTCCCTGGCAAAGCCGCACAAAGTATAAGGAAATGTTGAAAAGGAAAATAATTCGTATCAAAGATTTTAAGTCTGAGAAAAATATTAAAAGAAAATTTTAAAATAATAACGTCGAATAAAAAAATAAAAAGAATGAAATTGTTTTCCGAGTGAAATTTATGCTTTGAATGAATAAAGTTATAGAGCAAAGCTCGGAGAATCGCACAAGAACTAAAACGTGTCACAGATTATTTTCGGAAGTGTCATACTTTCGGCTTTGGCTAAAATTTTATAAAACCTTTATATCTAAATATCTGGAAATAAATTCTCTGCAGAGTTGAGAACTGGTGCCGAATCTAATATTCGTTTCAAAAAAAATTACCAAATAAATATTCACAATGAAACATCAGGAGCCTACAGGACGAGCCAATAAAACTCCATCCATGGCCAACACTAAAATTGCAAGCATATAAATCAGAAAAAATAATTACTCGTATAAAAGCTGTACGCACTTCAGCAGGACATGTTTTCATATCAACTCCATCAAGTATCAACCAGAATCCTTTCAGCCCTAAAACTTTTTTTTTCATTTTAAATAATCATGCAAATTTATTCGTCACTTTCCCCTTTCCACATCAACCAGTAGCATTTTATTTCACTAATCAAATACAAAGATTTCTTAAACTCACACTTCCGGAGCAGTCAAAATGAAAAATTTACTACCAGTAACCACCAGCAGCATAAAATGAAAGGCTTTAAGGTTTCAGGCGCACTTTTACATTTCCTGCAACACGATTTACGTTTAAATTTCTTTATATCTTTTATTTATTTGACTAATCATCTTTATACGCTCTCGAAAGTTTAGCAACAACAAACCATTTTATTTTATAAATGTTGCAACATTTTTCTAGAGCTTTACAAATGAAGAAGAGCGCAAAAAAAAGTGATGTAAAGATGTATAAAAATGACTTTGTGTAAAATTTGTAAACCATGTCTAACAAGTTCAAGTAAAAAGGGAAAATGTAAAAAGCTGAAAAATTCAACTCGTTCCACGAACAGGGGTTGCCTGCTGCCCCTTATTTATTCGTGATTGAGATACAAGTGTTTGCTAAACGCAAGCTGGTACTTTGGGAATATTTCAATGTCATCAGGCGGAATGGGAGAGCATCTAAGCGGAAGAAAAAAAACAGTAGAGAACAAAAGTAGAAATGCGTTACTCAAAATGGTAATCGGTGTAAAGGTACCAGACAAGTACAGAAAAATGTTTCCTTAAAAAACGCTATGACGATGACGATGATGAGGATGAGGATGGATGAATAAATGATAAATTGTATTATATATTTTTTTGGGCATCTTTAGGGTCATTTAAGGGGTTGAAGTCAACAGAATACAATGTATTCCTTCGTATATTTCTTACGCTTATTGTCAAACACACATAAAACGTAAACTGAACGCCGTTGTAAGCTGGAAACTATTCATTTGCACAGTTAAGTAACACCTCACAATAAGTGATTAAAGGACAAAAGGATAAAAAATTTTATAAAAAAAATTTTCGCCAGGAACAATTTGATTGCATCAACGACCATAAAGGGTTTCGATAGAGCCACAAGTATTATTTTACCAGCAATCAGTAACAAGCACACACGCAGGTAGAAATAAGCGTGTAAAATATGACAGGATTGATGTCTATCGTCATGCTTGTCACGCTATTTGAACTCTACACTTTTTCCTACGTTATTATCATATTTTCGTTCTTAATGCACCATGAATATGGAAATGACAAAAAACCAAAGTGACATTAAAACATGAATGTTAGTCTATATCGACTAATTTGAATAATTCGAATGTTTCATGAGAAACCATCCAATGATTTCCACCTCAATCTCTATAATCGGAATATTCGAATACTCTGATATTTCCAAAAAAAATCAACAATAAAAAACAAACAAATTCTGCTACGTGTAGGAAACGACTTTAACTACATGTTGCCTACATGCACTACAACGCACAGTATCCTGCCTTGCCTTCTCCAAGCATTGCGAAATAGTAGATGCTACAAGATTTTAAATATTTGCACGAACACGAAGATCACATTTTCTTTACGAGTTGAAACGCTTAATTTTCCCCCGTATTCCTTTTGAAATCAAACACTTCAGCCCCGGTATCATATTACAATTGTAATATGTTTTATGTAACAATTTGTGTTTTTCTTTTCTTTTATTAGTTTCATTCTCTCTATTGCTGTTGTTATTGTTATTGTCATAAAGAATTTCATATCTGGGGTAAATCTTGTTAAAGCGATTCAGTTAAAATTAACCACAATTCAGACAAAAGCGATAAAAACATATGACACCATTTCAACCGAATTTCACAACAAAGAAACAAAATTACATTGAATAATACTTGGCTATTTGACATTTTCTCTGCCTGGGAAACGAAAAGAGGAACAACCCTTATTCCCGGCTTTCGCCTTATCAAAAATCGCAAATTTCCCTAAAAATCGAAAAAAAAAATTTCTTATATTATTAGCAAAACTATATTTTAAACATTTGAAAACATAAAATAAACATACAAGAGCAATAAAAACGCAAGTTTTTCATTCAAAAATACACAAACGGACGTTTTCAAAATTTGACGATTTTTGCCCAAAAATCGCAAATTTCCCTCAAAATCGAAAAAAAAAATTTCTTATATTGTTAGCAAAACTATAATTTAAACATTTGAAAACATAAAATAAACATACAAGAGCAATAAAAACGCAAGTTTTTCATCCAAAAATACACAAACGGACGTTTTCAAAATTTGACGATTTTTGCCCAAAAATGCAAAAAAAATCGAAAAAAAAATTGTTCTTATATTATTAGCAAAAATATAATTTAAACATTTGAAAACATAAAATAAACATACAAGAGCAATAAAAACGCAAGTTTTTCATCCAAAAATACACAAACGGACCTTTTTAAAATTTGGCGATTTTTGCCCAAAAATCGCAAATTTCCCTAAAAATCGAAAAAAAAAAATTCTTATATTATTAGCAAAACTATATTTTAAACACAGACAGACGTTTTCAAAATTTGGCGATTTTTGCCCAAAAATCCAAAGGATCAAAATAAAAACAAATTTAAGAAATGTATAGTCCTTTTTGTATTTATATTTACACTTAATAAGAACGCCGTAATTTTGTACTATATATGAACATAAAAGTGTCTGCATTAAATGTTTCACACATTTCAGAGAAATAAATCCTTTAAATGTTGTCCATTGACTACATGCACCAGCAGGAATGCCTTCAACTATACACTTTCTTTCGAAAGAAGGTAATTCAATGTATTCAAAAGATTTCGTAATCTGTTTACAGATAAACTTAACAATATATCGAAAGCGAAAACCAACAAAAAAAAAAAAGAATTCAGAACTCAATACTTGGACGTGCAACAATATTAGTCACATAAATACAAAAATCTACACTCATTCGCACACACTCAAATTGACATCATAATAATAGAGTCATCTAATATGATTAGAGAGAACAACAGTTATCAAAACAGATGAACAAAAGAGTTGGGAGGAAATGCACGCCCACAATTTTAAAGGAAGTTTAACTATTTTCCGTTTATAAATTCATAACGCCAGCAGGACAAGCCACGCACACACTCTGGCAAAGGAAAATTAAAATACTCTGTTTGCCACACCGAATGCAAGGAAATGTTGAAATTATGTGCACAGAAACCAAATGATTGAGATACGAAGAACGAGTACGTTCTTTCATGTTATCTCGCCAGGGACAGACGAACATTCACAAAGTGCATAAACGGCAAATGTAGAAAGAAGCACGTGCTGCGTAGCAAATGTCACGTGTCAGCACGTGCAAGGTTTTTGTTTTCTTCTCAAGATAACAATTCCACTGTCATCTAAATAGCAAGAACAGAGATTCATATTTTGCCCGCATTTAGAAATCCACTGCAAAGGAGTTTAAATACGCGAATGTTCTTCATGTGACCGTGATTCGGCACTGTTCTAGTTCTTAATAACTTGCTATCTTGATTTTGCGAATAAGCGATAACTGATGAAACTGCCACTTTGATTACGCTTTAAAAACGGCTGCTGTCACAGCAACAAAGTTCTTAATTTTGTGTTTGTATGCCGAAACTAGTGAGTTGTTCATACGCAACGTGTGGTCACACTTCTGCGTTTGACAAGTGGGTGTCACCAGTTGTGGGAATTGCAATGTTCGTGGCGTTTGTTCATTTCTAGAGTGAACGTGCGTGCACGAGCTTGAGAGCTAATTTTTTGCTCAACACTTTAATTTTCTTTAAATTATTGCTAATTTGGGATTTAAAACACCCAACAGTGAGTTCGATACTCCCAATTATTTGAAAATATTTAACAAATGGTAGTTAATAAAGATACACATATTACATATTAATTATTAATTGCGTTGTAAATAACTGATGAATCAATAAACTTGGCAGGTTTTGAAAATATCCGATATTATAAAAGAGGCCACGTACTCGTATATTATAATTCCAATCAAGCGAAAACTGTTTTTGTTTACCAATGAAGTCATTATAATAAACAGCCTACATAAGCCTGAAGTGCAGGCAATCGATGTCAAAATTTTCGAAAGTTCTCATTCTCACTCCTCCACACAGTCTACAATTTTATTGCATCTGTATGATTTGCATGATGTGAGAACATTTAATTTCAGGTATATTCACATATTAGAATTAGTAAATTTATATATTATTTTAATTAATTTAGCCAAGTTCCACTAACATTTTTTTTATTGTCTTGTTAAAAGTAATAATCGGAGTCTAAAACAAGGAGTGCTCTTCTTGTTTGGAGTGGCTCAATATTTCGGTTTTTTAACACAACAGATTTATATAATGGTCTCGTATCTTAAATAGCGAACTAAAAAAATTGGCGCTATAAATTTTTTTTGAAAATGCCATTTAGTTAATTTTTTTCAAATTGACAAAAAAAAATTAAAAATTATTTACTATAAACAGCTCTTATGGAAACTTAAAATTTTTTGTTTAAATTATAAGTTTAATAGTCTGGTGGATTATTTTGTAAAATGAAAAATGGGCGAATCATTCTCAAGTTCGATATGACTTTTTATTAATAAATTGGTAAATGATTTTGCAATTTCCTAATGCATTTTATAATGTTTGTCCAGTATTTTTGACATTTTAAAATTTTATAAAAAAAATTAAAAATAGCAATTCATATATTTTTAGTTACCCTCTTAAATTTTTTTCATTAAATTAAGGATATGATGTTATTATAACTAATGTGCATAAGAAGCATAAAATAATTATTATTATTATTAATATTTATTGCTTCTAGAGTTAAAATGTGGAGCAGTTGATGAAAAAAGTATGCATTCACATATGATTCTCATTCCGCTAAAGGCTGAAACAATTAAAAATTTTAGTCACTCTTTTTAATGGTTGACCTTTTTAATACTTTCAAACTTACAAGTGTGTCGAGTTTTAATCATAATATCTAAAACTATTGGCTCGTGGTACCAATTGAAAAAATTATTCTATTCTTAGAAATGATTCTTAATATCTAAAATATAGGTAACTGCAGTAGTACCAGGTTCAAAAGCTTTAAATTTATATTTTCTCTATAATTTATTTTGAGAGTCCATTGCTATGCAATTTGAAGGTAACATTGAAATATTTTCTAAGTGAGCTTTTGAATTAGAAAAATTACAATACAAATTTAACATACCAAAACAATTTTTTTTTTAATTATTGCAATCGGTTTTTTCTGCCAGTTATTACTTTCAGATAAATTTATTTTATTCAATACAACAAGTACAACTTAATATTTGTTTATATAGAGATACAATAGTTATATTTCAGTTCTAACTCTTACCTTAGATTCTTTCGATGTAACTTTGGTTCTCTTCATATTATTATTTTCTTTTGGGAAAATACCGAATATTTTGTTTTCTAATTTTGTCTTAATCGATATGCTTTAAGATCGATTTGCATTTTGGACTTAAAGGTTTTCTTCTCTAAATTTGACAAATAGAGACTTTGCAGAGTACGACATGCCTTCAACCAGTCTGAAGGCACCTGTTCATACAACTCCGAATTCAATTCCTCGGAAGTCATGAAGAAGCCGCTATTCAAAATATTCAGTGAAGAAAACCGTTAAGCCTACCCAACGATACCATATGAATTTGAGACTCCCACGAATGGCATTGTATCCTTGGACGCCACTGCAAAGCTATATATCGCATTCACTAAAATTTGTATATACTTATCGGATTGCATTAGCAAGAACTTTAACTAGTACGTTACTACTTTGTAAAAACACAACGACATTGGGCTGCTTGAGCTATAAATCTGTCTCCACAACAAAAATGGCCATTGCGGCCTCCTTCATGAAAATACACATTTTTCGTTTTGGTCGATAAATGCGATTGTTAGATATAATGGAAATTGCTTTTTGCGAACAACGTACACGCAAATATTACAAAAAAAGTTCAGTTAACCGCAAAATTAACAAATTTTCACAACATTTGCTAGAACACGTTCACTATGAAAAATTAATAAACACTTCACAATTTATTTATTATACAGAACTGCCAACCAAAATAAAATAATAAATGCTGGTAATACCTCTTACATAAACAAAGTACGAATGTCATTTTTAGAATTGGCAACAAAAAGAAAACAATAAATGCTGGTAATACCTCCTACATAAAAAGTGTATAAAATGTTATGAAGGAAACTTGTTTGTGAAAACTTAAATTGAAAACTTTAATCATTTTTAAAAAAATTATATCACACCTATTTAAATGCAACAATCAATAAACACTTTATAATAATATTTATAAAACAGGATTGCCAACAAAATGAAAACAATAAATGCTGGTAATACCTCCTACATAAAAAATGTATAAAATGTTATGAAGGAAAGTTTTGTATGAAAACTTAAATTGAAGCTTTTGCCAATTTAAACAAAATTTTATTACACATATTTGAGAGTTGTTTTCTTTTTTCATTAACCTTTGCATAGTATTCATTTAAATTTATCGATTAATATGGTATATGTCCATGCTTATTAAACGAATGTAGCAAATGCCCTTGCAGTGCCAATAGCATTGCCACTTGTCTTATAAATTTTAACATACAATGGCCTTGCCATACAAAAATTATAAAAAGTGACACTTGGTGACACTCCACATACTTTATATATGTATGAAGTACTTTTGCTTTCATTTTGGCAATATTTCAACAAATCAGCCGGAGCAATTTACACGATTTTGTTGTGCAAACTTTTAAGAAATATTAAAATATAAAGAAAAAAAATATTTGCGGGAGCGTATTAAAAGAATGGAAACTAAAGATAAAAATTCATATGAAGAAATAGATGAAGCAGAAGTATACCTATAAGAATTTAGTTTACAGAACCGGACCATATTGATTTGCGGTAAAATTGTTTATTTCTAGGAAGAGGCCTTGCTAAAGTCTGATGAAGAAACTGATGCCGGCAAAACAATTAATCCCTTGAATTTGCTACAACCTACATCAGTTTCTATGAACACTTATTTAATTGATGATAATTCTTTGTTAAATGATAATGATGTGCCAAATGAGGTGTTAAGGGAAGACAAGAAATTGGCGGATGATGATATGTTGGACGATGATGCGCCAGATTCAGATGCTGCATATCAAGACGATGATAGTAGCGATGATGATGAGCAAAATGAATTAAGAACTCTTGATGAATATAAATCTATTTTGAAAGAACTGGAATCTAATCAATACGCTTATGACAAATATGTTCGCCTATGTGAATTATCACAGTATGTTTGACTGTTTTTTAATACACTACTTTGTAGCACATAACTTTTTTTGTTTTCTAGTGCCACAGGTGATTTGGATAATATGCGCAATGCGTACAATAGATTTTCCTCTTTATACCCTTTAACGCCTGAACTTTGGCTTAAATATATTGACGTAGAGCTGGTAGTTGCGCAATCTCCAAGGGAAATTCAGCAAGTCGAGAAATTATTTCATAAAGCGTTGCAGGATTATTACTGTAAGTTTCAAAATATAACAATTTATTTTCTATTTCATATACTTTCTTTTAGCTTTCGATGTGGCACTTAGATTTGTCACTTTTGCAGAGCAATGCCAGAATGCTCACAAAATATGGCAAGAAATCTTGGGTACTTATGGTCTTAATTGTTTTAGGGGTAGAGAGTTATTTAAACTTTACCGACAACATTTCGCAAAAGATTTATCAAATCCTGAGCAATTGAAAAACTACATTTCTAGTTTTCAGCAAGAATTACGATTTCCTCTTAACGATATGGAAGAATCGTACATTGAGTTTAAAGTATATTATGAACGGAATAAGGAGGATTTATCGGAGTCGTTATTACTGTGGTCGGAAATAGATCAACGTTATTTTAAAGCCAAAGAACATCTTAAAAAAATTCTTGTATATGAAGAAAAATTGAAAGACTTACCAACTCAGTCATATCGAGAACGTGCTGAGATATATTTTGAATATATCAAGGAGAGTGACAAATTTCTGGATGAAAACGTTTTACAAACAATCTATGAGCGTATGGTGGCGGATTGTTGTTTAAATGCGGAGTGTTGGGTAAAATATATTGATTTTATATGTTACAGAGATGCTTTCGGTCGTCCTGAAGATTTGCAAAATTTGTTCATGTTCCAACAAACAGCGGATGATGTTTGTAAAAGAGCTTTACGAAATTGCACCTGGTCACCAGAATTGTATATTAAACGTATGCTGGTGTTGGAAAAAATGGAAAAATCAATAACGGATGTTCAAGAAGTGTTAGAATCGGCATTATCAGCCGGCTTTCAGACGCCAGAACCCACTGTGTCTATTTGGCTAGAATATTTGACCTATTTGAGACGGCATACAGACTGGATGAATCCAGATGATTGCGAGCTTTTACGAAAAAATTTTAATTTATGTTGGACCATATTGGGACAGCAATGGGGTGTTTTGGCAGATTGTAATTGCGAAATTTTGCAATTTTGGGGACGATTGGAGTATGGTCCATTACAAGACGCTAAGAAGGGCAAAGAACTGTGGACTACAGTAATAGGTATGTACCAAATAGTATACTTTTAATGTATTTTCTCATAAAATTGTTACATTCATAAAAAGGTTGTATTTCTCATTCATTTGTAAAGTCTTTTTCATAAATTTGGGCTAAGGTCACTTAAACGCTCAGCAAAGCTGCCTTTATAATGTACAAAAATATTAATTTTATAAAATCTCACACTTAAAAAATTTACTTTCTCATAGAGAGTTCCGATAATTCAACGAAATCTGGTTTGTGGATTGAATTCGCTTTACTGGAAATGCGACGTGATTTAGATGCAACGCGCAAGTAATTCTTTCTCCTGATTTTTTTTAATTGGAAAGGAATAATTTTTAAATTTTATTTAAGGCTTTTTAGTAAAGCGTTACATACACCATCGATAGATAATCCTGCTGTTGTAGCATCAGCTTGGGAAAGATTCGAAAGATGTAATGGTTCTATTAAAACTCTGGAAAATTGTGTTAAGGAATGCAGTTTTTATAAGCAGCAGCAACAATTTGATAAATCGTTTAATAAGCCTACGAAAATTATCGTTTCGAAAAAGCCTGCAAAAAGAAAAGCAACAGTTGAAGAAAATGTATCTTCCTTCAAAAAGACTAAATTACAAGCACAAGAAATGAAAAGCCCAACTAAAATGTCGCCTGCTAAGGAATCCACTTTTAAAGAACACGAAAATCAGGAAATTGATATTACTAAAGATCATTTACGTATATTTTTGTCGAATCTAGACTACAGCCTAAGTGAACATGAAATTATAGAAAGTTTGCCGGAAATAAAAATTATTAATTTGGAATTGATACGTTCCGCGAATGGTAAAAGCAGAGGTTTTGGTTATGCCGAATTGGAAACCAAGGTGATATATTATAATATCAATAAATCTTATCTTGTGAATAATAGTTTTAACTTTCAGGGTGATGTGATAAAAGCTTTAAGTTTGGACCGCAAAAGCATTAATGGTCGACCTTTGTTCGTGTCAAGCGTTTTACGTGATAAAGAACAACGTCAGAAATTTAAATATAATGCAGACAAAGAATTGCACAAATTATTTATTAAAAGCTTGCCACAGGATTGTAAGCAAGAGGAATTAAAGGAAATATTTGGTACTTATGGCAAATTAAAGGATATAAGAATGGTGCAACACAAGTAAGCTCATATGTACAATAGGTGTTGACATATTTCTAGTAATATTATGCGTTTTGTTAATTTAAAATGCTTTATTTTTAGGTCTGGAAAGTTTAAACAAATCGCTTATGTAGAATATCAAGAAGAGTCTGCCGCTAGTAAAGCCATTCTTGCCACTGATAATATGAATTTGAGAGGTCATACAGTAAGTTTAAAAGCAATTATTTTATTATGTTTTTTTATTCGATTTACTTAATAACGAACATACATTAAAGATCTCCGTAGCTATTTCTGCACCACCACCCAAACCCGCAACCATAGCTGCGATAAATCCCAACAAGTTGCTAGGATTGGCACCTAAACGAAAAACCAGTGATTTAAAACCTAGAATGTCTTTAATACCCGCTGCTGTTAGAAAAAATCTTAACAACAAAACATTAAGTTCAGCTGTGCCGGAATCACAAAGTGATAGGGCTACAAGACCCTCAAAAAGCAATGAAGACTTTCGCAAACTCTTAATGAAATAATATTGAATGAAAATACATATACATATTTTTTATATAAAATATAAAAATCAAATACCAGTTACTGAATTTCATAAAAGAAAATGTCATGGAAAATCAACACAAATGTAATATTTATTTGTCATATAACTAGAGTTTTAGGACACTGACTGCTACCATTTATAATATCTATTCTCTCTAAACCAAATAACTGAAAAACTCTTGTTTATTTTAAAATTAAGTGATTCTGAGGGTAAATATAATTTCACTCAGTTTCGCATCTTTATGCTAAAATATTCAATCTTGGAATATATTCCCAGATATACACTTCTGAAATTTCAAATGTAAAAGGTGCTCTCTAAGTTTCTTAATTTTTGTTGAATGAAACGGATCCAACTAAAAGTTCAGCAACAACATTTTTATGTAGATTGTAAAAATGTCGTTGTCATTTAAATTCTTATAATGTAAATATAAAAACTGATAAATGGTTTTCGAGGCAAAAAGTTATTGAGGTAATAATATTGTAAAATGGGGAAAACTGTATTTAGTACCTTTTTATATTAAGGTAATAATATACATATGTATGTATATATAGAATATATGTACATACAAATACATATATTTTATAATAGCTATTTTTATTAAAACTCATTCATTTATTAGATTCTTTAAAATGGCCTCGTCCTCCGAATCCCAATTGAAAAGCGAGGCGATTATAAATAAATCAGAACAGTCAACAAATGTTTCCAGCAGCTCCACTAACGCAACCAACATCCGTTTGGATACTATCAACGTACTAACCATGGATATAGGAAATGATTTTCATCATATACTAAAAGAAACTGGCAATCGTTTATTGGTAGTTGAATTCTTTGCCCAATGGTGTAGCCCCTGTAAGAATTTATCTCCAAACTTGGAGCGGTTGGCTAATTCATACAATGGCAAGATATTAGTAGTAAAAGTCGATGTAGATGAATTTGAGGAACTGACTTCCGAATACAATATTTCGGCAATACCAACCTTTATACTTATGAAAAATGAAATTAAAGTGGAACAATTTTCTACCAGTAATATGGAGATCTTCGAAAAAATGTTAGTGAAGCATGTTGGAAAGCCAGAGTTGGATCATGTTGAAAATGATAAAGAAAAGCACAATAAATTATAAAACAAAAAAAGAAATAAAAATTATTGTAAAAAATGTAAAAAATTTTTTAGCGTTGACAACTCAACAACTGTTTTTTCCCAATCTTAATTTGAATGACATAATAGGATAATACCTTTTCATAATATATATGGTATGTATTTTTAGCGTCCATATATCGTGATGGAATTTCTTATTTTTTGAAACTAAATGCATATTTTGCATCTAATGAAATAAACGCTATCTACGAATATAATTAATTTATTTTCTTTTTGCTTTGAAGAGCTTCACATATAAAATAGTAAAAGAAGAGAATGTGTATTTTGTAGAATTACTTTTTGGCGAATGTAATTTTCATAGCGTGCGAAGGCGTAATCTTGAAACCCTGTAGAGCTTCCTTGGCGGCATTACTTTGCAATTCCGTTGCAAATTCCACAAAGGCAATGTCATGACGATTAGGTACCAAACGAACCTCTTTAAATCCTGGAAATTGATTAAACAACATAGATAACATCATTTCATTTGTTTCCTCCGGCAAATTTGTAAGGAAAAGGATTTGATTTGGTGGTTGTTCTGTTTGAGTATTTGGATTGGTGTTTTCAGCATTGTTGGCCTTCTTCTTTTTATCCCTGCAAAAGAAATTATGGTTTCTTAATTTTAGGTTCTGACACTTCTGAGATAATACTTACTTTTTATCTTCTACAGGAGCAACTGGCTTCGGCGGTTTCAATTTCTTTGGCCTTTCCTTGAACGTTCCCTTTATTTTGGCTACAACATCGGAATCTGTTTTAGCGTACGCTATACGCATTGGCTTATCATAGAAAGGAAATCCTTGCATAGTTCGTAAAGCATTTGAAGCACTGGCTATTTCTTTAAATATTACAAATGCTTGTCCACGCATTTTTAATGTCTTTAATGCAACTATATCTAGAATTTGCCCAAATTGAGAAAAGATGGCGTAAAGAGATTTTTTCAACTCTTCTTTTTTGATTTTCTCGTTGAGATTGTTTATATATATCGTCTGATTCGGCCGTACATCCATGTTGCAACTGCTTTTACTTATTAAATAAATAAAATATTCTCAAAGTACTTTAAAAAAAAATGCCGAAAAATTTGACGTTTTCAATATTTTTACAGAATGTGTGTAAAATATTTTATTTAAATGTCAAAACGAGGGGGTGACATATTGGAATTAATTTAGTGGAACAACATGAAAGAAATACACTTGAAAAAAAATATCGCTTAATGCCATGATAATGCCACACTTTTATATTTATTCTGTGGCACCTACAACACAATTTTTAAGCAATTTTTTAAATTAGGATGCAACCATATCATATTTAATATGAATGACTCGTCTGACTAAGTAAGATTGAGAATCATTGTCTTAAAGGCCATAGAATAACGTCCTACACATTCTTACCATCTGTCAAATATGACACATACTGAAATAAACAGGATAGTGTCGGATAGAAATGCATTTGTGTAACAATTGTTATTGGTAAATCGCGCGATTTGCAAAAGCTTATGAAAGTTTTCATGCTATCAGAGTTGCATATACTTGAAGCAGTACTATTCTGTGTTCCGAATTTCTAAAATGTTAAGTCTGGCAGCACTTAAGTAACAAAATTAAAGAGAAATGTCGAAGAATGCAAACGACGTTTTGTAACAGGGTCTACCCTGTGCTTTTGTGAATTTGTGCGATCTTGTATGTGTGTGTGTGTTCATATTTCTGCATTTTTGTAAATTATATTTTGTAAAAGTTTTTCTTTTTGTTTATTTTTTTATTTAATTTACAAAAAAGTACGCAAAGTTCAGTAAAACCAAAAAATCCTGTTACCAAATAGTGCCTCAAAATAAATAAATAGGAACTCTCGACGATTTGTTAATGATTCGAAAACATAAAAAATAAAAACAAAGAAAGTAAAGAAAGCACGGTCAAGTGAAAAATTTATTGGAAAATGTCGAAAAATAAATTTCACACTTTACCAAATTCAGCAGATACAAATGTTATTGAAGTGAAATCAAAGGTAAATCAAATTGTGTCTTGATAGTCTTATTAATCGGAGAATGTACGTTTGTGGCTGCTTGAATTAAATGGAAAAATTTGAAACAGAAGTGAAAAGCATATAGGCTTTTCATATGTAATTGCATATATTTATGTCTTTCATTGATATGAATAGCGAAATAGAGTTGGTTGTATGTATGATTCATATTTTACTTATTTGCCCTCCTCGTCTGCTACTGCAAGTAATGGTAGAAGCAGGCAGTCATTCGATTTAAGTTCGCATTAATTGAATGCGAAATGTAACCATAATGCATTTCATTGTTTGATAATTATAAAAAAACTGCAATTAATCAACCGCTACAGCCTTACAATATAGTTTTGATCTTGTATAGTGTGTTGCGTACTAAAGCAAAATAATATAAATCACATAAAAGAAAAATGGGTGGATCACGATCAAATAAAATAATAAGGCACTCCTTACCCTTCTTCGTGCTTAGCAATAGATTTAAGAAGCTTCAATTTATTTTTACTGATTTATTCGATAGTGCTAATGTATCTGTTACAGAATTCTCATTGTAACTGACGAGTGTTTGCATTACATTCTATAGCCTTACCTGTTGATTATCGTTAATCCCTGAATTTGGTAATTGTATGCATGTGTGCATCTGATGTTCATATGGACTTAAGTATAGAGCAATTGCTATCATTTTATTTCTGGAAAAGAAATTAAGTATACATATTTTTGTTTCTTACATAATTATTGTGATTATATTATTGTTGTGGATGCTGCCACGCCTTTAATGTTTTTGCATTCATAAGTGTTGTAACCTGGTGGGATTTTCAATACTCTACGAATTTTTCCCACTATTCTTTCCATTCCTGAGATGTGACATTTTTATAAATCTATCTCCAACATTTGAAGAAATGTCGAAGTGTTAAATAAAAACCATTTCGATTATTGTCGCTCTAATAAAAATAGCCTTTCACCAATAATCGTTATTCAGTAAATTTTTAATGGATGCTCGTTTCGTCTTTGAAAGTGAATAAAAAAATAAAATAAATTAAAAAATAAAAAACATCTGCATTGTTTTCATGCTATTTATTATGTTATAAGAATTGAAATGAACCTTCTTGATTTGCTTCAGTTTTTTTAGTCAATATTTTTTATGATTGAGAATGTATTGTTATCAATATTTCGGCCCTATTTTCTTACGATACTTTTATTTTAGTTTGATGCTGAATTTCGACGATTTGGACTTAAACGTACCGAAGAGCCACCAAGCTTTGAAAAATTTAATGTGCTGGTTAAACAGCTGCATGGCCTATCTAATATACAATTCCTAATACGTTACATCGATCCGCGAGATCATGAGTTATTGCCTATTAACAATGATGACAATTTCGGGCGAGCTCTCAAGACAGCACAACCCATATTACGTATTATAGTCCAGCGTGAGGAGGATTTAGAATATGGCCTCTCCAAGCCGCAGCGCAGTAATTTTAACATAATCAGCATGTTAGGGCAGACGCCGGGTAAACCAAGAGCACCTCCGATTTCAATGCCACTGGACTTTCGCCAAGTGTCGGCTATAATTGATGTAGATATTGTGCCGGAAACGCACAGACGTGTTCGCTTGCTAAAACATGGCAGTGACAAACCACTGGGTTTTTACATAAGAGATGGTACCTCTGTTCGCGTCACTCCTAATGGGTTGGAAAAGCAACCGGGCATATTTATATCTCGTTTGGTGCCAGGTGGTTTGGCGGAGAGCACTGGTTTGCTTGCCGTCAATGATGAGGTTATTGAAGTGAATGGTATCGAAGTTGCTGGAAAGACCTTAGACCAAGTGAGTAACGGTTTAAATTTCTGAAAATTTTTTTTGTGGCAGGAAATATTTTTCGGATTTTCTTTAAATCAAGCAAATCCACATAGAATGGAAAAAAATGGGCAATCAGCGCAATCAGTGTGCAAATTGGTTTTAATTACCTAATTAAAGTTTGTTTTCCCCCCGTAAAGGAAAAAGTGTAGAGTAATAAAATGTAACTTCTGATACCACGAAATATTAAATTCAAAATATTTTTAATGTTCTGCAGAATATCAGGACAATTTAAATAACAACTAGCTAAAAAAAAATTAACTTATTTTGTCCTTAATACATATATTTTTTGGCAGGTTACCGATATGATGGTTGCCAACAGCTCAAATCTTATTATTACATTTAAACCGGCCAATCAACGTACCTTAACCTCTCCGCGTCGTGGTTCCTTTTCACGTAATAGTCAATTGTCTAGTGGTTCCCATCATACAAATCATACTAACACCTCCGATGAATTGGAACAAGACGATCAGGATGAGATTGTAGACTTAACCGGTGTAACATTAGATGATAATGCCGGAAGCGGTGCGGGTGGTAGTGCTAACGGAGACGGTGTCTTACATCTTTGAGTCACAATAATTGTAATGTTTTATATTTTTCTTTATCATATCCGTAACTTTTATGTTTTCGTTTTCCTCTCGGCGTTTATTTAAATTATATGATCCCAATTGTTTGACTGTCTGTCCATTGATAATATTCAAAGGAAAAGATAAATCACTTATTTCTACATTTAATATTATAAGGTTAAACAAAGTCCTTGAGCTTCTCTGTAAGTTTGTCGACAATCTCTATTTTTTTAAATAAAGTGAGAATCACATATCGTTTTGTATTTTACTACAGCAAAAGTCGTTTTGCTTTTGTGTGATGATCATTAGCAGAATGATTTATTAAAAAGAAAAGCAGTGGTGAAGTTTCTAAAAATAATTCACTATTTAAACAGAACGTACTTAAAGTTGCTAAAAAAGCAACAGCTTTGCAAAGTATCTTTTAAAGATGTTTTCGCAAAGTACAATTTTTCAATAAAATTTTTTTTAAAAGTCAATTAACCTCAAGGTCATAACTTTAGGTCATTCTTATATTTTAAAATGAATTTTTTAGAAACCCAATTATTGTATTTTAAAAAGTGCTTAACTCTTTTAGGGAATCTTGTTCACAAAAATGTCATATTGATTTTGTCCTTCTTAAAACAATTGAGGCAAATGTAAACTTAATCGGTATTTGTTGTATTATTTAACTTTAAAATATTTATTTACACCTCTTTTATTATTGCACTAGTAGTATTTTAATATATAGAACAAAACGTTTATTAACAAATAGTTCTGGTTACTTAATTTTCTATTTAAACGCCTGCCAATGTTTGTACGTCCACTTTTATTTACAGCAGAAAAGGCCCTCCAACAAAAGGAAATACGTAAGCCTTCTTAATTTATTTTGTACTTCATTCATTAACAATCAATATCATTAAACATTCCATTTAATTATTAAATATTAATTAATTTTATATATTGAGAAAGCAAAATTTTATAAAAGACATTTTTTAAACACTTAAATTAATTTTAAGATACAAACGTTAAAATAATACTTATAGTTTTAAATGCAATTTATAAAAAGGACAATTACTTAAAAAAATACTTTATATACTCTGATCCTAACACAGTTCCAATCAAAGTAACAAAAATATATTAAAAAGCATTGAGATTTGATAGACAACAACAAATAGAAACACCACTAGTAAAAGCCTTAAACTTTAATAATATTTCATAATTAAGCAATCATATAGAAAGAATTCTATCCAATTTATTTAAGTATTAAGCAAGAAGACTATCAAAATATTAACTGACTTATTTATCTGAAAGATGATTTGTAAAATAAACAGTTTACAAAATAAATTTAAAGCAACATTTCCTGAATCGAAAATACGTAATGTAAAAATATAAATAAACGATTTTCAATTTTATTTAGAAAATAGCGGATATCGTACCTAGTTTTTGGGAAATCTGATAAAAAGATTTCTGGTTACTTACTTAATATTAAAATCAGTTGGGTATGGCGCCTCCCCTTTTTTTAAATGGTTCGAAAAATATGCGAAAATAAAAATGATTTGGAGTGATTTGAATGGATTACAAAATCCATCCAGTCCTTCTCAACGATTGTTCATTTTGCTAGTTTCTGCTATTCAGTTTCTGCATATAATTACTAGCACTTCGCTAGAACTTAATAAACATTTAATTATTCAGGAGCAAAAAAAAAAAATTATTTTTTCAAGCAATTTTAATTAATTACAAATAATCGCCGCCTAAATAAAATTGAAAATTATATACTATAACAAGAAAATATACATTGCAATGCCCCATAATCATAATCACAAACAAAGCATTTCCATACAAAATATTGGTTCTAATCTCTTAAAATATACTACGCTTATCAATATGATTGTCGAAAAATATTCTTAAGAAAACTATTATTTCTCAAATAAAATTAACAAACTATTTTAAGCAAAAAAGGATAGTTTGAAGACAAACTTCATTCCTATAACAAATATAAAGAAATTCCTAATCAATCTATTTAATGTTTAAAATGTTGCATTTTCTTGTTACTTTATGCCCGTTTAAAAGAGAAATATATTTTATTATATTTATTGTTTTATTTTTATGTGTATCTTGTTTCATTTTTATGTTGCGCTGTTTGTATTTTAGATTATTCTTTTTAATAATAATGATAACACCAACCCTTCAAAACAGAATAAAATCCCTATTGGTATTTCCATAAAACAAATTTATTTTGGATTTAATTTGTTCGCATTTTTCACATCAAAAATTCATTAAAAATAAATTAATTTAAGCATGTGTCTTATAGCTCTATAAGAAGAAATAAAAATAGCAATATATAAAAGTAAATAAAACTATTAAAAATATTTACTTTGAACTTAATCAACAAGTGTTTGTTTGTATTATAAAATAGTTAATGATTTCTTGCGGATCACCCTTCTTTCCTCAGAAATACATCGTACAATAGTTGTGGAAAATTAAGATTATTATCAAAAATAAACATATATTAAAAATATACTTTTATAGTTCAAACAATGTTTTATTATCTGGCAATGATTCGTTCAGGCAAAGCGGCTTTGTACACTGTATTCGTCATTTGTATGAAAATCTGATCGTTTTTTAGAGTTATTAAGAATGCTCACATACTCTGTATTAAATTTTAATTTTAATGATTGAAGTTTCTTCCGAATTGTCGACGGTTAATTTCCTTATTATACACAATTGCTTGACATGATTTCTGGTCAAACCCAATTCTTGTAAGTAGCAGTTGAATGTCAACCTTCTAATTTATTTCTTATCATTAACTTATAATCTATAAATGTTTTGACAAGTATCAATCAGGCAGTGAACAAACATTGTGTCCGGTCGAATCGAATCTGAAGCACCTTTACTTGAATAGTTGTAAAACCCAATTTTGTGAAATTGTTTCTCATGTAATTTTAAAACATTTGCTTGAATTCATAAACGTGAAATAAGGAAGTAAAGAAAAACATTCCTGAATAAACAGAGTTTTTCATTTCCGGGCGAAGTCATTCCGTTCTGTTGCGAATGGGGGACAGTCTTTGCGCTTACTATTTTAATTATCCTTAAGGAAATTATTTTTCGCTCAAAAAAATACAATTTTACAACAATAAAAAATTAAATGCAGAAAATGACAAAAGTTTTTGTGAATCAAACGATCTGATGAATCGATTTTGCTGGATTGCAAATTTATGCGGTAGAGAAGGACTACAAGAATACAAAAGCAATTCCAATAACACTTTCAAATAAATATTGGAATACCCTTTTAGAGCACTTGTTAATCGAAACTGCTTCAGAAATGTCGTCGAAGCTCCTCTATAAAGCAGCTAAGGAGACTTTGGTAGAGTATTTGCATAAAACCAGCCTAAATGGCTGTTACCTGCTGTACTCTATAAGAAGGCGCAAGTATCAAAGGTATGAAAGGAAATGTTGAAAAATGATGAAGTCCCATTTCAGTAATGAATTTGTATAAATATTCTTGTAGATCATTTTGGTTTATGTTTATCGTGCTGACAGTCACCTTTGCAATTTATGTTTGCACCACCATCTTAACTGGTATTCTTAGAGATCCTATTGTAACCACTTTGGATCCCCACAGATATTCGGTGTTCGAAGCACCGTTTCCCTCTGTGGCTGTATGCAGCAATAATAAATTTAGTCGTTCATCTATACGAGAATATGCGGCCAATATGTAATTGTTCGACGTAAAATATTGAAAATTTTCTGATTTATTATTTTCGAAATATTTTTCCTTACAGCTCTGAAGCTAGTTTTAGTAATGAAACATTGGAGTATTGGGAGCAAAGTCTGCAAATGTTAGCTGGAATTTTTAATTTCGATTCTATAGATTTTGCTGAGGCCACTAAACTGCACAGCATACTGGAAAGTATATTTGGTGAACCGTTTAAAACTAGCGAGGTAATTAAAATGTTGGCCCCATTGTGCGAAGACTTGATAGTGAAATGTTTCTGGGCTGGTGAAGCTATAAGCTGTCGGCAACAATTCAAGTTGAAGATGTTTATGGATGGCCCATGTTGTGTCTTCAATTACCAGTACGAGTATGTTTTAAAACAATTTTATTCGTTATATGGATAGTTTTAGAAATATCTTAGAGCATCTTTGAAATCCTATACATTTTCTTATTACTAACTTTTTTTTCAAACTCTAAATTTTCTCTTTGATTTCGGTCAAAAAATTATATTTTAGAGCTCTCAGAGAGTATTTCTCCCTCCATTGTATTCATCTAATGGAGAGCTTAATTTCATAACGACAACTTGTACTTGGCTTGGCGTTGGATCAATAATGATTTTAGATTTCAAAGAGACCCATTTTTCGCTAAGTAAAAGCATGACAATAGTCAGCAAAACAGGGCCTCTCTGAGAAATGAATGACAATTGTTATTATAATTATGCCGGGTTCTTCTACGCCTATTTCCTGTGTTATAATAAATATGCTCTCTTAGTCTCAGCTATTTTAAATGGGGTACTCCAAGAACTTTCCCTTCACCACTCACGTTTTTTCATTGCTTTAGATACTTATAGTATGAAATACGTAAAATTTACAGAAATTTACATTCTTTGCTGTATCCCAATTCTACCGGTCCGCCAATGGGATTAGTCGTTTTGTTAAATACCAGTACCCGCGATTACTTTTATGCTGAGGACAGCGCAATTGGTTTTGATATAAAACTTTTCTCAACTCAACGTATACCCGATAAAACTTTGGGAGATATGGAACAATTTCATGTTGATCCAGGAGCATATCTTAATGTTGAACTTGAATTAGTTTCGCAAAAAACTTTGGATGATACGCGGGCTTATAGTGTGCAGAAGCGTGGTTGTTATTTTCCCTATGAAAGTAAGGAATCAGGATTTGATAAATCTGATTGCATATTGGCGTGCAAAATATACTTCATCGCATCGAAATGCAAATGTTTGCCATTTTATGCATTTAAAAATGAGTCTCACACAAAAGAGGAGTGTTCGTTAGCTAGTTTGAGCTGCTTCAACTATTATGAATGTAAGCGAAATTAAAAACTTTTTAAAATAGAGGTTGGTGGTCTCGACTTCAAACAGGTTGCATCACGCTTAATGTCTAATTCCGATATTCGTAATTCTCATATTCTTTTTTCGCTGAATGTGAGACATGGATGTAATCAATTTTACAACTCCTGACCAAATTTTGAATTCTAGTCCATCAAGAGATATTTTTTTGTATGCTTGTATTTTGGTAAATCATAATAATGCCTGCTTATTTAACAGATCCATTGCTGAATTCTTTAAAATGTTCCGATTGCTTCCCACGGTGTTCATATAACCATTATTATTTTCGGAAAACTACCAATGCTTTGAAGGATTTATACATACGTCATGGTGTAAAGGAGTTCTTGTAAGTAAATAATGTGAAGTGAAAGAAAAATTTTTCGATATGCCATCTAAATGACATAAAAATTCGAAAAGTTTACCTTCCAAAACGAGTTGCATTGTAAAGCCTGCGATTCAGCTCCCTGCACACATCCGCATTCAATTTGAGTATTTGTTTAATTAAAAAAATGTTATATAAAATGTTTTGTATCGCTTATTTCCATAATATCCAAACACATCTTGGGAAGCGAATATTATTTCTTTTTCCACTGAGAACTTGTTATCCTTGTCTTTTGTAAAGTCAAAATTTTTGAGTTATGCAGGTCTTGCAGCAAATGAATCATTAAGAAAAAGTATAAAAGTAGTAATGGAAATCACTACAAATATTGAAATAGAATGTTGATGGGTTTGTCTTTAAGTAGAAGATTCTTTAATATGCTTCAAGTTTCCAGGGGCAACATTTCAATGGAAGAACAAGACTTAAGTCTTGTAAAAATTTTTTATACCTCTGAGATTGGCACCAGATATAACAAAAAAGCTCTTTTTGCTTGGTATCATATACTGGGTAAGATCAAACATAACAATGAACTGTAACAAATCATATCATATACTCACTCGGATATATTTTGTTTTCCAGCGAACATTGGTGGAGTTATTGGCATATGCATGGGTTGTTCCATTGTAAATGGCATTGAACTGATTTATTTCGGCTGCTTCAGACTACTTGAAAAGTTGTTGAAAATGAAAAAACTATAATTTAAAATGAGATCCTCGCATATAAAATAAATTGGTAATATTCTTCGTACTTTGTCAATAATAGAAACTGGTCCGTAAAAAATTTTCCGTTTTTTCGGCTCTTCAAGGAAATCTCAAATAATATCTACAGTGCAATCTACATATAATTCAAACTGTTTTTTGATATTTAATTTTTCTTGATTTTTAGCCAAGACAAGAATGTATTTATAGGAGTACATCAGCGATCTTGCCAAGATACAAAATTAGTCTAATTAATTTCTCCACAATTAATTTCTCCTCGTCTTTATGCCGCTTGTAAACAAATTTCGGGAAATTAATTTTTGTTTCGCGTATAAACGATTGGAAAACTATAATGTCACTCTGCTTCTGAGAGTTACAAATAAACAGGAAATAGAAATCTCAAACGATATTCAAGACGGATGTAAAGCAGAACTGTTTAGTAAAGACATCTACCATCTTAATATAAACCAGTATTTCTATTAAAAAATTAAAGCTTAAGAGAGAGGAAAACAATTATGTTTTGTGGTGACAACCAACCGACTTCTTTTACAATATCCACAAAACTTTACGATTCAGTTCAATACGGACTTGGCTAAGAGACGCACGTTGTTAGCGCTTAAAGAAAAGGTTTCTTAAAAGAAGTATATAAAATAAAACTTCACACAAACGTAATAATAATAATATTTACTCGTATTAAATCGCATTTAAACTAAAACACCATTAAAAGTGTCAAAATATACTCGTTCATCTTGTCTTTCTAAAAAAGAGCGGGCCTAAAGAAAGAGCCTTTCCGACTTAAATAAGAGCTAAGCCAGCGTTTTCGTGATTGTTGTAATTGCGTTTGATAAGTGGTAGAATTTTAAGCAGTGCTTGTGGTTGCAGTGACGCTTGTAGTAAAATACATCTACTCGTATGTCTGTCTGTCTGTCTGTCTGTATGTCTGTCTGTTTGTATAAGAAAAGAAATTGCTTTGTTTGAATGAAATGCTGTTGACATTTGTTGGACTCATTACAGTCGTACTGCAAGACGACTGACGTATTCAACTCCATACAATGATACACATATTTGTACATACTCATGTGTTTAGAATGTCAATTCTATTTAGTTAAAAGTTTGTACAGGGCACGAAACAAAAGTGCTTTTAATATAAAAACAAAAAGAAAAGCAGTGCAGTGTAATGTGAGCCATAAACTGTAGTGACCATAAGTAAATGTAATCATGTTTTTATGCACACATATTCACGTACATTAATTTGTATATTTATAATAAAAACTATACAAAAACAATGAGCGTCACTGGTGCTGGTCGTAAGCAGGGATTAAAAATAGAAACAGTCTTGTTTAGTACAGAAGTGGAGTAAAATGTAAAATTACAATAGACACTGTTATATACAAAAGCGACTAATAGTAATAATAACACAAGAAAATAAAATAAACCAAATCAAGACCATCATCTTTCTCTGCCATAAAATAATAAGCAGAAGCTTTAACAACAGCGCACAACAAAGCGCATACTAGTGAAACATCAACACAACATCCCATTTTAGCAGACATACGGAAAACAAAAAAAAAAAAAAAAAATAGAAAAATGAAACACAAAAACAATATAAGAAACGTGGAGTAGGATTAGTGATCACTCGGTAGTGCATTTGCGTGTATCTTCTTCTTGTACAATTTTTGATTTTAATTTCATGCTGTGTGTTTGTGTATGCTTGTGAGATTTCATCTGCAGAAGATTTAAGGAATTGGTTTTTAAAGGAAAACCTCTAGTTTTCAATAACAAATTAGCAGTGAAATTAGTCGACTGGTAGTAAATATTTTTGGAAAAAAATAGTTCATTCAAATGTTGTGTGGAAACATTTTCTATAAAAAGTAAATGGAAAAAATGCGCAAATTAAATATTTCTTTCGATATTCTTGCACAGAATACCTGGCCAAAGCTTATATTTTCTTTTGTTAATCGCTTAAAATTGTGAGAATAGGAATTAAGGAATTACAATTTTTGAGATATTCGGTTAATTTATTTATTTGTTCAAAAATTACCATGAAAATAAATATAAAATTACTATAGAAATTTCCAATAGGAAATATTTTAACTTTCTTTCACACAATAATAATTATAACAATTTAAATTATTTTTTTTATATTTTATAAAAAAAACCAATTAATACTTTTTATAAATAAATACAAAAAGTTATAAAGAAATACAATTTTTTAAAGCGTATAAATGAATAAAGTCAAGTTCAGAGTCAGTCTATAAGCACAGTACAACTGCAAATAAAAAACTTTGCGTTGAATGCTGCAGAAATGATGAAAAAAAACGTTTTGTCTTAAGAAAAAATTAAAAAAATTTTTGGAAAAATTATTTTCCATATATAAATACCACTTTGCATTAATTTATAAAACGAATTAAATAGTTTAGGGCACTGCATTGCATTTCTAGTGAGAGATACTCTCACACATGTAAATATTTATGTTTATGTACAAGAAAAAAAGTGAAATAAATAAATAAATAAATTCAACCTACAAAAAAGTAGTGTTTTGATGTTTTCTTTTTCCTTTAGGCAGTTGCGGCTCCAGTGAAGTAGAAAGTCTCGCAAGTTTTTCTTCCACGTAAATCACAGACCACAAACCAGCAACCGTGTGCAACATAAAAAGTTGCAAAAACACGCAAAAAAAATTAAGGCGGAAATTTTCACGCGCTTATTTAAGCACTTTGACAAAGTTTTGTTAAAAAAGCAAATATCACTTTAATGATTAAAGGTCTATAATTATAGAGGCATCTTGTGTTGTTGTTTACATCCATACATACACATGCATACATACATCCATACATACTTGCATACTTAGTTATATGCATTATTCCACGTATTGCACCCATGACAGCAAACAACTTAAATAAGTCACTTTTATTTTCCACTAAAATGAAAAAGTGCAATTTAAATAATTACGGTGCGAGCATAAAACTTTACGTATGTATTTATGTATGTATGAGTGTGTATGCAAGTGCAACTTTATTTGTGTGTATGGATGTGTGCATTTATGCATGTGTGTTTGTTCTTTTTCTATTTTCGCAACAATCCAGTTTTTAAATCAACTAGTTCTTCAGCTTGTTTTCATTAATTCAGATTGGAAAAAACTCTGTCAACAACAACAGCAACAACTTATGAATTAATCAAAGGCAAAATATTTTGTGTTTTAGTTTTTTTTTTTTTTAATAAGATATTATATAAAAACTAAAATTCGAACCGTTAAAAATTTATACATGAACTAAACACAAACACCAGTATTTATTAATTTTTGCAACCGCAGCAACGAGCAAACATGTCGGATATTTACTACTGCAGCAAAGTAAGTTGAATTCATATTCTTGTTTTTATTTTCAGTTTTTATTTATTTCATTTCATTTCATTTCACTTCGCTTATGAGCATGAGCGCTTAATACTTGTACGAGATGTGCGAGTATGTGCTCTTTCTTTATTTAAGTTAAACTTGATAAGAATTGTTACAGGCCAGTTAGCCTTGTTAGTACTGCTGGCTGGATTTTATTAATAAAAACTGAAGGAAAACAAAACTCCACACTTAAAAAGTTGTCTAAATGGTCAACAAGAAAACAACAGCGGCCAATGTATGCATGTGCATGCCAGTATGTGTAACACAAACACACATTACAGTGAGAGAAAAGTGGGTGTTTGCATTTTTTTTTTTATCATGTAAAATAGCAAAAAATAATTGTAACAGTTTAGGAGCACTTCAATAGTATTTGTTACAGGCGAAAGAAGGGGATAAATATCAAAAAATTACCCTAAAAAAAATCAGGCATTCTTAAGAGAAACCATGCTTGTTGCAGTTGTTGGTGTTGTTGTTATTTGTTGTCTGCTTCAGGAAGTTTTCCGCGTTCTTTTGTTTTGCGATGAGCAGGTGTTTTTCCTTGGCCTTGTTGTTTCGTATTAACGATATTTAAGAAGTTAATTTATGTTTTCCATTCACTTATTTGCGTTGTTATTAAAAAATGGCCTGGTGTTGTTAAAATCTAAAAAGGGTATTTCAGTAAATGCAGTAACGACAGAAGTAGCTAATTTTCCATGAGAAATAGTGCACTGGCATGGGCCCTTAGAGCTGCGATTTGAAAAAACCCCTAACGAAGTTACCGGTTATTTAGGGGTTCAAATCGCATTAGCTCTTGCCGACACATTCCAATTATGTATCATCAAACTAAAGTCGAAAGAAGCAGGGAATCATGAATGTTTATAGTACCCCAAATACAATCTTGGTCTGTTTAATCGTCATCCCAAATCCTTGCCGTGCAATAATTTTTTTAATTTCACCTCGATGATTGGTATCATAAAAAATCGATCCATCTATAAATGAACCTCATTTTTTGCAATGAGTGCCAGTTTCCTTTTGCACGCCCATCGTGATTTGCTCAGCGGAGTGTTAAATGACAGTAAATTCGACAACTGTCAAACTTTCAAAGTCCCTATTGCAGAACCCTGTAAAACTTTCTTACTGGTTTGAGCTCAAAAATAGTTTACAAACACAATTAATGTCGCTTAAGAAAGAAAGCAAATAATCGCCAACAGCTGGCGGACTTAAATATTGGAGCTCCAAAATTTACATGTGTATTTATTGTATGTTATTTAAGGCCGATCAGCATTAAAGCCCAGTGGCTAGCAAAAATAAAATAGCACCTTGAGCTTATTTGTATGTAGATATAAATAATATTTAACGACCTTGTGAATTTTTTTAGTTTTGCTGACATGCTGACATTACTTGAAACCGTCATTGAGAAACTCTTACAATCACATTCGTACACATTTTTTATTTCACTCTTTTTGTTAATTCTACAAGTTCTTAAAAATGGTAGGAGGACCGGTACCGTCCCATTAGAAGCAAAAAAAAGGAACTGTAAAGTGAATTTTGCCCCAAACTGTGTTAAAAAAAATGGAATATTGGAATCATTCCGATAGCAGAGAACATTATTTTTAATTCTTGCGTAATAAGGAGAAAAAAATTAGCGCGACAAAGGGGGAAAGTATTACATAATGGTACATGTCATTAAAAGCGTTGAATACTCGCATAGTGTTAACAGTTTTTTTTAATAAAAATACAGCAATATGTAAATCGAACATGATTTTAAAAAATGTGCAAAATGGCGCCGAAAATTCGTGTTCGTTTTTTTGTTTGTGTAACAACACTATTGGCAGAATTATTATTTTGGCTGCATCGTTCCTGCTAACAGATTAGCAAATTATCGAGCCCAGCTTTCCTCTCATCTGAAAAAATTTTTTACAAAAAGTGACAAATAACTCGAAAATGCAAGACCACAATGAAACGTATAGGACATAAACCGGTTGTAGGGCTTAAAAATTCGAGTTACAGAAATAAATTCTTCCTGCTGGCGGTATCTGCAAGTGGTCGGAGACCGTTTTCGCAAAGATTGATGAATGCATTATAAAAAGTTTATCAATTCTCTTAACGTGCCGAGGGCAGCTCAAAATGTTTTTTTTTCAGAATGAACATCTTTAAAAAGAAATAGAGTTTAAATACGATTCAGGTGAATGACTTGCAGTTTTGAACAGAATCAGGATTCATAATATGATTGATTTCATCATAAAGCTTTTGCTGCAACTGTAATACGATGATGATATTTGCCCATTGATAGGGATTTGGTCAGTAATATACTGTTATCCATCAGTTGGTCATGTCTAGTTTGGGCAACTATTACAACTCTGGACGGATTCGAGTCAATCATGCCTATAACTATTCAAAGTCGTCTTGAGACTTCAGTCCATACTGGCATGTGATTACTTGCATTAAATGTGTGTTACGAGCGGCGAAACGAAAATGTCTCGTCTTAAATATTTCAACTTTTCTTTTTGTCTTCGAATCAAAGTTTATCGTCTACCACAACAACACAATAATTAAAAAAGAAAAGTTTCTTGTGCGAAACACTAAACAGGCAGATGGTGTGGCGGTGGCAAAAAAAAACACATTTCAATTTAATGCTTATTTACTATCTTTGAAGAGAGGGGGGCATCAACTAGATTTCCTACAGGTGATGACAAAGTCGTTTACAGTGGAGACACACACATTTACCAGAAATGTTGGTATTTCTGAACACGTTTACTTCTTTTTCATCCATTAATTGTGACTGTTCAATTTCGTACGCTGTTTCTTTTTGAATTTAAGGCAAACCTAAAAGGCTTTTAAAAAAATAGAGTAACCTATTTTTCTCAATATATACATGCATGTTAAAAGTGTATAAAGTAACTTAAAGTGTTAACTGGAGCGGGCTTGGATAGTTATCTGCCCCGCCGCCGCCATACATCGAAGAAAAACGCCATCATTTAATCGTAGAGAGTATTTTTCAAAAATTTAGAAACTTTCCTGTGCAAAAGAAGTGAATTTTTCTTTGTTAAAAAGTAGAGCTTCGAGGAATAGCTTAAACTGGAAGATAAACATTGACAGCAATTAATCTCCATTTTAGAGGAATTTTTGATTTGTCAGTGTTTGTCGATTTGTTGTTCCAGGTGAATAAAAATTGTATTACTGAAAATGAAGTTACAAAATGTATCAATTTATTGACTGCCCACGAATCACTGCGAATTGCAACTTTACGATCGACCACATTTGCATGAAAATGTTAACAACATTCGCTCGTTCCCTCGTTCCCTCGTTCGCCTGTTCGTTCGCTTTTTTATTCATTCATTGCTTTCCAATAGATGCCTGGCTTAGCTGTTTTCATCATTGCAGCTGTCATAGCAGCATAGAAAAAAACAACAACAACAACAGCAACTAAAGCAAATATCAAAAACATTTTTGTAAAACACCAAATAAGAAAAGTAACGAAATCCACATAAAATTTTTTTTCCAACAATAGATTCACTTTCACTCCAGTGCTGGAGTTTGGCCACGCGTTTTGACCAACAAAAATACTGCAGGCCGAATTCATAGATGTCATTATTATTGTTGTTGTAATCATTGTTAGAATAACAATAACAATGATAGTTGCGATATTTAATGATACCTGATCATCATCTTGGCGTCTTAAAAATACTTTTTAAGCTTGTGGGCCACATATTTTTTTTCATCGCGCAAAACTTTTCCTTCCACTTTTCATCGGCTATTTAATTATAACTATAACTACGAGTATAATTTTAATTCATCGTATTATTTTATTATCGTGATGTAATTATTTTGAATATGAAAAATAAAAAATATCATTTAAAATTTCTTAATCTTGAGGCCCCATAATGGATGCATTCAAAGGTGTGCGAGAAGTGATCAAAGACAAACTAATTGGCGAGACATTCTTTTGTTTATCACTCGTGTTTCGGCAATTCCCTTGATTATCACCAATTTTATTATAAAATTTTTTCTTTGTTATTTCTATTTTAATACGCTTGAAGAGTTTTCTTTTGGCGTTAATAAATCAATTTGAGAGAGATTTTTATAATCGATTATTAATGCAACAGGTTGTTTTGAAGCTTTTTTGTTGGAATTTGTTTTCGACTTAAGTTTGGCTGAAGTGTTTTGGCTTTCTAATAGAAATATAATATAATATTTTATTGTTTGTTTTCCAACGTTTACGCAAGTCTTACACCAATCAAAGCTTAGCATGAATAAATTGTATTAATATCAGGAAAAAATAATTTAATTGCATTACTAACTTATTGCGAGCATGTGTTACAGCACGAATCGATTTAAAAATTATATAAATAAATTTTAAATTAATAGAGCAATGATAATGTGATAAATAATATTTTATTTAATAAATAAATATTTAGCATTTCGTCTAACAACCGGCCAGAAATATTACAAAGCTATTCTCTATTTCTTTAGCCCACTTGATTGTCTTCAGCGCAAGTTCGTCGGTATCATACTAGTGAAAGCCATAGTGTGGAAGAATTCTTCTTAGACGCCTTCGATGGCTCAAGCTAGCAACCGATGCCAATATGATTGATATTTTGATATTAGCAGGATGATGGCAAAGACTTTGCGGACCATGTGGAATCGATAGCAGCATTTAACGAAATTAAATCTGCATGGAAATACTGATAACAATTTCGGCATCACTATACGGTGTTATGATCGTCATCGGTCACACATTCTTTCCATATTTCTTACAAACAAAAGCTAGGACTTAGGAATTAGATCTAGGAATTAAAAGGACTTTGCTTTTTTTTCTTAAATCCTGCCAACTTTTTCAAAGCATGCCAAATAATAAAACTCTAAAAGAAAAATAAAATTAAAGAGTTTCAAAAGGTCATAAATGGGTCTCTATTGTTTAGAGACTTTACAAGAAATATTTTCACGATTTAAAAACTAAAAATATTGTAATTCCGTTAAGACCGCTTCTTTAAATTAAACTCTTTTATTCAATATAATTAAGCAACTGATTTATTATCGTTTTCAAATCAAAAACGCCACTGTTTTGAATATTAATTAATCAAACCAGAGAAGTTTGTGAATTTGTTTTGACCGCAACGTGACAAAACTACTGCAAGCGCTTAAAGTCCTGTTGTATTTTAATAAAAAACTTGGACATTTAAGAATAAAATGAAAATAAGACAGTGAACTGAATAATCCATACAATAGTGTGTGCTTGCTGTACGAAGGGCATAATGAAAATTCACTTTAACAACGGAGTGCCTTCTAAATTTTAATAACAAGTTTAAAAGCTCGATTAATCTAACCATTTTTTACGCGTATAAATCGAGTTTAAAGTCTCGTTTTTAATTTTATAATTTCTTATTAAATGTATCCAAGTGGCGTAATATCAGACTAAAGGGAATTTTTTAAATTGCTCTTTTTCATCGGAAAACCCAGCATAGCTCTACAACTACTCGCATCGAGTAGGAAGGAAAGTAATTAAACACCTCTTGTGGATCATATTGGTATCGAATTCTTCATCTCTATTTGGCTGAAGGGTCAGCTGCTTTTGGCATATCTGATAAATGATAACTCTCAAAATTTTGCACTTGTAATGTCGTTCTGATAAGCCCTCCCAGCACCATTTTTTGACTAACGTTCCTTATAATGGCATCGTACTATTCCGTACACTGAGGTTCTGAAGGCAAAATATTTCCTTCTGCTGCACGGCTGATTTGTTGAGATTTTTCTATGACCCTCGTTGTTACTAAAGCAAATTGCAGATGGCTTTGCGTTCAGCTGTCAATAAAGTAAACGTTGTACTACACCTTTTAAGTTTGTTTCAATGCTGCTGCGCAAAGCAGTTTTACTTACAAATGTAACAAAAACATTGTCTTTGTCATATTGGTATTTCCAATGCTGGTACATGTGCATATGCATGTGCATGTGCATGTATGTGTTAGCTATTATTTTACTATTTTGCTACTTTTTTTTCATCGTTATAAACACATTATTTTGGCTTAATGCCAATTTAAAAGAACAGGTTAGTTATTTATTTGTTGAACCAACAAAGTGTTTTTTTTTAATTTTTCTTCTTTTTTTTAAAAAAAAAATTATTTACCAGCAAAGGTGGGTACCAATGAGTGGCTCTTTTTCTTATTCGCAGTGCTTTTGTGTAAAAATCAAAGAAATTAACTAAAAGCAACGCAAACAAGAAGAAAAGAAAAATATCTTTGGAAAATCGTAAAACAATATTGGGAATATTTTGCTTAACAAAATACTTGTAGTTTCTGTAATTTGTTAGAATTTTTTTTGTGTATTTTTTTTTTTTGGACAATAAGAGACTATTGTTGCATAAAGTTTTCAGAAATAGATGTAAAAAAAACAAATGAATTTTTGTATAAGTTTAAAGATTTCTGAAATGAAATACCTTTATTTTGTTATAAAAATTTTTATACCAGAAAAAAACATAAATTGCTACGAGTATTTTTTTTTTAGCTTCCGTCGACGAAATTTACATTTAATTTATTTCAGATACAATTACATTCCCATGATGACTATTATTATGATACGAGTAATTAAATTCACTAGAGTGGTGTTGGCTTATTAAAAAAAGCACACGTATGCAATTAAAATGTTGCCTGGTGTAAGACATGCAAATTGTTTCCACTACAACTACTCGTATTTATAACCGAAATGTTTGCAGTGAAGCTTTTGAAGATTTTGAGATTTTGAGTTTGATTTAAAAAGTCCTTAATGCAGTTTGTATAGTGCAGAGCGTTAGCCAATCTATACACATTTTAAAAACTTTTTCATGCTAAACTTCAAGCCTCCTTTTTAGCTAGTGGAAACCAATTTTAAAATATTTCCAATATTTTTTTTATATATTTCTAGCATTTTGAAATGTTGCCTTGTTAGCAAAATATTTCTTTTAAATATCATATTATGACATTTAATTTTGCTCTTATAAAAATTGATTTTTTTTTCGTCACTTCAAGTAGCAATAAAAAATTTGGGCATTCTTTAATATCTGCTATTCATTTGCAAGCCATTAATCGGTTAACGGAAGACAAGGCAATAACATCAGCAAGCGCATCTCTGCTGTCACTAGAGACTTAAAATAAATGAGTTTGAAAGTGGCACCTACACTGAGAAGAATCGATACTGCATATCATAGAATTTTTTTTTTTTGTTTTTGTATTCATTCAGATATGAACTCTTCTGCTTCAAGCAAATATTCATATTTGCACCTTCACTCGATTAGAGTACGAGAATGGCTTTAAATTGCTTGTGCTTTTGGGAGTGATGAAGACAAATCAAACAACAAGTCAATAAAAACTACCAGCAAATACGGGTTTGTCGCTTAAGTCTTTCGTTTTGCCATATAAATTTCATGTTTTATTTGCGCTCTCTTTATAATTTGATTTGTTTTTTTTCTTCTTTATTTTATTTTTGAGCAATTTTTTTACTTAAAATATATAGAATTTGGAAGGGCGTATTAAATTATAATTAAAATGCAGATTATAGTACGCCAGAGAAATACTTTTACAATGCTTTTAAAATGTTTGAATGTGTTGTGCTTGTAAATAAATATTTGAGTTACCGTTTCAAGAAATGAATTTCTAATAAGAAAGTGGGCCAATTGTAAAGAAAACAGCAAAACTGAAAACGTTAAATGCTTGTCAATGAGTAGAAATATTCCTCACGGTATTGACCATGTTCCGTGTTTAGTATTTTCATGAGACTAACTAAAGTAAGACTGAGCAAATTTCACATGATGATACCACATTTTTAAAAATCAAGGTTTCTGATTCCACACACTCAAAAATATTAGCTTTATGTAGGCGCATGTAATTATTTTTAATTCAAACTTGAAGTTCTTCAAAATAATAAAAAAGCCAGTCATAATCATTGTGTTTCTGTGGCGGATTGCAAGCTTAATATGAATATTTATTTTAAATGTTAATCATGAAATTAGTATGTGAGAACTTTTTGCTGCTACTATATATAAGAAGGTTGATATAATTTTTGCTTATTTTATCTTTCAGTTTCTGTTTTTGTTTTTGTTTTTTTTTTTTTTTTGAATATCTTTTCTTTTTCTCCTCTTCATTTTTATGTGATTTGACTACTTTCTCTTTTATTAATAAAATTAAATGCTGAATTTTACGTAGAAAAATAGTCATGTAAAGACATGTTTAAAATTTTTAAAGAGTATTTTAAATTCAACATTTGCTTGACTGCTTTTAAGTCATCTTCCGCTGGTTGCACCCTTTTTAAACCGTCATTTATTTTGCAGAGTTTATGCGTGCGTGTTTTCACGTCAGTTTCTTTAACCCACTTGTAAGAAACTCATAGAATATCACAGTGGCTTTGCAAATGTTCATTTGAAGCGATAAAAAGCAAAAGTGTTTTTCGTACTTCCTTTTAAATTAACTCTGAACATTTAATTGGCTGAAAGATTTAACCGATTTTTACCTGTCAAAGCGTTTTTTTTTTGGCAATTACAAAAAGATAAATAGTTTGTTTAAACAGCATGAAGCGTTTCAAATGCTGCAGTGCTAAAAATGTGATCGTTTTAATTATTATTTTTTTTTTTTGGAGTAAAAGTTTTTCTAATGAAATATTACTGGGCGATTTACGGCAAGTGACAATGATGTGAACATAAATGTATGCAAGCATTGTATAAACCGGAGCTCCTCTATTATTCCTTAATCGTCACAATTGTTGCAATGAGAAACAAAAGATATTTGGTTTACTTTTATTTGGTTTAACTGTTTATAAATATATTAAAGTTGTGACATATCAGATATTTTGTAACACATTTTGCTGCTTGAAGTTAATGCAAGTTGGCGGCAAAATATATCATTTATGCCTAAAAACACTTGGAAGATCGACACCTTCAACTTTCTTGGAAAATGAGCACGTAAACTCGTATTGTATCTTTCCCAGAAAAATACTTTAACTGCGTGTCTTTATATCCAAATGTTGTAGTTGTTTTGTAATGTTTTGCTTAATCTCGTAACGCATGTTTGAAGTTCTTTTTGTTACAAACCTTAAAACTTTAAAGTATGAAAACAATACAAATAGTTATTTATATTTAAAGAGAAAGCCAAACATCTGTTTCATATCTTGTGTAATTTTCATCACAGAATGGCTTTTAATAAATTCATAAATGGTAAGCCTTCGAAGCAGAAGCCATCGCTTGTTTGGAGTTCAAGCGGAAGACAATGCAACATAAAGAAATCAAATTTACTTTCTTGTGCAATTTTCGGTTTTCTATTGATTCGAATCCGTTCAGCCAGAAACTCTTAAGTTTATTAAAATTGATTAGTTATCAATTGTTTGCAGCCTGCTAAGAGAAGTGGGTTACTGATCAAGTAGCCGGAATTTTCACTCGCGCTTGCTTTTCTGGGCAATTGAAAGCTTGATACAATTCTACGAGAGTATTTAAAAATCCAGGAGAATTTCTGGTTGACTGTATGAATTTCTAATTTCATTTAAATCAGTTTGTGATGAACTTTTCTTAAAAAGACTTGGTTTTTCGCATTAAATGAATACGCTTTTGTGAATACACTCGAAATAGTTTTTAATTTAATTAAACAAGCAGAAGTAGTTCTCGTTAGTTAAATAAATGACAAAGTGTTAATGGAACAATAAAGAGAAACAAAAACATGTTTAAAAGAAAAATGCCATTCAAGAAAATATCTGGGTCAGAACCTTCAAGACATCTTCTTTGTGTGCCAGTAACAGCAAGAGCAGCCAGCACTGATGATCATGATGAATTTCTTCCCTCAATTTCGAAACTCTACAATGATGAGCTTTATAATAAATCTTGTAATCTGCCACACACAGCTACACAAACACATAACTGGCATTGGAAGTGTGACATTTAATTGTTCATGTGGTTGCTGTTGTTTTGGTGTGTTATTGCAGTCAACTAGTGTAACGTATTTCTCATCTGATTAGATTTTCTTGTGAACTTTGTACGAGTACCTCATTTTGCCTTAATTTTTAGCTTTATTGCGTTTCATTACAAAATTGTAAATAATCTTAAACAAACTTGAATTATCTATAGATTTTAAATGTAATTTGCCGTAGAGAAATTAAAAACAGAAACTTTTAATCTCCTGCCTTCCTCTCTCCTAGCCATTTATCTTAAAAGATTGTTTACTTTCTGTCTTTCATTTTATATAAAACCTTTTTTTTAAAGCTCCAAATCGTTTTCTTCTCTTTAATTTCAACTGATTTAGATTATGTAGTCTGCGATAATGTTGTTGGTGGTGTTGCTAATACTAAATAAATAATGGCAATAAACTTTTACTTTTCAAATTGTGGTTATTACTTAAGACCTAAAGGTGTTCCATATTAAATTAATTTATTATAAGCTTTTGTTTTTATTCTATTGGATCTTAGAAATTAAATTTATTTTGCATTCGTAATAGTTCAAACTGGAAAAGAAAATGTGAAATAAATGCCACATTCAAAAACAAGTGGATAAATTATTCATAATTTATTTTTGATTAAAAATTTGATAATTTTTAAAAATACACCTTTTTTTTTATTCGAATATATTTTAACAGTAGAAAGAAGAAAATAATTAATTGGGGAATTTCACAGTGAAAATATATTTTAAAAACCATCACACTTTTATTAAATTCATATCTTATTTTTAATGAATAATCAAGTGTGTGATTAAAACCATATTTCTCTTTTTGCTGCCGATCAGTATCGCTCGCCAGTAGTCGTACTCTAAATGAATTCAAACGAATATAAATTTTTTTTTTTTTTTTTTTTTGTGGAATGACAATATTAAAATGTGATAAAGTCATTGTAAAAGGAAAAAGTTGCATTTCCAAATTAGCAAGTGAAAAAAAAATTAAAACAAATTAATTACAACTTCTCGCGCCAAAACAAAAATTCTAAAAGTATTGAAGAAATATTTGAATATTCAAACTAATTCGCTAAAGATCATGCTTTAAGCGGAAAATGAAATTTGAAATGAATTGAAAGGCTGAGACTATTTGTTAAGCGATTATTTAAATTAATTTTAATGTTTAAAGAAATACTTTGCCCTTTTACATAAGCCTGACAAACTATGGAGATCACATATACGATCACAAAATGACTATCTTTGTTTTGTTTTATATAATTATTTACTTTCTCCATAAAGTTTCTTTGTCTTAACGTTCCGATTGATTATATCTCATTTCATTTTTAATTTCATGCCTCCACCCTTAGTAATGTAAAAGTAATAACGGCTCATTGTAAGCTCAGTGCATACAGTGAACTGAATACAGTGCATGCTAAAAAAGTTTGCTCAACTAAATTTAAGCAAAACACATTTTTTAAATTCTTGTCCTTTTCTTAAGATACCTGGTTCGAGGCAATAAATTTGCTTAATTATTTTCCAACTATTTTTATTCGAATACATTTGAACTCCACTGCACATCAACTGGATTGCATAGAGTTTTGTCATTAGCTGATGGCCTCAGCAGTCAGTGCCTCTACCCATTTTATAAGTATTAATTAAATAAATTAATAAACAAATAAATTTTTGTATTTTTGAATTGCAGTAAACTATTATTTTTTTAATATTAATATTATTTTTCTTAACAATTTTTGTTAAAACAATTCCTTTTTATAATTATTTTATATATACTTTTTTAATATTAAAAAGCCTTTTTTAAATTTATTATTCAAAAAAAATAATCAAGTACGTTTTTAAGGTTTCTGTTCATACGATTTTTTATTTTAATTTTTTTCTGTTTGAAAATTATTTTCTTTAATTTTTTTTTTTTTTGGTTTTGTTAATTTATCTTTAAATGATTTTATTGCAATAAATTGTAATACGAATATTTACAACTCGATTGAATTTAATAGAATTAAAATTGTTAAAGATATTTTACGATACAATTTACTGCAATGTAAACATGTCCTGATTGCAAGTAAAAAAATAATTAATAATATAATAATATTAATAATAAAATAAATAAATAAAAGGTATTATAGCAAGTGGTTGGCCAACTTAGGCGGGTATTGGCCAGAGTCTATTGTGAATGAAGGCTATTGGCAGGGGTTAAGAAACAACTTCAGTGCATGTTGGTGGAAGGTGAACTTCCCTTCCAAAATTGCCTCCAAGATCAAACAACTTCTCGACGAACGATTAATATTGTATATTCAAAAAATGAGAGACAGTCTGTTTGTTATGTGGAGTGAAAGTGTTGCCAGCAAACATGCCAAATGAATAATGTTGTTGCTGTTGTATTGTATCATCATCATGCTGGTTGAATTAAATCGTCATCATCCCCGTATTGAATGTGTAATTGAAATCCACCAAAAAGCCATTCATCTGCACCAATAACAACAAATCTTAATAATGATCAACATGCACTTTCTTTTTCATTGCAATATGCCTGTTTGCTGTTGCCTGCCTGCCTGGATTTTTTGTGAGTTACTTTTTTCTGTAAAAGGCAAAACGCGTTTTTGTTAATTTTTGCTTACAGTCGTTGTTGCAACTGTATCTGCTGCCTTTTTTTTTTTTTTTTTGGTTTGTAGCAAGAAACACATTTATTGTACATGTGCAACATAATTTTGCAAATGTCAAGGTCCCAAGGCATTAATTCATGCCGCCATTATACAACGAGTCTTGAACGTCTTTGCCGCTTTTTGCGCCTTCGCTTAATTTTTTAGCTTCAGTTCAGCTTTAAGTTAAACATGAAAGTGACTTTTTCTTTGTCACTGGCTGAGTCTTATGGGAACGTGTACGACACTCTCGTTTATTTTCTAAAACTGATCTCATCTTTTTTCCACGATTCGTCACTTTAGCGCAATTTATTGCCTTTTAATGGTCAACTTAAATGCTCGTACCAAAGTAATTGTGTTGATGTGAACAACTGAACTTGACTTCTAATTTTGCGATTCGATTTGCGAAGAAATTTAAATAAGTTAATGTGGATTTGCTTTCTACTTTTTAAATGTGTGAATTTTTTATTGGAATATTCGCATATACAGAGGCGATTTGAAATATCTCCCTTTAAAATTCAGTTTTGCTTTGACGGATTACTCTTGACAGTGTTGGGATGATGATAAGAACTATAGCGAGAGAAAATTTCGCTAAAACTAATTTTATTTAAAAAAAAAATAAAATGTTAAATATTCTTTCTTACAACAATACTGTTATATCTTCTTTAGCATATATAATATATAGTGACTTATGAATCAAATATATACTGGACTGCTCTATACTTCCACCCACTGATACTTTTCGGGGTATATACGAAATATTTCTCGCCTACGACAATATTCTTAGAGGACCACGTTGAAAAAGAAGGTAAATATTTATCATCAATATTAATTATGTGGTAATGAATGCAAAGTGGTCAGTGAGTACGACTATGCTTTCCCCTCCCCGCTTAAAGCATGATCTTAGCGATTTATAGCTGGCGTTTGCCAACGTCAATTTGGCTTAATGGCTTACATTTTCGCGGCATACGTATTATGAACGAAATGTGGCCAAAAGGACCATTGTCTAAGGATTAACCCCAAAATGGGGCTTGTGTGAAAACCCCCAAAAAATTTAAAATTTCTTGTACGATAACTAAAAACATTGTTGGAAAGAAACTCTTTGATTTCGTTTACAATATCAATTGAGCATAGAAAAACTAATTTGTCTATGAAAAGTATTTTTTAAGAACGCAATATTGCAAAGTTTATGTGAGTACTCCTCTGTGGGGTTTTCCACACATATGAAGTGTATATGTTGGAACACCATTTCCGGTTGCAACGTCTCAATATTTTTATGAGCATTCCAAGCTGAGTGCAATGTGTATTTCAAGATTCGAAAGTGAACACTTATAGAATGAGCTCAATTGCAAAGGTCCTGTTTAAAATATACTTTTTAAAAAAAACATACTCATTTAGAATAAACTTTATATGACCGATTTTAGCAAATATATTAAGTATGCAACTCATTTTTCTTTAATTACAGAATAAAAAACTGGGCAGTAGTGAGGCAAAAACTGCTGCATCGGGAAAATCATCGAAAAGTCTGTCAAATAACAACAACTGCAACAGCAATAACAACAATATCACAAATATGAGAGACAGCAACGTCTGCGGCAAGCACGCATCATCAAATGGCAAAACAAATTGGAAGGTAAGAAAACAAAATTTCAAATCCAAGCTTAAATATTTCAACAACAACAAAAAAAGCAAAGTAAAAATATTTCAATGCTTTTTACTTTAAGCCACATGAAAAAAGTATTAAAAAATATTTAGTAGCACTCGCAAGAATGTATAAGAACGAAGCGAAAGAACAGTTAAAATCTCAAAAGAATAAGTTCAACGAACTTTAAGTGTTATTTAAGCGGTATTAAGCATTTTCGAAAAATAATTTATTTAGTTACAGCGTGTTACAGGCAGCCATTTGGCCAGTGGGCCTGCGCAACAGTTGGCTTTTACTTAAATGCCGATTGGCAAGCAAAAATTACTTGTTGTGATTTTTTAGCTCAACACAGATTCTTTTCCAGTTGAAGCACACTCGTATAATTGCAAGTGGTTGCTAAAATATGCTTTTAAATTATTTTTTCTCTTTTCTTTAAATATGCAATAATCAGTTCAAACAGGCAACATTTTGTTCCAGTAGCATTTGACCCCGCTGTTGGTAGGAAAAGAAATCAAGGAAAATTAAGAAACGAGAGAAAATGGAATGAAAACGCATTGCGTTACACGGAGAGAGATAAATAATTTGATTCAAGTAGTTTTTAAAAGTCAATCAATTGCGTAACAATGTAGCAGAATCGCTGGCATAATTTTTTATAACCAAATTGCAGGCAAAGATCAATTCAAATAGTCACTCACGACAAGACGGAGTTGCTTTTTAATAATTTTTTTTTATAACATTTTCTCAGTGTATTATGTGTGTTGGATTTTTCATTATGAAAGAAATTGTGCAAAAGAAAATTAATTATATTTTATGAAAATCTTTTGTTTCCAATTTCCCCGTTCAAAACGTGTCAGCAAAGCAAAACAAGACCAAACAAGACAAACTTTAATCTGAATGCGAATCCGAATAAGCAAATCGGAATGGAAAAATTATTTGGCATATTAAAAGCATGACATTAAATCTGCTTCCATGGATACGCGTTGTGAAATGATACATTTCTGTTGCAGTTCATTTCAGAGATGGGCTGTAGCCATGCAGTGTGATGCATGAACACGCATGAACGTGGCACGAATATGAGTGCGCCTGCGGTAATGAAAATAATTATGAAATGATTTCTTTATTGCATTTTTCTTATCATGACTAAATTTTACTAACTCAGGAAACATGAACATGCTGGAGTCAGAATGGAGGAAAATTATCATAAGATCGTTATGTGGCACAAATGCATTTAAATACCTTCAATGTTGAATTTTGAAAATACTCGTATGCTGCATTTTTCATAAATTTTTTTTTTAACTGAAACTTTTACTAGAAAATGTTTGCTGGTACATTTTTTAATGTGTTCGCGCAGGTATCGAAAAACTTGTATAAAAGTGTGTTTATGTAGGCACATAATAATTCATTTAGGTTCATATAAGTATGCATGCACATACGCATACACATACACCCACACATGTAAGCAAGTTCATCTGATACATGTATACGAGTACATGTGTGTATGATGGCATTCATAACTTTGATTGAATGCGAGCGGCGTTTGGTTGCGTGATCGAGCAGTTGCATTACAACTAGATTTTTTTGTTAATTGTATTACGCAAATTATCGAGATTTAATATTCTTATAAGAAAATGTTTTTTTTTATTGTAGAATTATTTAGAACAGCACGCAATGCAGATATGAATACGTCACATACTGTTAAGCAGGCGTGGCAAATCCATTATAAGAGACTGTAGTTTTGCCTATTTGTCATACAATTGCCATTGAATTCGTATTGTAAATTTTTCAGAAATTTCAGTGGCTTATATATTTATATATTTGACATACTAATTGCAATAAAATCGCAGTACATTTTACTTTCCCAAAATAAATAAACAAAAGCATTAAGGAAAAAACATAAGGAATGATTACGAATGGAGTTCAACATCGACAAGATATTTAAAATCTTGATTTTCCACCACTGTAACATTCAAAGTAGTCGGTTGTTTAATAACAATATTTGTGTAATATTTAATAAAGTGACTGTCACGCCAAACCAAGCAACCAACCACACATGGCAGATCTTTTGCATTTTTTCTTAATATTCTTTTCCAGCATCTGTATGGCTTAACCGCACAAGCCAAATTATCTTGTTACCGGTTGAAGGAGAAGCAGGTTTTGATAAAGCCTTGCTAAAGACGCATGGCGAGCTTTGGAATCAACTATTCTCTCAATATCTTTGTTGCATCAAAATAGAACATCAAAATGTTCAAACAAGTAAATGCCGAGTTACTTAAGCGCACTGAAGGGCTCAAAATTAATACTTCACCACTTGCTAATGCACCTCCTCAGAGAACCTTTTTTTATTTGTTACTTTAGATTACATATATTTACGTGGGACCAGATCGATTCCCTGCTTAAGAAAGTAACCAACAACATTGTGAAAATATTTTTTAAATTATTTATGAATTTCAATTTAATTTACTTAAAAAGCTAACCTACCAAAAAAAAGCCAAACAAACAAAAAAACATCATATAATAGAACATATTTTAAGCATGTAAAAATAGTGGCATCCACTGTTAGCAGAATTAACGATTTATCTGCATTTTGACGATTTTCTCCTCTCAGAGGCAATTTTAGACACAAAACTGACGATTTTTCTAAAGCTTTTAATTTTAAAGTTTAATTTTTAAAGTATTTCGTATGTTGAGATTTTTTTGTGTGTTCAACTAAACGAAAACCACAACTCTTGTTTTAGGGAATGGCAGTTTTTAGATGTTAAAAGTATTTTCGCAGGGAAGGAAATAAACTTTACAGAATTGTGGAAAAAATATCGGAAATGAAAAGAAGTGTTTCAGGTCTGCCTTTTCTAATTTAAAAAAATTTTATTTGCAATATAATGTGATAACCACATTCATCGGCAAATGCCGGAAGGATATTTATTCAGTTGAATTTAAATAAAGCAAAGTTCGCCATCGGGCTATTTAAAACTTAAAAAGTTAAACTGCTTTGAGAATGAGGTCAGTTTAAATATATTAAAAATGTTAAATTCTGATATTTATTTCAAAAAAGTTTTTTATAACGAAAATGTTAATTTATTTTTTTAAATTATGTGTTTTAAAGTTTGTTTAACTTCAACATGTTATATATATATGTATTTAGATATATATAAAGAATTAAAACTATTAAAATACAAAAAAAAAGAATATTTTCGATTTGCGGACGATTTTATTTATTTATTTCTAAAAAATTTTTTATAACGAAAATGTTAATTTATTTTTTTAAATTATGTGTTTTTAAGTTTCTTTAACTTCACCATGCTATATATATGTATATATATATAGATATATACAAACAATTAAAATACAAAAAAATATTGAATATTTTCGATTTGTGGACGATTTTCTAAAATCACTTGACAATTTTGACGATTTTTTGCACAGAAATTTCTAGTAATTGGCGATTTCATCTCTAGAAGTTCTGGCAACACTGGTGGCTACTTACAAACTTACTGGTCAAGGCTACAAAATATTAAATCGCATATGCTTATTATGAAGCAAAGCGGCAACACTCCTTACATGATTCCCAACACACCATGTTTTTTCTCTGTGCAAAACTGTGGTGAATAAAATCAAATCGACATGACCTGAGATTGAAAATAACATTTCTTATTCTTTCGAAAAATAAATCAATTTTTCAGTTAACAATTAAAACAAACAATAAATAAGTATGACAAAAATAAAAAAAAATAAAAAAATTAAAAAAAGTTCTTGCTGGATGTCGCATAGTTTTATACTTAAACTTTACAAAGTCTATTGGCAAATGTTTAGCAAGTGCTCCAGTGGCGCAATTGGTTAGCGCACGGTACTTATAATCAGTAACTTGTGAGCAATGCCGGGGTTGTGAGTTCGAGCCTCACCTGGAGCAACAGTTTTTTAATTGAAAAATGATTTTTAGTTCAAAAACAATCCAGAACTTAGAACTATTGTTTGAATGGCAATGACCTCCTCCTCATTTAATTAATCCTAAAGCAATTAAAAGAAATTGTTTACTCAACTTTACACTATACACTTACTTTATGGAAGAGGGGGAGGAGGAGATGATAGTTCCACAGGGTTTGATTGAAACCTTTGAAGCCAATCCGGATAATATATCCGCCAAAAGTAAAGAAAAATAAAACTGTCGTTGCTGCAATTAATTTCACTCAAGTTGTGATTGGCTGTATGCTTTTCTCTTGTTCGGTTGTTCGTGTACTTGTCTCGTGTGTATTCGTGTGTGCTAAAGTAATACTATATATTAACAGAGTTCATTTTTGCTTGATTAAAGCACATACGCAATGCGCTTAATTGAGAATAATCATTATAGAAAATATTGGAATGCGTGACATTTTTTGTGCCGAAAAATCAGTGTCGTGTACAGAATTTTAATTTACATTACAAAGAAACAGATTATTTAAATTCAAGCCACATGAAGATTAAGGAAACTACATAAATGGAATTAAATAATGTATGCTAAGGAATACAAATATAGAATAATGACTATAGAATAATTATTGACTAGTAATGGGCAAAACACTTACAGGCCGCTGCCACGCATGTCACACCTTCTTTGTTAAAAATTTTATATTTTTGATTGCAACATTATTTTGGTATCATCTCGGATAAGCATGCAAGTAATGTAATAAAGAACAACTTTATCGACTTTTTTGTTCAAAACATAAATATATTTAAAAGAATTTGGTCTTATATCTCCACTTCAATGCGATGTAGCAATGAAAAATAATAGCCGTAGTGGTTTTACTGTGTTTTACATTCTTAAATATCTGAAAAAGTCCTAAAAAACTATTAATGGTGAAACCAAATTTTAAAATTTGAAATATTTTTTAAATTTTTCGAACAATTGTGTTTCTTTTTTAAAGAGATATAATTTTGAATATGTTAAAGTTATAATAAGTCTGATCTCATGTCTGGTTTTTTCAACGTGAGTGGAAACGCTCCAGTGGCGCAATTGGTTAGCGCACGGTACTTATAATCAGTAGCTTGTGAGCAATGCCGGGGTTGTGAGTTCGAGCCTCACCTGGAGCACTTTATTTTGCAGTAATAAAAATTATAAACTCAGTAGTTTTGCAGTAGATTGATTTTGAGTCCAAAGAAGTGATGCGGATATTTTGCAAGCAATAGGCCACAAGACGAGAAGAGCAAGGTGCTTTCAAATGTATTTTTCTGCGGCAGGCAATCTTTTTTGAAAATAACATTTCTTTTGTGTCGAATTTATATGCGATGTATCAAAATTAAAAAAAATAAAATAAAGAAAAAAAATATATCAGAACTGATTTAATGAATATGAATAAAAAGAACAAAACAGAAAAATGAAATTTAGGAACAGTAAATAAAAGTAGTTAATTAAATATTATAAAAAATATAATTAAATATTAAATATTATTAAAAAAATAACAGCAAATATTATTTCTGCACGGAAAAAAACAAACTATATAGCAGCGTTCAGATAAGGAAAGAAAACATTCGAAGAACTGAAATAGGAAATTAAAGTAAAACATCTGTATACTAATTAATCACTTTCCCAAACGGTCTAGAAAAATATTTTTTCTGCAAAGAATATTGTATGATCAAAAGTTATATATTCTATATATTAAATGTAGTAGTATAAAAAAGTTATATTTTTGAAAAGAAAAAGAAAATAAAATTATATTTTCAAAAATAATTCTGCTCCAGGTGAGGCTCGAACTCACAACCCCGGCATTGCTCACAAGTTACTGATTATAAGTACCGTGCGCTAACCAATTGCGCCACTGGAGCTCTTGGTGGGGGGTTGTCAAATGAATCACTTAAAACGCACACTCTCTCCTACCCGCACAGAACCATACACAAGCACATTTCTCCATCAGCTGAAACTTTAAATCTCCCCAACCACAAGAAAGACCACAAACAAGCAAATGTGTAAAAGACAACTCTTAATCAGCATTTAGAACAACAAACAAAACGTCAAACAAAAAAGAAAAGAAAAAAAATACAACAACAAATGTTAATTGTAAATTTACTAACAAGCATAGTGACGAAATAAAACGGTTTCATGTGAATTTGTTGTTGTGCGGTGAATAAGTACTTTTCTTAGCAGCCAGAACACAAGAAAGTCACATCCCCCTTTTCCAAAGTTTCTTTGTATACATTTTCTATTGTCTGCTTGTGTCGTTAGAAATTTTATTTGCTGTTGATAAAATTATAAATAATTGAGAACTTATTCTCAAGCTTTTTGTTATTAAATTTATTTAGTTTTCTCTTTTCAGAACAATATTTTAAAAAACAAGCAGTGTTGCCGTTTCGGCTTTTTTTTTATATGAAAAAATTATTAAAATCAACTATCTGAGACTATTTAAAAAAAAACAACAATAGGAAAAATATTTAAAAAAATACCCTTTAGCTTAAAAGTGAATTTAAAAAACCAAACAAAGAGTGCAATTAGTAAAGAATATTAAAAAAATATATAATATAAAAATCAAAAATAAATGGAAAAAGGCAATTGCATTTATTTGGATTCAAAAAAGTATTAAATTGAAAATATCAGCGCATGAATAAGAAAATTTGTGTGGTGTTTCTAATCAAAATCTATTGTTGTAAGTAATTTTTTTTTTGCGAGAAAAAACCAATATTAAGTTTTATTAGCCAGGTACCATCATCGCCAACTCAAACATTAAAACCGCCACGTTTTTCGTCACAGTGAGAGTTCATTCAAGTTTATTTGCCAACATAAAATTTCTATCATGTATTGAAGCTATTTCTGAATTTCAACTCTTCTTTCCCAAAAACTATTACAACTACTTAAGATCCGACTTCAGGTGTGCACTTGGTGTGCACATCCAGTGCTTGGAAAAATTCATAAATTATTTCATGTTTTCATGCCATCAATCTCTTTCATATGCATTTGATCCGTGCTAAAGATTCGAATAATTTGCTAAGATACAAGAGATACAGACAAGCTTACGAGGGAATGAGTGAATGGATGGATGATTGAAGAATGGAATGAATATAAATGAGATTAAAGTAAATGAATATGTATTATTTGCATGCCATCGTCAGTCATCATTGCTGAATCAACGCTTTTTTCTTTCTTTCAAATTTGACTGTTATTACTCGGATGATGTAAATTTAATGAATTAATATTTTCTTTTTATTATAATTTCTTTTTCTTTTTGTTTATCGTTGTGGGGAAATACTAAAATGTTTCGTTAATGATGCGTACTTTCTTTGTGGATATTTAAATTTTCACTTTGCTTAATAGTTATTATATAATTTGGCTTTTATCGTCGATTGCATTTCCAGCAAAAATGAAGTTATGCGTTAACTATTAATGAAAAGCTAACGATTTCAGCTCAATCTCAATCAAAACACCATTTATAAATTATTGTTAGTTTCGTAACAGCCCCCTCCATGTTGTGAAACTCACTTTCATTATCTCATGGAGTCATAAAACCTCACAATGCAATTCGTTAAAGGATTAACATTCATTTCATAAGCGTTTAGTAGCAAACTGTCACGGGAAACATTTTTCCACAACTGGATAGACATCATCACCAGTGTTGCCATGTTGTGATAACTAAATTTTTCCTCCTTACTCATTTCTTTGAAAAAAATCACTTATAAAAAAGAGTCAATCATTTTAAATGGAAATGTTGTTTTCTCAAATTCTACTCATATTAGTTTCTGTTAGATTGCTTGCACGTCAAATCACTCAGCCGATTTCACGGAGATAGTAATAAAAGAATGCCCATTTTCGGAACAGTTTGTGGAACGTATTTCGATTGCAGGCAATCTTTACTTTACTCAGAATATTTTGTTTTAGCTGTATCCAATAGAATTTGAAAAACCAATCCTTTTTTACATTATTCTAGATTCCGTCCAGTAATTCGAGTTCAAACTTGAATGCTAATTCAACACAAAGCACAACATCAGTTCCAAAAGTCTTTCACAATACCCGTTGCACCCGACACCACAAATCGCACAGTCATTCGCCAAATCGTACTAATAATGGAAATGGTGTTGTAGGAGCGGATTTAACCAGTCATCACTTGAATGGCGGACACCATCACAGTCACATACACCATTTGCCAAGTGCGGGCCATAGGAAGAAAACAGAATCGGTCTTGTCGACAGATTCCGATATACGATTTACGCGCAGAAAGTTGGGTGACAGTCAGAAATGTGGTTGTGCCGTAATTGCAGGATTTTTAGTTGCTCTTTTGGTGGCTGGAGTGTTTGTGTATGTCGGTTGTAAGTATATACTTATGTGTACAGTAGGTGGCCGGAAGAATGAATTTACTTTTACGTCATGCATTGCAGATACTTACTTTAAACCTGAACCCTTGCCGGATCGTGTATTTCGCGGTAAATTTCAAGTACTGAATGATAAGTGGTCTATGGATTTGGCGAATCAGAATTCCTTAAGGTTTCAACAAAAAGCTCGGGATTATCGTGAACGTATTAATTTGCTAATAAGACGTTCAGATCTGAAGGAAGCCTACGACGGAAGCGAAATACTGGCTTTAGATGGGTAAGTATTTCAAGCATAAATATCTTCTCTGTAGCCCTTAAACATTTTTTTTTTTTAGATTCGAAGACACCAATGACATTGTCGTACATTTTAACATGATCTTTGATCCTTATGCGGGTTTGATTTCAACCGCAGATCTTTTGGCTTTGTTCGGAGAAGAGCTTAGTAGCGCTCATCCAAGATATTTTGAAAATGTCGCTGTAGATCCGAGAAGTCTTAGCATAAAAGAGGTAACTGGTTTAATAGACGAACCTATTATGTCTTCCTCGCCTTTGGGAGGTGATGAGGAAACTACAGAGCATGTAATCACTACTCCGAGGCAACCCAGGCGTTGTGAACCTTTAAAATTGAATTATTGTCGCACGGTTGGCTATAACATCACCACTTACCCAAACTTGCTCGGCCATAACTCCTTTGAAGAAGTTCAGGCTGATGTTATTTCCTTCAGAGAACTGGTTGATGGTGAATGCTTTCGCGAAGCTTTTGACTTTGTCTGTCGTTTAATGCAGCCACCCTGTGAGACGCATGGGAATTTGGAGCCTACCGCGGAGTTGATGTGTCGAGAGTATTGTGAACAGTTTATGAAAGGTTGCGGCAGCCGCTTGCCGCTCAGATTCCAAAAATATTTCGACTGTGAAAGGTTTCCCGAGGTGACAGCGGTGCAGTCTTGTCGGCAAAAACCTAGTTGTGCTTATGATCTTCAGAATAATGCCCACAGCCCACGACTGTGTGATGGATTTGCCGATTGCCCTGACCTATCGGATGAAAGAACGTGTACATTCTGCACCAGCAACTCTTTGTATTGCGGTAGAGGTAGAGCTTGTGTACCCCGCATTGCTCGTTGTGATGGCAAACCCGACTGTCCCGATGGTTCGGATGAAAAGGATTGTCGTAAGATTTTTCACATAATTTCCTGCCCTCTAAAGCACTATCTTATTTTCTTATGCATTTATAGTTTCCATAGCTCCTTTGGCTGCCGACTTGATAAAACCCGATCCATTAGTACCTTATTTGCCTCGATTTTACTCTGAAGGTTTTGCTGTGTTTTCTGAAAGAGGGTCTGTGGGAAAATTGTGTGCCGAGGGCTTAGAGGGTGATAGCAAGATTGTAGTGAGGCAAACAGTGGCGGAATCTTTATGCAAATCTTTGGGCTATGAGTGAGTTTAGTTTTAAAATATTGTGTTTAATAAAAAAAGGAAAATATTCTCCATTTGAACTCAGTTCGGTAGAAATTTTTGAAGTGCAAGCTGATAACGAGAATGTAGACGATTATGTTCGAGTTTTAGATCCTCATGCTCCAGAAATATCGTTTGTGCGTACTCGTTGCCCCCAACGCGAGGTTCTGTTTGTCGGCTGTGGAGAGCTGCAGTGTGGCATACAATCAGTGCTGACAGGAAAGCAGCATTTGACACTACCCAAAATGTCAGCCTCTGGGGATTGGCCTTGGCTGGCAGCCTTGTATAGAGAAGAGGTGCATGTTTGCGATGGCACTTTGGTAATTTTGAATTAATTAGAACTACCAGCGGTGTCTTCAAGAATGTCTTATTTTTTAGATTTCTCATCATTGGGTATTAACTACGGAATCATGTTTTCAAGGACAACCTCGTGCCACTTGGATGGCCGTATTTGGTTCAGTGAGATTGACTTCGAGGTCACCTTGGACTCAGCGAAGACGTATAATCGGCATGATCAAAAGTCCCGTTGAAGGTTCTACAGCAGCTCTAATAAGGCTTGAAACTCCCGTTGTTTACTCAGACCATGTACGTCCTATATGTTTGCCAGATGAGTCGGAAAGAAAACAGGATCAGAAAATACAAAGACGAGCATACGTTCCAAAAGCAGAACGTCTCGAAGACAGAGAACTTGTTAAACGCTTAGAACACGAAACACAACAATATTTTGCCAAGCCCGGCTTCTACCAGCTAAATGAAGAGCGTAGAAATTCTTATGATGCCGAGTATCAATCAGCCCCTTACAGTTTACCGCAAACCGCAGCATTAGTTGGTGAAACCGGGGAATATGATTTAGATACGTATCCCTTGCCAGAAAGAGCCCCTCAAGTAAATTATTATGGCTTAAATACAGGAAGTGAAAATCGAACTGCATTTGGTTCGTCTGGAAGAACTGTGGCACCAGTGATGACAAAGAAACCTGAACAGATATGGACAAATTGTAACACATTGGGTTGGTCGCGACAACGCGATCATCTGCAGCGTGTTCAATTAAAAATAGGTGATATGGAGGCGTGTGAAAATATTTCTATAGCAACAGTTAATAGCATGTGCACAGAGGCCACGTATCAGAAACACGATTGCACGGTAAGTTATAACGATATAAAACCTACAGCTATAACAACTGTTTCGTATTTTCTACCCAAAATTAACTGCTTCTCGTTTAATTGTTGCTTTTTTAAATTTAATTCAGGCTTTATTATTTATTATTGTAGTAGTATTCATTCCCTGTGATATTGGATGGGATTACCAGAACTAGTAAGACTTAAAGTCGATCAAGGTGTTGTAACTATGCTGATCGAACAACACTTTACACTTCACTCCAAAGGCAGTCTGTGGTGTTAACCTGGCTATCAAACGGAATTGATAATTCAGGCACGAACATACACGAGGCCCTTTTTTGTTCAGCTGCTTGTAGGAAAGTGAAAATATAGTAACAGATTCATCAAAAAATTTTGTCGTACAATTCCATTGTTGCTAGGCACTGTCACACTTTGTCTCACTTGTCAAATCCTACGACTGTGAGAGCTTTAAGCCGACGCGACGCTATCAGTGCATTCATTTATAAAATTTTTAATTTGGGTGTAAAAGCTTGGAATCCGCCCAGAATGTTTCCTATAAATTTGCTTGAAACAAAGAGGACTGATCCTTATACATCCTTAAATCAGAATATATTTATTTTTAGTAAAAAGTATCGTGTGTGTTCTCTTTAGAAAAAGTTTTTATTGACGTTTAAATTATGCATTTTTGCCACATAAGAGGATTCATACATAATAATATTTCAGCTAAAATATGTATGTAAAATATGCATGCAGGTAGCTCATGTATCGCTATCCAAAATGCTAAAGGAAGAAAGCAATGTCGAAGGTCGCTTGAAAAAAAAAAATGGGAAAAAGCAATGACATCATGTTTTTCATTGCAGATTGAGCTTTATTTTTCTGCGTATCATTAAATACCTTGATTGCTTCCTTTGCTAAATAGTAAACTTTCACTGTGCCATGTTGATATATCACAGAAATAGTCTTTAGCAGCCATAGGCTCTCCATTTAATGCAGTAAACTTACGGTTTTGTGGAGTTAAAGTTTGGCTTTCAAGTTGAATCTTTCATTTATGGCTTTTGTATTTTAAATCTAAATTTTCAACCAAGTATAATATTTTATAGGATTGAAAACCGATTTCAATTTACATGCGTGTACAATTCATATAATAAACAATAAAGCAATAATTAATGAATACTTAATTTTAATTATAATATATTGTCAAATTTTCAAATTTTTGGGAAAAGATCTTTTAAATTCTCATTGAGCGCTTAAGGACATTTCGATTGCTTTTAATAACTGCTAAAGGCTCTCCACAATTTAACTGATTAGACGATTGCGAACTTGATGTTGAATCGGGGAGTTGGCCCAGAAAGCAATTTTGTCTTCGCACTGGTGCAGCATAAAAATAACGCGTTGGCTCACTTTCTACTGCTGAGAATTTGCTTAATTTTGAGTCTCCAAAGGGCAAGCGTTCATCTAATAATATTGTAGGTGTAGTCTCTGTATTCGAAAGATTTGAAATTTTTGAAGCATCCAAACGTATAAAGAATATTTTTTGTGGATTTGGAAATAAAAGCAAAAAGTATTCAAGCGTGTCCTTGTTGTATTTATGACCCTTTTCGTCATAAAATTCGATTGCCAATTTACAAGAGTTTTCAATATTTAATGTATCGATGACAGTTTTCAATAGGTCGTCATACAGAAATTTCGTACCGCACAATATCTGACGCGTAAGACCTTTGTAAGATATTTTTATACGATTTTCCGCAATCATTTTCAATTATTTTCGTATATTTTAATTAGTACGGATTTCCACTCAGATTGCCATCCGTATTATAATTCGATCGTTCCTTTTGCAACTGTATTTCACAACTGAAATATGTTGAATTGTATCTTGAACTGGAATTGAATCTGCTGCAGAGGAGAACCGACTTTCTTGTCTCGTATAACGAGAATTTAAAGTGAGTTGAGAAATAAATGTAGTGCACAGGGATGGAAAATTGAGTATTTTTGCCAGTGAGTTTTGTTTTGAAAACATATGTATTTCACTCACATTTTAAGGCCTCGTTTCACTATCCTACTCAGTCGTACAATTCATTCACACAAAAATGTGGCAGTGAGGCCTCCTATTTTAAGAAATTGAATCGAAATGGTGTGACTGGTAGCAAACTATCCTTTAAATGCAATACAAAACCAGATGTTTTCTGTTTGTAAAATAAAAACAAATATAATTTATTATATTTGCTGATGTAGAAATAGAATAATACTGTTGACTTGATATATTTATTTATTAAACAAACAAAAATTATCATCACTCGTCGATTTAAAATTATCCCTTTTTCAGCACTACAAAAATATATAAAATACGTTTTGAAAATCTGCATTGTACATGCCTGGCACTCGGGAATTGTTGTTGTTTTATTCTCTCTTTGAATTATTTTGCTTAGTTTGAGAATAACAGAGCATTGAGAAGAAACATAACCAACCCCTGCCACAGTTGCCATGTTGTATAAACAATGTGATTCGACGCAAAAGAACTGTTATCATATGTGAGTCGGAAGGGAAGTTTGAGGTCGTGACTAAAATTGTTGAGCTCTGAGCTTAGCGTAAATATAAAGAAACTTTTTCCTGCTTGACACATTTTTTAAATAAATCTATCTGTATATATGGCTACATTTACTCTTGCATTTTAGCTGATATACATATATATGTACACACATATGTATCCATGTATGCACATATATTCTATTCACAAGATTTAAGAGTAAGTCACGAAGCCACCACCACTTGATATTAAATTGTGTGAGACAGATAATGAGTTATAAAATTTGTTTTACGTGACGATTGAGTTCGATCCTCAAATGAGAGTTTTGACTATTTTAATGTTCTTCCCGCTTACATAACATATCCATAAATACATAGATATATTTTGTGTTCTAGCCGGCGTTTAGTGGTTCATCTACTTATTTTTCGTTTGCGATCGAAGAGCTCGTATGCGAAAAGCATGCAGCAGCATGTTTTGCTTATGCAGCTACTAAGCGTTTTAGCCGTTAAGTTTAAAGCGATCCATGTTTATTCTAATGCTTGTGCATGTCTCATTCCCATTGTACGCGCTACATGCTTACATACATACATGCATACATACGATAATATACATATAAATGTTTGTTATTTTGGGAATTTTTTCATTGGAGAAGTACTCGTGCATGCATAAAAATCTGCAGGAATAAGTGCGTATAAGGACATATATATGTGTGTATGTAAGTATGGGAGTGTGTAGCATGTGCCAAGAAAAGCATTGGGAAATTCAATTCCAAATTAGTTTATAATATGTGTTAAGTATCCCAAAACATTGGCACCCAGCGTAATTATTTCTTTACAATATAGGCCTTCGGGTGTCTTACTTTTAAGACTAAATATGTATGCATACACACATATGTATACATATATGTAAAAACATGCAAACATAATTATTGTTTTTGTTCCTTTGCTAATTATTAACAACTCTGCACATTTTTTCCTTGTTTAGACATAGAAAGATAAAACTACGATCGATAATAGCAGATGGAGAGGATTTTTACACGCTGTACAAGATTGGAAGCATAAATATTTTAGGCATTATTTTTAAAGATGTACTCACAAACTTGTGAAGTTAATTTAATTGCACAATATTGTTTGTTACATGAGAATTACATTGATCTGTAAGTGAAGCCTTTGAATGCTCATATTTATGTATGTTCACATACATACATACATAAATATGAAGACCAAGTGCTATTGCCCATCCCAGTAATTAATTAGTAGTTTAAGGCCGATTAATTTCCAACTTAAAACATACTACATTGTAATAACAATAATAAATTCGGGTAATTTAGTTTTCTCTGCTAATACTCGTATACTCCCACGAGGAATTTTAAAGTTTTTATTTTAGTAAATCCCAACTCTACTCAAGGAGTGGCAAACCGTATGTTGAATAAGGAATCCTCCGAAATATAATGCTGGAAATTTCCAGCAGATAATCTGGCGTTTGTAACCTGGTTTATACATCTCGCAAGTTCCAAAAATAATACAAACTATTAAAAATTCGGCCTCACAAATTCACATCCTTTGGATCAGTTTAGAATGAAGTTTGGAAAAAGTTCCAAGCCATTGATAAATGGCTTCCTTGAAGCAAATATACTGACTAACTGTCTATTCGAACCGCCACCTAAAATTTCGTGTGTTCCTTTAAGTTAAAAAAAAATAAAATTTACAATGCCGTAAGAGAAATATCTTGCATGAATTTAAATTTATTTTGCAACTTTTACATGAATCTCAGTTCAATTTATAAGAATACGCTTTAGTATTGCGTAAATATTCCAAATATTTTTACCACGCTATTCCTTCTCTTTATTCCATTGTGCAGCAAGAAGAGTATGCTGGAGCACCAGTACAGTGTCTTATACCGGGCACTAATCAATGGGCCCTCGTTGGCGTTTCTTCATGGCGTATCGCTTGCGCACCATCTGGCGTTGAAAGGCCAAGAATGTATGACAAGATATCTTCAAATACTGCTTGGATACGTGAAACCGTCAACTCATCATAGAATCGCTAAGACGTCCTTAATGTAAAATAATAAATTATTTTTATATACTCGTAGCTATTTGTATATAATCTAATGTTTGATATATAATAACTAAAGTTAAGGATTAACTTTATGTTTAGTTTAAGGCAAATTAATGTTAATTAAATTATGTTTTTGTTGAAATTTTAAAATCGTTAGTTAACCAATCCCGATGGCCAATTTACGATATTTATATAAAATATTTGTATTATATTTCCGCCATTCTCATAAGTTGATTCAATTAATTATAAAATTTTTGGAGAAAATTGAGAAGGATACAGTAGTGAGAGAAACGAAAAACAACGAAATAATCATTTTTGAAAAACTCGCCCATAAACAAAATATATTTTTCATTACTCACAAATTAAAAGGATTTAGTTGTCCAGAAGTTTTTCTTAACTTATTAAATAAAAAAAAGTAACAAATCTGAATTTTCATATATACAATTTTATATGGATGTGTGTGTCTGAGTGTGTGTGCATGGATGTGTAAAGTAATTATAAATTTTAGCAATCCCTATCAATCCCTTGTGCGATTAAGAGTGTGAACGATAGCAAAATAATCAATAATTTGTAAGTTTTTCATTTCCAAATTAATTGTAAGAATGTTTTTTTTTGTGTCGCAGTAATAACGCAATTGCATGTATTTATTATTTGAAGCAGTTGATTACAGCTAATAAAATAAATTGTAATTGTTTGTATATTTTTATTGATTTTAAAATGAGATTAGGCGTCAACGTGATATATTTTCCAGTTATCCTTTTCGCCTTCGATTAGTTTATATTGCACTCGATCGGCTATGGTTCGAGTTTCGCTCTTATAAAAGTCCCAAATCTTTGGCACGATTTTAAAGGCAGTGCTAAATAAAAGATTTTTTTAATTCTGATTACATCATTTGTTGGCCATGAGCCAAATCGAAAGTTATCTCGAACCGGCCGGGTACCGATCGCAATGCTTAAATTAAAAAATCAAATATATAAATGTGATACCTACTATGTTTCGGTTTGTTCTGGTTCTGCCGATCCATTTTCGTACTTTTCCACAATCTCCTGAGATTTTCTATCAAGTTGGTGGCCATCGTTCGGCTTGCCGCATTCACAGATATGACTCCTGATCTTGGCAAATAAAAGTTCCTGTAGCCAGAGTTCTTTTATCATCTCCTTATTCAATTCATGAGCTTCGGCATTAAAAAGGCGTATTTGCCAAAGTTCGTCAGGTAGAGGGCACACAATCGTAAGAGATACTTTTGGATTTTCCTTAAGATTTTGATATTTGCGGGAGTTTTTTTCAGTAACGAAACAAATATTTGAAGGATTTTCTTCGGAGAGGCCTCGATATAAAACGGATCGATTCAACACTCCAAATTCTCTGAAAATGCATATAATTTCAATTATAATAAACAGTTCCTAATATTATTTTCGATAGGAATGAATTTCTTTCACATCCGATTATTATATTATGAAAAAAATATTTTTTTATGCAAAAATTTACAGGATAAAAGTCAAAAAGGATTCCTTTAATTTCTTAAAAATTTATTTTTGTTACTTTTTCATTTTAATTTTATATATTTCTCAAAATACGTTCAGTTTCTTTGCATCTTTGGAAAATAGAAAATTTTATAAAAAGCAATAAATTTTAAATTTTGATTATGTTTATGATTTTCTAAATTTTCTATTTTCATTAACCTTTTAGCATAATAAAAAATAATAAATTAAAGTTTTATAAAATAGCGTTTCAAATGATAATTTGAATTTAATCAATTAATAATCATATGATTATTTCTGTAATCATGTTTATGTATATTTTTATATATAATGAGAATTTGAAAAAATTTCGTATCTCTCCCCGATATCCTGTGAAAAATTTAATTCGTTTTCTTACTTGTCCACAGTAGCCAAATTCATGATAACAGGATCAGATCCAAGTTTGTCAATTATGTTTTTAAACATTTCAACTGGAGTTGGAGTTAAAGTGGAAATCTTCGATAGTTGACATATTTGCTATTTTAAAATTGAAAAAAATCATTTTGTATATTGAATTCATATTATTTTTTTATTTCATTTGACTTTCTTTGTATGTGTACAATTCTTTTATATTTCAAACAATTACATTTTTTTATTATTTTATTTGTTATTGTAAGACTACATAATGGTCTTATAAAGAAAAGAATTGTGTATTGAAATAGTTTTTTCCCGCTTACCTTTGATTGGCTCATATTTCCCCAAAAACACCAGAAGCTGTTGAACACTATTGCAGCAGTGGTAGCTTCGTTAAATTTGATATAGTTGGCAACGCTATGGATGAGTCGAGTTGTCTGTCAAAAGAAAGTAAAGACCAAAACAAACAAAAGAAAACAAAATAGTTTCTATTTAGTTCGGGCATATAATGGGAGTTTGAAGTGCTTAAAATATTTAATTAAACTCGTGCAAAATGATTTAAAGAGGTCAAACGCATTTTGTAAAGGTTAATTAAAGAAAGAAATTCCAACAAAAGCCAAAACATGAGCTCGATATTGGATATGAGAACGACCAAACCGACCGTTTGGGAGGAGCTGAGCAATTTATTTTTACCTCTGAAGTATGTTATCACCAGCGAAAGATTCGATGCTCTAGTGGAAAATATTAACTTTAATTACTTGGTGAATGCAATGTTTTGGATATTTTTACTATTTAGTTTCGGTTTTGCTGGATTTCAGAAAATGTTTCAGGTAAATAAACATTTATTTTAGTATATACTTACGTGTTGTATGTATGTATGTATGTGCCTATCCTTATACTCGATGCAGTTGCACCTCACTCTTACTGGGTGTGACAGAAATAGTTTCAGGGTGAATTCAGCACTTGCTTATATAAGCACAAGATATTTTCGCGTATGCAGCCAGTAGAGAGTTTATAAATAAATAAATTTATAAATACAATATACTTGCATACATTGTCTATGTGCGTACTCACTTTTACGAGTATGGCCAAAGTCAGACGGCTTTTCCTTATCAAAAAAGTCAGCCGTATCTTTAAATTTTATTTAAATGCATTAACCTTTAAGATGTACAAATGGATGTTAAATTTGTTTTGTTTTTTGTGATACATATGCTGACAGGGTTTCCATTATCCGAACTTAATTGTTCTCTGTAAAACTGAAGCATTATATTACTTGCCGCAATATTAACACCACGCACATTGTAATGTTATTATTTATTTGTTTAAAAAAGATATAATTTCACTTTTCTAGTCTCAACTAGAAAGGCCTTAACTCCCATTTTTTTGTTTATTGTATAAACTGAAATCAGTAAAAAAAAATCTATTGGGGAAAAATACGACTTAAGGCCTTGTTTCACTAACCCACACAGTATTAACGCATGCCAAATTTGAAAAAGTATTATAATGTGAACTAATAACGTATTATTTGTTTGACAGTCGAATACCACTTCGAAAAATTTATGGAAATTTTCATAAAATAATAGATTTCGTCTGATCAGGGTTAATTTTATTTTTTTTTATTTTTATTATTTTTAATGTTTGTACTAAAAGTTGTAATATATATATATATATATATTTTTTTTTGGAAATATACATTTTTAATCCATTACAGCACTAAATAGAATAAATTACTTTGTTTGTATGAAACAACATGAAACTTTTTTTCTTAATACATTTAAAATATGGTGTAACACTACATATCCCATTTCTATTTGATTTCATTAAGTATAAGGCATATAAGTTATACACTTTACGCATTCGTGTGAATGAGTCGTTCGACTGTGTGGGATAGTGAAATAAGGCCTTTAGGGCTTTTCTATTTGAGACCAACGACTTACTATCTCTCTTGTCTGCACAGCTGCACAAATTTGTAAATGCACAATGACCTGCCAACCAAATTATTCACAATAATTTACCGGCATTGCCAACTCATAAAATTTTAGACTATTAAGTAATAACAGTAATTTTTGGCCCGGAGTATATTTTGTACTTCAAGAATTGTATATCTTGTATTTTACAGATTTTCCTAAAAACGTCTACCATTAAGTACTACAAGCATAAGCAATTCGCCCGGTCTATTTGGAATATTGCCTTTTATACGGCATGTACTTTGTTTTTGTATTTTTACAACGAACTGGTCATTTTGCCACAGCTGTTGAAGAATCATGGACGTTATTCTTTGTTTTATTCGTCTGAAAATCATATATTTTATAAATCTCAACAATGTGAAAAATTTCAATTCTATTCAATATTTATAATTACATTTTACTTACACGGTGCCATGTTAGACTTTAAGGAATCGGATTATTTAGAAGCTGCTTCGAAGACCCTGTACTTGATGTCTTTGGTGGCAATTGACGTTTACAGGTTGGTCAAGTACACTTTTCCTCGAATTCATTATTGCCTGCTTGTTTTATTTATAAAAAAATTTTTACATTCTTTCCAAAGAAGATCGGAGTCTTAAAGTATTTTTGATTTTAATAACAACGTTTTTATCTCTTACAGATACGAAAACTATTTTGTTGGCGTTAACTTAATACTTGGTGTCTATAACATTATAACTGAAATACTTTGCCTGTTTGCCTTACAGAACTCGAAGAGGAATTTATTGGTTTATCAAATATTTCTCGGTTTGCGCATAGCATCTTGGTGAGTTTCGCCAAAAACTTAAAGCTGTACGTATTACGAAATACATACCTATAAAAATGTTGCATTTGCAGGTCTCATGTGTTTATAAGCCTCTTGCCGTTTAAATATTTGGTACCCACTTTGTTTGCAAAAAATTTTAAATTCATATTGAATATTGTCATTTGGTTTTGGTACGGCTTAAGTATTTGGAATTCTCCGGTTTTACAATATTTCTATCATCAAATTTATCACAATTCGCCGGGAGATTGTTCGGGTGAGGGCTCGGCTGCCAAATGTATACTACTCAGGGATTCGAGTGAGCACCGTCATTTTAAAGCTTTGAAAAAAGCTTATTTGGAAGTTAAACTAGCGCAGGAGAAAATGAGTGCGAGCAACTGGAGAGCCACGACTACGGAAAGTTCATCGGCAAAGGCTTTCCAAGCTATTAAGTGTAAAGTTTAAATAATTCAAAAGAAAAACTGAAATATTTCATTTTAATATATCTTTCAGGCATTATGACTTTGAAACGTAAACTGAAACGTATACGAGAGGGTCGCGGTAGTGAGCCTGAAGACGATACTGATGACGGTATTGTTACCGAGTGTTAAAGTTATTTACTTCCTCTTAACATTTAAACCACAAAAATAAGTATATCAAAAGTTACTGTTACTTGCCTCACAAGTAACAAATTTTGTTACTTTTATCACAAATTTTTGTTATTTTACAATGAAGTGTAGTTAAATACTTACATATTACGACTATGCGTTAGATAGCGTGTGCATGACATACTTTAGTATTTAAATCTATTTTGCTTATTATGACGGAGTGCCTGTTTGTTTAGCTGATAAAAATAAAACTATGCAAAGCGTTACCAATTTGTTCCTTAATAAATTTGAAGATAACGACGTAAGAATTTATGTAGTATTTGCTTATTGCTTGTAAATGAGGCCTGTAATCGTAACGTAAACCAGCCATAAAGAATTTAAAACAATATTTATTTAATTGCAGTATAAAACGATAGAAGTCTTACGCAATGATGATTTGACCGTCAGGTAATAAAATATCGAGAACGATAACCGGTTCGCAAATTTACGATCCAACACATTACACAATCTGTTTATCAAAACGACCAGCCACACTTCAATGACTTGCCCAACGGCTGTAATTTTATAACCGGCTTTAAATATTTGTCAGGCTTAAAAGTGTTGTCTCACAAACATGCCTTTAAAAAAATTTCAATAATTCGTTGTGCAATCTTCAAACATTCATTGAGCTAATTTTTGTTCTACAGTTTGTCACAGAAGTGTACATACTAGTTAAATAAACTGTAAGTAACAGTTGGATTTAGAAGATCTTTCATCATGAATACAAAATCAGCATTTGTAGCTTTAATGCCATGACTAAATGAAATAAACAACTTACAGATTACTTATAAAATAATAAAAACGCCTAAAATAATCGTCCAATTTTAGGGGAAATTATTTGGAAGCTGTATTTGAAGAACTGGCGATGGATATAAATTTGTTTATCCTATAATATAACATTTTAATTTGTCAAAAGCCATTATGCTATGACACCAGCGACTGAGCACCTCCAATTATTTTTGTCATTGATATAAAAAATTTTTTTTCCTCTATATATATCTAGCAAATATACATATATACAATATGTTCTATAAATAGCCCTTCTTAAAGATTTGATGCTGTTATCACTAAGGGCAAGTGAATATCACTTACAAAAGTCCAAACAAATTTTTTCTTCTCTATTTCTAGCAAATACATCTTATCCCTAACGGTGGATTAAAATTTGGGCTGATTGGTCGTTGCTGCAAAGTAATCTCAGGCACGGCCCGCTACAAATCATTAATGTATGCATGCATTATTATTGTTGCTGTTCTAGTAATACAACTACTACGCTGCGTGTTATTGCTGGTTTGTGTTTGTTACGAATTCCAGCTCTGGTAGTGTTTATGGTTGTTATTGCTTTCATTGCAATTACTCTGCGGCCTATAATTGTCGTAGAGCTATTAATATGGCATTGCCAGGTTTAAGTTATTTTGCATGGCTTTGTTGTTGTTACTGAACCGGAACTTCCAAGAGGTGTAATTAATTTATGCGGTTGCAAGGAAACGTTGTTCATCATGCGCTTTGCAGTCAGTACAGAAAATGCCATCGCTGTGCCAGTAGTTCAGTTGGTTGAGTCGATTTGAAATATCAATGAGAAGCTCGACTAGTCACCAGAGGTGTTGAGTATAAACTGATTAAAATCTGCGTAATAAGTTTATTTAAGTAAAGTGTCGAGTTTGTAAATGAGTAAAAGGAAACATCTGTCTCTTATTTTATTGTAATTAATGAGTCCAGCACAGACGTTTATGCAAAGGATGTAAACGTAACAATAAAAACACATTTTAGTTTCATTTATATTATTTTGGTTTTTATTTCAAATCGTTAATTTACATTTTAAAGAATTTCCATTTCGAATTTTTTTATTCACTTTAAAATTATCATAAATTATTCTTTATTATATTTTCCTCTTTTTAGGTGAATGTAAGTTTTATTTTAATGTTTTGTATTTGTTAAATTTACTATTAACTAGAATGTAAGTTAACTGTTTTAATGTTTTATTTTGGTTTTTTTCGTTTTAATTATTATTATTTTTTTTTATTCTGGTTTAATATCGTTGTTATTTAGTCCCCAACCATACTTAAATATTTTATTTATTTTGTCTTATATACTCGTATATGTGTTTGTCCATGTTTTATATTTCACTGAATAAATTTATGTATTTTGTGGCAATATATTTTCTGGCTGTTTTTGTGCTTTTTATTCTTTTGTTATTGTTAATGTTAAAAATGTTGTTATGAAAATGAACAAATTTAATTGCGAAACAAAAACATCGTTTTTTGATTTTTAACTTGTTAAACAAAAATCCTAAAATCAAAATCAAAATTCGTACACTGCAACATATTTTATAAACAATAAAGTTTTTAAAGTTTTTTTTTCGCCGAAATATGCCAACACAAAATTGAACACCTTTTTTCTAACAGCTTTGTTGCAGGAATCTAGTTTTATGTTGAAGAACAATCAGGAAACAATTTAAGCCACAAGTAAGAATATTATCGATTTTTTTTTGTGTTTGTTAATGACATAAATTGTAAGTTTATATTAGGCAATTCTTCCAAGGCATGAGTATCCTAATAATTTTGAAAGCAGCTTCAGGCTTTTATGACACCGTGTTTAATACACGGAGTGATAATCCCTGTAAATGCGATTTGAGAGCAAAATGTTTTAAGAACATTAATGAAATTTACTTGAGGCAAAATATAACTTTTTTTTTTTGTAAAAATCGTAAATGGTAATTGCATACTTTGAAAAGATTATAATTTTTTTTAATGTATACTTTGTTTAAAGACCCATTTCTAAACTGCAGCTGATTGCTTTTAATTAAGTTTTAATTTCTACAAATTACTTTCACAAAATATTATTTTATTGAAAGGAAATTTTGTAAAATATATTTCCTGAAAATAAATTTTAACAAAATTTTTAAACTTTTTTTTTAAAGCATCTTTAAACGCAGTAACATTTAAATAGTTTAATTTTAAAAAGTTGTAAATATTTTTATTACAAATGAAATAAAAAAATGGTACTTTTTTAAAGTGAAGTTTTCTAAAGTGTGTGGCCTCTACAATGTTGTGTAAACAGGATATTTTTCAAATGTATTTTTCTAAGAGAATTTTTTTTTAAAACTATACTTTTTTAAAACCTTTTCAGTTTCCCTTTCTGATTTCATTTTGTAAAATACTTTCATAAAAGGCATTTTGAATGCACTTTCATTTAAAAACCGATTCAAAAGTTTTTCCTCAAAGTGGCTGTAATGAAAAGTATTATTTCGAAATACACTTCATGAAGAAAATAAGTTTAATTTTTTATTTAAAGAAATATAACTTTTTTTTTTAAATTTAAAATATTCGAAGAGGTCTTTCTGCCGGAAGAGATCTTCTGCAGATACACTTGTTAAGCAGACTAATTTTTTTTAAATTTGTTAAAAGTTTGTCATTTGTTCCCGATATTGCCATTCTTAAAAGAACGTTTTCAAAATGCAGTTTTCAAAAAAATATATATATATATATATATTGAATGGGGAATTTCTAATGGAATCAACATTTTTAGAAAAGCAATAAATATTTTGTAAATAAATTAAAAGTGTGTGCTAAAAAAAAAATTAAAAATTTTCCTTTGCTGTGGAAGTGTTTAGAAAAGAGGGGAACAGCAAAGCAATTAACTTCTGGAGGCACTTTTCGTGGCAATTTGTTATTCGCCATTGGGGGCCAGTTTTTAATCATACCCAGCAGTTGCTACAGAAATTCGTTGGCACAAACATGATTTGCTTTGAGCAGTTCTGCGTATGACGGAAACATTTTTATTTTTTTCTGCCAATCACGAATTGGCAAGTTGTTTAGCAAATTGTTTGCAATTTTACACAATTCAAAAGCGTGTTTTAGTGAAATTTTTTTCCAAATAATTTTCAATGAATTTTGTGAATTTGAATTTAATGTACAAACGGCATTTATTGCTAAATGAATGTAAATATTTTGAATTTTTTTCGGCTTCTGGTTGTTTTCATTTTTGGGGGGAAGGCAGTGTGTACACATTAATGTTCTTCTTTTGTTGTGTGTATGTTCTTTAATTTATTCAATTTTTTTTATTATTTAAAGTTTTGTTAAATTCTTTTATCTTTTATCTTTTATCTTTTGTTTTACATTTCTCATATTCATTGTTAACAAAATAAAATAAACATTATTTAAAGTTTTATCTTAAATGTAAATAACATTTCAATTATTAGTACAATAGAGTTAGTATGTGTATAATTTTTTCTTTTCCTTTCCTCTTTCCCTTTTCTTTTTTCTTTTTTCTTGTTTATTTTAGTTTAATTTTTAAATTTATAATTTTTATAAACTTAAATGTTTATCTTTTTAAATGTATTCCTTGTTATGTTAAATCTAATTGTTTGATCCGTATGTATGAGTTCCTCTTTTTTGTTTTACAATTTTTATTCCTCTTTTTTCTTTTTGTCACATTTCTTTCTTACATCTACAGTTTTAGAACCAATTGCTTTAGTATGAGATTCAATTTTCTTTTCATTATGTTTTCAACATTTGCTTTGTGAATTTGAATTTCATCGAAATATTTACAGAAGTTATGGGTTTTCGTTTTTAGGCGAGGAAGAAAACGAGCGGACCGGAGTTGGATAAGAATGAATGCAAGTCTAATCTAAAATATGAAGGAATTTTCCTTACGTGGCTCAGCCTCAATTCTTATTGCATTTTAAATGCACTGTATGCAGTTGTAGTGCTGCTTTGCCATCCATTCGCATCAACTAAAAGTGATAAATAAAGAATGAGTGAAAAGTTGTTAAAAAGATGTCAAAGAGAATGTCCTTTTTTAAGTTGTTCCGTTTTCCATATCGACCACATGATCCGCTTCCTATTCCGTTTCCATTTCCGTTTCCACTCCTAATGCAGAAGTTCTTATATCAAAAGTCTTAAATAATACAAAAGTTTTCTGTAGTCTGTAGTCAGTAGTCAGTAGTCAGTAGTCTTTAACCTTTAACCCGCAAACTAAAAGGTCCTTAACAATTAAATGCACCCTACATGCTCATATAAAACGTATGTAAATAAAAAATTTCGTCGGCTTAACAACAAGTGGATGTGTAAGAAGTGGTTTAAATTTTTTTTGTTTTTGTTTTTGTTTTTGTTTTTATACAAAAAAAGAAACAAGTTTAGTTTTCATTATTTTGTTGTTGTAATAAATTAATGCAGTTATAAATATGTTATGCTAACATGAAAGTGCATGAGTTCAATAACTACTCGTACTCGTATGTACGGCATTATGTACGTATGTATGTATGTATAAATGTAACAAATCTTTCTTTATAAGTATACAATATTTAAATGTTTGCAATAATTTTTCACTTACCTTAAAGTTACTCTACACAATAGTTTTACTCTTCATTTATTCCTTTTTTGAGCTTTAAGTTAAATTTTTGTTCCTTAAACATGTTTTAGGTTGACTTTTGCTTGTTATTAAATTAATTCGTATTTTTCAGATTATCCTAATAAATCGTTTTCTTGTCTTAAAAAAAAAAACTCAGTGTATTCAAGTTACATTTGTTCAAATTATGTTATTTTCTAGTTTAAGTTTGTTTCGTTTTTGTTATTGTATATAATTTTTCTAAACATTTTCTAAATTTACACAGAATACATTCATTCATGCATTACACATTTTATAAAAAATCATTCTTACAATTTTATTAATTTGCATTAAATTATTATAATAATGAAAAATATAAATATAATTTAACTGCCCGCATCTGACCACAGTGAGTTCGTTGCATTTAAGGGAAGAGACGCGAAAGAGCTTTTGAAAACAAAAACTAGCAAGTAGTGAAATGTGGCCAAAAAAAAAAAATTCGAAATATCGAAAAAACTATTTTTTGATAAAATTTAGTAATATAAGAAATTACCTTTTAAGAAATTGTCTCTTGGAAATGGTGCCAACAACCGGATGCCGTTTTAGTAGAGAAAAATATATTTTAGAAAGAATTTCGTTATAAAAAGTCCATTTTAAGTTGAGGCAGTTCTAAAAAAGTAAGAAATTCCTGAGGCATCGTTTTTACAAGTTTTAGAAATTTTATTTCCAGAATCACCTTTTAAAAAGGCAAATAGTAAAAAGCGTATCCCTTGAAAAGTATCGCCTTAATTAAGTACTTTTAAAGAACAATTCCTACCCAAAATGGAACATTGTAAACAGAGTAAAAAGTACCTCTTTCGTAAAAAAATTTTTTAACCAGATTTGCCAACCTTTTGCGACAATTACAATTTGAGAGCACGCATTATGAAGGAATCCCTCTTTAAGAAGCCCTCATGTTAAAAAGAAGCCAATCCGAAAGTAGTTGATTGTTAAAATGTCAAATCAATCAGTTTGAACATTGAAAATGTGTTTCGAAAAATTTCGAAAAATTTCGAAAAATTTCGAAACTTCCTAAGGCCTTCTGTGTCAGCCTCTTTTTCTTGCTTAATTGAAATATTCGAGGGACTACATATTTCCAATCTTCCTCTACCTGAGAGGGAAGAGAAAGAGAGCGAGAGATAAGATTATAATTTAAATATTCATAATTATTCTCATTCTATTCGATTATAATGTCTTCAAATAATTTTAATCGTATTATTTCTTCCATAATAAATTGTTTTTTCAGTGGCGAGAAAGGAGGGACAATTACCCATCTCGGAAGACATACAGCTAAGCCAGCAAATTAGCCAGTTGTGTGCAGTGCCTCAGCACACAACTCTGACAGTAGCAGAGGGAAGAAGCCTTCAGTGCCTAACTGCTACCATTTGTTGCTGTATCCCAAGTCTCTTTAGTGCAGCTGGGCTTGCAGATTGCAGAGTCCTGTTGAGATCCCCTGCCGTTTTACTCAATCACAACTTGCTTCTTGTAAATTGTAATTGTGTGTTTTGCAGAGTTGTGTGAGAGAACTCTTTTGAAGATTGAAAGGTTGAGAAGTTATACTTTTCCTTCCGCCGCCCCCTCATCACATTTTACCGTCGTTAATCACTGTGGCAGGCATTCGTGTACTAATTTTTAATTTCTTGTGCTTCATCTAATAAAACATTTTCCTATTTTCTCTTATTATTATTTATAGAATTTGCTTCTTATTATAACACTTGTTTTCTCTTAAAGTAAAAAATTCTCTTAACTTTTAAATTTTTTGTTTCCTTTTTGGAGAGTTCGTACGTGTTTTGCTTCGGCCAAGTTCCGTAGATTAATCTGCCAAATCGGTTTAACTTTGTTTCGTACTGGTTTTCTCTTTTGTTTTTAACCTTCTGTTATTCTATTTTAGTTACTTCTGTTTTGAATAATTTTTCTTCTTTTATATTGTTTTTAAATTTCAAATGATTTTTTTTTTATTTTTTTTTTTGGAATTTTTTGTTGTTGTTAGTTTTATTATTTTTATCCCTTGTTATGAGTAGTAACGAAAGGTTTCACTTTGTTTGATTTTTTCCTCGTTTGGTTTTGTTTTTTAATAAATAATATTTATGTATATTAAAGTTCTTATTGATAAATTAATAATTTTTTTTTTTTGTTATATTTACAACACATGTTTGGCAATGTTTGGTTTTGCTGTTGTTGATGCAATTTCCGATAATTTGATATCGATTGGTATGCGGGTATCGTAGAGCGTTGGCGCCTGCAGAATGATACCGGCTGTTCCAAAAACTACAGCAATTGTAAAAATCCATAAGAAAAGACGATCCAGTACCATGGCCACATATTTCCAATCTTCCTTTACCTGAAGGCATGAGAGAAAGAGAGTGAGAAAGCGAAATAGAGAAAGAGATGGGAATATAAAACCAACATTCATAACTATTCTTATTTAAATGATTTCTATTCGATTGTAATATTATTTTCGAATAATTTTAATCGTTTTATTTTTTTTTATAACAAATTGTTTTTTCTCTTTAGAGTATTTATTATAATTTATTTATATATTTATATAGTATTTATTATTATTTATTTATAATGTATTCGTATAACATTTTTTCTCTTGAAAAGAATAAATTTAAATTAATTTTAAAATAAAAAAAACTAAAATTTCAAATCGAAGATATACAGTTTAATACTCGCTTCTAATTCTGTTTCTTGTCTGGCATACAAATTATTTATTATTTTTTTCTCCAATCCGCACTTCTCTTTCGTTTTAAGTTTCTTTGGTACCCCGTTGAATTGAGGTTTCCATTGGGCGGTTATGTTGGTGGCGTATTCGGGAAAAAATCATTTGCAGTAAATAAATTTTAACCACTAAACTCTGTTTGCACTACAAAGTGCTCTTATGAAAGTGTAAATAAAATTCGGTTTAACCGCACAAAAGAAATACCAACAACAATAACAACAACGATGTTAGAAAGAAGGAAACACAGTGAATTGGAAATTTGTGAACAAAATTGCGGCAAGAAGCCACTCAATTGACACCCAGTCACTGATACTCGGCTAAATTCAGTGCCCCACAATGATACAAATAATTTAAAATATTTACTTGCATTCTTTTACTTGCTTCGCAGATCGTTTGGGGGAAAAATGAATGTCATTTCATTGCTAAGCGACTCTGTCGATATGGAGGAAACAGAAAGGGGAAAGCACACCCAATACATGAACATTTCGATTAAATTGCCAACACATTTTGCCATCAACATCATCACAAATAATCCCAAATGCCAAAAAAACGAATCTCTAGCAATAACATCAGTAATTGCTGAGACCCTTTTTTGTTTCGAAAGATTTAGGGGGTTGCCAATAAGGATAACTATAACAATTTCGTGCCGAGCCTCTTTTCTTTCACAAAAATTATTGTAATTAGAGTTAAAGTCGTTTAAAGACTGAGTATTTTCCACTTGTAATCATTGGCTGTACTACTTCATAAACTGAATTGTCAAGGTCGTGGCTTCGATCGCTACCCGTGGAGGCTATAAAATAAAAAATTCTCATCTGCTCTAACGCCTTAAGTGTTAGTCACTGGCCGCTGAAGATTTACCAGCAAACAATTTACATTGGTGATAACATGCCCCCCGTTTCGCTTCTTCCGCAACAGTATTTTTGCAGAGAAAAATTAAGCAGAGTCACATAATTCGCGCTCTGTTCCGTCGTGTAGCTTGCCATACTCAGAATATTCAGCAACATCGGCCCTCCCTTATGAGGCAACCCTTTATAATCTTAACAAGGATTCAAAATCTATAACATGATATTAACAACTTGTCGCAAATGACATTTAACAAAATGGATTTCTGTTCTTGAACAGCACACAAGGGAGGAGGTGGGGAATGAAATAATTATATTCTAAGTAGTTTTGTTGTCAGTTGCCCTGACAATGATGATGACGATTGCTGTCACCCATTTACAAAACTGATTAAGAAATATATACAAGAAATGAAAGCTCTGACGAACATTGTAATATCTGTAACACGTTCCTCAAATACAAACACATACACACAGCCATTAACATATGCAAATATTGTAATATGTTGGCAAACGAATGAAAGTAAAATTTAAATTTGTTTTGTTGAAGCAAAATAAATTTTTTAAAATATATTTTTCTGTTGGAATTTCCAAAATAAGAGCGGAAAATAAATGTCAAGCATACAAGCAAGTTGTGATGCTACTCACTTACCCTTGTGCTCTCTTCTTCTTTGCGCGTTTGATCGGCTATATAGGCCACACCATCCATGGCCTTGTGCAATTCGGGACACTTGTGCCAACGATGTCGTACATTACTCTTACTCGCCGAACAGCAATGACTGCCACCTTCTTGCTGACATTCTGGCAAAACTTCGCCGCTGGCTGCAGACACATTTCTGACCGTAGAAGATGTAGATGCTGTTTGCACACTTGTTTGCTGAGTGCGATTCGCCGCGGACTCACAAGCAGCGCCCGTGCCCAGCCCCTGATGTATCTGCACCATACCGTTAACGCTGCAGCATGAGCCCGCCAGTGTGGAGGCCGTTGCTACTGAGTTGACAGTTGTGGTCGATTTTATCATATTTAAATTTGTATTGCCTATCAGGTCGCAAGTGGTGGTCGACTGATGCTGTTGGTGCGGATGTAGAGGCGCAGGCACTGGCGAAAAGTTCGCAGACGAAGTTGACTGTTGACGGTACAGATGGTAAGCGTGTGTGTGCTGTTGATGGAGTGTGGTGGTGGAAGAGGATTTGGCAGCATTCGCTCCATGTGTCATATGGTGAACGTAAGGCTGCTGTTGTTGCTGGTGCATTGGCGGAGGATGATGTTGATGGTGTATCGTCACATAACCACTGTATTGGGCTGTTGAGGTCTCCATGCTGATGCCATTCGTCTGCACTGCCGTTGAGGCTTTTTGGCGGAACTTTGTCGGAGTGAGTGGATGATCCAAAAGTGATCCACCCGTTTGCTGATATTGACTGTGATGTTGTGCATCTTGCAGTGAACTGGTTGTCGAAGTCTCTTGGTTCATAGTGGATGGGTATAATATCGAACAGTTGCCCGTTATTGTCGTGGCACCTGCTATTGCACAACTGCCGCCGTACGCTCCACTTGCTTCGTCGAGCATATTGAGGCTTTGTACACGATGCTGGAGGTGTGGCGACGTGCTGCGTGATGTTTTGTGTGGACTGTGGTGCAATCTGCGAATACTTTTTGCAATTAGTGTGCAGAATGTTAATGAAAGATAAATTTCGGTATTTTTATTCATTTCTTATTATTTAAAATTTGGAAAAGGTACTTGTGGTCTAGAAGGCTACAACTTACCGTGATAAGGCGACGGGTGGTGGCAGCGGTGGTATTTGATCCCTAAGTTCGAGTCCATTGCATGTTCCCAGCATCAGTTGTCGTGATGTTTTACTGCAAGTAAATCGGTGAATTAATTGGTCGCTAATTCAAGGCTTGCAAGAAAACAATTTTACAAAAATGTTGTAATCAAGTTCACGGAATTGTATTTTTCTATTTGTATCCTTTAAGATTTTTTGTAACTAAACTATACTAAATTATTTAAAAAAAAAATCTATGGGAAGATTGTAAAAACTACATAATTTCACATTTTCAATTGCCATGTGTTAGCTTGCCGACCAAGAACTTGCCACAACATCCTCGTTTAGAATGTCCAACAGAAGTAATCACTCAAAAGCACACGAGTAATAATATTAATAAAATAAAATTTCTGTCAATTAAAATTAATTATTAAATAAAAAAAAAATGAATTAATTGTCATACGTAAATATAAATTTTGCTGAACACATGCTCCATTTGAATGTACTTACATCATTTCACCAATGGGATAAAGCGGTCGTCGGATCACCAGAAACCGTGGCAGTTGATTGATAAACACTGTACGCACCCACGGTGCCATAGTGTGTGTTTGTGGCGAACGAAAATGTATATTAAGTACCACCACCGTCACACATATACTGAGAGTTGAAGTACAAACGGACACACCCGCATGCACATGTCCATTTCCACATTGTCAAGGATAGTGCAACAACATCCATACCAAACATAAAATCAGCAATTATTTTTAAATTCACCAAGGAATCGGGAATTATTAAGTATTTTCAACACGAGGCCGGAGGAAATATTGCAGACACATGAAAAGAAATAAAACAGAAATTTGTTAAGAGTAACAGCGAAGTATGACGATTTCGCATTAAATGGTCTACGTTGTTAACAAGCAGTCAGGTGGCTCCGTATGGAGTAGCAAAGCATTTCCGAATGCTCTCTTTTATTTAACGTGTGTGTGTGTGTGTGTGTGTTTGTTAGCCTGTGCTTTGCCTTAATAACAAACAGTCTACGACCCTCAACACACACCACCCCACTACCATGATTTATTCATTTGATTTGTTTTCTTTTTTCAATTGACTTTTAGTACACATTCGAATGTGAGCATACAGTGTAATTGCTCTTCTGCATTTGTGTCTTTGTAGCACTGTGTACTTACAGTTATTACAGTTATTGTGTGGCAAGTGCATGCAACTACAAACATGAAAGTACAAATGCATGCCTTGTGCCATACAATTTCCATGGAAATACAAATGTACGTAACGTATGTATGTATGTATGTATGTATCCCCAGAGGGAAAACCATTTTAGCACTCTTCATTTGCCATCTCCAGTGCAATGCAAGTGCTGCTTTATGGGGAAATATTAATATTTTCATGCATAAATAAATAAGTGGGAATGTACTCGTATGTTTGTGTGTATAATCGAGTAAAAAAGTGTGTTTACAAAATGCGCCAGTGTGTGTTTCTGTAGCAAAGGCAGTGATTACGGGTGGGTGGGACTGTCTTAAATGTCAATTATATATTCGTACTGAAATCAATTTGAATCGCAATCCTTAATAAACATAAACGGGAAGTAACACATGTAAATGATTTGTTTGGAGACACAAATAAATTAAAATCGACTTCTCTGTAAACATAAACAAAAAGCGGGAGTGAAGTCTATGGACTTAAATAATGCGCTGAAACGAGGGAATGCACTCTCTTCTCAGGACGACATTGCAGATTTTCAAATCATGCCAAAAATAACTTTGATTTGTAATATCTATATTGTTTGATCTAATTGTATTGAAAGTTATCATTTTTAAATTTGCTAATTTTAATTTAATTGAAGGTTTTTATTTAAAGAAAATATTCAGCATTTTGTAAAAAAAATTGATTTCACAGTTACTGCTGAATGTGCAACTGATAGCAGTTCTCTCATAATTCTTTCCATTTTCTCTTCGATCTTATTCATTTATAAATCATATATTTAATAAAACTTTAGATATTTTTTTTTATATAAAAAAACTGCTTTTTTCACTTTTAATGTTACGCTACCTGAAAATACTTTAAAACAACAACATTGAAGAGTTAAAAAATGTCAACATTTAAAAATTCAAAAAGTTTCAGAAGTTCAAAGAAACACTAACAAACGTATATGTATAGTCGTATATGCCTCATTTCTTGCTTATGCAACCGATATCTATAGCTCCAAGCCATATTGGCTTCTTAGCTTTAAAGAATTAAAATTAATTCTTCGGTGTCTCTAATTCTCTTCTATACATAATAGTAAAACATTGCTAGAATCGGTATAGTGATAGAAATCATAAGATGGAATTATTACAATTTCTATATGTTTGATCTATCGGGCGATGAGCTATTCTAGTTTTCAATCTGTACATAAATACAATCTGATGCACGACATGATACTCATCAGAAATTTCTACCTTCTCCTTCGTGTGATTAATCATTTATTTGCTGACCGGGCAGCAGTACGTCGGAATGGAACGAATGTTTATTCCCCTATCGCCCTTGGGATCATTATTTTCAGTTAATATTTTTATTATTTTCTCTTTGTTCTTCCCATGAGCAGTTTCTCATCTTCACTCCACGCCGATTAGCATAGAAATGCAGTTTTCGGGACAGAATAGTACCAGAAAAAAAGTACAATTGTACTAATTCTCATATATCTCATTTTTTTAATAATTTTAATATTTAATTACGCTCTCTCTGTAAAAATTAAAAATCTATTTTTTCTTTTCGATACTTAATTACACTTTGTGTAACTTTTTCAGAGAAAAACAATTCACTTATACTAATTTATTTAGGGTAACAAAAATAAAAATAAATTTAATATATTTTATTTTACAATAGTTCGATTAAGTAACAAAAAACAATTATAAAAGAATATTCTCCGGTCTTTTTATTGGATTGTTTATAGAGAAAGGAAAGCAAAAAAGCGAAACTCATTCTAAGAAGTTATTTTCGCTGGAATAGGAAAATGCTTTAGCAATATAAGTTAATTATAATAATTAAGAAATTAAATTTATTTAATATCTTGAGGGATTAATGAGACGTAATATGCAGATATAACAGCCTATAGCGAAGAAAGTAAGGACGGCTTTGCCGGGGTCATTTACAGAAACAGATTTAACTGGCAAAGAGCTTTTATATTCTAATTTACTTTCGCTACATTTTTAATTGTTTAAAATATTAATTAATTCTTCACTTTCTTAATTAATAGTGTTTGGTTTTCTGTGCTTTTTATAACAAAATTGGATATTGTTTTGTGAGCTTTTGAGCTGGAAAAATATTTTGTAATAACTGCTCCGATAGAACTGTACTCGTCATTAAAAGTGACTGAATGAGAAGTTTTGTGCATATTAAAGAAATCCTTTAATGAATCCTTTGTATTAGTAGAATAACTCAATTAAGTTATCCGCAAATAAATGAATATTTTTGTTTATTATAAATTAGTAAAATGGATTTTATCACGCACAACCGAACAGGACTTAATCTAATGAAATAATAATTTGCTTTCATCTGCACGCTGCGTGCCAATAAAATGAAATTATTCCAAATAATATTCCAATTAGTTTTTAAAAACTTTTTATATCTTTCTATCGGAATAATAATAATAATAACAATAATAATAATAATAATAATAATAATAGTAATAATGATAATGAGCTGAATTAAAATAAGATTTCACGTAAAAGCATGTTAAAACATGCACTTTCCTGTTGCAATCGGTTGAGGGGGATTATGCTTAATTTACTGATGTCCTTTCGCCGGCTGTGAAATTTCACAAAATATTTTAGCTTTTTCCAGTTAATAAAAGGTAATCCGAAAACGTTAATAAAACCATTAAATATTTATTTAACAATTATATTCATATATATTATGCATTTTTTTTTAAATTTAGTATTTTCGATTAATAAATTATTTAAAATTTAAATTAAAGTATGAAATAAATTTGTAAATTCAGTGTGCGTCTTTAGCCACAAAATCTGTGGATGAAGTAAAAAGACAGCACTTTTTAATTTCGCCCACTACCATTACCCCTCCCCTCCCAAAAGAGCTATTTAAATAAATTCTGCTAAATTAGTTTAATGAACGACTAATTAAAATGTCAGCGAAACATTTGAGCAGAATACCAATATAAAACTAAATATTTTAATTGATTTTAAAATAAATGCAAAACGAAAAAGGTAAATTATTTACAACAATAATGAAAAACCGAGGAAAATATAATTATGGTCTCGGGGTTTGGTGGTCATAAAATGCACACCTGATAACGAAAGCGAATTAGCGTTTTAGTGACAAAATAGACACGCCTTTATTAACCCTCAGCCGACAGGTGTAATAAATCAAGGCTGAGTAGTGAGCAACTGACGGCGTTGAGGTATATAATGAGAGCAAATAATGTGGGGTTTTAAAAACAAAAAAGATTGTAAAGTGAACAAATTAATTTCGCTTTTATTTTGTGAGATTAAAATTTATTACAACTCATTTGCTTTAGTTTTAGATCCCTGCGTTTAGTAAACCAGAGGCCTGCGCAATTGTAATACAAGCGTGTTCTTGAATTACAAGAAGCATAAGGTGAAGAAAAGTACTATTATGCTGAAAAGGTACTTTATTTTCTTGAAATCATTTAGAAACAGTAATTTATTACGGAAATAAAAATTAAAGCGATTCAAATATAAATAGTTCCGAACCAAATTTTGCTCTCCACTCCTCTCACTCTCAGAAATGGAGTTGTAAGAGTGCATTTAAAAAAAATTGATCCGAAGCCAATATTACCTCCGAACCAATGGCTGAATTTAGCTTAATGCAAGGCAAGACAAACTAGCTAGTCGCGAATGCAACTCTATAAAAAAACATGTATTTGGTTTGTGTAAAATTAGCACTGCTGTCAAAAGAGTTTCTGATGATGCGAACAGAGTAAGCACTGATACAGAGCGGGACCAAGCCGATCTTCATGACATTTAATTTCATGCGAAAAGAATGTTTGTATATAAGATTCTGAATGTAATCAAGCGCGAAAAACGCGTTGAATTTGTTTTCTCGCACTCATCGGCTTTGCTCTCAGCTGTTGCGGGCGTTCATAGTGTTATACCGAAACTTTTTTGTATTAACTTTCATGTAAACAGCTTAATCGCACTGATAATCTCGGCTCGGTTTTTAGCGCTCACTCTCTTCTCATTCTTAGAATAGAACTTGATAGCTTAGCTGGAACGTATGTATGAGCCAATATTACCTATTCAACTGGGCTTAATGCGTACGTATAGCACTGACCAGCTGTGACTTCTTTAAATAAATTTGAAGAGAGTTTATTTTGAATCCGTCAACTGTACGTAACGGATCTCATGCTTTATTTGAAGCTTAAGAATCACTACCGCAATTATTAGGTAGCCTTTACGTTATCTTCGCTTAAAATTGGGTGATAAATTGAAGGCAAGTGTCACCTCTGTCGCAGTCATTGCACACACTCTCCTTTGCCTTACCACTACACATACAAAGAATGCTTATGCCGCTACAATGTATGAAACGTTTGTTTAATCGTTCGTACTTGTATCACGTCATTTAAACAAACCACGAAATTCTAAAGTGATTTCACAGTCACTGTTAAAACAATTTAAAATACGGGCAGGAGAATATTTAATGACGTTATTAGTCAGACACAAACACATGCAAGTATTTAATTGCATACAGTATGGCAAGTCAACGAATAGCATGTGGCTGAATGGTCGATGTTGGTGGAAGCAGACAGACTAACGTTCCCTTTTTTACGTTGTAATTAGTTAGTCAACACAGAATTATAATAAATTTTATTTGTTTACCACCAGTAATGATGAATTTTGATTGTTTATTCAGTGTAAGTACTGTGAGTTTTCCTGATACGTTGCGACGCTTGAAATAAAAGTTTGCAAAGCTTAAAATATTTTAATTGTCTCTTCTTAAACATTTAATTATTAATATTATTTTCTTTGTTATTTTAAACAGCAGGTTCTTCTTTGGTAAGCTTTTTTAGAGAATATTTCATGAAAAAATAAAAAAAGTTCACTAAAGCTTAGTGAAATATTGGAATAAACCAACTAAATAAAAGAAGAGTCTATTATTCAGATTCGATCGTTTCCAAAAATTAATATTTTCTTCAACTTCTGACTGAGAGAAACATTTCGTATACAATCTAAAAGCGGAAAGCAATGGCTGGGGGAGCGGAGCGGTTATCCAAACACGTGACTTTAAATAATATGCTACGAACTCTAGCCTAAGCACATTCGCATAAATATATGAATGGAAAAATAAAAATGAATGCATAAATTTGTTTTAATAAAGAAATTGCTCGTACAAACTACTTTTTGCAATTAAATTAATCGAAATTATTGCAATAAATCAATCACACTTTTGTTTTCAAAAAGCTTTCGAAATTAAATTTAATATTAATTTTTTTTGGAAGTGTAAAACTGTTTTTATAATTTACTTTACTGCTGAGTTGTGAGTTGTGAGAGAAGCGAAAACAAAAAAACAGTTTATTGCACAAATAGACTGTGTGCGCGAACGCCGCGAGAAGAAATTGCACAAGAATCGTCATCGCCACAAATATAAACCGCAAATCGCCAATTTAATATTTAAAACAGATCATCATAAAGAGAACAAATTTACTCAGGCATTTCGTGAAACACGCACAAAGTCACAGAACGACTCGTGCACACTCTGGCAGGCAGCACATTAAAGTCTGCTGAAGTCTGTCACGCAAGTAAAAGTCTGTCTCATGGATAATGTTGTCAGGATAATGTCGATAATGGAGCGAAACAAAAATCAGGTGAACTAGTTAGAAAATGACGAGGAAGAGGAAGAAGTAGAAACAGAAGAAGAGGAAGAGGAAGAATAAAATACTTACCTGAATGTGTCGAGTATCATTGTAAAAAGTACAAATTTCCCTAAAAGCGGCACGACTAACGATGTTGGCGGAATAATTTCCGCAAGCAACAAGAAGAACACAGTCAACGACAGTAAAATGGATATGCTTAATGAGACCTGAAAAACAGAACAGAAATCAACAACAATCAAACAAACAGCAGTAACAATAGAAATAAGAGCTATAAAAATAAACGAATAAATTAAACAATCGGGCGTATCTTTGCTGTGGAGCAAATTTTTTTTTCAAATGTTGCAGCCATTAAAAATGCTGATAATTGCGCAACATGTTTAATTCCTTTTTGGCGAAATAAAAGCGTGGCCGCGCATACTAATCGAATAAAGGTTTAGCGTGCCAGTAAACACTTATGCACAAGACTGTCAACTACGTGTATGTGGGGAATGGCTGGCGGCTGGGAATATGGAAATGTAACAATGCGTGGAACGTCACGAGCTAAAAAGGGCTAAAAAATGTTTAATTCCATTAATCGGAGGAATTTAAAAATATCCTGCAGCTGAATGGCGATAAAGCGACTAAAGTCAGCATTTCAAAATTGTTGCCGTAATCAGTATCTGTAGATAAGGGCTGGGACCACGCGAACTTGAAAAGTAATTTTTATAAATTTTATATATGAAATCTTGTCCAGACTGAAGCAAAACAAAATCATCTTTAACGCTAACGAGGCTCTCTCGTACAAATTTGTGATGAGTACAATCGTAAAGAAATTTTACAGGTTATGGCTGGAGCCAGTTTACATGCGAGCATTTCAGTTGGTCCGAAGACCGAATTCACAGTACTCATTGCAAAACATGAACTGCGAATTACAAAAGTAGAAAAGAAGCCCAGCAAGCCTTGAATAGACGTTGAGCAATGCAAATATAATAAAAACATTTTATGCGATATAAATGCAATATTCTACTCGTATATAAACTTTTCGAACCTCTTCCGTCAAATGCTTTAAATAAACATATTTAAAAAAAAATTAAAAATATTTTCTTTAAGTTTTTTAAGGAAAATTTACTTACTTTTTCCCCACTATCGGAGGGCAAATAAAACACCAAAATTGTTAAAAAACTAATGCCCATGCAGGGTATAATAAGATTAACCGTATAGAAAAGGGTTTTCCGGCGCATTGTTATATTAAAGGTGATATCCAAATATGGCTCATCGCAGCAGGTATAAAATTTTTCGTTTCTGCAAAAGAGAAGAAATAAAAAAATAGAATATTTTAATTTTTATAATATTTTTTTTATAATTTATTGGATTTGTGCACTCCACCAAGTGCACCAACAGCAGGGAAAAGGAGGAACGGAGCAAACAAGCTTTGGCGGAGTTATTTCCTTAAGCAGCGAAATAACTTTTTCAAATAGAACAGTTCTAAAAGTTGTAAAATTATTTGATTCATTAATTTCATTAATGTGGGATGACCTTTTCTATTTCCGTATTCCCAATTAAACGAATACTATTCCAAAGGATAAAATTTGAATACATTTCTCTTATTAATGTAAATGAATCGTGGTTTTTTCGCTGACAAGCAATCAGGGGAGATCCCTATTCATGCAATGCATTGCGGAGTAACTCTGAGAAAGGAAGGATGTTAGATAGTGAGTTTCAGGCACATGACACTTTACAATGCCATGTATTAGTTTTGTATTCTCACTTTTTTTATTACGGCAGGGGCAGTCGGACAGCTTATGAACTAGTTCAGCCAACGATACGTATAAAATTCAATATCTTGAAGATATGCTTTATGTGTAATTTGGTTTCAGAACACACTCATAGATAAGAACTTTCGATGTTACCAGCAGCTATAAGAGTTGTTATACATCCCCACATACATAATGGGGGAAATGTATATGAATTATATAGAATTAAAATCGTATACAAATATCTGATTTTAGAAATATATGGAAAATGGAAACAACTGGTTTCGTATAAATTTTCACTCGGCCACAATTTTTGTAACTTAATGCCTCCATTATTTGTAATATATCAAGCGGGGAAAGTCTTTTCCCCGAAAAATTCGGCCAGGGCTTTTAACTAAACTTTAGTTCCCAATATTACACTCGATGACTCTTTTGCAATGAACTTCAGCTCAAATAGAACAGCTTAACCAAACCGTGCGGAAAAAGGAGAATTTTTGGTTCTTGTGTGGGAAAATCTACAAACGTCTGAAATCCCATTCTAAAATTCTGGATATAAAAGATTAATCTGTACTCGTATGCACATATAAAATAAAAAAATATACATGCATATATAATAAAATAGACTACATAAATTTTAAAATAAAACTGCATAATAATAATAAAAGTACATGCGATACGACGATTACCATGAAACGAAACTGGGTCAACATCATGCATCAAACTAAAAATCTTCTTTCTCTGGCAAAACTTCCACTTAATTCTTATTTAAAATTTAAAGATGTTTGAAAGTACAAGTATGTGTTTACTTTTCTTGTGTGCAATTAATCAAATGCTTATGATGATGAACCCTTGTCAGAGCGATGAGCTCGTATGCACATTTTCTGATTAATGGTTTTCAACATTAACTCGCAAAACGATTTTTAAAAGATTTTCCGATTTAAAAGATTCCATGGTGAGCAAAAAATTTAAATGCATTCGTTATTCCAACGTACCACCACTACAAGTACATAAGGAATAAAATGAAAGGAGAATAAGAAGTAAAGGAGCAACGGAAGAAATTAGGAATCCGATGAGATATTGAATATGGGTCAAAATGTAAAATTTTTACACTTTTTTACGACCTTAAGCTGCTTACAAGGGGACTGTTACTGGCAGCGACAGCAAGACAGAGAGAGAGAGCAAAGAAAAACAAATAAACAACAGAGTCAAAGTGCGTTTAAGTGACTGCAACGAGTTCCACTTCCCATGTATCCCATTGCAGTAACTACTACGCACACATTCAAGCCTGATTACAACATGTATTTGCTACAAAAAGCATTCACTCATACACACATCCCCATGTACACACACACACATGTACATTCTCATAAAAACACTTTTACATTGTGTTACGACTTTTTTAATACTGTCACTTAGACAGAGTGTTAATAGAGAAAATCGAAAAATATTTTAAGCTGCACAGTGATTTGGGGCAGGTTCTTGACAGCACAAATTCCTCACAACCATGTGCACAATAACCGAAAAGAAAACCGTGTGCAAAAAATACTTTCCTTACTTGGAAAGCGGATTATTTTATTGAATCCACTACGTCGCAGTGTTGCCAAACCAAATACCAACAAGGCAAAAATATCAATTTAATAATAGAATAAAATAGGAGGAGGAAAGGAAACGAGATAAAAAGAATAACCAAATATTATTTTGTATCGAAAACAAATTCTAATAAATAAATTCCAAAACTAGTCATGCGGCACAGTATAGAAAAGGTTTGCAGGCGGCAAGTTTCTTAACAAGTGAGCCCTGCAACGTGTACGCGCTGTAATCTGATCAATTGGACACATAATCTGCAAGACCGAAAGGAACCTCTGTCAAACCAAAGAGCAAAGTGTCAAAAGAAAGTAAGTAAATGTGCAGCCGGTGCCAAACTGAACAATAACTTGTAGTCCATTTTTAAACTTTCCTCATTTCAACTGTCATCTGGCAACACATACTCGTACACACTCGTGCTTTTATAGACACACACTCCCAAAGAGCATACTTCGAAACAGGAAATGTAATATTTGCCGCACAGTTCGCTTCGAAAGAATTTTTGCAAAAAAATTGTATTTTCTAAGAATATCCTACAAAATTCTCTAGTATCCTTAATATTTAAAATTACTCTTTCATGATTTATTTTATGTTACTTTGCACTTCTTGTCAAAACACAAAACACAAAGAATAAAAATATTATCTCTTTTTAAAGGCAAGAAAGTACGAGCAGAAAGCAAATCTTTTAATATATTACTTAACGAAAGGATTTAAAATTCGTTTGATATTTTCTTTATTAATGTAATAAAGTAATTATTTTCAAGTTTTCACTTTTAAACTTTTTATGACTTCCATAAATTAAAGTGATGCGCATGGCATTCCACTTGCGTTACATCGCAATATTGCATTTTCTCCTTCTTAGAAACAAAGTATCCTTTTCATAAGCGCCTTTTTAGAAATATGTGAAATATTCACAAAATGAAATTTTTTTTTTGAAAAATATCTTTTAAAAGTTACCTTTTTCAAAAGCTACTTTCTTGGTTTTAATTTTTCAAAGCCTTGAAGGAAAGGGCGTACTTTTTAAGAGAGATCCTCAAAAGTTTGAACTTGAAAAAGTTCGTTTAACAGAACATTAATTTTTAATAAAAGAATTTTTAAAAATTGTACCTTCTTAAGAGTTTTAATTAAAATATGAAAATTACATTTTTTTTAAAACCGTAAAAGGAAAATAATTTTCAATAATAAATGTATTTTAAACACAAATAATTTGAAAAAAAATTTTAATACTAAAAATTTCTTTTCGAAAAAATTATGTTTAGTACTCTCCTGCGAAATTTTTTTACAAAACAAAATTTTTTAAAATCTATTTGATTGAGCTCGAGATGATCAACGAAAACTGATAACTGATAACCGGCTGTTTGAAAATTTTTATAAGCCACGCCCAACAGTTTGCATTCAGTACAATAAGATTTAAACATGAAATATTTTTAAGCAGAAAAATAAATTTATGATCATCAAATGAGAGAAACTGCAATATATATAATTATTAATAAAATAAAAGTTTCTGTTCATTTAAAGCACTCGTAGCAATAAAAATGGTCCATCTATTTTTTAATTTAATGGCCTTTCTTCACGTTGTGTTTCCTAAGCGATTCTAATAGTCGAAGTTAAGCGGAAGATGGCATATGAAATCTATGAAATAAAATTAAAAGAAAACAATAAAAGTAGAGCAACGACAGGAATCACTAGGAAGCAAATACAAGATGAACGGGAGCTGGATTATCTCTGGCATTAAGCATAAATGATGGCATCTACGTGACACATCAACTAATTGTCATGAAAACTACAACATCAACAACATGAACAACAATTGCAGTAAAGCAACAACCAGTAAGGGAACCACCGAACAGCCCAACAACAGTAGCATATCAGTAGCAACAGAGAATTCTTATTTCTAACAGCAGCACGAGTTGTGTTACTCGTTGTACTGTCTACGGTGCTGCCACTCGGTGAGGCATCAACATCAAACGAAATTACTGTAACTAAAAGTGACTTAACAACCATTGAAATATTTATATGTGGTGGCAGTTACAGATTTTTGTTGCCAATTCCTTGAAAAAAAGTAAATGAATGAAACTAAAAATAAAAAAGTAGTTGCAACAACCAACAAAGAAAAATGTTGTAAATGTTGTTGTAAAAGGAATTTTTTTTTTCATTTCTTGGCAGTTTTGTTTAAATTTTATGAAAACAAATTCACAAAATAAATTTGTAATTCAATTTCTTCTTTGCCATTTGATATAAAATACACTCGCATTTAACAGCTTGAAGTTGTTACAACAAGCAGTGTTTTTTAAAACACAGCAAACATTTTCCTTATGCCAAAATTAAAAAAGTTTTTGTTAAAAGTCAATGAAACTTTTTGCCCAGCAAAAATTTCTGTAATTTAAAGTTTCCCTTTAGAAATGAAGGAGAGTATAAAAATATTAAAAACGTATAATTAATCACTATGTGCACGAGTATGAGATTATTTTTTACTCTGCTGTTTATTTGTTAACATGCTCTAGAAGCGATAAGGTTCTCAGAACCATAAATGGTATCCTTGATACCCGTGATTGGTAAAAAGAAAAATTCCTTTCACAGTGCCTTGCGCTTCCGATAATATTAACCACTCATATTAATTCTTTTTTAACGACAGTGAATCGAAAATGCCTGCGACAACTCAATGCAGATTGAAACGAATAAGTGCATATATTAAATTCTATAGACAATTTTTCTTTGGAATTCGTTACTTAATTTCATTACATTTAAATCATTTTAGAAATTATCTTCTCAACTAATTATTATATCAACTTATTACATCAGATCGATTCATATTTTAATTAAATCAATTAATTTGTTTAAAATACTTTAGTGCAAACACGGATTAACTGTGAAAAATATTTACATGTATAAGCTTTGTAGCTGTCTTTGCAAGACCATCCAACGATATTACAATTACAAGCTTACCTCACTGCAGGTACTTCTAAAATATCCCATTCAACGGATGTATAAAAATCTGTTAAATCAACGCCCACTTCAACAATATTTGTACCATTTAATTCATCAATGTGCCGTAAATCAACCTGCAATAAAACGAAGAATAAATGAATTAATAAAAACCGATTAAAACGAATAGTGCACAAAAGAAAAGAAAAAAACAATAAAAAGGGGGTTCACATTCTTGTATCTTCCCACATACACATGCGCAATGTGTCACACACATGATGGGAAGTCATTGACTCAACAGGGATGGGAAACTCAATAAAATGAAGACATTTTTTTCTGATTTTATAGTTTCTGATTTACGACTTGAAAGCATGTAAAAGTTATAACAACAAATTTTCCTGTTTTTTTTTTATTTTTTTGTAGTTTTGCTTTGGAGACTTTAAAGAAAAACTGTTAAAGCACAGAGAAAATATATCCTTTTTTAACACCTCAAAAAGTCATCATGAATACAACAATACAATCATTCATTACCATCCATCCCTTTTATCGCTTTACAACACTTATACAACTTATACAAACAACATTATTCGCAACTTGGCGGCATAAAAAAAAACTCGTAAAACTGAATGC